>OZ007594.1:270699882-271899882 GCA_963931845.1 Maratus michaelseni
GTAGACAAATATTTATTTATTATTTTATTTTGGAAATACAATATATTTAAATAGTGTGTGACAATGTTTTTATTAATGATTTAGGTACATGACATAATTCAATTCTATATTTTATGAGTTTTTTTCCAAATTCTCTCTCCGATCACACCGTGAAGTCACAGAGTGTTGGCATTTTAGTCATAGGTTTTACGTGACTTATGTGACTTGCAGTGACGTCATTGCAACGCCACAAAATTTTTTAAAGCTGTCAAAAAGTAATTTTCTTCATGCCATAAGATGTTCTAAAGTTTATTTTAAGTTTCCTTTAGATCTTCAAGACGTTCACATTTTGATCACAGTGTGACGTTACAAAGTGGTGTCATTTTGGTCACAGATGTGACGTGACGTACGTGACTCACAGTGACGTCACAATGACGTCACTGTGACTGTGCATGCTATGCGGGTCACAGCATAATAAAATGATTATCATCATACCAACAATTATACTATAATTATTTTATGAAGTTTTGTATTTTCATTAATGGCCTGAGATTTTTAATCGTTTAATATCAATGGTCCATAAAAAAAGTAAATTATAATCCATGTAATGTTTTTGACAGCTTCAGCTGATGAATTATCCAAGATAAAGCAATATTTTTACGATACCAATTTAATAATCTGTCACATTTTCCAAAAGTAAATGATTGAGGGCATACTTTAACAAATCTGATCCAGGAATAAAACTGGATTATAGCTAAATTTTTTTCCGACCCTACTGAACTGCGTGTTTAAAATACTACTTACGATAGATATTATCAGATACAAACAGATTTTTGTATTAGAAATTTTTCAGACTATTATTTCTGATATGTAGATTTTTAAAAAAATGTACTTTTAACTGTTTTTTTTTTTTTTTTTTTTAACTCGTATAAAGAAGATATGTTAAAATGTTTGGGTTTTTTTCAGTTTTATAAGGATGATTCATCAAGTAAATGCTGGCAGTTTGATTTCCACGATGAAATGAGTAGATGAGAGTAAGCAGGAGGGGGACAGCTTTTATAAGGAAAAAAAAAAAGGCTCCGTAATCCTTGTATCAATGCTTAACACTTAGACAAAAAATAAATTTGAATTTCTAATTTTTTTGTATATTTTTTAATTTTAAACTTTTAGTGGTCGCCATTTTGAAACAAGATGGTGAAACCAAGCTGGCCAACGAACTCGGTCGAGATATTGGTGAGCTAAATTCACACACTTAGTTTCATCCAAATCGGTTTAGAAATACGAGTGCTATCGTATGACATAGATCATATATATATATATATATATATATCAACATTTAAACCAATGGTGGGCCTAGAGGCCATGGTCGGTGAAAATATACCGAAATTTTCCGGAATTGTTTTCCTTCGATCGTTTGCAGTAGGTAGCTTTCTATTTTTTGTAATGAAAGCTATATAGTTACTTTATGATACTGTTAAACGTTTATAATTTTTTATAAAGTTATGGTAATATATCCATTTATTCATTTTGATATTATTTGTTTAAATAATTTTACAGAATATCATAAGCAAATAATATGTTTTTTGTTTAATTTTATATAGTTATTTAATAAACATAATTTTCTTTTTGTGCCTAAACTTTTGACTGTATATTATCTGAGAAACATCCATACGATATTGTATTTGTTTATTCCGCGATATGCACAGCTATCAGCCCTCGTGATCCGAAAAAGGAAATCTTTATAATTCAGATTGAAAGTTAAGTGTTTGAAAGTCATCTTGACTTGCTTTTATTATTTAAACGTACCACATAAAATTAGTTATTAATTACAATTTAATTTAAAGAAATTGAAAAAATTACTTGTTTAAATAGCAGTACCGAAATCATTACATTCGCAAAGATTTCGCAAATTTCGATTTGTAAATTTCGTCAACTTAATCCTCTCATTCCCCGGACCCTCATATGAGGCTCCTATTTTAAACTCCGATCAAAGAAGTTTAAAATGCTAAAATATAAAATAAAAACATTCTTTTTACTGGTAATACTCACTTAAATCTCATATGAGGCTTTAGATTGTTCTACATTCTGCTGTGAGATGGAAGCACTGCAGTTTATGAGTTTTTTAAAGTCATTTTGGTGTCACGCTGAGTTGATCTTTTAGAATCGTCAACTTCTAATAAAATCTTTGTTTAGCAAAGGTAAAAAAAATATTTTTATGATTCTAAGATATGAATTTATTGGAAGAATGCCTTTAATATGTTTCTAAATAAAAAGTAGCTGTTATAACTGAGAAAGAACATAGAGCCTCATATGAGGCTTAGTGCTACTAATGCGAACACATGGTAATGGAACACATTCTGTTCAATAAAAATATAAATTTCACTAAAAAAAGAAATTTTTCTTATTGTTTAAATGTAATATGAAATGTATTTAAAAGTAATAAATTAACAATATAAAATTAGTTAAAAATATAATTTGTAATGCTAGTAAATGTTGTAGTTTTAAATGTACTGTTCACTAAAGTTATTAGTTTTACTAATGATGATTGCTTTCATTGGACGATCAAAAATAAAGCAATATATATGGAAGAAAACTCATTGTTGGGGGATAAAAGCTTGCGTACTGGCAGGAGTATCAGGGTATGTGTATGCCTTTGGAATCTATCAAGCAACAACTGATATTACATAAGATGAGTTTGCTGAATTTGGATCTTGAAGGAATGTTGTGATAAGACTTTCTGAACACATTAAAAATAAAAATCACAAATTGTTTTTCATAACCATACCATTCCTGATTAAACTGGTTGAGTGGAAAATATTTGCAATAGGGACAATACCGGATAATCGCAATAATCGAATAAAAGAAGCTTAAAAAAACTAATCCTCACAAAAGAAATGAAAAAAACAACCAATGGGTACATTCTGCATCATAACAAATGATAAGAACATAGAAATTGTTTGAAAATTCTGCTGTGCATTTGGCATCACCGTTTCTAGGATCAACTCCTATTTATTTTGTAGATCATTGGAGTAAGATATAAATCCTTCATACCAATTCCGAGACCACCATCAATAGCAATGTGTAGCAAAAATATGGGTGGAGTCGATCTAATGGACTCTCTACTAGGATTTGGCCTATACAGACATACTATGAGACAAAAAAAAATGGTATTTTAGAATTTTTCACCTTTTTTAAAATATTACTGTTATAAATTGCTGACTGCTTTGGAAGATGGATTCGAATAATCAATGCTGAGATTTAATGGAATTGAAATATTTGATAGCTACATTCCTTATTTATCAAGGCTTTCTAAGAGAAAAAAGAAATGTTGACCATCACGAGATTTTAAAGAGTCACCAAGAAAGAAACTCGTGAAAGTTCAAGCAGCAACTGAGCTTCGAAGATACGGAGAAAATCATTATCCCACAAAAACTGATGGTAAGTATGCTTCTAAAAGTCATTTATTTAGATGCTCTAGAAAACACGATATATGTGTGTGTGTGTGTGGGCGTGAAAGATGCAAAGAGTCTCTATTCCCTGAATGCTTTCAGGCTTTTCATTCAAGATAAATCGGTGTGAATAAAGATTGCAATCTGTATATATCAATATTATTGATAATAACTACACTTATTTGGCTACTGTAACTCGAATGTTATATAATGTATTAAAATAAATGTTAAAGTTTGCTTTAAAATATATAATCTTTGTTCTATTATTGTTCTCATTCTACATCACTATATAACCCTTTAGTGCCTCAAGCCTCATAGGAGGCTCTTCCACATTAAATAGAATGATATATGGTAACAACAAAAAAAGAAATTCTATGTAATTTATAGCAAGATTTTATGTACAAAAAACAGTAGAAATATTTTTTAATTCAATTTTTTAATAAATCGGGAACGAGAGGGTTAATGTTCGGCGAATCGAATCATAGTGTAATCGTTTTATTGCTTTAGACGATAAAAATAAAAGTTTTTAATTTTATTTTGATTAATCTATTAGGATTTCGTCGATACATTTGAAAGCTCTTTTATTGTATGCATACATACATTCTTCAATATTTATACAGACAAACAAATGTTACTTCTTTATAATAATAGTATAGGTGAGCCTCATATGATGTTCAATTGTGCATATGAAATGCAGCAATACATGGCAGAATCTTTTTTGAAGAAAATATTCTGTTGGAAAATCCCTCTTTGAGAAATTTAAACTTTGCGTGAAAAAAGGTTTTCTTAAAAAAATTCTGTTCTTAGATCTAAACAAAAACATGACTTATTTTTATTTTCTACTTTCTGTTAATGTTTTTAAAGTTTAAACAATAACAAACAACTGTTTAATAACTATTAATAATAGCTTTTTAGCGCTTGTAAACTTCATATGGGTTTCGTTTAGCAATTTTCCACTAGACGTAGCATTTTTAAAACTTTAACATTACTTGATCTTAATAACGCATTTTTAATATATTTATAGTGAAAAAAATGTTTCTCATTCATTTAAAAATTAATTCATGAATGAGAGAGTTAATTTTATAACTTTTACCAGCACACTAGTCAGTTTCGATTTACTTAATTATAAAATTCTAGCAAGCTGCGCCCGCTACGCTGGTCAATTTCTCTTAACGCACCTTTAATCAAATGAAATATTAACCTTGAATTTGACCTTGTTCTTTAAAACCATATGGACCTTTACTTGGAATGTCCTTCTGTATCCGCAAGGTTAATAAACATTTCCATTTTGAATTAGCAAAAATGTAAATTATAACTTAATAAAAAGTATCTACTATTCAAAAAATAGTAAATTAGAATGTTTTTCATGCTTACGATTAAATAATAATTTTCAAAAAAAGAGATTCGCGTTGAATAAATTGCAAGTCAGTGTTTTGAAATGAAAGATTGAAAGAATTGAGGAAATGAAAAATTGTGTTACATTATGGTTTCTATAGGGTTTACATTATGATGTCAATGGAGAAAAATCATTTCCGTTGGATTTTAATGAAGTTACAATACTTTAAATGTAATGAAATTGATATGCCTCACTGAGGTGGACTAAAATATGCTATTTGTCGAGAATTAAATAAAAATCATGCACTCCTGACATCATAATTCACTTTAATATTTTAACAGATATAATAAGGCTACTATAATTTGTGACTCGTGCTACAGTCAATATACATACGTCGGGACATATTGCTCTTATTATTATCTTTTTATGCGTGAAGGTTTCGCTATGATACTCCATTGTGAAATTTGGTAATTTTTGAAATTCAATATTTGAAAAACCACATAATCATTTGATTTGAATTTTTTTCAAGAAAAATACAATTTTTTACCTTTCTAACACACTTTGTCTAACATTTTTCTGGCGAATACTTTTCCAGCTATTAATTTTTTCAGTAACTTCAAATGTTTCATTTTCTGAGATTAATCTGTGGCAACGATTAGCGAAAAAGCCAGTCGTCAGCAACGCGTAGCTTTTTATTACAGAGGATAAGCACGAAGTAAACTTTTCTCCATGTCGTAAAAATAAAATTTATTTGTTCTAAAATAATCTGTTACAAATGATTTTAGCTGCTTTGACTAACTTAGGGAAGGTCAAACTTTAAAGCTCTAATAAAAAGAATTTAGTTTTTTCTAGACGTTTAATCAAAAATATCTTCTGCGTCGTGTGCCATAGTGGAAAGGGCAGTCCATGTCGAGGAAGCTTTCAAACGATGTCCTGTTGTAGGTCGGTCCAAATGGTTCGTAGGCTCTAGGGAGTTCAAATGGCATCATGCTCCTTCGTCGTGGCAGTGGCGTGAAAAGGTCTTTAGGAACAGTAGTTTGTTTAATCAGCTGCATTTCTAGGCGGGATTTCGCTGAAAGTAAAGAAAATTGTATAATTTTAAAATGTTAAAAATTAAACCCTATTATTATTTTTTTAAATAGGTGTAATACTTTCCCAGTATTATATAGTATATATATAATATAATATAATATAATATAATATAATATAATATAATATAATATAATATAATATAATATAATATAATATAAATATGAATATAATATATATATAAATATAATATATATATATAAATATAATTGCTATTTGTGTTTCGTCTACGTGGTGTAGTTAGTGTGAATATATAATTGAATTTGAGTAGTAAATTATACCAGAGGGCCCGTGCGAAGATTTCGCACTGAAATCTAATATTTTTTAGGTACTTCTCTATTAACCCGTCGACCGCTTTTCATAACAAAAAACTACCGCCAAACTGTAAGATTAAACGCCAAAAATGCAGTCCCATTTACTTGATGTCAAAATCATTATGCGTGTTTGTTACGTCATCTAGTGGTATTACATTCGGCATTTGCGTGTATTTTTCATTATGTTTTACTGATTTAGTAGTTATTTTATTAATTAAAATAACAATTGTGTCCTTAAATTCTTATATTTTATTTATTTTTTGATATTCCAATGGCAACGATCTCTCGTTTATTTGGCGATAGATTTTTGTTATGAAAAGTGGTCGACGGGATAATAGAGAAGTATCATTTTTTATCAATATGTAATATTTATTAGATGCAGGTTTAAACTTCTAAAGAAAAAGCAAGGATAAAAATATCTGCAAACAACATTTAGTTGTTAGTCAAGCCAGAATATCATCTAATTTATTCCATCAAAGTTAGACTAAAAACTGATCCAAGATTGCTAAAGGCACGCGCGAGAAAAAAAAAATTAACAATCGTATTTTGACTGCATTAGAGGATGACGTCCTCCGCTTCGGGAAAACCATGGGACTTAGAAATATAAATCTAAATATTTCAATTTCAATTTCGCTTTTTAATCATAAGTATAAAATAAACCCGTGCGGTGTTTTTTATAATAATTGCTATGAGCATCATATAATGTGGTATTTGATTTTTTTTGGCAACAATAATTTCAGGAAAACCTTTCATTTCTTTCATGAAAACAATGCCGATTTAATTTTTTAATTTCAGCAAATTTTAATCTAAAACATGTTTTAACGAATTGTTGAGTGGGCTATGTCAGAAGCCTGTTCTAAAACCTTTCATATGGTATCTCATTCGTTGTTCTGCGTTTCATATTTTCTGAATAAAAGGGATGTTGACAGGAGAAATAATATATAAGGATTACTGGTTGTGACTATTTACAGGCAATGTATGTTTATTCATTTATTTATTGAGCAAATATTGTTTGTATGGCCTACATCTGGGCCAATATTGCCTGTATTGGCATGAAGTATTGCTCCAACAATGGGATATTTATATTTCACCGTTATTGGGGCAATATTTGCAAGAAAGATTTCGCCATTTTGCTGCAAATATTTCCAATGTAAAGCCATTATTTAAGAAATATGGTTGTTTCAGTCCAAATATTTCTAATGTGTTGCCAACATCTAACGAATGTTCGAATTTCATTGAAAGGGTTTTCGATGAATGTGATTTTGGTAGAATACTGGAACCTAATATAACTGTGGCTTACTATTAAAGAACATAATAAAAATTAATACAAATAAAGCTGTCAAAAATTGCCATACAAATTTTAAATTTGGGCTATGCGTAAAATATATAAATAAATAATTATCACATAGTTGAACTGAAAACATGCATAATATAGAAAGCCATCTAGCAGCAGTTGTTGTTGTATAAAACATTAAAATATGGCCAAGAATACGAAAGAAAAAAATGCACATAATCATAGTTGAAATAAAAGCTTCTATAAAAGATGATATCATTTAATAAACTTTTTTACCAAAAATAGAACCAACTTCAAAAACTACTAAAAAGCGAAACATAAATTTTTTAACCAAAAATAGAACCGACTTCATAAACTACTACAAAGTAAAAAATAATTTTTTTTAGGTAATAGTTAATAAGAAATTAAATTAAGAGCATTGTATTTACCATGCATATTATTATACACTGCTCAAAACAATTAAAGGATATTTGAAGTTTTATATAAAATAAAGATATAAACGAAATTTTTTTTGCCGAAAATAGAAGAAGAGAATCACAAATGCAAATTTTTCTGGTTTTCAAACTGTGGAGTATGCAAATTTTGAGTTCGACGTCAAAAACGTCACTTCAGCGGCATCGAATGAAATTTGACTTTCAACTGGATAAAAGAGAATGAAGACAAGGATGATCGGCATTCAGTGATTGCTTTGTTTCGATGAGTACGATGTCTCAGCGAAGTCATTTGACAGATTCAGAAGCTTGGAGAATTGTTGGTATGTTAGAAGGGGGCCAAACTCAAGCCGAAGTAGCGCAAGCCATTGGAGTGTCACAAAGTGTCATTTCCAGGATCTGGAACCGTTTTTTGGAGAGTGGATGTGCAGGCCGAAGACCAGGGCAAGGTCGTAGACGGGCAACAACGCCCAATGAAGATCGGTATTTAGCGTTAACAGCTCGGAGACACCGAAACATGAACGCTACTCTTCTCCAACAACACCTTCGCTCGGCTACAGGCACCACGATTTCAACTCAGACTGTCCGAAACCGGCTCCATGCTATAGGTCTGTATGCTCGCCGACCGATGGTATGTGTTATATTAACATCAAGGCATCGTCGCGACCGCAGGGAGTGCGCAACCGAGCATGTCAACTGGAGGAGAAATGAATGGAGCAATATTCTGTTTTCTGACGAGTCCCGTTTTTCTGTGCATCCGGATAATAGGCGTATTTTCATCTGGAGGGACCGTGGCAGTAGGAATAATCCTGCGTTCGTGCACGAAAGTGTCAGATTTGGCGGTGGAGGAGTGTTGGTGTATGGTGGCATCTCCATTGACGGGCGCACTGACCTTTACATCATTCGAGATGGAGCTCTGACTGGTCGCCGATATAGGGATGAGATCCTGAGACCTATTGTAGTCCCTTACGCTGCAGCAATCGGAGATCACTTCATTTTAATGGACGATAACTGCAGGCCACATCGTGCAAACCTGGTGGAGGATTTCCTTTTCGAGGAAGGAATCGTTCGAATGGAATGGCCAGCGTGTTCTCCAGACATGAATCCAATCGAGCACGTTTGGAACGCTCTAGGAAGACGAGTTTCTGGCCGCCAACAACCCCCACAAACTCTCCAAGAACTGGAAAGAGCTCTTCTGGAAGAGTGGGGCAGAATACCCCAACTCGTCATTAATAGCCTCATTGAGTCCATGCCTCAAAGGTGTTCAACGTTGCTGGCCGCCCGTGGAAACCATACCCTACTGAAAATGATTTTCTTTGAAGAAAACACCTTTTCTTATTCTTTTTTTTTCATATGCACAAATTGTGTTTTTTTTCCTTTTGTACACAAATGCGCAATAAAATGCATTTTTTCCTGCTAAACATGTGTAATTTATTCTCATATAACCTACTATGTCTGTCGACCATGTATCAATCAGCTAAAAAGTTTCCCAGATACAAAATCCACCTAAAACTGCAATATCCTTTAATTGTTTTGAGCAGTGTATTTATGTACATTAATTTGATTTTTTGGAGTCTGTGACAGCCAAGCCAAGTTAAAGCCATGTTACCATTTTTAAACATTTCATCTGATGTTATAAATGTGTATTTTCAAATGAGATTAGCAACTATATGTCGACAAACATTGCTTTGGAAATTAGTTAATCATTTAAATCATTGTATTTTCTACCATTTGATGAGTTATATGTATTTTTTTTATTGTCTCGTATTTATGTTAGATATAATTTATACGCGTGTTACGATTTATATTGGATATTTTGTTTTGAATTTTGTGCTTATCTTGGCTGGCACCGACTCCAAAAAATCCAATTAATGTACATAAATATAATAATATGCATGGTAAATACAATGCTCTTAATTTAATTTCTTATTAACTATTACCTAAAAAAAATTATTTTTTACTTTGTAGTAGTTTATGAAGTCGGTTCTATTTTTGGTTAAAAAATTTATTTTTCGCTTTTTAGTAGTTTTTGAAGTTGGTTCTATTTTTGGTAAAAAAGTTTATTTTTCGCTTTTTAGTAGTTTTTGAAGTCGGTTCAATTTTTGGTTAAAAAGTTTATTTTTCGCTTTTTAGTAGTTTTTGAAGTCGGTTCAATTTTTGGTTAAAAAGTTTATTTTTCGCTTTTTAGTAGTTTTTGAAGTCGGTTCTTTTTTTTTTTTGGTTAAAAAGTTTATTTATTTATTTATTACTTCAGTGATATACCATATGATACCATATTGTTGCTAATATCATTTTTATTTCACGTTAACCTGGGCAGTAGACTCGAGTATCGAAGATTAGAAAATTTATCATTATTCTCATCTAATGTCTTTAAAGCCTTTAATGATATCTATATTTACAACAGTAGACTCGAGTACGGAAGATTAGAAAATTTATCTTTATTCTCATCTAATGTCTTAACGCTAACCTTGGCAGTAGACTCGATTACGGAAGATTAGAAAATTTATCATTATTCTGATCTAATGTCTTTAAAGCCTTTAATGATATCTATATTAACATTAAACCATATTGTTGCTAATATATTTTTTATTTCACGCTAACCTTGGCAGTAGACTCGATTACGGAAGATTAGAAAATTTATTATTATTCTCATCTAATGTCTAAAGCCTTTAATGATATCTATATTTATATTAAACCATATTGTTGCTAATATATTTTTTATTTCCCGCTAACCTTGCAGTATACTCGATTACGGAAGATTAGAAATTTTATCATTATTCTCACCTAATCGTCTTGAATAATGTGTCATAATCGGGCTGTATACTACAGTTTTGATAACTGTGTAACTCACTGATTTCGGTGCTTATGCTTAATGTGTACCGATTTTTACGATCCGTACAAGGTAAATACACTGCGCCAACAATGTCGCCTATAATATTATTTGGAGTAACCCCTTTCTTTCTTTCTTTCTATATTGTCACTCTATAGTTAATATTATGTAGTAGAAATATTAAAAGACAATTGCAGAAGCATTTATATACAACTGTATTGTATAATATAATATAGATATTGGACATTTTAAAGGCAGTTTCCAACTAGTGCGCCACAGGTGATAAATCGCCAAATATTTTCTGTAACTCGTACATTTGTATGAGATTTGAAACAGCAATGTATTTAATTATGCGCCAATAACCGCTCGTCAAAATATGCCAAACCGCTGTGAAACTGCAACAATGGAACTTTTAAAAGATTCAAAAGTAGATTTGTTGTGGCATAATTTATAGTTTTTATCCGTACATTGTATTATATTTATCCAATTCACAATTTTATGTAATTTTGCTTTTCAAATTTTGCAACACTCAAAACTCTTTGTTTAGATCCTAAAAAGTTTGTTCTATGAAAATAAATCCCACAAGTTAAAGCTGATTTAAATATGTCAGTCTTTTTATTATTTGCAACCTGCTGAAAGTCGTTTGCCCAACTGATGACCCGGACGTAATAACTCTTGATAATATACGATTTGCTTAAAATTTTGTATATACGTTCATTGTGATAAGGAGCTCATTGGTTAAGTATAAAGAGGGGGGGGACAGTGGCTAACCCCCCCATTAATTTATTCATGCAGAATTATAATCCGATAAGTTAAAGCTGATTTAAATATGTCAGTCTTTTTTTTATTTGCAAATTCACGTAATAGAATATTTTATGATATTAAATGAAAGTCGTCTGCCCAACAAATTAACTATTTTTAAAATGCTTATTTTTTTCGTTTTTATTGAATTTCTGAAAAAGTACTGAACCAATTTTCATAAAATTTAAATGGGACCAATTCGAGAGTATTCTCTTTCGAATAAAAAAAATCACATAAATAGGACGCATAGTTCCGGAGTAATCGGTGAACATACATAAAAGATTTTAAAAGATTCAAAAGTAGATTTGTTGTAGCATAATTTATAGTTTTTATCTGTACGTTGTATTATATTTATCCAATTCACAATTTTATGTAATTTTGCTTTTCAAATTTGGCAACACTCAAAAGCCAACAAATTAACTATTTTTAAAATGTTTATTTTTTTTCGTTTTTGTTGAATTTCTGAAAAATTACTGAACCAATTTTTATAAAATTTAAATGGGACCAATTCGAGAGTATTCTTTTCCGAATAAAAAAAAAAATCACATAAATAGGACGCATAGTTCCGGAGTAATCGGTGTACATACAGTGTCTCACATAAGTGATGGGACACTTGTGCTTTACAAAAGGAAACTAATCAAATAAATTAAAAAAACATGTACACATTTTTTTTGTGGGTGTGTTTCATACTTAAATTTAGTAAAGATTATTACATAACATACATTTTGTCAAAATATTAAAATATTAATTTAATAAAAATACAAATGTTTAGAACGGAGCAAAAAATAGCTCACATAAGTGATGGGACACCATTATATATGCAACAAAAATCGCCTGAAATAAGCAATAAAAATATTTTTTGGGGTTTTATTTTTACTTAAAAGCAATTGGCAATAATTTATAAAATCGTCTGCAGTATTTCTCTCCAGTTTGTTTTGGAATTTTTGTGTTTTTTAGCTCTGTGTAGTCATGAATGCTAAACGAAAAGAAACTTCGCCTGAAATTCGAAAATTAGTTATTAATTTGCATATTGAACGTGGAAAATCTATTAGAAAAACTGCTGAAACAGTTAACTTGAGTCGTTCAACAGTTTTCAATATCATTAAACGATATAAAAAGAATCATATGATTCAGGATAAAAGAAGACCTGGCTGACCATCAAAGCTATCCAATGGAATAAAGCGAATTATCGTTCGAAATATTAAAAAAAATCCAAGAATTAGTGCTTCAAAAGTTGCTGCTGATTTACAAGCATTATATGGAATAATTGTTAATCCTGAAACTATTAGAAGGGTAATTCGATCTGCTGGATATCACGGTAGAGTAGCCAGGAAAAAATTCTTCGTAAGTGAAAAGAATAGAAAACTCAGACTAGCTTTCGCAAAATCCAACATAAATAAGAATTCTGATTACTGGAATAAAGTTATATTTGCTGATGAGAGTAAATTTAATATATTTGGTTCTGACGGTAGAATCTTGGTGTGGAGAAAACCCAGGGAAGAACTTCGCAAACAGAACTTGGTACCAACAGTAAAACATGGTGGAGGAGGAGTTATGGTATGGGGGTGTATGTCGTCCGCTGGAGTTGGTAATTTTGTTTTTATTGACAGTATAATGGATCAGTACAAGTATATTGATATTTTAAAGCAAAATTTGAAATCTTCAGCACGAAAATTGAACCTTCATAACGATTTTAAATTCTACCAGGACAATGACCCCAAGCACACTGCTCTGAACGTTAGACTATGGCTGCTATATAACTGTCCTGAAATAATAAAAACACCACCACAATCGCCAGACTTAAATCCCATAGAGAATATTTGGCAAGAATTGGAATCAAGAATTCGCAAACACACCATTTCTTCAAAACAACAACTAAAATCGGTGCTTCAAGAAGAATGGGGTAAAATCACTCCAGAAATCACAAAAAAAATAGTCGAATCCATCCCAAAAAGATTAAATCATGTTTTAAAAGTAAAAGGAAATCCAACAAAATATTAAAACCTTTTAAAAAGTAAAATTTGTGGATAAATATTTGATGGAAAAGTAAGTGTCCCATCACTTATGTGAGCCATTTTTTGCTCCGTTCTGAACAATTGTATTTTTACTAAATTAATATTTTAATATTTTGACAAAATGTATGTTATGTAATAATTGTTACTAACTTTAAATATGAAACACACCCAAAAAATTTTTGCACATGTTTGTTTATTTATTTTATTGCAGTTTCTTTTTATAAAGCACAAGTGTCCCATCACTTTTGTGAGACACTGTACATAAAAAAAAAAAAATACATACACGTCGAATTGATAACCTCCTCCTTTTTTGAGTCGGTTAATAACCTCCTCCTTTTTTGAGTCGGGTAATAAAATGTTGTCTCTTAAAAACTATTAAAACAAGTCGTTGGGGGCCACCGTAATACTTACCCATCATGGATATGCATAATGTAAAAAAATTAAAATAAAAAATGTGTAAACTACTTATAAAATACATTGCAATTCGTATAAAATCGTGGCTTGATGACGTCATAAACTTTAAAGGCTCGATTACTGAATTGCTTAAAAGAAACATCCTTATAACTCCAAAAACAATAATCCTATTAACTAACGGTTTCTTGCATCTGATTAAGCGTCTCATTTTCAATTAAAATATATCTTTGAATTGAAATTTGGATGAAATACAAGGTCATGAAAAATCGAAGAATGTGGAAAATAGGATTAATCTCGGGATTAAATATCTCGGCAGCTAATTATCTGATCGACTTCATGCTTTATGCAAAATTTATGTTTTTCTATTGTCTTTTATATTCACTCCTTAAAATAAACAATTTCGAAAATTTTTAAGTCTCTGTCTCAATTTGTGCGAGAGATAGAGCGTTTACAGACACACAGACACACAGACGGACAACAATTTTTTTTTCTAAAAATATGTTTTTCGGAATCTCCAGTGTCTGAAACGTGTAAATCCGTCAATTTTTTTTTTCAATTTCAAAACGATTATAAGACTTACCCTGTACTACGTATGATGGGTAAGTAACAAGGTCAGACCGCTAAACAAAAGAGCAAAAGAGACACAACCAAACATCCTTTTGTTTGACGATTCCTTGACCGTCAAATCATATTAACCTCCATCTTTATCGCAGTAGCAATAAACGATCGGCTTTTGTCAAGCCATATATCTGTTCCTGATGATAGGATAACTAGTCATCGAATATTGGGAATTTGAATATACTCATTGTAAAATGTTAAAATCTCATCGGGAAATCACCGAAAATGTTTCATCTGTAGAAGTACATACTGATACCGGGAGACGATCAATGTATGACTTATCGTGAATTCAGCCGAGAAATTTAAGATGAAATACTGGAAAACAGTAATAGTCAAAGGATAGTACAACGAAAGATGAAGGCTTTTAATGGATTTTAGCTCATCGAAAACTGTTTTCCAGCACAAACACTAAAGGTAAAGGAGCGTTTAGACGATGAGTTTTGACGGCTGTGATGACAGGCGTAAAACATTTCGATTCAGCTGAAACAATCAGGATATTCTCTCCCGTTATAAGAGGAAATCTATTTACCTTAAACCTCTAGCAAGCGTAAATTTTTCGCATTCGTCTCAACATTTTCCAAGTCTTCTTCAAGAGTCAGAAAATTTACGTCTTGAATCCTTAATCTCAAACACATAGCGAGCGAAATAGCGCGTGATTAAGTTTTGGTCGTTAAGTTTTAAAAAGTTTTAGGTTCGTTTATTATTTTCCTTAAAAATATTAATTAAACTATTATATGTATTTACTACAAACGTTTCTCTTAAAAAACTCACAAAAATCATCAAATATAGTAAAAAATAAAAATAAATAAAAAAGTAAACAGAATGCTTGAAAGTAATGTAGCTTTACAAAAATAGGAGAACTGAAACATGCTGCCATTCTAGAATTAGTGAGAAATTGTTTTAAATTTGTAATAGACATTTAATAGATTTCGAATAGAATGTCGTCCAAATTACTTAATAAGCGCAATTAAATAAGATGGTTGAGCTTTTTTCTTATACGTATTGCCAGTGAATTAAAGACCTGATTACTAAAGGGTTGCTGCTCTTCTGGACTTGACAACAACTGCCACATGACAAGACATGCATTCAGTAAATCTGAGAAGTGTTCCAGCATTATGGCAGGCCAAATATTTGCTACAGATTTTCATAAATCGTATAATCTTATATAGATACTAGTGAGAGATAACGTGTTTGCATTCAGTTTTCATGAGTATCCTAATGGTATCTAATGAGCTTAAAATCTGGGAATCTCTATAGTCGTTTGCGTAGAATTCTCCTGAAACTAGACAATTTACAACGGGATAGTAGTATGTTTGTAACATTACACATGTAGTTACAAACACGAGAGCCAAAAAAGTACAGTGAGCTTACCAATGTTACAATCTACATACTTTGAAAAAGACAGAGCTTTATACAAGTACCAAATGTCTCAATCATTACGAAGAAAAAACCCGCCAATAGCTGAGCCTCCATATGCTTCCGACCTGGTGTGCTAGATTTATGATTCCATGAGCCTGACGTCAAAATATTAGCTTACCATCGACGTGACGCATTCGGAATAGAGACTCAGCACTGCACACTACTTACAAGGAAAGCGCATACTTAGAAAAATTTGAAAAAATTATAGAATATTCTTCTTATGAAGATATATTTGTCTATAACAAAATTTTCTGCGGAACCTCGATATAGCGCCCGTAAAAAAAAATAATGAAAATTTCATTATTTGGCGATTTATCGTCTGTTGGCGACGCAATGAAATATGAAAAAAAAAAACCGCTTTTATGATAAATACTCTTTAAGGAAAATATTTTCTACTTTTGATACTGAACTAGTTTAAGTAAATTTATCTTAAAAAAATACACTTTTGTTCTATACATTTACATGTATATACTATGAAATTTAACCATCGTATTATAGTGTTTAGAATGGAATTTAAATGGATTAAAATTGTTTCAATCTTTACATTATCGTTCTTTTCTGAGCAGTTTTAATTCAGTTTCTCTATCATTTGTGCAGGAGAAGAGATCAGTATTGTTACCATGGAAACGACCAGTTATTTATATGAAAATCTATAACGACAGAATTCTTATTACTGGCAGTTAATTTTAAAATACACTTAAATTTTATCCAGCAAGGGAAAACCGTGTAAATTTTAATAACTGCTGCAACAGGCAACTTATATATATATATATATATATATATATATATTATATAAACTTATAGAAATAATAATAAACTGTTTCTTCGTTTAAGTTTGAAATCATTAAAATGCGTATTTAAGAACTCATTTAACAAACAATTTTCAAATGCATTAAAATCGCTTGCATTTGGCGTGGAAAAAGGTGTTACTCGCCAAATTGGGTCTTTTAGCGCCAAATACTCGAATGTATTTTATTTTTTAACAGATTTTCTACTGTGATTTCGCAGCTAAATTTCACGGATTCCTTATAATGTACATGAGTAGTTTTATTAACATTTTTTTCAAACTTTTCTCAGTATGCGCTTTAAGGAGACCTTCCTTGTTAGTTCTAATCCATAATGGTCCAGTCACGGTATTGTTTAGCCCATGCAAGTGGGTGATTACGGTTGGGTGCATGGATAAGTAGTAATATCATGCATCTGCTTCTGAAGACGATTTGGTGCTACGAGTACAACACAACTGCCTAGTGACATATGGCTATGATATTAAGTTGGGTGGGTTACATGAGCTAAGATTGGCTGTCGTGGATTGCAGACAACACAGCCGAAACTTACACTGTTAACAGGTAATATATATATATTTTCTTTTTAAGTCAATTCTTACTTAGGTCAAAAAAGAAAAAAATTATTTTAGTTACTTTTCATTAAATAATTACAATTAATATAAATATGTATATGCATATGACAGAATCACAGTATTAAGTGGCAAAATAGAAAGCGAATTTCCTTGCAATTTTTCATTTTAATAAACAATATAAGAATGGCCCGGATAATACGCAAGTACCAAAAATAATAAGAAAAAGTATAGAAAATAACATTAAAACATAATCACGAGTCAACAGTTACCATGCCAGCAGTTTCATGTAGTAGCGGCTCTTTCGAAAAGTGGAACCTAATGGAGTGTTTCTGCTCATTTATCTTCGAGTTTTGAATTCTAGCAGTTTGGTTATTTAATTTAATTAATGAATTAATATTTGAAAAAACTGTATTAACATCAAGTGTCATCCACTACAAGTTTAAAAAAATGTATTTGAACTTGAGTGGATGAATAAAAAGTATTTTTTTTAACGACTGAAAATTTTAAAGAAAAATAATTTGAGGATATGAATTTGAATTTTGCTTTTTAATCATAAATATGTAAAATAAACCCGTGCAGCATTAATGTCTCACGTTATCTTTATTGAAGATTTTTTATAATCATCGTTGCGGTATTTTATTTTTGTGGCATCACTAATTTGACGAAAATCTTTCATTTCATTTATGAAAACAATGGGAGAAATTTTTTTCTCCCATATAAAACTAAAATTAATTAATTAAATCTAATTAATTAAATTTAATTAATGAATTAATTTTTGAAAAAACTGTATTAACATCAAGTGTCGTCCACTACAAGTTTTAACAAATGTATTTGAACTTGAGTGGATGAATAAAAAGTATTTTATTAACGATTGAAAATTTGAACAAGATATATAAATATATAGAGAGTGTGAGCTAATCGTAGGAATTGAAAAAAAAATTGCAGCAAACTGTCCAGTCATTTGACCGTTTTTAGAGAATACGGTTACATAACCGTAATTTAACTCTAGTCCAATCATAATATGGGCAATAATATGGTCAAAATAGAGTTAAATTATGGTTATGTTACCGTTTTCTCAAAAAACGATCAAATGATACTTTGCTGTAAATTTTTCAGTGTAGAAGATCAAGATCAACCAAACCCACCTATCCTTTATGGTAGTACAATTCCTACTCGCGTTTCTATTTTTCCTGTATACTCGGCCTTTCCTTGCTATTGTTGAACGAAAAAACTGCAATGTGTGAGCTTTGAACTTGAATGAACCATGCGGAGAGGACCCATTATATGTCTTCAATCGAAAGCGTTTACATAGTGAGTTTTTCATGTCAGTAATGTTTAACAGCTGTTTGTAGAGGCATATACAATCAGTGGCATATATTATATGACAGCGTTCGAGCATGCGTAGAGAATAAGATAGCAGAACAACGATTTTTCCCATAACTGTGTATATCTCTAATTCAACGGTCCTTCAGTGAATAAGATTAAATTTAAATTATCTCGCATTAGTACTAACCAAGGCACCAAGCAAAAATTTAACTAAAGGTATACGCGTAAGCGAACTAGAGATAGAAATGACAGAAGTCTTAAAACATTTATGAGATGTAACGAAAAGTATCTTTTTATTAAACTTGGTGACCCTACCTCCAACGAGTTACGCTCGTCAACCCCTCTCTCCAGGATCTAGCAGGCACTAAACACACGCTAATTTGTTATGTGTAAATAAGGTTACTCGAATACAGAAGATTGGATGATATTATCACTACCAGTGACAATATTTTGTAATCGGGTTGGAATTCATTCCCTTTGACTGGTGGGAACTTCTGTTCCCAATGCCTCATCCACTGCTGTCGTGACAGCTGACGGCTGTTTTCGTTATTGATTAAGTAAGATTAATTACACGTTTGAAAATCTGCTTGCCTAAAATGGTTAGCTAAAAATATCGCAGGACTTTAATAACGTCCAGAAAAATAAAAAAATACTTTTAGACGCTATAAGAAAATAGATTTAAATATACCGTTTTAGATATGAAGCAATTTTCATCATTAAATACGTTTCGCATATATTAGCTTAGTTATTTTAAAGTTTTCTTTCTTTTTTAATATTCATGTGTAAATGTAGTTTTCAATTGAAAAGTGTTCGGAAATGTTTTTATGCGAGCTTTTAAAATCTGGCGAAAGGAGATAAACTAAAATGAAATTTTGAATACAAAAAATTTAAAAAAAACTTTAAAAAATAGATAAATATAAAAAATGATTGATCATTACATACCTCATTCGAGTCACGTATCCACCTGCGAAGGATGTTTAAACTGCTATGCAGAATTTTTGTTTCTATAAAATATATGAAACTATCTTGACTGATTTCATCATTAAATAGCGTTTAAAAGATTTCTTCGTTTTAAAAACTGTTTGTTTCAACGTTGTTATCATAAATTTCTCTATAAAACTACCACGTTTTCATAATTATACATGCAATAGTTTTTGCTGGATATACCGAGAAAGGATGTCACGATTAATTTATTTACAGCAGCAGCAGCATTAGTTACTTTTCCAGAATACAGATATAAAAAATATTAACAACAGACAGACTCATCAAATCTAAAATAGCGTCCAAGTTTTTATCCAAAATTTCCCCAATCAATCATATTTTACTGTTCGTATGTCTCTACTCTCTTATAATGGTTCTCTAGTTGAAACCGGTAAACGCAGTGTCTTTTAGGAAAGCAAATACAATGTAAGAAGCTATTACCTTTTCTAACTGACACATCTTGACCTCCAATCTTGTGCTTTCCTTGCATGACAGCCTTATCCACTGGATCATAATCATCAAATTCTATGAAGGCGAATCCTCTTTTGGCATTAGTATGTCTGTCCACCATCAATTCGACTTTACACACTTTTCCATACTTGCCAAAATATTCTCGTAGGTCTGACTCTTCGACTTCCTGTCTCAATCCTCCAACAAATATCCTGTTAACTTGAAGCAATCCATCGCATTCAAAGAAAAGTTCTTTGGGAACAGCTCTTTTCAATGTAAGCTACAATTTAAAATAATACATACATACAAAATGCACAACCTGTAAAATGATCATAAAATGTATAAAATATACAAATTACGCGACCGATACACGATAGATTCATTAAAGATACAGTAGACTTCCGATTATCGAAGCTAGTGTAGATCAGAACAATCAATCTAAAATATAGACAGAAAAGGGTACACCGAAAGATATGCTGAATGTATATTATGGTTATTTTTTAAATACCGTGTTCATTGATGAAAATATATTAATATTATTATTTTTATATGTGCATTAATTAAAAGCTTCAAGTACTCATTCATAATTTGAATGAAGACTGATTACATCAGTAGTTGGTCGACCCTAGTAGGTTAAAGTGCTTTCAGATAAAAATAAATAAATAAAAAATAATTAATTAATTAATTAATTGACAGATAATATGTGGATGATTCTAGGGTACTTTTCCAGTTATATCATCTTTGTTAAAATCTTGCACATTTAGAGCTTCAGAAAGTGCGATTTGTTGTAAAATAATATAAACAGCTATAAAAACAAACTTGATGAACTTTTATGCTTTTTTTTAAATATAGATTAATAAATATATATAAACATTTTGTTATATATATATATTATTACTAGGGGGTCTACCCCCTGTGAGCTACGCTCGCCAACCCCCGCTCAGACTTCGAGGCCTCTAAAAACATGACAGCGTGCTTTGTTTTAAAAATATTGGTAAATCTGTAATTGGGTTGCCATGCTTTTAACGTTTTAATGGGGCATTTTTTGATTATCATTGGCCTCATACACAGCTGTTGCGACAACTGACGACTGTTTTCGGGATTGATAGGTAAAATCAATTACAACTTGAAAACCAGCTTGAATAAAATGGTTAGGTTTAAATTGTGGCTACCTCTCGGATTTTTATAACAACGATCTGTATTCTATTCTTCCTTTACGTTTAAGGATGAGAAAAATTCCATCAGCTTGTGAATAACATTAAGAACCACGGTATTGAAAAAAAGTCCTTCCGGCCTGTAACGGGAGGAAAAGGTACCTTTCCTATATCTTCGTTTTAAAATTACACGAAAACAGCAAGCTAAAATGCAAAGAAAACGTTTACAAAAGATTCGTTAATACTGAATTAGAATAAGAAATTCGCCAAATTATTGAGCTATAGCCAAATTGGCTTCATTTATGAAGACTTATTTTGGTCGCCAAATTTGGCGACATTTCGCCAAATGTCGCCAAGTTTGGCGAGAATTTGGCGCTAACGGTTATGAATATATAGTTTTATGCGTATGATTGGGAAAATGATTACAACAATGAAAGATAATAATTTGCGAGAAGTCGCGTTCACTAAAACTTATAAATTAATCGTTGGATTTTTTGTAATGTGCTATCTTGTTTCAAAATGTCTGCCACCCTAGAATTTCAAACTGCTGTATCTCAGTCGTTTTTTAAGATAGAGATAAAACAAAAAGTACTCTGGAATCCTTGTATCAAGGCCTATCACTTAAGCCAAAAATAAATTTGAATTTTTAACTTTTTTGTATGTTTATTTTAGTTTTAAATTTTTAAATGGCCGCCATCTTGAAACAAAATGGCGGACCAAGCTGGCCAACGAGCTCGGTCGAGACATTGGTGAGCTTGATACACACAATGGGTTTAATCAAAATTGATTTATAAATACGAGCGTTATCGTATGACATAAGTCAGATATATATATATATATATATATGGAGATATATATATATATATATATATATATATATATATATATATATATATATATATATATATATATATATATATATATATATATATATATATATCAACATTTGAACGGAGGGTGGTTTTGAGGTCTGGGGGTCATGATCGGTGAAAATATACCAAAATTTTCCGGAATTGCTTTCCTCCGAACGGCTGCAATAGGTAGCTTTATACTTTTTTGTAATTGAAAGCTACCTAATACCTAATACTATGTTATAGACATTTTCAGTAACAGGTTTTAATTTTCTCTCTATTTTAGTGTACCATCATGCATATTTTCATGTTATTTTAAATATGTAAATTATTTATTTTAATTAATATGTATATAAGAATTTTCTAATAATTATTTATCATACAAAATTAATTAAATATTTTGTGCATGCATGCCTGCATTTATTCGGCATCAATTGATGAGTTATTTAAACAAATATCCGCGATAATTTTACACCATGTTATGTCACTTGAATATTGTCCATAATAAAATCGGGTACTTTTCCATTATAGGATCCTTTGCTTTTAGGTTTGGCGTAATTCGAGCTTCAAAAAGGGATAGATTCGTTAATATACATAAATTGGCTGCCAAAAGTTATGAAAACAAACCCAATGAACTTTTGGTGCTTTTCTATTATAGGGGTCTTGACGCCTTTTTAAAAAGCTTGGTGCAATTCGGGTATCAGAAAGTGAGATTTGGTGCCAAATGACATAAACAGCCATGGAAACAAATTCGACGATTTTTTTTTGTTTATATGCGTATTTTAATTATACGTATATTATTATTGTTTTTTCTATACAAATTACTTCTGATTATATATAAAATAGGATAAATGACATTTTACGCTAAACAAATTGTATAAATATTGAAAAAATGCTTCTGTATACGAAATGACAAAGTGAATAGGTTGACAGAAAGTATGTTGCCAAATTTCCTTTTCCGCCAAGTCTATTTTCTCTGTTTCGTCAAGGCCCCATATACTGGAAAAGCACTGAACTTTTATGCTTGTTTATACATGTATTTATATGTATATATACAATTTATCTATAATTGTCTTTCAATTTACCTCTTTTTAATTTCAATTTGAAAATGACGATTAAAAAGAAATCAATAATCCCTATCCAGATCCTTTTCAATTTTTTTCCCTTTTTTGTCACAAAAAAACTGAGTAATTAGTTGCCATCATTACAGTAATGTCATTAAAATTAGAAAAAAATGAATATCTCGAAAACTAATTCCAATTTTAAAATTCTATTACCAGTTTTGACATCAGCGGATTTTTATGGACAATTGGTAGTAATTTCACCATCAAGCGTTTAATATTTTATTAAAAGTAGCCCTGAAACATAATCAGTCGTTTAATCAGTCGTTTCATAAAATCGTTTCATAAATTCGTTTCATAAAATCGTTTCACAAATTCGTTTCATTAGGATTTTATATATATAGGGTAGATTATTGTTGTTCTTTATATACAACTAGGGGGCCTACCCCCTGCGAGCTACGCTCGCCAACCCCCGCTCAGACTTCGAGGCCTCTAAAAACATGACAGCGTGCTTTATTTTAAAAATATTGGTAAATCTGTAATTGGGTTGCCATGCTTTTAACATTTTAATGGGACATTTTTCGATTATCATGGTCACAGCTGTTGCGACGACTGTTTTCGGGATTGATAAGTAAAATCAATTACTACTTGAAAACCAGCTTGTATAAAATGGTTAGGTTTAAATTGTGACTACCTCTCGGACTTTTATAACGACAATCTCTATTCTATTCTTCCTTTGCGTATAAGGATGAGAAAAATTCCATCTGCTTGTGAATAACATTAAGAACCACGGTATTGAAAAGTACTATGTTATAGACATTTTCAGTAACAGGTTTTAATTTTCTCTCTATTTTAGTGCACCATCATGCATATTTTTATGTTATTTTAAATATGTAAATTATTTTTTTTTAAATTAATATGTATATACGAATTTTCTAATAATTATTTATCATACAAAATTAATTAAATATTCTGTGCATGCATGCCTTCATTTATTCGGCATCAATTGATGAGATATTTAAACAAATTTGCTATCCGCGGTAATTTTACACCATGTTCTGTCACTTGAATATTGTCCATAAGAAAATCGGGTACTTTTCCATTATAGGATCCTTTGCTTTTAGGTTTGGCGTAATTCGAGCTTCAAAAAGGGATAGATTCGTTAATATACATAGATTTGTTGCCAAAAGTTATGAAAATAAACCCAATGAACTTTTGGTGCTTTTCTATTATAGGGGTCTTGACGCTTTTTTAAAAAGCTTGGCGGAAAAAACCAAGCAGGATAGAAAACCAAGCAGGATATTTTATTCTTCCGTTCAGTTGGGCAATTATTATTTTATATATTAGTTTCAAATATCCGATTTAATGATTTTATAATTTCGTTTAGTTAAATTTTACAAAAAAATAACAAAATGATATCAATAAATAATAATTACTATTAATTCCTTTTCCTCCCTTTCTTTTGCGTTTACCTAAATGACGTCATTTGGACGAATTTATTCAACAAAAATTTTCTGTTTATAAATTAAATTAAATGCTGACAGACGATTGAATCCTGACGATAGAAATGTGATTTTTTTTTCACATTTTCCTGAAAAACATAATTTAATCACAATCTTATCTTCATTATCGATTGAAATAAAAGATAAATTCAATTTCAATTTGAAAATGACGAATAAAAAGAAATCAATAATCCCTATCGGGATCCTTTTCAATTTTTTCCCCTTTTTTGTCACAAAAAAAACTGAGTAATTAGTTGCCATCATTACAGAAATGTCATTAAAATTAGAAAAAATTAATATCTCGAAAACTAATTCCAATTTCAAAATTCTATTACCAGTTTTGACATCCGCGGATTTTTATGAACAATTGGTATTAATTTCACCATCAAGCGTTTAATATTTTATTAAAAATAGCCTTGAAACATAATCAGTCGTTTAATCAGTCGTTTCATAAAATCGTTTCATAAATTCGTTTCATAAAATCGTTTCACAAATTCGTTTCATTAGGATTTTATATATATAGGGTAGATTTACTTTTGCTTGCCTATAAAAATAGATAAATGGCTTCTTTATATTAAATAAATTGTATATAAACATTGAAAAAATTGCTTGTGTATATAAAATAGTGAATAGGTTGCCAAAAAATATGTTGCCAAATTTCATTTTCTCGCCAAGACCATTTTCTCTATTTCGCCAAGCATGTACTAGAAAAGTACCAATTCTAGTATATATACTCTATAAGCTTCTTCATACACATGCTGGAGGGATTTAAATTTTAAATTCTAAATATATTACTTAAAGGAGCAACGGAAGTTTCGAAATCACATGAAATACAACTGATATTGAAATACAATTTTCTTAGGAACTACTGGAGCGATTTAAATATTTTTAGTATAATTTTGGCAGTAGATAAGTTATTGATCATTCGGCTGGAAATAAAAATAAAAATGCAATAATTACTGATTTTACAAATAAAAATATAATGAGATTTTTTTTAAAATTAACGATACAAAAATGGAATTCATTTTCAAGAAAAACAAAACAATCAAAATACATCTTAATATTAATAAAAGGTGCCAGTTGTTTTTTATCTGATTACTGAATGCTGTTGCCCCCTCATACAATAATTCGGTCTGCCAAGTCATATCTTGGTGGAAAACACGTGAAAACCCGATTTTAGCGGTTGACTCGTAGGTTTACCATTGTGTTTTCCTGCACCCAAAAGTATGAAAACATGGAGAACTGGGTGCAAAAAAACACAATGGTAAACCTACGAGTCAACCGATACAATCGGGTTTTCAGGTGTTTTCCACCATGACTTGGATTTCGATATGACTTGGCAGACCGATTGCGTTTTAATATGCGAATCAAGTTTTAAGTAATTCTGGAATTTCAGCCGTGAACTCGATGAGGTAATTGTCTGTGCTGCCGCCTCCCGTCTAATTTAAAATACACGCATTTCACTCATTTCATTTAAAATACAATATAACAAAAATAAGAAATAATACTAGAAACCAAAACATTTTATTTCAGCATTAAAATGTTGGTTCTTATTTACACACGCGGAAAATAAAATCTGCTATTGACGAGATTTGCGCCTGGCAAACATGGAAGTACCGAATTTTTTTACATTATGGTCTATGATGAAAAATCGATTGCAGGATGTTTTAATGATGTTACACTATTTCAAGAATATTGAAACTGATAAACATCATTGTTAAACTACAAGATATAATATAACATTACTACAATATAAGATTGTGTGCGTAACATTTATCGTTCGTTTACAGGGACAAACAGAAGAACTCGGTTACTGTACTGGCTACTTTTCCGTTAAAGGGGTCTTGGCGAAATAGGGAAAATAGGCTTGGCGTGACAAGGAAATTTTGAATGCATATTTTGTGGCGACCTATTCACTGTCTCATATATTACAAGCAATGTTTTCAATATTTCTGCAATTTATTTAGTATGAAAAAGCCATTTATCTATTTTTATATACAAACTAAAGTAAATTGTATGTAAAAAACAATAATAATTTATATAAATAAAATGTTTAAATATATATATATATATATATATAACAAAATTTAAAATTTATCGCGATCTGCTAAATTATTTTCATTCCACTCTATTCTAAATTACTCTATAATATTTAATTCCTCCGTTCATTAATGTATCTTAACTCTATTTATTCCAAAAACCTCATATCTAAATTTAATATTTAACATCGGCTAGCTAACTAAATAAATTGCGTCTTTATCTTTAAATTATTAAAAGCTTCCTAATCCCTTTCATTCATCCCTTAAAAAACAGTAGTTTTTCCTTTTAGGTAGCTTTCAATACAAAAAAGTATAAAGCTACCTATTGCAGCCGTTCGGAGGAAAGCAGTTCCGGAAAATTTCGATATATTTTCACCGATCATGACCCCCAGACCCCAAAACCACACTCCGTTCAAATGTTGATTTATATATATAGATATATCCATATATATATATATATATATATATATATATATATATATATATATATATATATATATATATATATATATATATATATCTGACCTATGTCATACGATAACGCTCGTATTTATAAATCGATTTTGATGAAACTAATTGTGTGTATTAAGGTCACCAATGTCTCGACCGAGTTCGTTGGCCAGCTTGGTCCGCCATTTTGTTTCAAGATGGCGGCCATTTAAAAATTTAAAAGTAAAATAAATATACAAAAAAATTAAAAATTAAAATTTATTTTTTAATTACGTGTTAGGCTTTGATACAAGGATTTCAGAGCATTTTTTGGTTTACCTCTATCTCAAAAAATGGCTGAGATAGAGCAGTTTGAAATTCTAGGATGGCTGACATTTTGAAACAAAACAGCACATTAACGCGATTACTCGCAAATTATTTTCTTTCATTGTTGTAATAATTTTCCCAATCATACGCATAAAACTATACATTCCTATCCGTTAGCGCCAAAATTGGCGACATGGCGACAAAATTGGCGACATTTGGCGAAATATCGCCAAATTTGGCGACCAAAATAAGTCTTCATAAATGAAGCCAATTTGGCTATTGCTCAATAATTTGGCGAATTTCTTGTTCAAATTCAGTATTAACGAATCTTTTGTAAACGTTTCTTTGCATTTTAACTTGCTGTTTTCGTGTAACATTAGCTAAAATTTTAAAACGAAGATATAGGAAAGCTACCTTTTCCTCCCGGTACAGGCCGGAAGGACTTTTTATATTTCTATTTATATTTCTAAGTTCCTAAAAAGGCTGTATTTATTTTAATAATTTCCCATATTAAATGTAACTCTCAAAATCATAAAATATTTTCTTATATTAAAATGTAAATCATTTTGTTTTAATTCCATAGTGGCTTTGATCCAAGAATCGATAAACCATTTCTCTTATTTTCTTTTTTTTCCTTTTCGTAAACGTAAAAATTATTCCATATTATCAAACCAGTAATTAACTATAATCAGTTATCTTAAAACTCATCTGGTTCACAACTAATCTACAGAACATGATAGAATGATCTCGAAGCGTCTTTGGCGCGCTTTTCAGACCAGAAACGATTTTTTCCGAAATTTCTGACGCTTCCCGTAAAGAATCCCGGTCCTTCATTGGTGCATCGGACATCACGTAATTATGTATTCCCTGTATTCATACTTTTTTTGAAATCATATATCTCGATTCTGTGCTTCCGGGAGTCCGTCAAAGAGAGAGGCGCTGGGACTGTGTTTGGCGTTTGAGCTACTAATAATTTAGAATGCTTGCCTGGTACTGGTGAATTTGACCAAATATTTTTCCTGTGACTACTTCTCGATGGATTTTTAAAGCTAATTACATCTACTGCATCATGCTCATTTCTAGTTTGAAAACCTGTCGTAACATCTGAAGCGATGGATAATGTGAAAACAGATCTCCGCCTGATTTATTAAGCTTCCAATAAAAAGCTTGTTGGTGATTTGATGGAGTTTTTTCTTCTACATAGTCACACGACATCAGCTCTGAATATGCCGATTGCAAAGTAAACCCCTAGCGAGGAAATACCCTCGGCTGAATTTTGAAAAAGAACATCCAGTATCGGAAAACCATTTATAAAAAAAGGAACTGCCACTGCATTCATCATCTCTCGTCCTTAAATCGTCACATATATATAGAAACATAAAAGTTCCCCAGGTTTGTTTTCATAGATGTTTATATAATTTCGCAATAAATCTCACTTTCAGAAGACCGAATTTTGCCAAGCTTTTTAAAAAAATGCCAGGGCCCGTATACTGGAAAAGTATCCAGCACGGCCTATAAGCGATAATTGTTGGAAGAACGTTTTAAACTGTGTTATTGTTTTTAACACTTTGCAACCTAGTTGAAAAGTGTTTATGACTTCGGTTTGTCTGCCGTATGGCCGTATGGCCGTCTGCCGTCTGTCCGTGCTCTAACTCCCGTAAATATGCTCGGATTGCCCTGCAATTTTTATATGTTGTTGTCGTTATCTATAGCATGTTCCCTATTTCAACTGAAGTGTGTAGCACTTATAGTTTTGTTTACAGGGACACTCAAAAGAATTCCATTACATTACGGTCTATGGGGAAAATCATTTGCGGTTTATTTTGATGATGTTACACAATTTCAAATACATTGTAATTGATATATATCACTAAGGTGCATTACAAGAAGCTTAATATGGAATAGAGTGTGCATAGCACTTATAGGTACTTTACAGGGACAGTCAAAAGAATTCCGTTACATTACGTCTATGGAGAAAAATCGTTTGCGGTTTAATTAAATAATGTATCACTATTTTAAACGCATTGAAATTTATATGTATCACTAAGGTGCATTACAAGAGGCTTACTACAGAATATTGTGTGTATAGCAGTCATCGTTCATTTACAGGGACACACAAAAGAATTCTCTATTGTCTGTTAACAATAATTCCTGGAAGTGCGTTTTAAGTTGCTGAACGCGATTTTAAATTTAATTCACTTTTTGTCTATTACTTGGTGTGTATAAATTCTGTATTTCATATATAGGGCAGCACAAAAGTTCGCGAACACATTTCCGCTTATTGACAGAAACTCCAGAAGGAGAATTTTAAACTGTGTTACGCGTTTCCTAACTAAACTAAAATTTAGCATCCTATGTAGTATATATACAAATCCATAGATCATATACAGGGCTGAATAAAAGTATTCGGATATTTTTCCGAATATTGTATATGTTGGAAATATATGTTGGAAATTCCTAAAATTACGTTTTTAAATATGTTATGCGTTTTCCAAATTGTTTACTTAGATGTTGTCTTTCAGCTTATTGAACGGTAATGATTTGTAAAGTTATTTTGGAAGCGTTGGAAAGTGTTACATAATCTATGCTTGACGCATGATTTTTCGTTCTTGTTAAATTTAATTTCTGTGTTTGCATGTTATTTGGTGATATGCAGGACTGTACAAAAGAATTCGAGTACATTTCCGTTTCTTGACGGAAATTTCTGAAAGGGAATTTTCAGTTGTATTATGTGTATCCTAAGTGAACTATATTTTAGCATACTATGTAGTATATATAGAAATCTTTAGATCATATACAGGGTTTCACAAAAGAACTTGAATACTTTTCCGATTATAGAAGTCATAGCTTAAATTGGGTTTTCAAATGTAATTTGCGTTTTTCAACTGGTTTACTTAGATATCATCTTTCACTTTATTAAATGGGGGAATTTTGTTACAGTAATCTGAATCTGTTGGAAAGTATATCATAATCTATACTTGACGCATCATTTTTCTTTCTAGTTTATTTATGCTAAACTTTGAAAACTATTTCTTTAGAGAAACGCATCATATTATTGAGGTACTTTTTACTATCGTCATCGTTACCGCTATTCCGTTTTCTCCAATATCTACGTACTGAATATAAACTGTTACACAACATAAAATTGCCTTACCTCACATTTATGGATAATGTGTGGCCTATGCTGCTGAACATCATCTACTGAAGCCGGGTCGTCGAATGTTATGAAACCAAAACCACGTGATCTTCCTGTCTGCCTGTCTCTATGGATGGTGCAGTTTGTAATAAGGCCAAACTTTCCAAAATATTCTCTGATCTCTTTATCTGTAATCGTCGGATTGATCCCGCCAACGAAGAGCTTTCTAAATCGTACCTAAAATAAAATATATTTAAAATTGTACATCAGGAAATCCTAGGTTCATGTTCAGCTATTCGCTTCCGCCTTTTAGCGAGCGTGTGAAGCTTTGAGATGGGTATGAGTATTTTACCGATGTTAAAAGAAAAGCCGTAGCTTACTATCCATACGCAAGTCGCATATATAGTTTTTTGAACAGATTTCGCTGATGCACCGGGGTTGGAGTGATTTTTGAAAACCTTGTTTTCTGGTACCTGTTAGGCCTAGCTGGCTGAAACATCATGCTAGTTTTATTTTATTAGGAAACACTTTATTTTATTTAAAAAAAATTATAAAACATTAATGATTTTATTGTAAAACGCACACAATGATTAATTTAATAAAAAACACACAATGTTTAATTTAATTTAAAACACTCTCAATCTGCTCTAGTGGGTTGCCATATAAAGCAAAATCTCGCCAAAATTGCCGGGTTATCCAGGCATAAAATCACCATTTTGTCGACAAAAATACACTCTGGTGTGTCTGCGATATTTGTACATAGTTTTATTTTTTTTTGGCATAGTTGAAAATGCTTCAAGTTAAATATGCAACTGTTTTCTTTTACCATAATTTTTCTGGAGTTGATTACCTTTGCAAAATATGCTAAAAAAAATAAAAATAATTTTGATATTAATGAATAACAAAAACTATATCTATATAAAAATGGTATAGCTGTTGCAGACGCAGAGCAGATTCAGTGTGTCTTATAATAAATTAAATACTGTGTGTGTTTTATAATAAAATAATTTGTGCGTGTTTTAATAATAAAAATTGGGTGTGTTTTATAATAAAATAAACTGTTTCCAAATAAAATAAAACTAAGATGCTATTTTAGAAAGCTAGGCCTAACAGGTACCCAAAAACAGGGTTTTCTCGCCAAAATGTCGGAAAACAAAAATCGCGCAAAACCCTGGTACGTCTGCGATAAGTAATGGATGGTATAATGAAATAACTTCTATTATTTAAAAAAAGGAAATAATAAAAAAGAAAACTGCCCAGTTAAACTGAGGGCATTGAGCTCACAGGCTATTCATACTAATTGTTTATTGTGCTCTTATATTAAAGAATTTGAAATAAGTCCCTCGAAAAAGTATTACATCGACAATATATTAAGGGGGATCATCCTCCGTCCCCCCCTTATAATTAACCAATGAAACCCCTAAAACTAATCAGAGTAGCGCCTTATCACAATGAGCATACAAACAAAATTTGAAGAAAATCGGATAATTCTACATGAAAAACCCATTTATCTAAATTAAGGGGGGTAAGCCCCCCGTTCCCCTCTTTGTACTTAACCAATGAACCACCAAAACTAATCAGGGAAGTGTCTTATCACAATGAACCTATATACAAAATTTGAAGAAAATCTGATAATTCTGCATGAAAAACTCATTTATCTAAATTAAGGAGGGGGGGTTAGCCCCCCTTTACATTTAACCAATGCACCTCCAAAATTAATCAGGGCAGCCGTTTATCACAATAAACCTATATACAAAATTTGAAGAAAATGGGATAATTCTGCATAAAAAAAACCATTTATCTAAATTAAAGGGGGGGGGGGTGTTAGCCCCCCCCGTTCTCCCCCTTTTATACATAACCAATGAAACCCCAAAATTAATCAGGGAAGCGTTTATCACAATAAACCTATATACAAAATTTGAAGAAAATCAGATAATTCTGCATGAAAAACCCATTTATCTAATTTAAGGGGGTTAGCCCCCCGTTCCCCCCTTTATACTTAACTAATGAATCCCCAAAACTAATCAGGGAAGCGCCTTATCACAATAAACTTATAAACAAAATTTGAAGCAAAACGGCTGTTTCTATCAAGGGTTATCGCGTTACGTACATACGTACGTACATACATACATACATACAGAACCGGCGGGCACATAAGCTCTCAGGCTTTGATAGCCTGTGAGCTAAAAACAAATAAATGATAGTTTGATATAAATAAATATTGATATACATAATAAAAATAATTTATAGAATTAAAATAAAAAATAAAAGTAAATAAACAACAATATAAACAAAATAACCGGGTTACTTTGTGAGGCATAAAATTGACATTTTGTTGCAATCGCGCCAACGTGGTGCGTGTATGATATCTGTGCCTTTTATTTTTACATTGAAATAAAAAATTACGTGCTGTTATTGCAAGCTATTTGTAACTAATATTCAAAAACAAAGATTTCGCCAAATTGGCGAGAGAAAAATCGCGCCAATGTGGTGCGTATATAATAGCAATATAAGTTATTTTGGTACTTTTCCACTTGGTACTCTGCATCTGTTAAAAAAAAAGATTGGCGCAATTCGGCTGTCAGGAAGTGAGATTTGTTGCCAAAGATTATAACCAGCTATGAAAACAAACGTGATGAATTTTTATGCTTGTTTATATATGTATTTTTACATATACAAGCATTTTATTTATACATACTATTATTGTTGTTTTTATATACAAATTACTTCTGTTTGTATTTAAAAATTAAAAAACAGGGTACTACTCTATTATCCCGTCGACCACTTTTCATAACAAAAAACTATCGCCAAACTGTAACGCCAAATAAACGGGAGAACTTTGCCATTGGAATATCAAAATAAATAAATAAATAAAATATAAGAATTTAAGGACACAGTTGTTATTTTAATTAATGAAATAACTAATAAATCAGTAAAACATAATGAAAAATACACACAAATGTCGAATTAAAAACCACTTGATGGCATAACAATCACGTATAATGCTTCTGACATCAAATAAATGGGACTGCATTTTCGGCGTTTAATCTTACAGTTTGGCGATAGTTTTTTGTTATGAAAAGTGGTCGACGGGATAATAGAGTAGTACCAAAAAAAGTTTCTTTACATTGAATAAATTGCATAAAGTTGTATTAAAAAAATTGTTTGTGTATATAGAACAGTGAATAGGTTGACAGAAAATATGTTGCCGAATGTCCTTCTCTGGCCAAGGCGATTTTCTCTAACTTGGAAATTCTCCTGTACTGGAAAAGTACCGCTATTTTGTTCACGATAAAGGTTCAATGACTAAATTGAAAAATTCTCAGTAAAGTTTGAAGCCAACTGTAACTCTAAAATTCTTTGTTTGGTTTTTGGATTTTCTACAAAATTTTACTGGTTTTAAAGTTAAATGGATTACACTACGCAATAGAATATATCAATTTTTTTTATATACATTAGAAAGAAAAGAGACTGTTTTACATATTCACGAAATATGTTAAAGTGTATTCAGATTAACGCAGTGGATGCGAAAGAAAAAATGCATTTATGTGGACTCAGATGTTGTAGTTGGATATCAATTAAACTAGGTAAAATAAATAAGTTGCTGCAAACGTATTAATATCAGGAAAACAATTGTTCTGTGCTTATTCAACACTAAATTATAGTTATCTTACAATAAAAAGGAGTTTAAAATTTCGTACCTGCACCATATTTGGATTAGAGAAAGTTCTTGGCGAATTGGGTTCCCAAAGTAGCTTGTTCATAAGAATAAATAGTCGAAAATTCTTCTTCGTGACAAACTAAACTAAATGCTAAATTTTATCGTTTAAATAAATAAGATTATATTGTGCTGGTTGTGGCAAAACTCTAATAGAATAAAACTTTTGAAAATGTCTCAAGCTAAAATATTTTTTGAAAAGTTTTCTTTAATTTCATCTCGCGGAGAGTAAGTTTCTTGATGTAAAACCTTGGAGTTAATTTTAATATTTTTCACGAAAAAAATTATGGGAAAAGACATGGAACATGCCTCAGTACATTGTTAGAAGTAACCAGCGGAAACACGTCATTTTCACGTATGATTAAAATACGTTTTCAATTTGTGGTTGAAAATGTACATTTATGGAAAAAATGACATCATTTTCTTCCGTGGAAACCTTTTTATCAACACTCAGATTATTGCTTCTGTTAAATTGTTTTTAGATTTACTATTCAATTGTAGTAAAATATTTCAGTTTTTTAAAGAAGAATGCAATTCTTTCTTTAAACATAATAACATTTAGGCCCACTTGAAAAGCGCTAAACTTAGAAAGGCTAATCGCTTCCATCAGTGAAAAATGACGTCGCAAACATACATTTTCATTCATGAAATTGAAAATTATAGCGTCAAAATTACCTAGTTTATTACAGACTGTTTAGCGAGTCTATTTGGTGTATTCTATTGGAAGTTGACAGCATCATATTGTTTTAGCATTTTGGCAATCGCCTGGTATTTAGATTTTTTCTAGAATGTGGTAATTTATTTCTCGTGATGCAAACGGATATAAAATTAAGTTCTTTCTTTTTTTACGTGCTTTCGTAATTATATAAATACATAGCACCTATAGTCGTCCTCTGGCCTGTCCGTCCGTCCGTCCGTCTGTCCGCATATAACAGCGCAACATCTACCCAACCGGCTGGTTTGAAATTTAATCTGTATAATCGTTGCAGAATTTTGTCAAGTCATTTCGAATTTTATGAAAATCGAAGCAAAACGTAAAGAGATATTAATAAAAGTTTTCTTTTTAGGTGCGTTCGTAATTATATAAATACGTAGTACCTATACTCGTCGTCTGATCCGCCCGTCCGTCCACCCGTCTGTCCGCATATAAGAGCGCAAAAACTTCCCAACCCAATGGTTTGAAATTTAAGATATATTATCTTTGCAGAATTTGTCAAGACATTTCAAATTTTATGAAAATCGAATCAAAACTTTAGAAGATATTAATAAAAATATTTATTAAGAAATTTGAATTAAAAAAAAATCACTGCTTTCTTGTTGTAGGAACTTCCGAGATTTAATCGTCAAGCGACCGATATACTTATTTTATTACAGAAATCAATCTGCAGACGATATAATTCATTTCACAGAATAAAAAAATCATCAAGATCGGAATATTTATATAACTAGCTATAGTACGAACGCACCTCGTTTGTCACGTTTCACGTACAATTTCCAACTTGTTTAGGTAGATTTCGTAAGAAATACTACCTATTACATTCTCCCATATGTTGGAAATTCTGAAAAAAAATTGCAGATCTACGCAGATCATGATTCTCCAGAACCCAAAACCACCCCCAGTTCAAAACTTTATCTATCTATCTATCTATCTATCTATACCACTTTTTTATGGATACGATAACTTCAATCATTCTGCACAAATCTCTTCCAAACTGATACATAAAATCAAGGAACATAAAATCTCGGTCAAGATCGTTAATGGGCAAAATCAAACAGTTGAAAGGATCTGTTTTGCATAACTATGCATAGCAACATTTTTCAACGCTTTTTCTCTTTTAATATCATGGCGGAGTCGTTTATATGGTCGTAATTATTATTTAAATTAACGAAATAACTAATAAATTGGTAAAATATTATTCAAAATACAGATAAATGTTGAATTAAAAATCACTCGATGACATAACAAACATGTGTAATGCATCTGATGTCAATTGAATGTGACGCCACGGTAGCGCCCTTTTGGCGTTATATCCTGTATTTCGGCGACAGTTTTTTTTTAATATTGTGCTCGACGATATAACGGGAAAGTTCCCAAATTTTTATAACATCATTATAAAAAGGGAGAAGTACCAACTTTTCTTACAGAGTCGTTATAAAATTCCGTGAGGCAGCGACATTGTTTAATTAGCCATTTTATACAAGTTGATTTTCAAATATTTCATTGCTCTTATTTAATCAATCACGAAAACAGTTGTTAGCTGTTTCGACAGCAGTTGATTCGGTCTTAAAATCCCACGGTTAAAGGAAAATGAATGGAAACCGATTACAGTAGATCGCCATTTGCCGTTTAATTATAGTTCAATCTTCCATTAATCCCCACCAGTGGCTGAGGGGTTCTGCTCTCAAAGCTGGTAGACGGGAGGTGCTGGGTTCAACCCCCCTGTCGTGCTCGTCAACCTAACAGTTCGGAGTTTTCCGTGGTTTTCTCCAAACCTTGCCGTAAATACGGGTTAGGATCCCTTAGAAGGACCCTCACGGAGGGCACATATCCCAAGAGTAGATAATCGGCCGTCATAAATCAACCAACTAACCAACCGTTTTGTTGATCAAATTAGCATGTTTTTAGAGTTTGCGGTGTCAGAACGGGGGTTTGCTCGTAGGGGGCAGATCGCCCTAGTTATTTAATTTCTTAAAAACAATATGTCAAAATCAGAATAATGTTCTTTCTTTAATAAAAAGGTATACGTTGCTGACGACTGGGATTTTCGATAATCGTTGCCACAGATTAATCTCGGAAAATGAAACATTTGAAGTTACTGAAAAAAATTAATAGCTCGAAAAGGATTTGTCAGAAAATTGTTAGACAAACTGCGTTAGAAAGGTAAAAAATTGTATTTTTCTTGATATAAATTTCAAATCCACTGATTATGCCATTTTTCAAATATTGAATTTCAAAAATTACCAAATTTCACAATGGAGTACCATAGCGAAAACTTCACGCGTAAAAAAATAATGATAACAGCAATGTGTCAGCACGAGTCACAAATTATAATAACCGTATTATTCTGTTAAAATATAAAAGTGAATTATGATGTCACGAGTGCATGATTTTTATTTAATTCTCGAAAAATACTAGATGCGCCATTTCTTTTTAGTTGTGAATAATATAGGTTAATTCACGTTATTAAAAAAATGTAGCTATAAAACATATAAATCAATGGAAAATGGTAGGTAATAAATTGTAAACGTAATAATAAACCGTATTAAAAAAAACATAACTTAGTGAAATAAGTATCCGTTTTTATGTTATTTTAGGATATTCCAGGTAAAGGTTGAGTTTACTTTAAAATACAAGGTTAAATTCACCGATATATTTCGTTTGATTCAAGGTTCTTTTGGAGAAACCGACCAGCGCAGCGGGCGTAGTCTGCTAGTAATTTAATACTGAATTTAGCAAAAATTAGATTCTTCCATAAAATCATTAATCATAAAGTTCGTGACAATTGAAACGCTCTTCATATCATGTTCTTTAAGTGTAACTAATGGATGTTTGTTCAGACAAGCAGTCATCTCTTGTCAAAGCACCCCTGGGGAAATATGTCATGTCCATGTGATCTCGTGGCCTGAATTTTTAAACATTTCAAGACATGACTAGATCTTGGCGTGGTGCAGTATATCTATAGATAGACAGATAGCTTAATAAAACTGTTAATACTATCATTAGTTTTAAAAGATTATTGATAATGCAGTGCGAATTTTACTAAACTTTGTCGGAAATGTAACCTTCGACATAAGAATCGTAAAAATGTAAACTTAAATTAAACTAGAAATTTTAGAAGACGATTGATTTTTAATTAAAATTGTATTTTACGCTTCATTAAAAAACTATTTTGTTATCATATTATAAATATTTTGTTATTTATTTTATTATCATATATTCGTTATCATATTCATAATTAAATGAATTTTAATTGTAATTTAATTAAAATCAATATTGCTTCAATGATCCTCTTTCAAGGGCGGTGGTACGATTAGGGAACCACTTAATTTTAATTCCCAAATGCCACAATTACACCAGAATTTAGGTATAAAATTTCCCTTTCATTATTTATGTGCAATATAGACTTTTCTCATTTCGAAATGAATTTGTTCATAAATTCCGGTGTCATTGATTCATTTCAACATAATAGCAATTGAAGTTGGTCGCCCCTGAAAGGGTTAAACGAGTAAATCCTTGAACGTTTTTAATTATCGTCCCTTCAGTTTGTTTGTATTTGCATGTTTGAAACTGTAAATTGTTTAAAAAATAAGGATGTTTTGCCTGCAAAGTATAAATGCTAATTAATATTATTATTATCATTGTTATTATTGTTTTATAAACTAGGGTGTTCTGCCGCCTACGAGCTACGCTCGCCAACCTTCGTTCAGTCACAGCAACACGCTAATTCGACCTGTTTTAACCCTCTGAGCGTTTTGAAAAAGGGTAAAATTGTAATGTTGTTTTCTCAGCATTTTGTTTTAAATGCTAAAAAAATATGATTCTTTCAGCATTATAAATAAAACGTAATTACAAATATGAATGTAACCATTGAGCGTATTAATCATTCTTCAATGTTTTGAAAATTCATTAAATCTATAGAATTATATTATCTTAAACATTGCATATATTGCAGTGAAACCTGGAGCTTAGTGAAAAAACGGTTACGGAAGATTAAATTATAGAATTAAACGACCAGTATTTCCTGTAGTCGGCTTTCCATTCATTTCCCTTTGACTCAGGGATTTTAAAGTCAGTCGAGACAGCTAACGATTGTTTTTGTGATTGATTAACTAAGTTCAATTAAACATTTGAAAATCAGTATGTATAAAATGACTAAGTAAACAATATCGCAGCCTCACGGAATTTTATAACGACGCTATAAATAAGACGTTTTACATGTATCCTAATATGACGTAATTTTCACAGAAGTGTTCTTCCTATTTTTAATATTAATGTAAATATACAGTTTTTAATAGAAAGGAAATATTATTATTTGCGCTGTTTTAAAATTTGCAGCTACAGTGAAAAACTAGTCGTTGGAGGGTACCGTAATACTTACCCATCATGGATATGCATAATGTAAAATATTAAAATAAAAAATGTGTATACTACTTATAAAATGCATTGCAATTCGAATAAAATCGTGGCATGATGACGTCATAAACTTTAAAGGCTCGATTACTGAATTGCTTAAAAGAAACATCCTTTTAACTCCAAAAACAATGATCCTATTAACTAGCGGTTTATTGCATCTGATTAAGCGTCTCATTTCTAATTAAAATATATCTTTGAATTGAAATTTGGATGAAATACAGGGTCATGAAAAATCGAAGAGTGTGGGAAATAGGATTACGAATATCTCGGTAACTCATTATCCGATCAACTGCACGCTTTATGCAAAATTTGTTCTTTTATTGTCTTTTATATTCTCTCCTTAAAATAAACAATTTCGAAAATTTTTGTATACCTTTTATCGGAACGAATATTTTGAGAATCCGAAAAAAATAGTTCCGGTTAATCGAGGTTACTGAAATTCAATAGGCTTCTTCACATTATTACATGCTAAGTACATACCAAATTTCAAGTCTCCATCTCAATTTTTTCGGGAGATAGAGCGTTTACAGACACACAGACACACAGACGGACGGCAAATTTTTTTTTTTCTAAAAATATGTTTTTCGGAATCTCCAGTGTCTGAAACGTGTAAATCCGTCGAATTTTTTTTTTTTTTTTTGATTTTCAAAACGATTACAAGACTTACCCTATACTACGTATGATGGGTAAGTAATAATTTTTCGAAGTAAACGAATCTCTCGTGTAAATATATTTTAAAACTGAAACTGTTTGGAAATACACTATATTTCCAATGATGATTGGTCACTTGCGATTTTAGACGTTTTGTTAAATATCTGGAAAGATACATGAGGAATTATCCTGAAACTTCAAGAGTGTAAACAACATGATAAACGTCATATATTTCCGCGAAGATTTTTTCCCGAAACCCCATAAGGGGCCGTCAACAAATTGAAGAAAAACGGATATCTTTTGTATAACCCTGTAAAAAATAATATTGCAAAAAGCATTCAAACTGTAGATTATGATTAAGTGGCTTATTGTAATAATTTGGGTTCATTTTTATGAAGATAGCATGTATACGCGAAGAGGAATTCACGTTTTTATAAAACAGTCCCAAATTTAACAAGTTTTTTCCTTATAATTTGCTGCGTTTTTAATATAAAAACAAGTTATTTTCAGTAAATATGACAAACACAATTGTACACAATACCTTGCAATCAGAATTAAAAAATAACAAAAATTGTATGAAAAATGAGCAGGTTTACTAAATATTGTTTCACTGTGCATGTGCGAATTCAATCAAAATATACTGTGCATAATATATCAGCTAAATGTATAGACCAACTTTTATGAAAGTCTCAAAGACATAGTTTGAAAATTCTGATAGTAATCGTCGATAGAATAAGCTCGAATTTCGCTGTTCCCAAAAGGAAGCAAAAAGATGAGGGGTTGTATCCAAATATACTAGCTTATGAAAGTTGACATAATAAGAATGAAGTGTCTCTCATTCTATATTTGATACAACCCCTCATATTTTTGCTTCCTTTTGGGAACAGCCAATTTCGAGCTTATTCTATCGACGATTACTATCAGAATTTTCAAGCTATGTTTTTGAGACTTTCATAAAAGTTGGTCTATACATTTAGCTGATATATTATGCACAGTATATTTTGATTGAATTCGCGCATGCGCAGTGAAACAATATTTAGTAAACCTGCTCATTTTTCATACAATTTTTATTATTTTTTAATTCTGATTGCAGGGTGTTGTGTACAATTTTGTTTGTCATATTTTCTGAAAAAAAAAAAACTTGTTTTTATATTAAAAACGCTGCAAATTATAAGCAAAAAACTTGATAAAATTTGGGACTGTGTTTATAAAAACCTGAATTTCTCTTCGAGTATACATGCTATCTTCATAAAAATGAACCCAAATTATTACAATAATCCACTTAATCATAATCTGCAGTTTGAATGCTTTTACAATATTAGTTTTGACAGGGTTATCCAAAATATATTCGTTTTTCTTTAATTTGTTGACGGCCCCTTATGAGGTTTCAGGAAAAAATCTTCACGGAAATATATGACGTCAATCATGTTGTTTACACTCCGGAAGTTTCAGGATAATTCCTCACGTATATTTCTAGATATTTAACAAAACGTCTAAAATCGCAAGTGACCAATCATCATTGGAAATATAGTATATTATTTGAGCACTTTAAATGTGGCATAATTTAATTTAACGGGTAATAGTTGCTGTTAATTTCTGTTTTCAACAGTCACGTATTTAATTGAAAGGGAATATTTTTATGTGCGCTACTTTACAAATTGACAACAACATAAACTTGTCGTTGGGGGCCACCGTAATACTTACTCCTCATGGATATGCATAATATAAAATATGAAAATAAAACAAGAGTAAATTACTTATAAAATGCATTGCAATTTGAATAAAATCGTGCTTTGATGACGTCATACACGTATGTTCTATTACTGAATTGCGCAAAAGAAACATCTTTATAACTGCAAAACTTTTAATCATATTAACTAACAAACAATTTTCCCGTTTGCGGATGATATCGAAAACGACTGGGACGATTTTCACGAAATTTGACTCTTATACTATAAATCACGCACAAGAAAATGATCCAGCTAAGTCCTGAATTTAAAAAAAATGTTTTGACAGGTTAAAACAAACTGAGCGCTGAAAATGCTGCTTGCTATAAATCGAAAAATGCTTAAACGATTTACACGAAACGCGTATCTACAATAATTCGAGCACAAGAAAATGATCTAGCTATATATCCTGAATCCAGAAAAGTTCGTTTTGATAGATTAAAACAAACTCAAAATTGAAAATACTGTTATATCGAAAACTGCCCGAGCGATTTTCACAAAACGTGACTCCTATATTAATTAGAACACGAAACAAGAGCGAAAAATCATGTGTCAAGCATAGATTATGTAACACTTTCCAACGCTTCCAAAATAATTTTACAAATCATTACCGTTTAATAAGCTGAAAGATAACATCTAAGTAAACAATTTGGAAAACGCATAACATATTTAAAAACGTAATTTCAGGAATTTCCAACATATATTTCTAACATATACAATATTCGGTAAAATATCCGAATACTTTATTCAGCCCTGTATAGGATCTATAGATTTGTATACATACTACATAGAATGCTAAATTTTAGTTTAGTTAGGAAACGCGTAGCAGAGTTTAAAATTCTCCTTCTGGAGTTTCTGTCAATAAACGGAAATATGTTCGCGAACTTTTGTGCTGCTCTGTATTAGATCTACAGAATTTATGCACACCAAGTAATAGACAAAAAGTGAATTAAATTTAAAATCGCGTTCAGCAACTTAAAACGCACTTCCAGGAATTATTGTTAACAGACAGTAGAGAATTCTTTTGTGTGTCCCTGTAAATGAACGATGACTGCTATACACACAATATTCTGTAGTAAGCCTCTTGTAATGCACCTTAGCGATACATATAAATTTCAATGCGTTTAAAATAGTGATACATTATTTAATTAAACCGCAAACGATTTTTCTCCATAGACGTAATGTAACGGAATTCTTTTGACTGTCCCTGTAAAGTAACTATAAGTGCTATGCCCACCCTATTCCATATTAAGCTCCTTGTAATGCACCTTAGTGCTATATATCAATTACAATGTGTTTGAAATTGTGTAACATCATTAAAATAAACCGCAAGTGGTTTTTCCCCATAGACCGTAATGTAACGGAATTCTTTTGAGTGTTCCTGTAAAAAACTATAAGTGCTACACGCTTCAGTTGAAATAGGGAACATGCTATAGATAACGACAATAACATATAAAAATAGCATTTTCAAAGGTTTAAGTAATTTTCGAAATTAATCTTCAGTAATCGGAATTCTCGCCAATAAAATTGGTCATTGATAAGCAACGCTATTACGGACGATATCGAAAAGGTTGTCATGATTTTCAGGAAATTTGCCTACTACACGAAATACAGCCAAAAATATTGTCTATCGAGGTCCCTAATACGAGGAAATATATTTTGACAGATTTAAACATAAACTCAGCATTAATAAATGCTCATGTAAAAATTTGGAATCGAAAACGTTTGGGATGATTTTCACGACATGAGCCTTGTACACTAATTCGTGTACGGAAAAACCATGTATTTATGACTCAATTTTAAAAACGTGCACTTTGGTAGGTTTAAATAATTTTTTCTGGCGTTAATCTTCATTAACCAAAGTTCTCGCCAATACTATTTTTCATTGACCAGCACTATGATTAAAAAATATGCATACTAATATGTTGCTGATGTACTGTCACTCACAATCCAGTTCAAAGCTGTTGAGCTTAAATTGTACAGATAAAGTGTTTGTAGAAGACAAAGAAATGTAACTGAATATAATATTCTGTTTAAAGCAAAAACAAAAAATCAGTACCAAACATGCATCTGAAATCCGTTCTTTGACAATGCCAGTAATAAATTTTTCGTTAAATGCAAAAGTTTGTTAAATGTAACAGGACTGTTATTTATGCATTTTTTTTTAAATGATTCTCTTTCGTAATTGGAGGTCCTCGACTACTGGTTGTTTAAATTAAAACTGGTAGTTTAAGATCATTTAATGCGCAAAATTACAAGTAGCTTTCTAATTAAGAAACATTTTCTGCCAAATCTCTAAGATTATTTTTTAAATACTAATCGAAAGAAGACATAATTTTCGGTCGAATGACCGTTTCCGTTTTCTTTTCGAAAGAATTTGGTAATTAAAAGATTTGAGGTGTTTCTCCCCTTTTCTTTGGCCGACCGACTTTTTTGTGTAAAACAATGGGTATGTGAAAGGTTCTACACGGTTATCGATGTTGCACAAATTGATAAAGTTTGAGGGAGAAAAGTGTTGAATACCTCGACAATGAACGAATTTGGTATTTTACAACTGCAGAAATATATAACAACAAGTCGGAAATTGTACGTCAAACGTGACAAATGAGGTGCGTTCGTACTATAACTAGTTCCAGTGAAATGGATTATATCGTCTGTTGTTATGATATGATTAATTTCCGTAATAAAATAAGTACATTTCAAGTTGCCAACATTTTATCATTTTTGACGTTTACTGAAAATTCCAATGGGAAACTTAAGCCTAGCATTGAAAATTTCAAAGCTTGAAATACATATTTAGACTTTTTTCCATTTAATATCTATTTCTCCTAAAACATCTATCCAAAAACTGTCGGTAGATTATAGGATTGCTGTAATTAAACAATTTTAGTATACAAATTCGGTTTTTAAATTCAGTAATACGGAAATAATAGGACTCCATCTTAAATAGGATGTAATCACCATGGCAACCTAGTATCATTACCTATCATATGATATCATTGAATTAATTACATATGATAGGATTTAATAGAATGATACATCTCAGTCGCCTGACGATTAATCCTCGGAAGCGGCTATAACAAAGAAGTACCAATTTTTTAAAAATTCAAATGACTTAATATATATTTTTTTAGTAATATCTTTTAAAGTTTTGATTCGATTTTCATAAAATTTGAAATGACTCGGCAAAATTCTGCAAAGAATATATATATTAAATTTCAAATCATTTGGTTGGGCAGTTTTTGCGCTGTTATATGCAGACAGACAGATAGGCGAACGAACGGGCAGACGGACGGACCAGACGACAACTATAGGTGCTACGTATTTATATAATTACGGACGCACCTAAAAAATCATGACTGTTATCTCGATAACATGGAGAAACTGGATAGATTATAATATAGTAAAGACAGAAAATGAAAAAAATGAACTGACAGCATTTGTTATTATAACTTTCAGAAACTAAAAATTATGTTTTCATGTAGAAATGAATAATAAAAATTTGTATGTACTCAAATACAGTATGAACTATGTAGAAATAAATAATTGGAATATTATTTATACATAGAAAAATTTAGTGCGGCGAAAAAACTTTTTTTTTTGTTTATATGCATAAATGAAAATCTCATTCCATTGCAATATTTTGTATGCAATAAAAATGTATTAAAATTCACTAGTTTTTAAATTTCTTAGAAGAGATATCAGGAAGCGTTTATAAATTTAGCCAAAATTACGTCCTTCCGTTACATCACTTACCATAGATTTCGTGACATTTGAAATCTTCTCATATCCATTCCCTAAAGCACATCAAACGGATGTTTGTTCTAACAAGCATGGGAAACTATAATAAATAACAGTCATTTCATATCAAATCACATTTGAGGGAATTATGTCATATCCATTTTATCTTGAAGTTTACGTTTGTATTTTAAAACATTTTAAGACATGGTTAGATCTTGGCATGGTATTCTATCTCTATTTATTAAACGAACAGTTTAGTTTAGTACATATTAAGACTAACATTAGTTTTAAAAGATGATTTGTAATGCTCTGGCTAATTTTACAGAGATTTTGACTGAAATAATAACAGTTGTGTAAGAATAATATTTGTTCGTAGAAGTACAGAATAAAATTAGTTTAGAAAATCGGGAAAAGACTTTTCATTTAAAATTGAATTCTCCGCTTTCGTTTTCATAAAAATTCTTCATAAGATAACTTCAATGTTTTTAAAGTAGTAAACCCGTGCAAAGCCTTCCTGCATCGTCCCTGCTGTAATTTTCATTTTGTATCTTCTTTTTTTGCAACTGCTAATTAATTAAGAAATAATGGTATAATGTATGCAAGTTATTATTTCTAATTATTATTACTTTCTTATATCTTTACAGGGATGACCACCTCAGGAAACCCAGCCTAAGCCTTAGAGTTTGTGTGCAATCCTGAGGGGCTGACACGCCTCTATCACCAGCGAGACCACAGTTACAGAATTATGTATGCAAGTTTTACACTATAATATTACAATTTTTCTTCTTCTCAGAAGTTTTACTTTTACATGTGATTTTCTTTGTAGTGAAAGTAATTGAATTTTGTCTGATAATACAGTAATTACTTTCATACATACGATTATTATTATTATTTCAATGTATACAGAATATACAATTTCCAGATGAGCTATTTACAAATACTGTGCAGGCACCATGCCTAGAATTATTATTGGTTAAATATGATGGGTTATTCTTGGCTAGCATATTTTTTACAAATACTTTACTACAATTGATGTATATGGAAAAATATGATGCACACATACAGTTATTATAATTAATTCGATTATACAATTATACAGTTTAGACCATTTCCAGAATATGACTATATACAAGTACTGTGCAGACTTTATATTTAGGATTTTTGGTTAAATGCGTTGCAATGCAGATTCTTGGTTAAATACTTCTAATACAATTAATAATATACTAATATGAATATACAGATGCGAATACACTGAAAATTTGCAAATAATATGCAGATACTAATAATATACAGATAGTGTGATGTTAACTCTCATTACAACAATTATTATATTCATATACAAAATACAATTATTTATATACATATGTACAGAGAAAACAGGGCCCCTGCTAGATTGGACAAGCGGGCGCCCGACTACAGAGGAAGAGGATTTGAAAATAAAAATTAATTTTTTTCAATAAGTATTGGGTTCATGAAAATTGTCGACTTTCGGTTTTCGACGGATTTATACGTTTTAGAAGGTCCTGAACACGATTTGACCATTTTTAGAAAATGTCTGTCTGTGAGTCTGTCTGTCTGTCTGTCTGTATGTGACAAAAATTTTGTGGGCGCTCTATCTCAAGAACTAATGCACGAAATTTAATAAAACTTTGTATTCAGTTAGTCCCTGATATATATTGGTGCTGATTAGTTTGTGGTGAAAATCGCCCAATAGGTGGCGCTGCTATGCTGCATTTTTTGCGATTTCCGCAATAGCTCTATCACAAGAACTAATGCACTTATTTTCATCAAACTTCAGGTTGAGTTAGACCTTGACATAAATAGACTCTGATTATGTTTTGGTGTATATATCCCAACAGGTGGTGCTGCTATACGACTTTTTTCTCGATTTTTACGAGAGCTATATCTCAAGAACTAATGCACGGAATTTCACCAAACTTCAGATTAAGTTAGACCTTGACATAAATAGACGCTGATTACGTTTTGGTGTAGATATCCTAACAGGTGGCGCTGCTATACCACTTTGTTTCTCGATTTTTACGATAGATATATCTCAAGAACTAATGCACGGAATTTTATCAAACTTCAGATTCAGTTAGACGTTGACATAAGTTGTTGTTGATTAGGTTTTGGTCTAAATCTCCCAACAGTTGGCGCTGCTATGCTGTATTTTTCAGGATTTACACGATTTTAGCAATAGTCATATTTCAAGAACTAATACACGGAATTTTATAAAACTTTAGATTCAGTTAGACCTTGATATAAATTGGTGCTGATTCTTTTTAGTGTATGCGAAATCTTTGTGAGATAGAAGAAAGTTTTGGGATTGGCACATCCGACTAGTTATTATTGGCGTGGTAAATGATACAAATATGGGCTAGGGTCTAAATAAGGGCTACTTGTTGAAAGTGGGGGAAGGGGGTTGTGTACGGTCGTGGGAATGGCACTGAACAGAGCAGCAAGAAGTGAGGAAAGAGTGCACATGGCATTTGTCTTTGACCCACGTGGGTTGGTAAGAATTGTCTTCATCAGAAAACCTATTATTGAGGAACCCGAAACTTTTCAAGGTATGCGAAATTTTATTTCTTCCTTTCTTAGTTCTTTATTAAAGCAAATGGCTTCCATCTAGTCTCAAAGTAGACATCCCGAGTTTCATGTAGAGCATTTGTTTTGATAGATTTGTTTGGTTTGTAATGGTTACTGAAACCATCAACTTGAAGTACTGGATGGTCTAAAAACGGGCTACAATACCGACGACACTGACAATGATGAGCTGTCAATTCCTCTGGAAGATAAACTTGACGGTAATGACAATTCAGTATGCATTTTCAGAGATAGATTCTTTTCAGTTAATGGTAGAGCGTAGTTTGGATTCAGTGCTACAAGTGTGGAGGTTGGGCACATTTCGAATATGCTGGAATGGAAAATGAAGTATTCATCTGTGAGTTCTACAAGTAAAAAATGAAGAAAATGCTTTTTTTACTCTCTTAACCTCTTGAGTCCTGGGTACCCAAATGGGTACCTAGATTCTTTTGCTCATAAAAACTAAAATAATTGATATTTTTACATTTAACTTTACGTCTATAAAGTTGAATGCTTTTGCTTTAAAATGAAACCAATAAATGGCAGCACCGAGGTCGATTTCCTTATAAAACAAATGTTATTTTAACCAGAGTTTGCAAAATGCTTTCGAAACAGTGCATCCAAGAAAGTAGGTAATTTTCACAATTCTTTAACTTAAAAACTTTATAATAAAACAAATTAAGAATTTGCAGATTATTCACTTATTTAAAACTTTTATTTTTTTTATATTGTGTAATTTTAGGTTATTGATACTTAAATTCATTTTTTTTTTGGGGGGGGGGAGGGGGGAGGGGCTAATAATTTTATGTTCATATTTGTGAACCTCAATTACAAGTCCCCTAAAATAATAGATTTAAAAAAAATATATATTTTGTTATCTATGATGTCATTTTGTTTGTTTAAAAGCAAAGAATGAGTATTTGTACTATTATTTTAACTTCGGGTCTTAAGAGGTTAACTTGGTTTTTGTGTGTAAAGATGGATTTTGTAAACAATTTTACTTACCCATCATACGTAGTATAGGGTAAGTCTTGTAATCGTTTTGAAAATCGAAAAATTTTTTTGACGGATTTACACGTTTCAGACACTGGAGATTCCGAAAAACATATTTTTTAGAAAAAAAATTTGCCGTCCGTCTGTGTGTCTGTAAACGCTCTATCTCCCGAAAAAATTGAGATAGAGACTTGCAATTTGGTATGTACTTAATATGTAATAATGGGAAGAAGCCTATTTAATTTCAATAACCTCGATTAACCGGAACTATTTTTTTCGGACTCTCGAAATATTCGTTCTGATAAAAGGTATATAAAAATTTTCGAAATTGTTTATTTTAAGAAATGAATATAAAAGACAATCAAAAAACATAAATTTTGCAAAAAGCATGAAGTCGATCGGATAATGAGTTGCCGAGATATTTGGAATCCGGATTTTGATATGCTATTATTATAAAAATAATGTAAACAGGTGTATTTCCGATGATAGCAGAACTTTTTAATATTTTATAACTTAATTATAATATACTACATTAGTTTTACAGCCTTTTTCCGTTATCCTACCACATGTGATAAATCGTTAAATATTCTCTGTAACTGGTACAATTATATATGTGTTGAAACAACAATTGATTTAATTATGCACCAATTCACGGTTGCTAAAATAGACGAAATGGCTGTGTAACTGCAACAATGAAACATCTTAAAAGCTAAAAATTAGAAAATAAATTATAAATAAGAAATAAAGAGTTTAATATTTTTAAGAAAAATACGCTTTTATAAATTAATAATTTTATATTAATTTACGATTATAAGCTGAGAGATCCATTTAGAAATAATAAAATTATAGTTTAAATAATGTTTAATTTTTTTTCTTTCCTGTTGTAGAAGCCTTAAAAAAGAAACAGGGCAAAAATTATACATTTTATAATAAAGTCACTTGTTTGCGCTTTTTACAAGGTGTAAAAAAAGAACAGTGCCTAATCAAGTCCGGTGCCAAAAAAAAAAAAAAAAAAAAAAAAAAAAAACCCCTTAATTTTTACTTTCGTATTTATTTTGTACATAAATACATAAAGTTTCAGAGATATCAGTTTTTGAACTCAATTTGATGGTTTTAGGTGCGTTCGTAATTATATAAATACGTAGCACTTATAGTCCTCGTCTAGTCCGTCCGTCTGTCTGTCTGTCCGTCCGTATGCATATAACAGAGCAAAAACTACTCAACGAATGGTTTCAAATTTAATATATATAATCGTTGCAGAATTTTGTTGAGTCATTTAAAATTTTATGAAAATCGAATAAAACTTAAAAATATATTAAAAAAAGTCTTCTTTATTCTATTAAATCTTATCATACGTAGCCTATTATGATAAAAGCGCAAGTCATGTGACTGAGGAAAACAAGTACGGGCTAACCATGTCTTTTTCCTTATGCCAAGCGGCCATTTTTATTCAAAATTAATTTTTCGAATAAAATTGCGTAAAAGTTACATTTTTAGAAAGATCGTTAAAAAAAAAATTGTTTGCTTGACAGATAAGTTACATAAAAAAATTATAGATTCTGAGATAAATTCAGTGAAAATTAGGTTAGCAGCCGAATATCTCAATCTATTAAAGTTAATAAACAAAATATTCATTCATCGTGAGTCATAAAAATATTAACCATGGAGGTAATCATTCGCAAAGCAAGAGCTCCATGTGAATTTACAGCTCTGTCTGGTGTCGAAAAAAAAATCGCATCTGTAAACATGGCATACGTAATAAGAAACAAAAAAGGCATCCTTATTTCGTTCATAGCAGTTGATATAATAAATTTCACTGAAATAATAACGATGATTTTTTACATTGTAAAACTAGTTATAGCACGAAACGAACACTCCTCATTTTCTACGTTTAACGTAGAATTTCCTATTTGTTTTATTTATTACGACATAAATTACGCAGTAGTCAGTATGTAGACCACTCCCTGTAAAACAGTCATTTCCATTTTTTTGAAATAAAATGGTTTGGGATATCTTAGATTGATTATTACAGTTTCGAACCCTCATACCACTTTCAAAGTACACCAATTTTATCTATTTTGATTAAGCAGGTAAATCGGTAGATACCAAAATGAAAGTGGTAGCCCGTTTTTGGACCATTTCCTCTCATATTTATTAGTAGTATTTTATGCATCGAAGCATAACATATGATGATAATAAAAGCATTTAATTTTTGGTCAACTATACGAACAAGAATCACATTCATCTAAAATGTTTTTATATACAGTTAAAATGTATTAAAGTTAATTATTAACTATTAACTACTCTTAAATTATTAACCATGTTTTATATTTAGAAAAGGGTGTCAAGAAAATATCTCAATGATACATTCAGCCAAAATTACATCTTTCCATGCGTTTATCATAAAATTTCTGATATTTTAAATGAACTCATTGCCCATTCCATAACGTATAACTAACGGGTATGTGTTCAAACAAGCATGAGATACTTTAATAAATCCATTCATCTCTTGTCAAAACACCCCAGAGAGAATCATGTCATATCCATGTGATTTCCTGGTTCGCATTTTAAAATATTTTAAGAGATGACTGAATCTTGGCAAGGAATTCTATCTCTATCACTAGACTAATAATATAATTATACTAGTATGACAAACATTCGTTTGAAAAGGGGTCTGAAAATGTTCTGGCTAATTTGACTAACTTTTGGTTGTGAATATGATCTTTCTCATAAAAATTTTATTATTATTATTATTGAAAGTGCAGAGTAAGAAAAGTATGTCATACACTGTAAAAAAAATTGCAGAAAAATTACGGGCAGAGGCCGGCAGCAGAGATTCCAGTCATACCCCGTAAAAAAAAAAAAAAAAAAAAAAAAAAAAAATCCATGCCCATCATTTTGTGCAGCCCGTAATTTTACGGGGCAAAGTAATGTAGCATTATAATGCACAGGATATAATGCACTTTAAAACACAATAACACTTTGCTTACTGTTCCGTAGCACGTAGCACGTTAGATAATCATCACAGAATCGCTGTTTTGGCGAGTTAAAATTTTCGAAACACGAGTAAAATGAAGGGTTACACCCTAGCGGAGGACAATGTATGGGGTCGTACCGTATTGTTGCTAACATATGGGCTAGAACGTAAGAATATGTGGATTGCTCTTAATTTTCTAAGTATCTAAGGGATAAGGCCGCTTATTTAGTGGATCAGACCGTTTTTCATCAAATAAGGCTGTTTCCCGTGAAAATTGAAGGGCAAACACTCATAAATTTACAGTTTTTTCTGAGAGTGTACAAGCTTTTATTTAAAAAAAATAGCAGACACATTTCAATTAAAACCTAATTTTATGCTTAATTTTAATAATAGTTTCATCGCAATCAATGATTTTAAATATGTAAACCCTTTCGAAATTTCAACATTTCACATATTCTGTATTTAGTATATATATTGGAAAACATATAAAATATATCATGCTGACTAAGCGAAGATTAGGCCGTGAAAAATAAAATCGTGATAATTTCCAATTTACTTTGCAATGTGTTTATGTGTTTTCATGCGGTTCAGATAAATTGATTTTCTTGTCAAAATAATATTAATAATAATTACTATTATTTAAAAACAATAAACAAATAAAAAACACAATTTTTGCTAACTTTAGAGTAAAATATGATTGATTTTTTTTCTCGTCCAAATTCAAATAAATCTACAAAAACAAAGTAGGGAACAGGAATTAACAAAATACAGTCTCTCTTCTTTAAAATTTTTAATTATTTTTGTACATAGAAATCACAACATTTAATATAATTTCAATGTGAAAATGAAAATATTATAATTATTCCAAACTACTTAAATGTTCAAAAGAAGCACTAATTATAAAATCAATAGTCTGTGCCATTTAGTTAAATCCAGGTAATTTATGCTTAAAATAACCAAGCTTTCCGTACTAACTATGCATTTTTGTAAATTCTACTCGGTGTCGCGGAAATGATTATTTTATATCAAAGGACTTAGGATAGATTAAGGAATAATTTCATTATTAAAATCTTGTAAGTCTATTAGTCTAATGTGATGTCATTTATTTTATTTTATTTAATAAATTGTTAGATTAAAAATTAAAGTGAATAAATCAAGTTCAACTGCAACAATGCATTTTTTTTTCTAATGATTCCAATCTTCTACAAATCTAATCATTAAATGGGAAAAATATTTTAAATTGGTTTTTATGCTTCGCAGTAATTTAGACCAAATGTATATAAAAAAATTATATGGTAATATACAGGGTGTCCGAAAAGTCTGGAAACGGTCGAATAACTCGAGAAATATACATCGGATTGAAAAACGGCAAAATGCATGTTCAATATTTTTGAAAAATCTATTTAGGGATATCAAAGTGTCCCCCCCCCAAATCTGCCCCCTGGGGGAAGGGGGACAACTTTGAAATCTTAAATGACCCCCCCCCCTTTATTATTGCATATTCGGACTCTAGGGGAAAAAATACGTAGTTTTTGTATCTAACATTTTCTTCGAAACATCGTAGATGGCGCTGTAATCGAGTAAAATGTAGTGAGAATCGTTTCCATTGAAAAGTCTAGAAACGGTCGAATAACTCTAAAAATATACATCGGATTGAAAAACGAAAACTGCATGTTCAATAGTTTTGAAAAATCTATTTAGGCATATCAAAGTTTCCCCCGCCCCAAACTCTACCCCCCTGGGGTGAAAGGGGGGAAACTTTGAAATCTTAAATGATAGCCCCCTTTTTATTGCAGATTCGGATTCTACGAGAAAAAATACGTAACTTTTGTATCTAACATTTTCTTCGAAACATTGTAGATGGCGCTGTAATCGAGTAAAATGCAGTAAGAATCCTTACAATTGCAATGTCTGGAAACGGTCGAATAACTCGAGAAATATATATCGGATTAAAAAACGATAAAATACATGTTCAATATTTTAGAAAAATCTATTTAGGGATATAAAAGTTGCCATTTAAAAAAAAATATTAAACACGTATTTTTTCGTTTTTTAATCCGATATATATTTCTAGAGTTATTCGAGCGTTTCCAGACATTGCAATTGTAACGATTCTCACTGCATTTTAATCGATTACAGCGCCATCTACGATTTTTCGAAGAGAATGTTAAATACGTAAAAAAGTTACGTATTTTTTTCCGTAGAATCCGAATCTGCAATAAAAAAGGGGGGGGGGGTTATCATTTAAGATTTCAAAGTTGCCTCCATTTCCCCCCAGAGAAGCAGAGTTGGGGGGCACCTTTGATATCCCTAAATATATATTTTTTAAATATTGAACATGCATTTTGTTGTTTTTGAAATCGATGTATATTTCTCGAGTTATTTGACCGTTTCCTGATTTTTCGGACATCCTGTATATCTAGTGTGAACTATCAATTGCGTTTATAAGAATTGCATATCTCCAGAGATTTGGTGATAACGAAACCACTTTATAAAAAAACAAATATAGAAGTGAAATTAGCTTTGTTTAACTCTTTTATAAGTATTCACTGTTTATCTAGAAAATCGCGCCTAAATTCATGACTGGAATTCATGATTTTTCCAAATAATTTCCAAAATAAATACATGCATATGACGTGTGCACCAAACCCGAAAATTCACCTCTTTAATTTACGCTTGATAGAAAGTGCAAGCTCGTGAATTTATTTAAAAACTAGTGTGTAAATGCCCGTACTAAGACTGTGGGTATAAATCATGGTTTTCACTAAAAATTTGAAATAATTGATAAAAATATTCATATACTATTAATCGACAATAAGAAAAACTGGCTTGAAACGTTAAGTTGGGGGCCTGGTTAATGCATGGGCCTCTGGGGTTTTCACAACTCATTTGTAATCTGATGTAAGTAAGATGAGGGGAAAGGTCAGATGTATCTTAATTAATAAAAGGAAACAGATATACCGGGTGTCTTAAAATAGACTGACTGGTTTTAAAATTTAATAACTTGAAACTCTGACAGATATTTACAAAATTCTTTCAGGAGAGTAATGTATGATATCAGGAGTTTTTTTTTTTTTTTTTTTTTACTGCGATTCCTGATTTTAGTTCGAATTACCAGCAATAGATGGCGCTGCGAGCAATAGGCGTGCAATCGAGGCAAAAACTAAAATTAGCAGCATTGATGCCAAGGAAGGCGGTTAAATACACGGAGTGGGTCTCATTCGCTAATACAATCTTGTTCTTAGGAACGGATTCTGAATAAGGTTTAATTGGTGAATAAGACCCACTACATGAATTGAACCTCCTTCCTTCGCATCAATGCTGGGTGATTGATGTTTCTGCCTCGATTGGAGATATAGTGCTCGCAGCGCCGTCTCCAGCGTATGCGACACACAATATTTGCACCTTTCTTCCGAAGCAGTGGTTTTACATTTCAGTTCAGTTCTTTTCATGAAATTCGACAAAATATGCAAATTCTCTTAATTTTGTACACCATATGATACGGGATTCAGCTTTGAAAGTTAAGAAAATACTGAACACCTTCTGTTGCCCCTGAAATGAGCATTCTGCTTTAAATTTCCAGCCTCTAGCTATCATAAACAGATAATTAGACTGTTAAATTTTATCTAAATTTATATTTGACTCACCATCTTAGGTTTTTATTTATTTTTAATAGAATATATTTTCGGATATTATTCTTTGGCAGAAATATTTATATCTTTATTCAACTGAAAAAAAGAGTCCAAAATGTGCTTTTTGGTTTTATTATCGCCCTTTTCTCAATTTCCAATGTAAATGTCGAAATCTCAGCTCTTCATAGGATGTCAAAGATTTTGTTTCACATTTTAATTGAATTCAAAAGACAGGATGCAGAATTGTGTCGGTGGTTCTGTCTAATCGCTGTGATTCTGTGTTAGTGATACTCATTAAATTTATGTAAGAGCCAAAATCTGGTAGAGAAAGTATCTTGAAGGCCATATTTACAATTTTAGTGTCGTATGTCCATTGTACGTATATTATAATGAACTACTATATATACTAATTATAATAAGTGATTTTTAATTTTGATCAATGTTAACATTTTAATATTAAATTCGTGGTTGATGAGTCACTTTCACTTATGCACCTGAAGGTGAGATGAAACGCCATAGAACAGACTTACAATATCCTACTCTGATATTTGGGTTATTTATTTTGAAAAAATATATAGAAGCATAATGTTTATTGTAATATATTTTTAAAAACAATCGAGAACTCTTTGAAAAAAAAAATACATTTTACAAAATGGCATATCTGTGTATATTTTTTATACTATATATTTGTATAAATATGTATATCTAGCAAAAACATAACTGTGAAAAAAGAGAGCCAAGTTCTGTAGGAAAAAAAAGCCAAGAAAAGAAGTGGTATATAAGTGGATGCAAATTCAAATAAAATTCACTCAAACTTACCTACTGAAGTATTATACCATTGTTTAAATTGTTTAAAAATAAAAATTATTGATAGCATATTAATAATAAATCTAGAACTTGGCAAGTTTTTACGTAAGAGAACTTGTTATTTCATGTTTGGAGGCCTTAATTTGAATGTATTGAGGCTCCTGAAAGGGGTGGAGTCTTTAGAATGATGACCAAGGACAAGATAAAGTGTATCTATCTCTTTGTCAGGCCTTAGTCTGTTTGTATTGAGGTTTCCGGGGGTGGGGTCGCTAGAGTGATAACCAAAGACGAGTGGAAGTGTATCTGTGTGTTTATTTGCTTATCAAATCTTTAACACGAGTCATTTGTTTATAATAATAATAATATTAAAAATTATTATAATGACAGTGTTACTAATATTATCATCATCATTTTATTAAGACATGAAAATGATAGGCATAATATTTTTCAAAAACTTGCCAAGTTCTAGATTTATTATTAATATGCTATCAATAATTTTTATTTTTAACCCTCTAAGCGTGTAGAACGTAATATTCCGTTCACTAAGCTCCAGGTTTCACTGCAATATATACAATGTTTAAGATAATATAATTCTACAGATTTAATGAATTTTCAAAACATTGAAAAATGATTAATACTCTCAAGGGTTACATTCATATTTGTAATTAAATTTTATTTATAATGCTGAAAGAATCATATTTTTTTTGCATTTTAAACAAAATGCAGAGAAAACAACATTACAATTTTACCCTTTTTCAAAACGCTCAGAGGGTTAAGAAATTTAAACAATGCTATAATACTTCAGTAGGTAAGTCTGAGTGAATTTTATTTGAATTTGGCACCCACTTACATACCACTTCTTTTCTTGGCTTTTTTTTCTTCTACAGAACTTGGTTTCCTTTTTTCACAGTTATGTTTTTACTAGATATAATTACTTTTTGTAATGTTACAATTCACTTAGACACTTTACTTCATGGTTTTGAATGTGCTTACAAGTGACTATTTTATTCACCAGGCAACATTCAATTTAATTTAAATTTCCTACAACAAAATATTTGGCTGTCAATTTGCGGCAGAAATCTATATTTTAATACTGCTGTGTTTAATGTTTGTTTTGAAACGAAATGTACTGATTTGAAATTTTTATTATTTCTGAAGTAACAATAATCAAATACAAAGGATGTGAATTATCACTTTACTAAACAGCGTAAAACCAACAGAATGAAAAATGTCCAGACCGGGGTTCGATCCCCAATCCCTTGGTATAGCGCACCAAGTGCTTTACCAATTAAGCCATCCGGACGACATCCGGTCTAGCATTCTCTCACTCTTATATGGCGATGCAAAAAATTACAATATAATAATGAAAACTAAAAAAAATATCTTGGATATTTATTTATTTACATCATTTTTCTTAATTATACCTCTCTGCTAATGAATAAATGTTTGTGACATCAGCTGAAACTGATATATTGCACGTAACTATGAATCGCAACATTTTTTAATGTTTTTTTCTCTTTTAATATCATGGCACAGCCGTTTAAACACACAATTGTTATTTTAATTAACGAAATAACTAATACATCAGTAAAACATAATGAAAAATACAGATAAATGTCGAATTAAAAACCACTTGAAGACATAACAAACAAGTGAAATGTTTCTGACGCAAGTGAGTGGGATTGCATTTTTGGTGTTAAATCGATAGTTTGGCGATAGTTTGTTATTATGAAAAGTGGTTGACAGAATAATGGAGACGTACCAAAAAGAGCTATATATATGACTGAACAAGCGATATAACGAGGGCTACTCTTGTAAAAACGTACTTATGCACGATCACACTGCATTTTTTTTTATTTTCTGCTATTCTTACAGTAATTATCGAACTGGGATGTAAAATTACCGTTGCCTTTATTGACCAACAGATTTATTTACTTAACTCTCAAACTCACTCTTAATATATTTAACTGTATTGAGTTCAGTTGAGAGTTAATTATATTGAGATCCTTAATTATACTAACAAGTGAACCACTTTTGGTTCAGCTCATACCTAGCATTGAGACCTGGTATATGTTGTAGCCCTATACATAAATATTAGAGAACCGATAAAATTTATCTGTTAAAATCATATTTTATATATTTTTTATTATTTTAATTTTTTATTATTGGATTTTTAATTGTTAATTTCACGCCAAACGCGAGTTAAATAGCAAAATATGGTGCTTCGAATCCAAACTACTACTCACACAACAGACAACTACGACATTTGTCCAGCGTTGGCGTTGCATTTCAAAAAAATATGCTGCGGTAAATTTAAAAAATAGTATTTTAACAGAAAATATTATCGATTCTCAAACTTTGTAATATAGGGCTTTAAAATGCACTATGTCTCAATGCTAGGTGCGAATTGCACCAAGAGTGGTTTCCTTGTAAGTTCTTTTCCCTGAAGTAGCGTTAAAAGAAGCGTTAGTTAAAGCTACAAACTACTGATTTTCTGCATCGCGCTACTCGCTACGGTACATTGTACAAAATGTAGCGCACTACACTACGAAGTACTGTAAAAAGTAGCAACTGTTGTAGTTTCGCTATATATATAATCAATATAATACTCTTTATTGCTTTATAAATAATTTAAAAAAATGGATGCCAAATGTAGTGGATACCTTAATTTAAAAAAAGATTTTTTTCTCAATCAGAATTTGCATTGTTAGCTTCATATTCTTTGATTTTCTACCTTTAAATTAATATACCGCGTCTTATGTGCAAGATGCAGGTGTTTCACGAAAGATGCCAAACTTTGAAAATAAATAACCCGAAAACGGTGAGAGATAGAAGCATGAAAGCAGTGGCATGTTTATTAAAAAACCCGTAAAAATCTGATACAAAAACCTCAGAAAAAAAATGCACGGATAGATTGCGCTGCAGGTGGCATAACCATAAGTAGGCTGTATCACATTAACAGCGATTCAAAATGTACACCTTTCACGCAACACACATGTCGCAAACAAAGAATGAAATTGTCAGTGAATTGCTCTTTTTAGGCTTCCTGAATGTGGGCAGCCACTTGTGAACTATTTGAGAATAAGGTTCCTCTCTTCCCGAAGGTTTTGAGGCTCCAGCCTCTTGGCTGGGGCTTCGCAGTTAGCAGATATACACGTCAGGAGGGGTTTGTTGAGCTAAAGCCCTTTAGGTAGGCCTCCCCTCCTGTCTGACTCTGACTCTGTAGTATGCCACCGGAAATCAAGACACAAGCTTGACAAATAGCCTCCTCCAGCTCGTCGAGAGTTAAAGGATTGTTGCGGTAAACAATGTCCTTAAGGGTGACTTCCAGAATTTCTTTCTCTATGTGCTAATAGCGATCACGTTTCAATGGCGAAATCTTCGACGACTGAACCTTCTTGGCATATAGCTCTCTTTATAGGGATCCATAATGCTGCAGCGCCATCTATCGGCGCTGTTTTTAACTAAGACTTCGAGGTTTCTGCATCAGATTCTTACAGTTTTTTAATAAATATATCACTGGTTTTATGCTTCTATCTATCACCGTTTTCGAGTTATTTATTTTCAAAGTTAGGGGTCCTTCGTGAAACACCTTGTATATAAATATTATCGTTTGTCCGCATGTGTGAGAAAATCCTTTTTACGCAAAAATGTAAACAAGACTACTATTTTTAAAAAGGAAATAATCTCAAGAAAAAGGTTAATGTAACTCATAATATTTTAAATCTTTCTGAACTCTATTCAGCATCATCGTAAATATTATTTGTTTTGAAAAAAATAAAGAAAATTAGAAGACTGCAAAAAATTATTTATTCAGCTGTTTCTTATTAATGTTTGCATTTTTTTAAATAAAGTAAACACGCTCTAAGAGAAATGCATATTTTTAAAATGAGAAGACCTGAGTTAATAATTTCAGACGTAATTTATATAACCACGGGATATATATTTTATTTATAAAAATGATATATTTTTTCAAAGCATACCTACCTAAGAATATTTGCATTAAATTGAGTATTTCTATTACAAAGCAAAAACGTTTCTGTGATTAAAGCTGATATCATAGTGCTACATTATTAGATGATGACGTAATGATGTTGTACCATTAGACAATGACATCATGATGTTACATCATTAAAAGATGACGCCATGAGGATAAAACTGACAATGTAAGAAATATGATTGTCCGTTGTTGTGTATGATTACGTATATTAATACTTTCATGTAATAGACAATCAGTTACACTGAAGCACACCTGAACAGGCACGCAAACGCACACCACGGCAAATTGTTGCCAAATCTGGTGATACTTAGCCAATTTCTTTTCACGGACTTCATCGCTCTATGCCTTCAAAATGTCAACAAACAACACAATCTTAAAATAAAGTGTAAAATATTTGTTTTAGGAAATAAAGTAAAGTAAAATAAAATAAAGTGTATTAAAATAAGTTACTGCCCATATTAATAAATTGCATCTGATTAGTATAATTATAAAACAAATTATGTATATTTGTTGATAATGATTGCGGTTATGACTCTTCTAACAAACCCGTTTATAAAGGTATTTCACCTATTTCTAAGCACGCAGCATTCTGCAAATTAAACCTAATAAATACAAGCACGCGGTGTTCTGCAAATTAAACTTAATAAATATTTGACTGTGGATTAAACTATCCCGGACAATATCTAAGCCATAACCTTCATATGTTATCTATCTTATTAACAGCCTTCTAAATTCCTTCCTCCGAAATAATCAGTAAATCAAGCATTATATATAATGCTTTAGAATTGAATTGAACAAATAGACTTGCACCAGCTTTGTGCTAATAATAAATATCCCCAATAAACACTGCAATACATAATGTGGTTAATGTAATACAATTATGCAAAAATACCGTAATAGCAAATCAATTATGGGACACTATTATTTGTATTGGCGATTTTTAAAAGTCCAAATATTAATATTTAAACACTTTTCAATTGAAAATATATTTACATGTGAATTTTAAAAAAGAAAGAAGACTTTAAAGTAATATGATTTTACGTGCGAAAAGCATTAAATGATGAGTTACTCATATTTAAAACGATGTATTTAAAACGTCACATTTAAATCCGTTTCCAAACACTCTAGGTTTAATTAAAAAATATATTTACACATGAATATTGAAAAACAAAGAAAACTTTAAAACAATTAAATCATTAGGTTCGAAAAGCATTTAATGGCAAAAGATAATTCATATTTAAAACGATATATTTAAAATGACATCTTTAAAAAATTTTCTTACTACATCTAAAAGAAAACGTTTCTTCTAAACGCTATAAAAGTCCGGACGCCAGCCCCTATTTTTACTTAACCATTTTATACGAGCTGATTTTGAAATGTGTAATGGATCTTTCTTTATAAATCACGGAAGCAGCCGTCAGCTGTCGTCACAACAGTGGATGCGGCGTTGCGCACCCAAAAATACACAGTCAAAGGGTAATGAAAGGCAACCCGATTACAGAAGGTTTCCACTGTTCGTGATAATATCACTTAATATTCCATAATTGGGTGATCTCTTTAAAACAGAGAAAATTAATCTGTTTTTAGAGCTTGTTGGGTCTGGATGGGGGTTGGAGAGTATAGCTCGTGGGGCGCAGATCTCCATAGTTTTAGAAAAAATACTATCGTGCACCCCTATACCATATATAAATTTTTACTGTTGTATAACTTCGATAAAACACACTTTGACCCATTTCTGCCAATAGACAGTGACGTAATAGGATTCTGTTGTGTGCCTCTGTAAACGAAACCTGGACGATATACTCGGAATTTCTTATAGGGAGACTACTGCAGCGCATATCATTAAAGCATATCATTTTCTTAATGATTTATGCACCGTAAGATGATTAAAATGTACTTGGAACTATTATTGTGAATTGAGCATAATAAATCTGCATCTTTTGACGGTCCTTGTAAAAGAATGGTAAATGTTATATACTCTATATTCAACAGAGACCATTCTATTGTAAGCCTCAGTACCATTTATCGATTTTGTGAAAATCGAAGTATCTATACAAGCGTTAGAGAATGGACAAGCAGACGAACAGTTAGATTTCGAGCCAGACACACAAACAAATTGACAGACGAATAGATCTCGAGATACTTTAAACCATGTTAAGTTTCAACGGTTTGTAGGCGTGAAACGCACTGGGCTCTGTTAAAAGGACCATCATTTCAACGGTTTATGGGTGCAAAGTTCACAGGGTCCTGCTATAGTGATTGTCGTTTTAACGATTTATTATGCACGAAGGGAATAGCCTCCGTCAAGTGTAATAACCACTTAATAATTTATGGGCGAAAAACGCACAGGGCTCATTTTACAATGATCTCCGTATTTTTAAGGTTATCCATTTTTGTTTTATTTTCCCCGGAAGTAAACACCTCTTCTAGATTAGCACGGGCAGCGCCGGGTGGATCTGCTAGTTATTAAAAACGTATTTTACCTTATTGTGGCTGACCAAACTAAGAGCACTAACCCTATGTAAATGGCAAATTTTTTAACAAATGTATTTCTTATATAAATTTCTTATATTGTGTTAGAGAAATATATTTCTATTAATAAGATTTATTAACACCTAAAAATGTAATTGTAAGTATTATTCTTTTAGCCCTTTCGGGTCTGGCGTACTATTAATAGGATATATCTTTTAAATGAGTATTATTTCGTCTTAACAATTATTTCCGTTATTATCTGTCTCTAATAATAGTAGTATATGTCTATACATTTGTCATTAATAGGGCTTAACAAATGCGGTCACCAGGTCGCCACTGGCTGCCAAGTTTTTTGATCTGGCGACTAAAATGATTTGATCTTTCGAGGTGATTTCTGTAAAAAAAGTGACATAAGAAATTAGCACAAATGACATTTTTTCTCTCCCCCCACCCCTACTCGTGCGCGGCAAGCAGTGATCTTTCTCTTCTTTTGTACTTTTAATGAAAGAACTAAATTTAAAAGGCATTTTCCAACTCATGCACATAAAACACCATTCTTTTCAGCTATTGCCAGCTAGTATTTGTCACGGGATTAGATATGGGGGGGGGGGAGAGGATATTTCAATAAAACAGTAAGAAATAGTGTCAATCCAGTCACTGTGGATCTAAAATTAGATACAATGCCAAAAAATGCTCGAAGTTTTTTTTTAAAGTTTCAAATCTGATTTTTGAGTTTATATATAGTGATTATAAGTTTTATAAGTTTCATTAGAAAATATAGTTTATATTATCTTTCTAAATTGTGTACTATTTTAAACTATGTAACTAATAATTCTCAGATATGCTTGTTATTATTTTTTCTCAATTAATTCATAAAAAACTCCTTTTTTTATAAATGACGCGGAAAAAGATGGGGGGGGGGGGGGGGTAAATATTTTTTTACTGGCGACTAGTATTTTTTTCTGGCTACCAGATTTTATGAAATTTGTAAAGCCTTCGTTATTACGATTTCTTTTATTTTTCATCATTCAGTAATACTATTAATAATAACAGTTTGCGTAATTCTCTTTGCACCATTGGAGATTCTTTTATTTCAAGCATATGTTTCACTCTTTAAATTTAAAATCGGGGCTACATTACCGAACGAATAATTTGTGATGAAACATAAAAAATGCTAGAAAAATGTTATGCCAGTTTAATAGTGTTGTAATACGACATTTTCCCCAACATCTTCAAAATGTCTTCTTTATCGTCACACGAATTGTACGCAAAATAATTATTTTTGTTAGATTTCAGTAAATGACATATTCCGTAAATTTCAGTAAATTTTAACTTTTGTAATTTGGACAGCTACTTTTAATATTAAAAGTAATTTTTCCCCAAAACTGAAAACAAAATCGGACCCAAAAGGGTAAATTTATAAAACTGTAAGTGATTTTTTAGAAATGAAATTTCTTTATGGGAATGATTTAATGGGAATATTTAATGGAATTTCTTTATTTTTCTTATTGGGGCTACTTTTCCGAACGAATAATTTGTGATGAAATATACAAAATATTAGAAAAATGTTATGCCTGTTTAATAGTGTTGTAATACGACATTTTCTCTAACATCTTCAAAATGTCTTCTTTATCGTCACATGAATTGTACGCAAAATAATTATTTTTGTTAGATTTCAATAAATGCCATATTCCGTAAATTTCAGTAAATTTTAACTTTTGTAATTTGAACAGCTACTTTTAATATTAAAAGTAATTTTTCCCCAAAACTGAAAACAAAATCGGACCCAAAAGGGTAAATTTATAAAACTGTAAGTTATTTTTTAGAAATGAAATTACTTCATCATTTATCGTTTAATTATTGCCACAAGCGATGAAAGAATATGCTTGAGAGATAATGAATTAATGAATGCTTTTGTTATACAGTCATACCTCTTTTCTTTTTAAATAACAGCTGTGTTATGGAAATAATTTCACGTACATCCAATTTAATAAACCTGGTTGATTTTTTTTCTTTTCCTATATATATATATATATATATTACTTTATCAAAGAATGTATTACCATACATACATATATGCTTTCCTGCCTACATCAAATATCTTTTATTGAAAAAGTATCCTTCACTTCTCAGAAATTTTTACGAAATAACGTATTATTTCCCTTGAACTTTAGGAAACGTTTTCTGAAACTTTATAGTATTTTTTGACGCATTCATAGAATTTTAAACTCTTTTCCTCATTTTTTTCCTGTGAACTGTAAAATAGCTTTAGAGATATAGTCCAGTAGCTTTACATTTTCTTTCGGAATAATTTTAACAAAGTATATTTTTTCACAAAGCACTTTGTTAAGTCCGTCTAAATAATATTTCCAAAATTCCTTGATATTCTAATGTTATTTTATTTATTTATTTATTTATTTATTTATTATTATTATTTTTTTTTGGGGGGGGGTGGAGGGAGTTAGGCAAAAAGGGACAGAACTTGTAATTTAGCTATATAGGCAATTAGGGTGTCATTTTCTATGTATTTTTTCTCGGTGAATCGAATAAAACCAAAACCAAGCTCATTGATACAAGCAATAGTGTCTGGCGTATAAGAGTTTTTAAGAGAAAAAAGTAATTTATTTCCTTTCACACAATTTTTTATTAGATTTATTTTTAATTACAAATCTTGATCACATGGAAGATTGAAGAGAGAGTCTTTTTCAGAAATTTCTTCTATTAGTACAACATTTAGAAAAACAGCCTGACCATTAAAATTGCTATGCGCTAGAGAACAGTGTAGTCCCAAATTTTGTAATCGCATAGATTTCTGCAACCTTTGAAATGTGAATAGAAAATCATATTTAAAAGCGAATCTGGAGCGGGTGGTTGGATTGCTTGCATAGAAAATGGCAAATTATTATTAATTTTCCAATCTTATTCATCAAGATTAAATTCATTATCATAGTTATGTTTATACGTGGTTATAAAACCGAAACAAATGTTTTTTTCTTTTTTTTTCAAAGCAATAGCACTTAGACAAACATCTATACACTATTATGCGCCAGCAGATCAATTGAAGAATAACAGAACAACAAACGAAACAAGAGTGACATATAGAGACTTTAGAGAAAACAAAAAGTCAACTGTAAACAGGGAATACAATCAATTAGGCTGATGTTCTGAGGTCCTCATTAGTTCCCTGGCCTCCCAATATCTGCCAGATATACTGTTACTTGATAGTGCGGGGCACAGTGGTAAATGCAGTGCATTCAAGATTACATCCTCTCCACAAATAGGGCAATTTGGACTGTCAAGAATACCAAATCTGAAAAGGTAATTAGGTAGACAATCGTGTCCCGTGGCAAGTCTAAATAAGGCAACACTTTTTCTTCTTAGTGCTGTAGGGACATGAGATATTGCATTTTTCCATTCTTTATTTTCGATTTCATTTAGTTTTCTCCTTTCATATTGAGAATCTATTTTTCTCTTTATAATTCTTGATACTGAATTGAAAGGTGTTTCATTGCTTGGTGTTTGTATTATTTTAGTTCCTTTTTTGGCCGAATCTCCAAAGCCTTGCTTCAGTCGTAGATCATTTCCGAAACAAATGTTCATTTGCTGAATTTGTAGTGGATGTTATAAGGTGTTCTAGTCCACTGCTTTATTCTTTGTGACTACGGATTTGAAGTGCAAATACTTATAATCATCTAATGACCTTTCATTTAAGAAAGAACCATAAAAAGAACCAAAAAGTCTTGAAAATCTCGAAAATATATTGTTTTTTGAGGTTTCTAATGATAAAGAACGCATTTCGAAATCAGGTGTAACTCAGAAGGGGTTATTGTATATTTTCGTTTGCGGTTACATTATATTTACGTGGATTAAGAAACATTTTTTTTTTTTTTTTTTTTTTTTTTTACAATGTGCAGGGGAGAGGGAGGCACCTTTAAACACTGTAAATATTTTCTTTGAAATAAATTATGTTTTTGAAATATAGATGGCAGCACATTACTACTGCTTCAATGCAACAAGGATACAAAGCTTTACCATTTTGCATGCGCACTACTGTCTATGCAAGGTATGTAATTTTCTCTTTCTTTAATCTAAACTTAATAAAATAAAGCTTATTTCCTTTCACACAATTTTTTATTAGATTTATTTTTAATTACAAAGCTTGATCACATGGAAGATTGGAGAGAAAGTCTTTTTCAGAAATTTCTTCTATTAGTACAACATTTAGAAAACCCTGACCATTAAAATTGCTATGCGCTAGAGAACAGTGTAGTCCCAAATTTTGTAATCGCATAGATTTCTGCAACCTTTGAAATGTGAATAGAAAATCATATTTTAAAAGCGAATCTGGAGTGGGTGGTTGGGTTGCTCGCATAGAAAATTACAATTATTATTCATTTTCCAATCTTATTCATCAAGATTAAATTCATTATCATAGTCATGTTTATACGTGGTTATAAACCCGAAACAAATGTTCTTTTGCTGAATTTGTAGTGGAAGTTATAGAGTATTCGAATTCACTGCTTTATTCTTTGTGACTAAGGATTTGAAGTGCAAATACTGATAATCATCTAATGACCTTTCATTTAAGAAAGAACCATAAAAACTTTTAAACTTTTAACTTTAAACCCCTAAACTTTTGTTGACAATCTTGTATCGCTAAAATTTTAATTGATTGTTCAATATTTAAAAAAAGATGTTAGCTTTAGCTTATAAGCTTTGCTTTATTCAAATTCTTAAGCCTAATACAATAAATAGTTATAATGCTAAACATCATGTGATGGGGTACCATTGAACAATTAAAACTATCAAGTAAAGAGTTATGGGTGTATTTAAATATTATTATTTTGGATTTTTTTTAGAAAATGTGAAATTTAAGAGATTAATTAAGAGTTATTATACTTAATATGAAAGTTGTACTGATACAGGCCTGCCAACTACTACACATTAGGTGTAGAAACAACACTTTTTTTGTTAAGTGATTTTTTTAACATGAGAGTTTCTTGTCGTGTCATATATTTGTATTATTTTTCATTATTAAACATATATAAACTTTATTCTGATTTAAAATGTATATTATATTGTGCAAAGCCTTGTATACTTCATGAAATATTTTAATTAAAAATGTTTATTCACCCTACAAGATTAGAAGTTAATTACAGGTTTAAATATGAAAAAATCAATTTTGAAGCTTCGCATAGTTGTATAAGGGTTTTATATTTTTATTAAAGAACTTTTCCTTTACGTTGTGTGATATTTTAATGTGTTTCATAAAAAATGGTAATTTTTTAATATCATCTTTTTAATATCTTCTTTAATTAGTAATTTTAATAAAATGTAGTTAATTTTATTCTGGATATTTTTTATTTCTTAAAGATATGCAGTTTTTCATAAAAACTCTTAATATTTTCATATTTTGTTTATCTGTTCAAAGGTACCCCTAGCTTGTTCAAAGGTGCCCCTGGCTTGTTCAAAGATGCCCCTAGCTTGTTCAAAGGTACCCTTACATGGGGCAAGTTTGAACAAAAATCTCTAAGCTTTTTAAAGCCTCACAACGTATTTTATTTTTATGGAAAACTTTAAATTTTTGGCTCACATGATGAAGAAATACATTGTTTTTCATATGTAATATTTAAAATGCAATAAATATAATTCAAGTAAGAAATATGTTGATTTTCTAAAAAAATGTTCAAACGTGCCCCCCCCCCCTTCTCCTCTATTATTTGTCGGCGGCGCAGTTTATTTAATGTGTAAAATAGTTTCTTTAATTGTATAAAACCAATACTTCATAAATAGAGTTAAGTAAGCATGCATTCGCTTACCTGATTGGGCGATGAAAGCATTTATTATATCCAATAAATAGATTGGTGACGTGTTGCAACTTCCTCACGTATATTATTATCCGTTAGAGTATTCCGGATATCTATAATATCACTTCTGCAAAATAATAAAATTAGTTTCGTTGAATAATCACTGTAGAATTAATAGAGTATTTCCTTTCGATTAAATTTAGGTTTAATATACGTTTTGATTACATAATTACACAGAGCATTTACATCGCTCTGACATTTTCACACACTACATAATTAAATGAAATTCACACAACAACTGACTAAAAATCTAAAGAGTTTTTTCAGTCCTTGGTAGCCTTGGATGACGTCACTGGGAAAAAGCACATGATAGCACGTGATAATCATTCTTTCACGTGGGCGTTTATTCCATGTACTTAGCTGAGTTGAAAACAGTTTATGAGTTGGTATATCCGACGAGATAATTAAAGTTGTTTACTGCAAATTTAAAGTACTTTATTATTATCTGACGATTGAAGAGTAGTTGATTCCGAATAGAAGATTACCCTTTAATTGGAATTTCCGTCACTCCCCCTTAATCTTCTATGTAGGATAAGGAAGTAAGTTCAGATTGTTTCGGTGTTTAATGAATTCAGGTTTGGGGTTGGGCTTGGTGAGTGAATCTGCGGTCATAAATTCTGTGGGACAATACTTTAAATCTATTATTCCATCTTCCTTGAGTTGTCTTATCGCGTGGAATCTGATATCTATATGTTTACTTTTTCGAGTATGTTTTTCACTTTCAACCATTTTTATACATGGCTGATTGTCCTCGTATATTGTTATGGGTTTCTGTTGTGGTAAATTTAAATCTTCCAGGAGTTTTATCATCCATAGTATTTCCTGTGCTGCGTTACTTACAGAAATGTATTCAGCTTCTGCTGATGACAGAGCAACGCATGTTTGTCTTTTCGTTGTCCAATGTATGGGACATTTTCCTAACATAAATATATTTCCGCTGGTGGATCGTCTAGTTTCTGGATCACCTCCCCAATCTGCATCTGCGTAAACTTCGAGAATAGGCTTATTTTTCGAACTTAGCGTCAGGTTGAGGTGTTTTGTGTTGTTTAAGTATGTTACGATTCTTTTGACTGCTTTCCAGTCTTTTTCTCGAGGGGTTTCATTTCTACGGCTGAGTATGTTGACCGCTGCTGAAATATCTGGCCTGGTTAATGTTGAGATGTAGAGTAATGTTCCCGTTGCTTGTCTGAATTTAATATTGTTAGGTAATAGATTTTCATCATCGTTGAGTCGATTGTAACCTGCTTCCATAGGTGTGCTGTAAGGTTTTGCGTTTTGAAGATTGAGTTTATCTACCAATTCTTCAATTTTTGAATTTTGGTTTAAGTAGAAATTTTTATCGTCTCTTTTTATATTTATTCCGAGATAGTTATTGACTTCTCCCAAATCTTTCAATTCATATTCCCTTTTGAGATTGTTTATTAATTCAATTATATCTTCGTTTTTTCCGGCGATTAACAAATCGTCCACATATACTATAATGTATGTCGAGTTTTCACCATTTTCGCGTATAAAAAGACATGAGTCAGATGTACTTTGTACAAAATTTAATGCTTTAAGACTCTCGGAGATTTTCGTGTGCCATGCTCTGGCGGCTTGTTTGAGCCCGTATATTGCTTTTTGTAATTTACATACTTTGTTTTGTTGATTTGGAGCTATATAGCCTTCCGGCTGTTTCATGTATACCTCTTCTTGTAGGTTTCCGTGTAAAAACGCTGTATTCACGTCGATATGATTAACTTTAAGGTTATGATTTAATGCTGCTATGAGAAATGCACGGATTGTGGTATGAGAGACAACTGGAGCAAAGGTCTCGTCATAATCTACTCCGAATTTCTGACTGTATCCCTGTGCCACGAGTCGTGCTTTATAGGTTTGCACTTGGTTTAGGTTGTCGCGTTTTAATTTAAAAGTCCATTTTGAACCTATCACTTTCTTGCCTGGTGGCGGATCGACTAATGTCCAAGTTTTATTTTTAGCTAGGCACTTGATTTCATTTTCGGTGGCTTTGAGCCAATTTTCCCTATCGTGTGGATTTTTCATTTCCATGATTTCGTTCCAATTCTTTGGTTCATTTGATTGTGTGTCTTTAACTAAACAGACAAATCTATCTGGTGGTACTCCTCTGTTAGATCTATTTGACCTTCTTGGTTCTATTTGTGTTTGTTTGGACTCGCATGGTTGTTTTTCTTTATCATTAATGTCAATTTCAATGTAATTTTTATTCTTCTCTTCTTGATTTCTATCATCAGTGGAGATTTCTTCGAGATTTGAATCTTCCTCAATGTTGTTTGAGTGTTTTATTTCATGTTCTATGAATTTTACAGTCCTGGCAATTATTATTTGTTTGTCTTTTGTGTGTATGCGATATCCTTTGGAACGTGTGTCGTAACCTAGAAAAATACCTTCTTGCGCTCTATTATCTAGTTTTCCTCGATGTATTTTATTAATGTAAACAAATGCTTTACATCCAAAGGTTCTTAAATGTTTGAGATCGGGTTTGATACCTTTCCATAGTTCGTATGGAGTTTTGTCGTTCGCTCTTGTTGGCAATCTGTTTTGTAAATATGTCGCTGTGTGTATTGCCTCTCCCCAAAATTGTTTATTTAAATTTGCTTCTAAAAGCATGCTACGTGTCATATCGAGTAGGCTTTTATTCTTCCTTTCTGCCACGCCGTTCTGGCTCGGGTTGTGTGGAATTGTGAATTGGTGTAATATCCCGTTTTCCTTTAGATAATTGTCTATTTCGTTGCTATTATATTCTCCTCCATTATCTGATCTTATTTCTTTTGGTTTTCTACCGAATTGATTATTTACCATTGCAATGTATTCCTTTAATTTATCAATTACTTCGCTTTTCTTAGATAGTAAGTATATAGTTGTATATCTCGAGTAATCGTCGATGAATGTGAGAAAATATTGTTTTTCTCCTAGTGTTGGTGTACTTATAGGTCCACAGACGTCGCTGTGTATTAAATCGAGAACTTTGTTTGCTCTATTTGTAGCCGATTTTGGATATGGCGCGTCGTTTAATTTAGATTTGATGCAGGTTTCGCATAATCTATTATTGTGTCTGCAGTTTTTAATTTTTATTCCGGTAGCTAGCTGTTTGTTAACAATTGTTTTGATTGCTTCATAATCACGGTGTCCTAGTCTTCGATGCCATACTTCTAAACATTCTTTATTATTATTACAGCTTAGTGTGACGTTTGCATAGTTTTCTGCATTTTCTGAGTGGTTTGTTTGTTCGATTATGTATAAATTATTTTTGTTCTTCGCTCTTATATAAATTTCACCGTCGAACGTTAAGTCGCACTTGTCATTTTCAAAGATTAATTTGCATCCATTTTTAGTTGCTTTGCTTACGGATATTAAATTGGATTCTAGTTCTGGGACGTATAGGACTTCCTGTAGTCTTGTGAGTTTTATTTCTCCATTTGGGGATTTCGTTTTTATTAAAACGTCGCCTGAACCGAATGCTTCGAGTTTGTTGCCGTTTGCGATGGTGACTGATGATTTTTCAAAATTGTTAAATTTATCAAATAACCTCTTATCATTTGCAATGTGTGAGGTACTGCCACTGTCGAGTATCCAGTTTTGTTTTCCTAATTTTTCTGTTATTAGTACGCGATCTTCTGATTGATTAGTTTTTGAGCTTATTTTCTGATCATTCGCGTTATCGTGACAGTCAGTATTCTCTTTATAATTCTCTGTGTTTTCATAGCATAGTGATGATGAAAAAGGTTTAGCTTTGTTTTTATTATTAAAGTTATTCACATTTTGATATGTGTGTTTGTTTTTGTTGTGCTGTGTGTATCTGCTCTTGAGGTGATAGCACTCGCTATTATTATGATTCGTCATTTTACAGTGACTGCAATATTTTGAATTTCTTTTGTAGTCGTTATAAGTGTGTTTTCTTTGTGTTTTAAATGCCTTTTCAGAGCTGTTGTTTTGTTCAGACATTTCTTGTCTGCGATTATACTCATCTATGAGTTTACTTCTGATAAAATCTGGGGATAATTCGGCTTCGGGCCTTGCCTCTAATGCTGTGATAAGCGTGTTGTAGCTGGGCGGTAATGAGCATAGAAATAGTGCGGATATGTGTGAGTCATTTATATTCTCGCCTATGGCGGATAATTTATCTACTATTTGTAGAATATTTGTTATATGAGTAATCATATTGCCGTTTTCGGGCAGTTTAGTACTGTACAGTTTTCTCAATAAATACAGTTTGCTACTCAAATTTGCTCTTTCATGCGTACTTTTGAGACCTTCCCAGGTTTGCCTGGCTGTGGTAAAATTTTTTACATGCACAATTTGTGCATCATCTATGCTTAGATTAATTAAAGCTCTTGCTTTTCTATCTTTTTTGTTCCAATCCTCATTTAAAGGAGTTGGTGGTTGATCACTTATTACTTCAAATAAATCTTCTTTAATGAGAAGCATTTCGAGCTTAAATTTCCAGTTGGAATAATTGCTCGAATTTAGTTTCTCGATGAATTGGCTTTCTTTGAATGTAGCCATTTTTATTTTCTATCTTTAATTATTTTTAAAGATATTTAATTTAATTTTATACGAATCGCTTTTCTTTGCGTTCGTTTTTTATTTTCTATAAAGCGAGTTTTTTCAGCATATAGCTAATGTGCTTAAAATTTTTATTTAATACATACTATCAGTCTTTAATAATCTGTCGGCGGCGCAGTTTATTTAATGTGTAAAATAGTTTCTTTAATTGTATAAAACCAATACTTCATAAATAGAGTTAAGTAAGCATGCATTCGCTTACCTGATTGGGCGATGAAAGCATTTATTATATCCAATAAATAGATTGGTGACGTGTTGCAACTTCCTCACGTATATTATTATCCGTTAGAGTATTCCGGATATCTATAATATCACTTCTGCAAAATAATAAAATTAGTTTCGTTGAATAATCACTGTAGAATTAATAGAGTATTTCCTTTCGATTAAATTTAGGTTTAATATACGTTTTGATTACATAATTACACAGAGCATTTACATCGCTCTGACATTTTCACACACTACATAATTAAATGAAATTCACACAACAACTGACTAAAAATCTAAAGAGTTTTTTCAGTCCTTGGTAGCCTTGGATGACGTCACTGGGAAAAAGCACATGATAGCACGTGATAATCATTCTTTCACGTGGGCGTTTATTCCATGTACTTAGCTGAGTTGAAAACAGTTTATGAGTTGGTATATCCGACGAGATAATTAAAGTTGTTTACTGCAAATTTAAAGTACTTTATTATTATCTGACGATTGAAGAGTAGTTGATTCCGAATAGAAGATTACCCTTTAATTGGAATTTCCGTCATTATTTACATTCATCAATGTATTAAAAAAACAAAAACCCAGGACAGCAGCACTTCATGTTTGGTATTCAAATCCAAAATTGGACCAACATATATATTTTCAATTAATAATCAAAACTGAATCGGTATAAGCAAGCATTTTACATAATAAGTTTCTGCAAATTTTATCAGACAGGTACCACTATGCTATCATGTACAGCCTGAAACGCACAGCGTAGCAGCGTCAATAATCTAAGCAGTACCAGCTTATGTCAAGGTCTAACTAAATGGGAAGTTTCAAGGAGTTCCATGTATTAGTTATTAAGTTATAGCGACCACAATATTAGTTCAACACACAAACGCCAGACAGACAGATATATATATATATATATATATATATATAGATATATATATTTAAAGTCAAATCGTAATCAGGATATACCGAAAGTTGGAAGTATAAAAAAATTACAAATGTGATATTTTCTTATTATGAATATGAAAGAAAGCGAGAGTGAAGGGAAGAGAGTGAGAGAGATAGAGAAAGAGAATTACGTACTCATTATTAAAAAAATTATTCTCCATGGCTTTTAAAATTAATGATAACATTTTTTCTGATATACACATTATGTACATTTTTTATGTTTTTACCTGAAAGGATTTTGTAATTCGCCAAGAAAAAGATTAAAAAAAAAAAAATCAAAAGTTGGGTGTTGAAAAAAAGACCAAGTTAAATTTTTTTACATTAAAATTTCTTACATAAAGAAGATTAACACATGAAACATATCACGCCACACAACATAAAAAATTTATGTTCTCCAATCTTGTTTGTTTCTTTAAAAAAGTTATATAAAAATGGTAACTTTAGTATTGCGGTGAGGTGATTTTAGAAATATTCTTTGGCAAAAAGAGATGATGTGGAACATGTGCCGAATAAGTACAAGCATTTGTATGGAAACTAGCGTAAAATACTTTTGAGCCTACCTTTGAGACATAGATAAAATTCACTTGAGCATGAAAAAATGGATATTTCCAAAATATTTCCAAAATTTTTCCTAGAAAAGTTTTCTTTTTATTCCGTTTTATTTGATAAATATTAACACCCCATTTTAACAACCGTATGATCGGCAAAATCTTTCATATCCATAAAAATTCAATCGAATTGGTTGACTTTTTGTATTCTACCTCTGCAATTTTACTTGCTTCCTTTTTTTAGGTGCGTTCGCGCAATTATATAAATACTTAGCGCCTACAGTAGTCGTCTGGTCTGTATGTCTGTCTGTCCGTCTGCTCGTATGTCTGTCCGTTCGTCCGCATGTAACAGCGCAAAAACTACCCAGCCGGATGGTTTGAAATTTAATATACATAATCGTTGCAGAACTTTGTCGAGTCATTTCAAATTTTATGAAAATCGAATCAAAACTTAAAAAGATATTAATAAAAGTTTTCTTCATTCTTTTAAATCCTATCGTACGAAATCTATATAATAAAAAACACAAGTCATGAGACTGAGGAAAACAAATACGGGCAGACCATTTCTTTTTTCATATGCCAGGAGGCTATTTTTATTCAAAATAATTTTTTTAATAAAATTGCATAAAAGTTACATATTTAGAAAGATCCTTCAAAAAAATTGTTTGCTTGAGAGATGAGTTACATTAAAAAATGTATAGATTCTGAGATAGCAGCCGAATATCTCGATCCATTAAAGTAAATAAACACAAGAGTTCATTCATAGTGAGACATAGAAATATTAAACCATGGAGATAATCATTCGCAAAGCAAGATCTCCAAGGTTAATTTTGCAGCGCTGTCTGGTGATGAAAAAAAGAATTCGCAGCTGTAAACGTTGTATATGTAATAAGAAAATGTGGTGGCATACGTAATAAGACGGGTAGCGAGAGAGGTAAAAAGAGGGTTGAAAGAGGGGTAGCGAGATAGGTAGAGAGATGGGTCACGAGACGTGTAGCGAGACGAGTAATGAGGCCAGTAGACAGGCATGTAGAGAGAAAGTTTGCGAGAGGGGTAGCGTGGTAGATAGAGAGACGTATAGAGAGATAAGTACAGAGACGAGTTGAGAGACGGGTAATAAGATGGGTAGAGAGACGGGTAGCGATATAGATAGGCTAACGGGTAGCGAAACGAATAGACAGACAGGTAGTGAGACAGGTAAAAAGAGGGCTGACAGAGGGGTAGCAAGATGGGTAGAAAAAGATAAATAGATGGGTAGAAAAGGTAGACGGGTAGCGAGACGAGTAGTGAGACCGGTATACAGGCATGTAGTGAGAAAGGTTGCGACATGGGTAGCATGGTGGATAGGGAGACGGGTACAGAGATGAGCACAGAGACGAGTTGACATACAGGTAAAGAGAAGGGTATATAGACAGACAGACGTATTGAGAGACGGGTAGTGAAACGGGAAGCGAGACAGGTAGACAGATGGATAGACAGATAGATAGTGAGACGGGTAAAGAGACGGGTAGAAAGACAGAAGGATAGTGAGACGGGTATACAGACAAGTAGAGAGACAGTAGACATATGGGTACGGAGATGGATAGAGAGGCGTGTAGCCAGAAGTGTAGAGAGACAAATAAACGAGTAGTGAGATGTATAGACAGACGGCTAACAAAGTGGATAGAAACATGGCTAGATATACAAGTAGTTAGACGGGTAAATAGACGGGTTTCAGACGGTTAGACAAACAGATAGGCGGGTAGAAAACCGGTAGAGAATTATACAGACAGGTAGCAAGACGTGTAGAGAGACACGGCTAGACATATGACTATTTAGGCGGGTAGACAGACGGTTAGAGAAACAAATAGGCGGGTAACGAGACCGGTAGATAAATAAACGGAAAGGTAGCGAGAGGTGTAGAGAGACAGACAATCGGGAAGATACGGGTAGAAGAACGGATACGGAAACAGACAGATTGTAGAGAGAGACAGACAGACAGGAAAAGAAAATTCTGGGGTTTGGCGCAGTAAAAGCGCAGGGGTCAGAGCCGCCTAGAAAATAATCAAGAAGTATCTGTTAGGCTTAACTTTAAAATATATATTTTTTTCAATTTCGTCAAAATGGAGATTCAATATAAACTTTATTTTTACATAAGTCATCGAAAGATTTTTTAAGTTCTTTAATAGGAATTTGGGGTACAGTTTTCGATTAGTGGTTCATTTTGGGTTACCATGGGTCAGGGTCAATCTAATTGTATCTAAAAAACGGTTCAAACGATTTTGACTAAATTTTGTATCCTACCATTTTCGGGCACGAGAAGACTATTGGGCTGGGCCATATGTTCAAGAACTTTCGATTAGTGGGTCAACGCGGGTCAAGTTAATTTTATCTAAAAAACGGCTCATACGATTTTTATTAAATTTTGTATCCCACGAGTTTTGGGCACGAGAAAATCATTGGGCTAGATCACATGGCCGAGGAAATTCGATTAGTGGGTCATTTTGGGTCACTGTGGGTGAAGCTAATTTTATCTAAAAAACGGCTCTGACTATTTAAACTAAATTTTGCATCCTATGGTTTTCGGCCACGAGAAGACTGTTGGGCTAGGTAACATGTTCGAGAAAATTCGATTAGTGGGTCATTTTGGTCATGGGTCATTATAGTTTAAGCTATTTTGATCTTAAAAACGGCTCACAGAATTTGAACTAAATTTAGTATCCTACAGTTTTAGGGAACGAGAAGACTATTGGGCTAGGTCACATGTTCGAGAAATTTTGATTAGTGGGTCATTTTAGTCATGGGTAATTATGGGTCAGGCTATTTTTATCTTAAAAACGACTCAGACGATTTGAACTAAATTTTGTATCCTACGGATTTTGGGCACGAGAAAAGCATTGGGCTAGGTCACATGCTCGAGAAAATCCGATTAGTGGGTCATTTTTGGGTCACTGTCGGTCAAGCTAATTTTATCTGAAAAACGGCTCAGACTCTTTTGACTAAATTTTATATCTGACGGGTTTCGGGCACGAGAAGACAATTGGGCTTGGTGATATGTCCGAGAAAATTTGATTAGTGGGTCATTTTGGTCATAGGTCATGATATTTGAACTCAAAGCTAATTTTGACCGAGCATAGCTCGGTCTTCCCTGCTCGTTAAAACTTAATTAAAAGTCATATTTTTCCAACAGTTTCGGCTAAAACTTTATAGCTATTCTCAGAGACATCAAAGGACAAAAATGGGGTTGCTTAAATGGCGACGAGATAGCTCTCGTCATGATAAATAATGAATTATTTAATGATTAATTATTTAATAAAATGTTTCTTTTTACTATGTAGATATTATTTAATTTCTTTCAGTTAAGAAAATTTCTGATTTTATTTATTTAGAAAATCTGGAAGCTTGGCAGCTACGGCTAATATCATACCCAGAAATTTCAATAATTTCTTAACGCGTTTTCTCTTACTGGTATATGGAATGCGAAAAAAGTTAGTTATATTGGGGCCCAATGTTGTGACAATATTGCATTAATAGAAAATGCTTCAAAAGTATTGGCAACGGAATGGCGAAATATTATCTAGCCATTATTGTGCAATATTGGCAAAATGTAAATACCTCAATATTAAGGCAACACTTCATGCCAATACTGTCAATTTTGGTGAAGATTTAGCCAAGCTATGCCCATTATTGTCCAATATACATAATGAATATAAACATTATTGGCTCAATATTATTTCGCGTCTAGGGAAGAGACGAGATAGGCTATTAAACAATTGGGTTCAAATGTTGGTTGTTTTAAAAGCATTAAGAGTAACCATGCATTCTACATACATACAATAAAGATGCTTATGACGCAATGCAATTGATAAACCAAATACTTTATTTACGAAAAGAAAAACAGTTGTATTAATCAGCTTTCCCTTTATATAATGCTTAATTAAGCGTTTTAGCAAACTAATCATTAATTCTTTTTTTAAATTTTGACTTTCTTTTCCGTAACCTTAATTAGTCTTTATTTTAAGAGAACCAATTTAATTTCAGTTAATTACCCGTCAAAAGTTTTCTTCCGAAGTTTTTTAATTATAGATAATATTTGAAATAATAAAACTTACCGTAATAATTCCTTATCATCATATACGGTTTGTAAGAAAATGTTGCTAGAAAAATTCAAAACGTAACCGAAAATAGCACATGTTTCGTCAAGACAACTTTTTTTACACAAATGTGTATGACATTTTTTGCTTATTATTTCTTTTAAATATAAAACTTGCTTTTTTCTTAATTTTGGATGCTATAATAAATTCTGAAGTTAAGACACATTACAGTTAATGAAGCTACGGAAATACTTTCTGTAGTAATTCTTGCGACATCATAGTTTAAACTAGCGACACGCAGCACCTCGGGCAATAAATGATTTCATCAAAAGCAACATCTGTTTCTGTATCTGTGAAAACGGAATCTTAAATTTTCTACATTTAAAATAATACATGCCTTTTTGTACATTTAAGAAAAAACTACTTCGTGCTATTATTTTATTCTGCTAGTGTTGGAAAATGTCTTTATTTTTCGAATTAGTTATATATATACATATAAATATATTGTAAAATTTTCATTTTGTTTCGCCAAGGTTAACATCTACCCTATATATATAAAATCCTAATGAAACGAATTTGTGAAACGATTTTATGAAACGAATTTATGAAACGATTTTATTAAACGACTGATTAAACGACTGATTATGTTTCAGGGCTATTTTTAATAAAATATTAAACGCTTGATGGTGAAATTAATACCAATTGTCCATAAAAATCCACGGATGTCAAAACTGGTAATAGAATTTTGAAATTGGAATTAGTTTTCGAGATATTAATTTTTTTTCTAATTTCAATGACATTTCTGTAATGATGGCAACTAATTACTCAGTTTTTTGTGACAAAAAAGGGAAAAAATTGAAAAGGATTCCGATAGGGACTATTCAGGGATGAGATTTCTCCGCTTTTTTCCATACCAGTATAACCTTACAAAAAATTTTCTTTTATTTAATTGGAACATCATGTGATTTATGAAAACAGCGTTTTCTCTAAGATTATACTGGTATTTAAAAAAGCGGAAAAATCTCATCCTGGGACTATTGATTTCTTTTTATTCGTCATTTTCAAATTGAAATTGAATTTATCTTTTATTTCAATCGATAATGAAGACAAGATTATGACTAAATTATGTTTTTGAAGAAAATTTGAAAAAAAATCACATTTCTATCGTCAGGAGTCAATCGTTTGTCAGCATTTAATTTATAAACTGAAAATATTTTGAATAAATTAACCCAAATGACGCAAAAGAAAGGAAAAGGCATTAATAGTAATTATTATTTATTGATATCATGTTGTTATTTTTTTGTAAAATTTAATTAAACGAATTTATAAAATCACTAATTCGGATATTTGAAACGAATATATAAAATAATAATTGTCCAACTGAACGGAAGGAGAATAAAATATCCTGCTTGGTTTTTTTTCCGCCAAGCTTTTTAAAAAAGCGTCAAGACCCCTATAATAGAAAAGCACCAAAAATTCATTGGGTTTGTTTTCATAACTTTTGGCAACAAATGTATGTATCTATCTAATTCTACGAATCTATCCCTTTTTGAAGCTCGAATTACGCCAAACCTAAAAGCAAAAATTCCTATACTGGAAAAGTACCGGATTTTCTTATGGACAATATTCAAGTGATATAACATGGTGTAAACTTATCGCGGATAGCAAATTTGTTTAAATATCTCATCAATTGATGCCGAATAAATGCAGGCATGCATGCACAAAATATTTAATTAATTTTGTATGATAAATAATTATTAGAAAATTCGTATATACATATTAATTAAAATAAATAATTTACATATTTAAAATAACATGAAAATATGCATGATGGTGCACTAAAATAGAGAGAAAATTAAAACCTGTTACTGAAAATGTCTATAGTATAGTACTTTTCAATACCGTGGTTCTTAATGTTATTCACAAGCAGATGGAATTTTTCTCATCCTTAAACGCAAAGGAAGAATAGAATACAGATCGTTGTTATAAAAGTCCGAGAGGTAGCCACAATTTAAACCTAACCATTTTATACAAGCTGGTTTTCAAGGTGTAATTGATTTTACTTATCAATCCCGAAAACAGTCGTCAGTTGTCGCAACAGCTGTGTATGAGGCCATGATAATCAAAAAATGCCCCATAAAAACGTTAACATGGCAACCCAATTACAGATTTACCAATATTTTAAAATTAAATCACCATGTCATGTTTTTAGAGGCCTCGAAGTCTGAGCGGGGGTTGGCGAGCGTAGCTCGCAGGGGGTAGCCCCCCTAGTTATTCTATATAAATTTTCCTTTTAATAATATTCCATATATTATACCGGCTTATTAAATTAAAACCAATCTCCATATGTAAAGGTATGAGATCTTTGTCCACCTAATAATATTTATTCCAAATTGCTTAAATCTAAAAATGGCGCTAACAACTTACATTCCTTAAATAAAACCCTTTTATTATTTAAATCCCTATTAAAATTCACTAATATTTCCCGTGTATATCAAACCTCTCTAAATTCTTTATTTAATTGCTAAAATTTCATAATTCCTAAATTATCCCGTTCTAAAAATCCTATTTATTTAAAATCATTCTTTTATTAAAATATCAAAATGTCTAGTATAATATTTCAATTGCTTTAATATTCTAGTTTTATTGCATGTCAATAAATACATTTTTTCTTTTCTGTTTTTCACTAGCGTAAGCTAAAATTATCGTCTGGCAATCCAAAATCTATTTTTAGCCGGCATTCTCGATATCAGAGCTTATTGTTTGCTTACACGTCGTATACCTGATTTCAAGGCTATAGATTGATCCAGAAGAAAATTTTAGCGCTACGGAATTTGAATCACCTCAAGATTATGTCACCAGAATTGTTAATAAGTCCCTCTTAAAGCGATTATGATTGGAGAAGGGAAGTCAGGTGGCTTGATTATCACTTTGTTCTAGATTAACTTAAATGCGCACGCGCAGCGAAATCCGAGAGACAGAGGAACGACAGAGAGAAGAGTTTTCGGAGGTTAGCTAGTTCGAAGTTTTATTCGAAGCTTTTCAAGACGTCCAGTTTCCAGTACGACTGTCATGCTCAAACCCAGTGATATTTGTACCGTATCTAATGAGATCTTTGGTACATATAATAGCATCTTTTTTCGGCAATATCATCATATTAATTCTGAGACCTCATAATATAAAGAATATTTGAAGCTCCGACTGCCATATAGAGATGATTAAGTTGTCATTTTAATCATGATTTGTTAGAGCATTCCTCCTGCTTGGTTGTTCCTGATTATGTAATAAAGCTTTTGAGACACAAAATTCGACGGCTTACTTCTGGAGTACACACATTTTCATAATAATATCTGAGTGACACAACCATCCAGCCTATGCACGTGCATCGATACATGGAAATCCAACCTTAACTAGATTTCTCCATCTGCCTTTTAAGCTTCAATATGTCACTATATCACATATATGTACTGTACATGTATATTACGAAAATTAAATTTCCGCACTTCATTAATTTTATTCCATAAAAATTTTCCTTCTAAATTTATTTTTAAATCTTAGTTTATTAAATTATTTACTATCTTGAGCAATATTTCATTCATTTCGTTTATTTAAAATGTGTATTTTAATATTTTGCTCCCTTTCAAAATCTTTCTAAAAAACATTTCCGGTAATCATTTTTCTTGAATTCCTTTTTATTTCTTAATCTTAAAACGCCGATATTTATTCTATTAAAGTTATCTGTTTTATACCATGTTATTTTCCATATTTTATTCCGGAAGTCTATTCGCGCGCTTTTCCGGAAGAACCGCGTCAGTACATTTTCCTTCCGATCCTAGTATATACTTCGAATTCATGATTGGCTGTACCACGTATCCTCATTGACGTAAATAACCCGCCGCCTCTTGGTATTTAGCACCGAACATGAGAACGGAGCCAAAATTTTTCGTGACAACTTTTGTCTTAAAAGCTACGTTGCAGTCTCGAAGAGAGTAACTGAAATATTCAAATGTTATTATAACATCGTTTGTAAATTTACTTTGTTTCAAAGCATGACATGATTAATTGCTAAAGTTTTAGTGGTAAAAATGTCCTACTATATTAAGGAATCGTGGCGGATGTTTTTCAACTGTAGTTATATTGGAAGAAACTAGTAAAATTTCTTCTGTTATGAAGATTTGTTCTTCTTTATTCAGGAAATTGCCAGTGTTTTTTGACCAAGGCCATCAGGTATAATAACGACGAATGCATAAGCTTTATTTAATATAATGATATTAAGTATTAATCGAAATGGAGCTTTACCTTACCGAATTATCGTAATATATATATATATATATTGCGTCGATTATCTTGTGATTTAATAGTTATATTAATAGCAAAAACTTTTATTACACACACGCATATATATATATATATATATATATATATATATATATATATATATATATATATATATATATATATATATATCAGATGATCTAAAAGTAACTTACATTGAGTTATTCTTTTTACTTTCTTCTATCTATAATAGAAGAAAGTATTGCAATCGAAATGTTTTTCAACTTCCGGTTTTCGACGGATTTGCACGTTTTCGGGTCAAAGATTCCGAAAGACATGTTTTTAAAAAATGTCTGTTTGTCCCTGTATAGGTCCCCTTTATATCATTGAAAAGTATACCAAGTTATGCTTCAAAGTGAACCAAATTACATTTTTAGGTTTTTGGGTATGACCAGCAGGTCTCACTTGAATTTGGGGATATACCGACGAAAGGGAGTGCTGTGATAGCGATTTTTGTTCCATTTTCACTATTGTAACATCGAAAAGTGTATGATGTTATGCAATTAATTGAACCAACTTTTTTATATATGTTTTTGACTATGGCTTGATAGTCCCAGTTTAATTTGGGGATATTGCTCCTGGAGGGAGCGCTGTAATAGCCATTTAAAGATTTCAAATTCCAAAAAATTTACAAAAAATGAGAAATCCTAAAATTTTTTTCGTTAAATGTTTTGTCTTGTTCCAAGAATTCCAGCATTTTTTTTTTGTTTTTCCTCTAGCTTAAAAAATGACTGAGATATAGCAGTTTGAAATTTTAGGGTGGCTGATATTTTGAAACAATACAGCCATAAACCTCAAAATTTCTCAATAAACGGGTGTAATTTATGAGTTTTAGACCGAGTTTGCTCGTTCATTATCATGACGTCACAAATGGTGGCTGCCCGTGACCAAAGTCATACAGCGATTGGCACAAAACGATGGGATTTGTACCAATCGCTGGTCGTTGCCAGCCACTATTTGTGACGTCGTAAGAATGAATGAGTAAGTCCAGTATCTAGTGTTTTCCTGGTTTTAGTGAACATGGTTTCGGAAAATTTTATTCTTTTGTTGTAACCATCGTTTCAACTCTTATATGCTTAACACTATACATTTATATTCGCCAACGTCAAATTCTCGCCATGCTTGGCAACAATTGGCGAAATATCGCGAAATTTGGCGTCAAAAATACGTTGCCATATATGAAGCCAACTTGGCTATATCTGTCTGATTTGGCGATATTTTCATTCAAATTCAATATTAATGTGAACTGGGAACGACTCTTCTGTAATCGGGTTCCGCGCATTTTAATTTCGTGTTTTTTCAATAAAATTAGCTAAAATATTAAAACCAAGCAATAGGAAGGCTATCTTTTCCTGCTGGTATAGGACAGAAGGATTTTTCGTAGTTTAGTATGATACATCGGCTCTCGCATCCAGCTAACCCGACGATTCGCAAGCAGCTAACGTATAACAGAATGGCGAAAACTATAGATTTTTTTGGCGGTGTGATAGCGAATTTTGAAGTATTAACATGTGTGATATCGAAGAAAGTTTTGGGATTGGCATATCCGATTAGTTTAAATTAGTTTATTTAGATATCTCCTTTCACTATATGAAAAAAAAAATAATTTTCTTCATAATATTCTGCTAGTGTTGGGAAGTGTTTCATTTATGACTGATGCAAGATTTGTCGTTTATATTTTTATGTGTATTTATTTCTACAAGACAATAAATGAACTGTGAGTAGTCAAAAGCGAATAATTATTCCTTTATAACAACACTAGCAAAACCCGCGGCTTTGCTCGCGTAATTCTTGAAAAATGCCAAGCGGTATTCGTTGGCCTATTTTCATTAGAGGAAATTTTACTGCCATAGATCATTCAGAAATTACTAACTAAGCCACACTAATGTCGAAAAAAAATTTCTAAAATTTAGAACGCTTTTCGCTCTTTCACCCCCTAGCCCTATGGTCTTCACCCTATAGCTTATGTTACAGCAGGGACTGTTACCATTACTATTGAAAATGGTTCTGTAGTTCCAGAGATTCCATAGAAATTATAATTTAGAATGTTCTTAGACCACTTTTCGCTCATCTCACCCTTTTAAATTTCGAATTTTTTTGAATTTGTTCTTAGAGAGCATTTACATTTCAGAAATAACTACCATGCCAAATTTCAAGTTTCTAGCTCCTTCAGCATAAAAAAAAAATCGAAATTTTAGAACGTTTTTCGCTCTTGCACCTCCCTGTGGTAGTGGCACCGACATAAAATATAGCCTATGTTACAGCAGGGACTGTCACCATCAATTTGCTGCCATAACTTTTGAAAATGGTTCGGTAGTTCCAGATATTCCATAGAAATTGTAACTAAGAATGTTTCTAGAATGCTTTTCGCTCATCTCAGTGTTTTAAATTTCGATTTTTTTTAGAATTTGTTCTTAGAGAGCATTTACATCTTATAAGTAACTACCATGCCAAATTTCATGTTTCTAACACCTTCAGTTAAAAATAAATATCGAAATTTTAGAACGTTTTTCGCTCTTGCACTCCCCTGGGGTTAGTGGCACCGACATAAAATATCGCCTATGTTACAGCAGAAACTGTCACCACCAATTTGCGACCATCAGTTTTGAAAACAGTTCTGTAATTCCAGCGATTCCAGAGAAATTGTAATTTAGAATGTTTTCAGAACGCTTTTCGCTCATCTTACTCTTTTAATTTTGGAATTTTTTTAGAATTTGTTCTTAGAGGGTATTTACATCTTATAAGTAACTACCATGCCAAATTTCATGTTTCTAGCTCCTTCAGTATAAAAAAAATCGAAATTTTAGAACGTTTTTCGCTCTTGCACCCCTCCCCCATATGGTAGTGGCACTGATCTAAAACATAGCCTATGTTACAGCAGGGACTGTTACCATCACTTTTGAAAATGGTTCTGTAGTTCCAGAGATTCCATAGAAATTGTAATTTAGAATGTTTTTAGACCGCTTTTCGTTCATCTCACACTTTTAAAATTCGATTTTTTTAGAGTTTGTTTATAGAGAGCATTTACATCTTATAAGTAACTACCATGCCAAATTTCCTGTTTCTAGCTCCTTCAGTAATATAAAAAAAATCGAAATTTTAGAACGTTTTTCGCTCCTCCACCCCTGTGGGAGTAGTGGCCCCGACATAAAATATAGCCTATGTTGGAGCAGGGGCTGTCACCATTAATTTGCCACTATCACTTTTGAAATCGCTTCAGTAGTTCCAGAGATTACCCCCTACAAACAAACAAACAAACAAAAAAACAATCTGTACTACTTTATAATATTAGTATAGATTATTAACATTCCAAAGGCTTCGTAACAGAGATATGAAAGACTACTGCGTACTGCGTTACCGTATATCAGGTAAATATACAATAAAAGCATAAAAATTATTAATAACACCATAAAACAAGGAATGCGCTAGACTTTTCGAAAGAACTTTGTTTTATTTTGCCAGGCGCGAAGAAGACGTTCTACCACTTTGAAGGCAGGAAAAAGACAGCAAGACAGGCAGGTGTCTACTTCTCCTTCATTCAAAGCTTGAACATTATATTTTTTTATTGCGACGCTTACTTATTGTCTCACTGTAGATCATACTGACTTATTTCGCCATTACATTATAATACTTAACTTTTGTACAATCTTCGTGGTTGACAAAAATGACCGACCAATGTAGGTCGCCATTACTATACTGGCTTGTATTTCTTTTATGGTCATTCATGAATAATAATTCAAATTTTATAAGCGAAAAAGCAATTACACATATTCTAAAAAATCATTTCCTTCAATAAACTCACAAAGTCACAAAAGAAATTTCCAAGTATTTCTATATAAGAAAAAACAAACAATAATAGTTTAATGGCATTTTATGCTAAGTAGATAAAGTACTTGAACAGAATGTATGAAAACCTTTTTCGAAAATAACTTCAAAACTATGTAAATATAAGACGAGCTGCTTATCTTTAGGAAATAGCCCACAAAATTTGTCTGATAACAAGATTTGCGGAAAAAAAGTTAATAGCATTAGTTGTAAGCCTGTTAGCTTTACCTTTGAAGAAAACATGAAGAGCAGATTTTCTTTTTTTCTATCTTCCACATTTCTTTTTACTTTACACGAAATTTATTTATAGCTGTTTCAACAAAATAAAATGCATTTTGAATATTTGTTTTTTATATTTTATTTCCTCAGAGGATGATTAATATTTGAGAAAATAAAGAAAATCCCCGGCAGATCATACATTAAAAAAAAAATATTACTTTAAAATATTACTTCAAAAATGTAATTAAACAATCACATATGATATATAAGAATATGAAAACAAATTAAAAACTAATTTTACATAAAATTAGAAAGAAACTAAAAACCATGAATAGCAAAAATAAAAAGTCATGATATTCTTTTTGAAAATGAGTGTCAGTTAGGACTCTTTTTATATCTGTTAAATTATAAAATTTTAAAATAGCCGTATTGTAATTTTAGGATTTTCATAGTTGGCTATATTTATATTATAAAGGAAAAACGTGTCCGTGAGTAACACTGACGTTATTTTGAAGTTGGCAACACATGAACAATAAATTTCGCTTTCACTGCAAATTTTTTAACTTCTAGACATCGCTTAGTTTCAATTTTTACACAGATAAATAGAAAAAGACGTACAAAGATGTACAAACAAACAAACGTACAAAGAAGTACTTACTGGCGTACAAACAAACATGCGTACAAAAAAGTATTAATAAACAAACGTATAAACAACAAACGCACAAAGTAAGTACAAACGAACAAACGTAAACAAACAAGCCTACAAACGTACAAACAAACAAACGTACCAACAAACAAGCGTATAAAAACGTACAAACGAACAAACGTATAAACGAATAAACGTGCAAACAAACAAACGTACAATAAATTACAACCGAACAAACATGCCAACGAACATACAAGCAAATAAACGTACAAAAAATGTATAAACAAAGGTATAAACAATGAAACAAATGCACAAACAAACAAACAAGCAAACAAGTAAAAAAACGTACAATCAAGCAATCAAACATGCAAACGTAAAAAAAAGAAAAAAACTACAAACAAACAAATTTTTATAACGAACGTACAAACAATAGTGCAATGTGAGAGCTGGCCGCAGGCAAGCAAATTTAATATCTTTAAGAAATATTTGTTAATATACACTAGATTAATTTTACCACAATTATTCTAATTGGTAAAGAAATCATATGAGATAATGTTTTTCGCCCAGTTGGGAAGATTACATCTCATTTGTTAATATAGTCCGTTTGTAATTAATTGTACGCAACCTCCGCACATTTGGTCTTAGCGATCTGCAGGTAAGGATCAGAACAATAACATAAAACTATTATTTACTAACTTATAATGCAAAGTTAAATTATTACTGTTTTAAGAAAAAATAACAATAAAAGAGAATTTTTAATATATATGTATAACACTCTTAATTTTTACATTCTTCTGTCAATAATAGAAGAAAGTATTGAAGAGGGGTGCCGTTGTAAAACATTTAGAGAACCATTTTCTTAACCTAAATATTATTACTTTCTTCTATTTATAATACAAGAAGGTATTGTAATCGAAATTTTTTCCGACTTCAGGTTTTCGACGGATTTACACGTTTTAGGGTTCAGGCATCCCGAAAAACATGTTTTAACAAAATCTCTGTCTGTCCCGTGTGTGTGTCCTCATTATATCATCAAAAAGTGTATGAAGTTAAGCATAAAACTGAAACAATCTTCATATATATGTGTTTGGCTATGGTGAGCAGGTCCCAGTTGAATTTGGAGATTTTTTAATGCAGTTGGATTTGGAGATTTAGTTTCATATCTTTTGTAATAACATTTATCTGCAAAATAGGGTTCTCGCTTCCTATCACTCCAAAAATGACTTCTTTGCTGCCTGTCTTGTTTACGGTATTCGTGAACATTATGCTTTTTTCTATCTTCATACTGCGAGTATTGTTTGCGGTATCTATAAATTCTATCAACAAACTTTTCTTTTCTATAAAATGATTTCACTTCTTTTCCGTATCGGTAACCACGTTTCTTAAAACTTTCGTGAAATATTTCATTATTTTCATTTTTTTTATATTACTTCCGTCTATTTTTCTCGTGCTCGTTAAATTATAATATTTTCCGTGTTTTGTTATTTCATTTTCATCTTTTGATTTGGTCTCGCGAGTTGAGTCACTTTGATCTGTTTTCACCGCGCGTGTTAAATTTATCTTGAAATTATTTTCTGAATTATTTTTATTCATAATACCAATCATTTGGCTTTCTGCACGTGAACTATTTCCTTTTGATACTTTCGCTTCATTGTATGAATTGGCAACATATACAGAGGTGTCGGTAACAGTGTCGCGAATTCAATGGTTTTTTCCCATCTCAAAAAATGCCCAACGCGCCTAAAGAAGTTTTCACTTCAAAAATGTATTTTTCTTGATATAAATTTCAAATATAATGATTACGCCGTGTTTCAAATATTCAATTAAAAAAATTACCAAACTTCACAATGAAGTACCATTAGCGAAGACTTCACTCGTAAAAGATAATGTTAACGGCAATGTATCCAGACTGGCTATAGCATGAGTCACAAATTATATTAGCAAATTGAATTATGATGTCACGAGTGCATGATTTTTATTTAATTTCATATAAAAATGATTTTTGGTATTGTTAGTGGGTAATCAATATATATATACATATATATATATATATATATATATATATATATATATATATATATATATATATATATATATATATTAAATGTAAAAAAAATCTGTTAGAGTTTTTAATTAAAAGAATGTCTTTCATCTGTATTTTGTAATCCGGGAAGCCCGGGTCGGATCCCCTAGTAGTAGTATAAAAAATGATAAACAAAAAATTTCGAGGAAGATTGTTTATTCTGCAACTTTTACAACTGGATAAATGCTTTTATTTTATTTTATTTTATTTTAATAATAATAATAATAATAATAATAATAATAATAATTATTATTATTATTATTATTATTGCCTTCTGTACATGAATTTTCAAACCTAATTCTTTGCTTTCCTTTTAAAATGAAATACTTTTACCGTTTTCAAATATAAATTATTTGTCAAGATTGAAAAGACTTTCTCAGACTCTCCCCCCCAAAAAGTAACTCAATATAGTTTCTTTTATGATGATTTAGTAACTTTAATGTTCTTTACAGTTTAGTATAACCTCTAAATTTATTATTTTAATTTACCCTTCTCTGATCTTCATTTCAGAGATTTTTTGTACTGAAAATATTTTTTTTATAAACTATAGTAAGCGTCAAGAACAATTTGTCAGTTCTTCAGAAATAATAACTAAGTACAGTACTGTGTCATTTCACTGAGTAAACAATTCTTAATACGTTTGAAAATTAGAAGTGAAAAACTGTCAACTGCTTCCATATTTTTTGTTTTGTACTAGAGTTAATACTTTTAATGATTTAGATGATTTAAAATAAAGCGAAACTTTTACAACATTTCGTTAAAAAAATGAAACAATAACAATGAAAAAGATAAATATATATTTTTTATAAGCATAATTGATTTAAAGACTAAAAGTCCATCTGTCATATTAAATATGGTTTTATCCTTTTCTACATTTCGTTTTATCGCTCCTTATGATGTCTTCAGGAAAACAATACTTTTATTTCAAACCCTCTTTTTAATTAGCTTTATATATTTCAGTTACAATAGGTAAGACTTTGCATCGGCAATGTTTTAGAGGAAATTGTTGTATGCCTATAAACGAAAGTTTTGGAACACAATTATAAAACATCTTTTAGGGTACAATCTTAATATTATTTTAAATATATTTAAATTGTTATATTAATTATTTTAAATATATTTAAATTGTTATATTAATTATTTTAAGTATATTTAAATTGTTATATTAATTATTTTAAATATATTACATATCATTATTTGTATAATATATTATTTTTATTATATTAAATAATAATCTATAACTTATAATGTTTTATTTTTAATATGTTGGAAATTCTATTGCGCTTTCATCTTTTCTCCGGTGAGGCATGGTATAATATCTATTGAGTTGAAGGGCTATTGCGTTTCATATTAATCAGACTTAACTTAATTTTGATGTCACGTTTGATTGCTCTTACCTCTTGCGTAATAGGTAATCGTTATAGAAATTTTAATACAAATAATTTATTCCTAAACACACTATTTCTAAAATGATTAAAAGTTTCTTGGTACTTCTTTGCTATAACAGTCTACGATTACGCAGACGGTATAGTTAATAAATCGCCACGGTTGGTGTTACAATTTCATAAGGGTCTTCACTAAGCTTATATATACATCATATAAACATCATATGTATGCGATATATACGCCATATATATACACCAAAAATTCGCACATACGCTATACACATAATACATATTTACGTCATATATTCATCATAGATACGTCGTATATATCATATATCCGTCATATAATATCATATAAACGTCATATATACATCATATACGTCATGACTATATCTTGGTCATATATATCATAAAATATCAGGTACATCATACATGATTATAACTCATATATGTTATAAATTCATTTTTCTGTCGCGTTTTGTGAACACGAGACTTGAATTACTGAGAAAACCTTCATCCTAACCCACTTGTAGCCACCACCCTACAAAACACGGACACAACGCAATCTACTTGGGAAATTTGTTTATCATCTATTGTACCATAAAAGAATTCTTAAAATCGGCACAGTAGTTTCAGTGTCTATATTCTACTAACAAACAAATGTTTCTTTTATACAAAATTAATATGAGGGGGTTAGAATGACAGTGGAGTAAGTCAATATTTAATAATTGGAGAAATGAAGGGTTATGTGAAACTTGTCGCATTGCCGTTTAAGTGGTCCAACTTGTTTTGCCCTCTGGCGACTCCCCAAGTGAACTACGACTTATTTGACTGTCACACTCAACAGAAATTAATATACGTTCAGTAAAAATATGGTTATCTAGATTTTTCAGATCTTTTACTTACTCCACTGTCGTTCTAACCCCCTCATATACCTTGATTCGCCATCAAATTAAAATACCGTTAAATAATTTGAAAAACATTGGTTCATTATATTTAACCATCATTTTTGTACTGCAAAAGTCTAAATATGAAATACTTTCTTACCTAGTTTTCAATCATTTTTATTTATCGCAATCATTTTAATTACTTATAGCATTTTCTTGTACCTGTGTTTTAGACCTTTGCTTGAATTTTTTAATATGTAACACTGGAAATACAAATAAGGATTTTTCTTCTTTTTCATTTTTTTAAAATTTAAATTAAAAGAAATGACATTCTTTGTGCTCATCTACGTCTTTATTATATAATATGCCAAATTTAAAATTTCTAGGCTGACAGTTTCAGTGAAATTATAGTGAAGTACAATTTAGAATGTTAAATAATATGCTTGTATTTATAATTTGAAATTGAAAAATATTTTAAAACTCTTTATAGGAGCAAAAGAAATTTGTACGTGAAATAAAAAAATTCTAGCTCCAATAGTTTGAAAATATTCACAATTAAAGAGCATTTTCCAATCATTTCATCCTTTTAAATCTCTAATATTTAAATAATAGTTTTTAATGAGTTTTTAGCATTTAAGTCTTAAAAGTAACCACCATATCAAATTTTATATTTTTAGCCTAAAAAAAAATCAAAGAAATCTGAATTTTAGAATACTTTTGCCTCTTGCATTCCTTTAAGGGCAATTTGTACAGAAATAAAATGTAGCCTATTTTTAAGCAGAGACTCTCATAATTATTAGCCTGAGAGTAGATTGCAAATTAGTTTCATAGTTCTAAAGTAATCGTGATTTCAGGAAGTTATCAGCTTATTCAACCCTTTTAAATTTGGTAATTTTAGAAACTGTTCCTAGCATGTTTGTCAAATTTCACGCTTTTAGACCCAATGTTTCCAAAGAAATAATAATTTAGAACATTTTTAGAACAATTTAGGTTCATTTTCCACTTTTAAATTTCGATTTTTTTTATAGAACCGCTATTAGCGAGCATTTACATGTAACCTTATCAAATTTCACGTTTCTTATAGTCTCAACATAATTAAGGAAATAGTAATTTTTGCATGTTTGTTGCCCCTGTACCCCTTTGAGGGCTGTTGCACAAAGATAAAAAGGAGCACAATTTTAAGTAGAGACCTGCCCTCACCCCCTATCACCACCAATAACTTCAAGGAATTTTTGAAATCGGTTTACTAGTTCCAAGGTAATCGTGATTTTAGAACGTATTCTGCTCATTTCACTTTTTTAATTTAGTATTTTTACTTTCTTCTATCTTTACAAGAAAAGAAGTGTTGGATTCATGAAAAATTTCGACTTCCGGTTTTCGACGGATTTACACATTTTAGAAGGTCCTGAACACGATTTGACTGTTTTTAGAAAACGTCTGTCTGTCTGTCTGTATGTATGTATGTGACAACCTTTTTGTGGGCGCTCTATCTCAAGAACTAATGCAAGAAATTTAATGAAACTTTACATTCAGTTAGTTCCTAAGAAAAATAGGTGCTGATTAGTTTTTGGTGAAAATCGCCCAACAGGTGGCGCTGCTATGCTGCATTTTTCGCGATTTCCACAAAAGCTCTACCTCAAGAACTAATGCACTTATTTTCATCAAACTTCAGATTCAGTTGGACCTTGACATAAATAGATGTTGATTATGTTTTAGTGTAGATATCCTAACAGGTGGCGCTTACTTTTTTCATGATTTTTACGATAGCTATATCTCAAGAACTAATGCACGGAATTTCATCAAACTTCAGATTCTGTTAAACCTTGACATAAATAGATGCTTATTACGTTTTGGTAAAAATAACGCAAAAGGTGGCACTGCTATGCTACTTTTTTAATTATTATCGCGATAACTATATCTCAAGAACTAATGCATGGATTTTCCACACACTTCAGATTCAGTTAAACTTTGACATAAGTTGTTGTTGATTAGGTTTTGGTCTAAATCTCCAAACAGGTGGCGCTGCTATTCTGCATCTTGCAGAATTTACACGATTTTAGCAATAGTCATATCCCAATAAGAACTAATACACGGAATTTAATAAAATTTTAGATTCAGTTAGACCTTGATATAAATTGGTGCTGATTCTTTTTAGTTTGGAAAACTTGTGTGAGATAGAAGAAAGTTTTGGGATTGCCACATCCGACTAGTTTAGAAATGGATCTGTGAGAGCATTAAAGTGTTAATAGTAACAGCCATGTGAAATTTCAATTTTCTAGCCTTATGATAATATTTTCAAAATAAATTATAATATAGAACTTTTTTTAGGATATTTTCCACTCATTTCATCCTTTTAAATTTTAGAGACCGTTCTAAGCATGCTTTAAATCTTAAAAGTAACCACCATGCCAAATTTCAATGTCTAGCCCTTACAGTATCACAGAAATCGTAATTTCAGAATTTTTTTATTCCCGCACCCTTCTAAATTTTGAATTTTTTAGAAACTGTTTTGTGCGATGATTTACGTCTTAAAATAATAGCCATGTCAACTTTCAACTTTCTAGTCCTGATAATTCCAAATAAATTGTAATTTTTAACTTCTTTTATTTATTTCAATTTTTATTTCAAATTTTTTAGAAACCGTTTTTCGTATGCACTTACGGTTTAATAGTAAACAGCATATCAAATTTCAATTTTCAAGCCCCAAAAGTACCACAGAAAGCACAATTTTAGAATTTTCTTGTTCTCGAATTCTTTTAAATCTCGAATATTCTTGTAATTGTCACAGAAATCGCAATTTTAAACGTTTTTTTGTTAATGCATTTCCTTGAAGATAGTGATTACGACATAAAATTTAACCTGTATTGGAGTACGGATTTTGCCATCATTGTTTTTTAAATCGCTTCGGTACTTGCAGAGGTTACCCCTTTAAACAAACAAAAGATTTAACCCCTTGGGGGCGAGCTACACGTATACATGACGCATAAGATGCTCAGAATCCTCGATTATTCCCACCAGTTATTTTTTATTGTAACCTTTGTGTTATTTAATGATAGCATTTCTGCGATTCAATTAGACGAAAATTTCTGTTTTGAAAAACCTGTGGTAAAAAATTAAATATTCTCTAAATGACGCTCGTCGCGAAGCGGTTAATAAACAAACATTTACTTTCTTTACGATATTATTATAGATATCGAATATATATGCATTATATCTCTTTTTCCAATACTACTACTAATACCAATACTAATACTTCCATATCTACTATATATTATGGCTATTTCTATTCATTTGTATCATATACTGTTATAACTCCGTGGTGTTCACGCCACATGAGTTATACTCATCAAAGGGTCATGTTTCATTTCATAATCATTAGAACATGTAATGTAACTTCTTGGATTGGTGAACGGAAATATACTTTTATTTTGTACATTGGAGAAAGTCCATTTTTTACGCATCTGTGATAACGGGGACTAATTGCAATCTATTCCATAAGCTTTAAATTTTAAATAAATCTTCTAGTTTCAATATCCTTTAAAATTAATCATGCATTTGGAGACGTTCTGCTTCCGATGGTGGTAATTAACCTGTGTGTGTAAACCTTTAATGTAATATACTCAGCTGAAAGTGTTTAAGATTTAAAAGTTCGAGGAACCATAAAATCATCACTATATATTGTTGGGAGTGAACGTAATATTTTCCTGCCGGTAAAATATTTTACTCGTCTTTTGTCGAGTGGTGACAATATTCATAAGATTGCTGCCAATAAGTGCTATTTATTTTGCCAAGTACTATATATTTACACAGCGTGTGTCTTGTCCGACATCTAGATCGATAAGATTTATTAAAATACTCTTTAAAGAATAGACGCTGCCGGGTTTGAACCAGGAATCTCATGAGCAGTATGTGAGAGCGTTAGTGTCTAACAAAAGACCAAGCCAGTTACTCTAATCTAGTAACTTGCTTTATATTGTACAAGTGAGATGAGATCGCTGCACACTCCATCCCCAGTGAGGAAGGCGTTTTTTAATGAGATATGCGCATGCGTAGGATATGCTGTCGTGTTGCTGTGCACGCAGCAGGCTTTGTACTGTGATCACAGAAATCAGAGAAAGATAGAGATGAAATGTATTGGTTTGGCGTGAAGCTAAAAATGCAACCCTGAAGCTGGTTAAAACCTTTCACAAGTCGACTCAAACACTGGCGGCTCGTTTTAAAAATATCTCCCCGTCCAATGATTTATCCAATTGTTCTACGTGCTTTTCTTGTTCGGGCCGAGTGATTTGAGCAATAACTGGTTTCATATTGCAAACCGTTTTGACGGTATAGTGCATCTCTATATGTTTCTGAACTCTGTGGATGTGAGCATTTCACAAGCTTTGCGTGCTGAGGATGATTTAGCGTTTTGTTGTCATCTGTTGGTATTGAAAGGAGATGATTGTGGTTGTTGTAAGTTACGTGTTTGATCGGGTTACCAAATTTAGAAAATTGGCGCTGTCAGGATTGAACCAGGGGTCTCCCGTATAGTGGCGTTAGCTTCGAGCAAAAGGGCAAACTAGTTTCTGTACACTAGTAACTCCACTACATCACCAACGTAGTCTAATAGATTTGTTATTTTACATATGTGCGCAATAATAAGTATAGTTTAAATGCGTTTTAACAATAAATACATAGTTTAAATGCATTTTAGAAAAAAATACATAGTTTAAATGCGCGCAATAATAAGACATTTAAACTATGTGTATTTAGTTGAAAACCAATGAAGCATTAATTTAAAAATCCAATCTAGATTTTTATAAAAAAATCTGCTTGGAAACTTTTTTAACAAAGACCTTCAAGAGATACTTGAATGAAGAATTCATAGGAAAAAACTCTCATAAAATCGTTGCGACATGTGTTGCCAATGCACTATTTTGTTGCCAAAGCATTAAGTTCAAAATCCAATTTAATTTTTAATGAGAAATCGGCTTGGAAACTTTTTTAACATAGACTGCTGGTTCATGATTTGGATGAAAAATTCATAGGAAAAAACACTGACTGTTGTGTTGCCAATTCACAACAAGCATGCTATTTGTATAAGAAATATTCAGTGCTATAAAACCATAGAGCCAATGGTTCTACAAGAAATGGAATCATAAGTAAATCAAGCCGGTATTCGGAGTTTGAATTTCTATGACGATGTCATAGTGTAGAAGAAGGCATGTAATACATGTATATTTTTGCGCCTATATACATGAATAAATTTACGGTATTAAAAATTAATAAATAAATATAAATTACTATCCATGGAATATACATATCTTCCCCGCGAAATAAGCCCAAATATGTCTTTCGGAGAAAAGTTTGGGTGCCCGAAATTATTATCCTGAGACACCGAATTTATTTTCGTGAAAACATGGTAATAAATAATTAATGATGGAAAGACAAATAATAACCAGAATACACATAACACTTTACTCATTAGGGTGGGTTCTGTATAATATTTCTTACGCTAATTAATTATTACAATTAGCTATACTGCACTTTGCACGTTGCATATGTCCTGAACGATAAAATTCGAACATTTGAACTAATGTTTTTGAAAATACTTTACCCGCTGTTATTCTACTCACATAATATAATATATCCTTTTTCATTAAAATAAAACAATATCATACAGTAAAGGGTAAACTTATACTTAAAATTTAATATTTTGAACAATACTTGTTAATTGTGTATGCTGTTTGAATTATTAAATCAGTTTTTCTTTTGTAAATCTTTATAGAAATTCCGAATAAAAGTAAGAAAAAAGAGTAATAGCATTTTCTAGCTATAAGTGTCTTATTTTTCTTAATAAAAATTTCTCACTCTATTAAATAATTTGATTCTTCAATATTTTCTTTATAATATACTGTTTAACTTTATCATGTTAATTTATTCTTCTATAAATTTTATTTTGTAGATAGTTTTTTTCTTTTATCTTTAAAAAAAAAAAAAAAAAAAAAAAAAAAAACGTTTCTTTTCTAAATTGAGGCAAGTGTCAAGAGCACAAACAATTTATCAGCTCTTCAGAAATAGTAACTAAATACGGTTCTTTTGTCATTTCAGACTCTTTTGTTCAGTGAATGATTCTTAATAAGTTTGAAAGTTAGAAGTCAACAGCTTACTCCTCTTCTGATTTGTCGCAACTTTCATACTTTCACTGATTTCTTTGGATGTTTTAAAATTTAAAAGTAAAAGAAAATGTTCTTTTAAAGCATCATTTATTTAAGGAAGAACGTATTGAATTGGAAATCGAAAATATAATATCGTAGCTGTATTTTATTAGTTCTTAACTCGACTATATTAAATTTTGTTAGGAATATTACATAATGAAAAATAAATTAACTAACATTACATTTGAATTTTATTGCTGCATTTGATAACATTGAGTTGTTTGAATGGAACACAAAAGTTTTGTGAACTTTAATATAAATAACACTGACATTTATTCACATGTGGGTTCTTTCTGAAATGTATCATATTATAGCAATTTAAAAATATCTAAATTTTATTAAAACTTTAAAAGCGTTAAAGGCTTGAAACTTATTTTTGGAAACTATATAATATATATATTTTAAATATTCCTGCTTTTGATTGTGTAGATTTAGAAAATAAGTACCATATTTTTCGGCACATAATCCGCGGCTCAAAAAACTCATTTTAGACTCAGAAACTGCTTTTGATAAAATGCTACTTTCTTGAACTCGGAATATATTTGACTTCAATTACTGAATAAAATTTCTAAAATGAATTATTTGAGCCGCTGATTATATGCCAAAAAATACGATATATAAAATATGACCGTTTTTATTAACTTTAAGAATTACATGCAAAATTTGTATCAACAACAAAATCACATTTCACATATGGAACATCTTCTAGTAGTTTTATTTACATGCGATAGTTATTAAATTAATGAATTATTAATAAATTATTTAAGCCTGTGGATGGTTTTAAAAATCTGTTAAAAAAAGAGAACGTAGACCTACTTATTCTCACTTAAGTTCAATTAATTTAGTTGTATAATAAACAAGTGCTTGACATGCTCAGATAATTAAACTTACTTAAAAATAAACTTATCACAAAAACTTTATTTAAAAATAAACTTACCATAAAAATCGTAGTTAGAAATAACTTATTGTGAGATCTCACTTGACATTATATCTCACTCGAAACCCCTGTTTCGCAGCCTAAATCCAAGTATAGGAAAATCTCATGTATTATAGATTTTCCTCAAATATTAAACTAACTCCACTAATCAGCCAGTGTCCATCAAAATTTTCGTTTCATCATAACCAATGTTCCATCTTGAAGGTTTTCAGACTGCAGGAATAATGAAAGCGCTCAGGGAAAAACGTTACATCTCACCGTCTGTTCCCACGAAAAGAGATGGGTCCCCAAAGCGAAAGCGATATCAGTAAGACACAGGAAGAGACCTTCTGTTTCCAATAATAATGAACTTTATCAGTGATCTCCCTTTTCGACGCTTCTATTGGCTAGAGGAACTTCCATTGTTCTAGATGATGATCAAGAGATATACTATTAGGAAGAAAAGAGCAGAGGCAGGCAGTTAGTTCAGTTAGAGAACTGAATTAGGATTTAGGCAATCTGATCCTGGAAAAACGGAGCAGTAGACCTCCGGATGAATATTTTCGGGCGGTAGTCTTCGACTCCCGACGGAAGAGTTTATCCTGGCTAATGTTTTAAGGTTAAGATATGTCAGCAAGACATCCTAACGTACTAAGCGTTGACAATTTCCAGTACAGTAAGGACGGCGAAGATATTTATTCCCGTCCTCTTTTCAAGAGATTTATCATCTTTGTTTAGGAAGGGCCCTGTAAGCGAGGAGTCATTTCTCCCTTTTTAAAATGGACGTTGCATTTGCTTTCCGTCGTAAAGAACGGACTTTGTAGATCACTGGACTATTCTGTAATTGAATTTTGATCACAAGCTACAAGAGCCCAATTATTTACGTATTGCTGTAACATCTCATTCAATCCAGAAATATGTTTTTTTTTCATAATTTGATGTTTTGAATCTAATAAATTCATTTTGGGGATATATGAGAACGGTTCATTTAAAGGCCATTATAACATCCAGACCCATCACATTATTACAAAAACTTTACTTAAAATAAATTTCAGTACCTAAAAATAAGATTATGTAAAAATATAATCTCATATCACTAAATTTACCATACTTAAAGTGAAAGAGTTGTTTTAAAAAGCGCATAAAGTGCATTTATAATTCAAAATACTTTGCTGGAATATTTAATTAACTACATCTTCTGGCGGATGAATTAAATCTGTGAGCTTCTTGCGAAGCTCTTGATACACGGACAAGATCCGAATTTGAAACTTGTTTTAGACTTTCATATTAGTAGTGATTGAATTTCCTTTTAAAGTAAAATCCTGGTATGATTACCCCTTTGTTATAAAGGGTGACCGTAGCGCTTGTAACAAACTGTGTGGGACTAAATGTGACTCATTCTATTTTGTTTTTATTGCAAACTTCTTAAGAAAAAGAGCGTGCTTTTGAAAATTAAAATCTCTACTTCCAGCTTTTTCTATGCGCAACGCCTCAGATGCCCCTCCAGAGCCAGACGATGCTTTCTCGTAAAGGTACAAGAGTGCCAGTATCTGTCTTGCGTTTAGATTTTTATCATGTATCAAGGGTAATAAAAGATGTCATATGCCAAAATGGAATCATTACAATGAAAAGCCGATTTTATATGATTTAATTTTACACATTAACTCTTTGTATGACCGCGTTGCATATCTGCAACATACCCAAAAGTCAATGTGACTTATACAGTGACCTTTAATTTAATTTATGGCTGTGATATCTTCTAACACAGCAGTTAATATAAATTGTTCATAGATTTCGCAACAGACGGCGATACACTGAGTTAATTTTACATTTTATTTATTATTTGCAGTTTCACATCGTTATCCTGAAATAAACTTCGCAAATTTTGTCAAATTAAAAAGGCTGCAGACGTTCAAAAATAATTTTTTTACAAAGGTACGTTCGTATAGTTTACATTTTTGTATAGGAAAATTGACAATATTCTTGAGAAATGTGTAGTTTTCTATTTATTGCAGGTGTGAAAAAAGTACATTTTAGTCAATTGTTTTTATTTTTATCTTCTAAATTTTTTTAATTATTTTTTACATGCTTATAATGATGTATTCTAACATCTGAGTAAATATTTTTAAAATCGGATTTGTTGAGTCACATAGTGTTAAGTTTAATATCTAACTAAAAGAGTTTGGACATTAATGTTCCACCACACTCATCAGACAGTGGAATGCCATCTTTTTCATAAACCAAAACTAATTACAACGTTGTAACGCACAACTACGAGAACTGCCACAAAAAACCGCATACGGCCGTTTCAAGGATGCATCAATCCCCTTTCTCAATGCAAAAAAAAAAAAAAAAAAAAAAAAAAAAAAGGATAAAAAATGTGTTCAAAGAACCCCTCGGTTATAGCCCCGAGTACTGGCTTGAGTGAAAATGCTAAAGCAAGAGTTTATACATACCAAAGAAGTGACGTAGTTGACCGGAAATAACTGAAAAAAGGAGTCACTGCGCAAGATCGCTCCACACGTGCGAGAGAAAAGTGGTGCTGGTCATATCATTCACCAAGGATGAACTGTGTTTGTGAGTAAAGTAAGCTTCGCAAAAGTCCAGATCTATAACTGAATTACATTTTTGGATAATTTTAGCTTCTGAATAATTAAACCTGTGGTTGGAATCCCAACAATGTTTAGCTATTGTAGATTTCTCACACTCCTGCTTTTTAACATAATTTTGGTGTTCTTTCAGCCTAATTCTAAGAGCACGCTTCGTCTGTCCAATGTAAGCGAGCCCGCATTCACAAAAAATTCTGTAAATGCCCCAGGTATTATGTTCATCAATTGGATCTTTAAGGCTGGAAAAATAAACTTTATTGGTTGGAGAGAAAACAACTTTGAAACTAAACCTATTTAGAATACGAGAAATTTGTGTACTGATTTTATGAAAATATGGTAAGACAATAACATTTTTAAATTTGATCTATGCTTAATGCCATTTTTTGCCTTGCTGGTTGCGTAGGTGCTACAAATTCAAAGTATATGTAAACCGAGACGGTGCCTACTTTTAACGCTTTCCAATATACACTGGTGTCCAGAAATAAAGGGGCAGTGGCCAATTTCAGACGTTTCGTCGAATATCTACTGAAACTCGTGAGGAAATACCCGAAATGCCCCTTGAACTTTGATGATGTTTGACTTAATATTTTTCAGTGAAGATTTTGCCGAGAGTACAATTAGGGGGGGGGGAGTCAATAATAATTTTAATAGTAAAATAATATGTTCAATCACCCAAGTAACAAAAAGTGGTCTGTCACTGTAGCAAATGACTATGTAGGTCCTTCTTAACATTTGTGTTCATTTGTGTAAGAATAGCAGGTATAATCGTGAAGGTGTTAATGCATCTGTAAAAAATTCAAAAGTTTTTTTTTTTTTTTATAGCATACATAGTTTTCAACCGAATTTAACACCGCTTTCCAAAAACTTGACAAAAAATCGTAGAAATAGTATACTGTGATTAAAATATTAATATATTGAATATTTGATGAGATATAGGTATTTTCTATGAATTAACTGCGCATGCGCGAACTTTAGCAAAAAAAAATGTCATGATATGATAATCAATACTATAGGGCAACTCATATAAAAGATCAGTAAAATATCATGAAAACTCAAAAATTTACAGCAATAATTGAAAAATTGAGGAGGACATACCATAGGATTATATTTGATATATGTTATCGAGGCTTACCATTGCATTTTCCGTATTGAAAATGGAATGTGTAGCATTTATAATTCGTTTACAGTAGCACTTAAAAGAATTCCATTGCATTATGGTCTATGGGGAAAATCGTTTACAGTGTATTTTAATGATGTTACACTATTTCAAACTTATGAAATTTATATACATCAGAGACGTGAATTACAACATGTGTACTATAGAATATAGTGTGCATAACATTTATCGTTCATCTACAGGGACACACAAAAGAATTCGGTTATACATTCGGTCTATGAGAAAAAAATACTGAAAGTGCATTTTCAATTGCAGCATGCATTTTTCAATTTAACAAATATTTTGCATATTACTTTGTGTGTATAAATTCAATAGATCATATACAAGACGGCACAAAAGAACTCGAGTACATTTCCGCATATTTACGGAAATCGCTAATGAGAAACTTTTATGTGTGTTAAGAGTTTCTTAACTGAACTATATTTTTGCATACTATGTTAGCATATACACAAATCTATAGATAATATACAGCGTTGCATAAAATAATTCGGGTATTTTTCGACCATAGATGATAACTGCTGAAATTGGGGTTTCAAATAAGTTATAAGTTTTCCAAATTATTTGCTAAGACATCATCTTTCACCTTATTGAACGATGGAGTTTTTTTTATAGTATTCTGAATGTGTCGGAAAATGTTTCACAATCTATGCTTGACGCATTATGTTTTTCCTTGTTAAAAGAATATATTTGAATTTGTTTAACAGTGCAGCCCAATTGAAAGAAACACTCCTTAATTTATTAAATACTTTGTCACTTTAATCTAGTTTTTGGAGACACATAGCTTTTATTGCATTAACACACGAGCAGATGCGTTGGTTGTTTCAGGCTGGTATGCTGCAAGAGTATGTCGCAGTAATCCATGTTTTCAATCAAAATGATCCATTTGCTAATTAGCTACATTAAAGGTTACCTTTATGCCAATCACAGGCATTTCCGATTTTTATTCCTGTTGTTATCAGAGAAAATAATCTTTTCGAGATTATTAGACCTGCGCGCACGCTTTTGTTTTTATTTAGAATAAAATATATAATTATCCTTATTAACTGGAGTGTCAATTGATGAGGAATCACTCTATGAAGAAGATTAAGAAAGAGTTCATGCAGAATTCTGAAAGGAAATTAGATTCAAGTAACGGAGAGGACATTTCGTTCATCAGCAAAAAAAAACTGACACTACGAAAAAGTACTATATTTCACAGCAGAGGCAAAATAAAATTGGGATGTTTTTACTGTAACATAAAATTATAGCACTTACCTGTGCATGCATCTGTAAAACCGTGCATAAAAGAGCAAAACCCCTAAGAATGATGACGTAGAAGAGATTTGGAGGATTGAATATTTTTATTTCGCTCTCCAATAATTTGTCCCCTTCTGTGATGGCAAATGGACATATAATGTAATCTAGCAGTTTTCCGGATAACTACATTTATGACACTTTTTCGGTAGCACCTAAGACAAAATTATTAGTGCAATAATACACATAAAAAGTTTTTGGAGTTGTGAAACTTTTCCTGCTGCTGACTGATTGTAAATATCCTGATTATTATCTTAGCCGGAATGGAATTACTAAATGGAGTTAAAAAGTTTTAATATTGAAAGTCCGAACTCTTTCACACAATAATTTGCTAAAAATGCATAATTTCTTGCCTATTTTTGGAAGAACATAAGTCTTAGGATTGAAAAACCTGGTGTGCGCTTTCTTGTAACAGAAACACACGCGCGTCCTACCTGGTTAATATATTTTGTTGAGAACTTTATCTTATAGATTTTATTTCTTTTCGTTTCAAAAAGAAAACTTTTCTTCAAAACTGAAGTAAGTGTCAAAAACACAGACAATTTATCAAATTTTCAGAAATAGTAACTAAATACAGTTCTTTGTCATTTGAGAGTCTTTTATTCGGTGAATAATTCTTCATAAATTTGAAAGTTAGAAGTGTGAAGCTGTCAACAGCTAAATTCTTTTCTAGTTTGACGTGACTTTCATACTTTTAGTGATTTTCTAAGATGTTTTAAAACTAAAAAGATTAAAACAAGGTTTTTAAAGTATCAAGAATGATATTTTTGAGTTGAAAAAAAATATTACAGAGTCTTTTCAGATAATTCTAATTTAAATTGGTCTAGATGGAAGGTCGTCAAGAATGACAGGATTTCAATTAACCCCTCCGCGACGATCGCCGAGAACACGTGTCGTAAAAGGATACGCAAAATTCTTGATTTTTCACATTAGTAAATTTGTAAAGAGATTTTTGTCTTATAAAATCACATAATTTTTGAGTTAAAATTACGTAAATATTTCGTTTTGTAATTACTAGTGCTGAAAGATTAAAAGTTGTGTTAGAGATTCACGACCAGAATGGATTAACCTTAGCTGTTGATAAAAAACAATTGCTTAGTGGAATAACGGGTTTCAATGGGTGTTTTGCCAAAAACGGCTGGTTAGCGCAAAATTGTTCTTATTTATAGCGGCGTATTTTTGGTGCCAATATTTATATTTTATTCATTATAATGGTGATTGTCGACAAACAGATATAGCTGAACGTATGCAACAGAGTGTTATGTGAGATCGACCTGTATAATTAGTATAGAGTCGTACAAAGTGCGACGTAATTAAAAAAAAAACATTAATTAAGAGCTAGATATAATAGATGGCAGAAATTTTAGGCGTTGCACAAATAAAAAGGCTACGTCTGAGTATCTTGCACACCGAATTTACTAATACACATAAATAGAAAGATGATAAAGTCACATTAAAATACGTGGTTAATGCCAATCAATTACGACGTTTGAAAAATTATTTAAATCTTGTTATTTTTTTTCTTTTTTACTCATTATATTTACTAAAATGATCTGGAGTGACTGCAATCGACTTTCTCACTACTTTACAAAATAATATACGTTCAAATACTTTTACCCAATATATGTGAACTCTTAATGTAACGACTTTCTGAAAATAATTTATGTAGTGATTTTTAGAAAGGAATTAATGCAACGATTTTTTTAAACGAATTTAGGATATATTTTTTGAAAGGCTTAAATGCGGGTTTAGAAAACGCTGATGGTAATTAAATTTTAGTAAGTTGTTATTCACCTTACTGGTGAATATGGTTGGTGAACATGCTGTTCAGCAACAGCATGTTTTTTTAAGAGAGTGTGTATAGCATTAAGTTTTTGTACAGGGCCGCACAGAATTTATCTAAAACACAGTGTCGTATTTATCTAAAATTTCTCTATAATACTACCAATTTTCATATTTTTATCTGCATTAATTTTTTTAATATTAGCAGAGACAGACTTCAGGTCACAAAAAAAATCATTTACAACGGTGACAATCTTAGTTACTTTTTTCAGAATAGAGATATATCTGAAACACTGTACGATGTAACTGAATTACTAAAGACCTATAACTTAAGTAAGATGGACAGTGTTGCAGTGTTAATAGTTAATTAAATTTAGTTTAAAATTATGTATTAAAAACTAATAATTTATACAATCCTTATGCTGAATCATAAAATATTTTTAATTTATAACGTTAACAGGGTTGTTCGCAACGCTCTTAAATGTTTTTCCCTTTTATTCTGCTGTTATAAAAGGATAATTTTTATTGCAGATATTAAAGGAATGTGCCCCAAAGATTTTTGATTTCAAACAGTGATAACAAAGATGGGACACTGCAAACACTAGGTAAATTATAACAAGATTTTCTTTGTTTTTTGAGCAATATTTATCTTTTTTACAGAAAAGTGCATATTTTGCATCGATAGATACAGCATTAATTGAAATTATACTTCTTCTAAGAGCTAAAATCGTCTGAAAGAAATTTTTAAAAACGTTAAAACATATTTCTTTTAAATGCTAAAAAGGTGTAAATTAAGAACATAATATACAGTAAAATAACTTTTATTATGTTGTTGACATGCTTCGGCTCACTCCAAGCCATTAAAAAAAAAACCCTGTGGAGCCGAAACATGTCAACAACCTTATAAAGTTATTTTACTATATATTATGTTGTTAATTTACATCTTTTTAGCATTTAAAAGAAATATATTATTACAAGGTGTTATAATATATTATAATGTTATAACATTCCTTCAAAACAATTATATAATTTTATACGAAAAATAAAAATAAGTTATCTGTAAAAGAAACTAACCAAACATGCTGTGTGTTTTAAAGTAATAAAAATATATTACATTTTGTGGATTCCAAGAAAACAGTTTAAGAAAATTCTGAAGAAATGTGTATTGTTGAAACTACAAAAGATTTTAGAATTTTCTTAGGATTTTTCTTTTGTAAAATTTGGTAAAGTTTATAACCACCAATAAGAAGGAACAATCTTTTACAACTATGAACACATGTGTCAGTTTATATAATATCTTAAATATGAAACGTGGTCTGAATTAAGGCATTGAAATTTTGAATTCATATCACGTTTTTATACAATGTTAGTTGACTTAAAAGTTTATGCACGCAGACACAAATAATAAATAAAAAAGTCTATCAGTGTAAATATTTTGATTGAAAAAAGCATGAAAACTATTTCCAAATTTTAAAGTTTTTTGGTAATAAAATATTTCAATTTTTCCCAATAAAATATTTTTTCTCGATAATTTTCTCCAATTTTTATTTGGATGGTATTCTACGTAAATATTTGTCGTAAACTTTTTCAGTAAATTTTATGTGAAAATGTTAAACATAAGTAATTTAAAACAATGATTCTAATATACACATGTTCTGTTATCGGTGATCATTTACTAATTTGTTAACCGTAAGATTTAGAGATAAAGTTCCGGTTGCAGAGAAATGTAAAATATTGTTCTCCACTATATTCACAGCCATTTCGTACGGAATTTAAATTTTATTACTATCCTTGGCTCCTGTAATTTTAAATTCAAAAATATTTCTCTATGCTCTAGAACAGCGGTTCCCAACCTTCATCCTTTCACATACCCTTTGCTAGGACTTTTCTTTTATGCGTACCCTTTCTCACATAAACTCATTCCAAATATTTTTGCTTTTGTTCCCATTACACTGTAAAAAACAACCAATGTTCTTATTTTATGAAAATATGCTATAACCACGAACGGAAATATAATATAATCTTCTGAGTTATCCGAAATTTCAAATAGCATGTTACATTGTCTTTTGAATCCCCAGAAACGAATACATTTTCAAAATTTAAAGAATAATTTATAAAAACAAATTATTTTTAGCTGCCAGAATTTTTCAGAAACGTTTCCGAAGGGAATTTATAGTGTATTAATTATTGTCCTCAGCCTGGAATACCTGTTTTTCGAATGCTATCAATTCTGAAGTAAACATTTTCATGCTCAAAAATTTTTTTTAACAGACAAACATGCAAAATTAACAGCGTTAACAATAACATTAAAATTAAGATTATTTCTTTACTCTTTCATGTATAAATTAACTTATCCGGCTGAAAACGTGTACTTGAGAATGGATAACATTAGAAAAACAGGTAGTCCAGCCTGAGGAGACTAATTAATACACTATAAAAACCTTTCGGAAACGTTTCTGAAAAATTCGGGCAGCTAAAAATAATTTGTTTTTATAAATTATTCTTTAAATTTTGAAAATGTATTCGTTTCTGGGGATTCAAAAGACAATGTAACATGCTATTTGAAATTTCGGATAACTCAGAAAATTATATTATATTTTCTTTCGTGGTTATAGCATATTTTCATAAAATAAGAAACATTGGTCATTTTTTACAGTGGTAATTTTCTTACGCTAGTTACCAATGTTAGAAGCAGTTATCTTCAAAATTCCAATTTTCAACCACCTATCCATTTTAAACCAAAACAGAATACAAACATAAAGTCACCCAAAAAACAGGAATATTAGCTAACAATTTCAAATTAAACACTCACAAAGCAGGGAGGAATCTACACCTATTACCACACGTTAATGAGTTTATGCTAATGCTGAGCAGTCGCACACTAAGATAATGACCTTCTTTCAAATGAGATTTAAATGAAATTGTCGAAACTAGAACACCCGATACAATTAATGTTTTTTCTATATATTTCTGGAATTACTAAAGAGGAAAGAACAATAAAAGAAAAGGAGGGGTGTTATTAGGAGTGGACGGGCGGAGATAACGGCAACAAATAATCTATCAAGTTCAGGCATTTTCCTTTATTTTATGCGAATAGCCTATTTTATTTTCTTTACACAAGTCTCTCTTTGTAAACGAAAAGTTTATATTTTTGTTTTCCTGTTTTCAATTCAAGTTGTATTTTTGCGTTATCCGCCATTACTAACGTAATTTTCATGTACCCCCCAAATATTCCACCACGTGCACCAGGTTGTGAACCGCTGCTCTAGAACAACATAAAAAATCGTTTAAGTACTATCATAATTGACCAATTTATAGTAATACTGTGATTTTTATGAATTTGCAGCGTTTTCTAACAATAAAGAAATTTTAAAACCATGTTTTTAATGCCCGAAAACTCTGAAATTTCATAAGCTTCAAATTAAAGTATCACACCTCGATAATTTGTTCTCGTAAAAGAATGAATTTGTTTTGCAGTACTTGATAGAGCATAAAGAAAGTCTTTCTTAATAAAACTTATTGAACCGAAGGACCTTTATAAATTTAAATTTATATTTTTTACAAAAACAACTACTTTGATGTAAAAGGCTTTTAATATGTGGAGAACATTATTTGAAAAATTTTTGAAATTGGAACTATACCTCTAAAAATACCTTTTTATTGGAACTATACCTCTAAAAATACCTCTCTATTGGAACTATACCTCTAAAAGTACCTCTCTATTGGAACTGTACCCTTAAAAATACCTCTCTATTAGGACTATACCTCTAAAAATACCTCTATAAATGGTTTAGAAACTAGCCATTTGAAAAACAAAAGAGAGGATAAAATGTATATTTTCAGAATTAAACTTTTGAATTTTATATACGGAATAGTTATGCTGCAGGTATATGTATTTAAAAATAATGATCTTATGAAACAACATTTTACATTTCTAGTTTGAGTTATGAATGGAAAAGTTCTGTGCAAAAATATTTTAGTACCATTTTATTTTAGTACTGCCGCAGAATTCGCGGAGCGTGGCGGTCAGGAATGGATGGATTGGGAGACCGCCGCAGAATTGGGCGGTCGGGGTGGGGGGGCTGGGATACCGCCACAGAATTGAGGGGAAAGGGGTGGGTGGGTTGGGAGACCGCCACAGAATTGGGCGGTCGTGGGTGGGTGGGTTGGAAGACCGCCGCAGAATTGAGCGGGGGCGGTGGTCGTACTGGGTGGGCTGGGACACCGCCGCAGAATTCGCGGAGCGCAGTGTTTCGTGTGATGGTCCTTTGCTACGTCCCTTTTATACCGAGACACTTGCGAAAGCTAGGTAGAAAGAAAAAAAATCTGAAAATTGAAAACGGACAAATTTAAAAGGAAAAATTAACAAATTAAACACATCGAAATGCAGGAAGGATTGGGCTTGGGGATCTGAAGCTATCGACGAACCCTTCGAGCTCTATGTTCGCCCCCTTTCGTCGGAATTTCTCAAATTAAAGTAGGACCTGCTGGCCATAGCCAAAAACCTATACATGAAATTTGGTTTAATTTTAGGCATAATTTCATACACATTTCGATGATACAAAGAGGACATACATACGGACAGACAGTCATTTTGTAAAAACATATTTTTCGGAATTTCTGATCCCTAAAACGTGTAAATCGGTCGAAAACCGGAAATGAAAAAAATTTCGATTACAATCTTCTATTATAGATAGAACAAAGTAAAAAAGTCAGTATTATGTCACGTTTTTATTTAAAGAAATGTGTAATAATTAAATACAGGATGTTTAAAAAAGAGGTTTAAAAAAATTATAACAATTCAGCTTTTAGTTCGTTTTGATCGAATAGTGCATTGGTAGAAAGAGGGAAATCTCGAGTTTCAAGTAGTTTGATCGATCGTACAGGACCTGACCATTCAATTAAACATCACTGACCTCCATGATCGCCAGACGTCTCAATGTGTGATTTCTTCGTTCGGGGGTTTATAAAAAAACACGCTTTTGTGTCCCTCCCCCCCTCTTTCCTGCTACATTAGCCGAACTGATGATATGCATAACAGCGGCCGTGGAAGCAGTGGACGCAGGCAAGCTCGCAAAAGTTTGGGATGAGTTTGACTACCGTATAGACATATGATATGCATCCAAAGGTGAATATATTCAGCCCCTTTAATTTGGTTTGTAAAATAAATTTTGATTAGCCATGTAATATAAAATTAATCTTAAGTCTCTATCTTCAGTACTTTTTATAATATATGCAAATCAAATCTGGTGATCCTTTTTGAAACACCCTGTAAAATAAATAATCAAGCAAATGACAAAAGCAATAACAGCGTAATAACACGGTTAGTCCATAACTTTATAATTGCTTAAATCTCTGAAATAGCACTAGAACATGTCGTCAATATAAATGAAACATGGTTGAAACACAATTCAGTATTTCCTAGGGCTAAAAATTTTTGAATGATTACCCTTATAGAAAAGGATTATTAAATAGTGAAAAAAAGAGAGTGTTGGAGCCAAATGAAAAAAATAGGGCAGATCTTGTTGAAATGGGACTAAATTTAGCCTCTTTTAAGCAAAGTTGGCAACAATGGTTAAATTATATAGAACGCGGCTCACTTTTTAATTAAACAGCACTGAGGGTTTTGACTCTTTAACGTTTTTTAAAAATAAAACTATACTTTGCTAATGTACATTTTCACCTACATATGGTTTTTTGGGGCAGTCTCTTGGATTGTGTCTACTGGTAAGGGATTCTCATAATTGTGCAAATTGTATGTATGTGTTTACGACAGCGAACGATTGATTCTACTGGCAATTTTTTTATAACTCTTTAATGATGTGGGCGGTAATTACTAGACTACAAGTTGTAATTTTCCAACTGGACGAAAAATGTCCGGGCCAGGATTCGAACCTGGGATCTCTTGGTGTATGATTTCTTTACCAATTTGAAATAATTGTGTTAAAATTAATCTAGTGTAATCACGTATCCAGCGTTTACTGGAGTTCTATTACCTGCGATCTATTCTGTTGAGCTGATTAAAATATCAGACTAGATGCTAAGATCAATAAGGATAACTGGATGAATTGTGCTCTTCAGATTCGACCGGGATAGCTCAGTTGGTAGAGCGTGGTGGCTTCAGACACGTGGCCAGGATCCCAGGTTCGAAGCCTGGTCCGGACATTTTTCGTCCAGTTGGAAAATTACAACTTGTATGATTTTTTTACCAATTTGAAATAATTGTGTTAAAATTAATCTAGTGTAATCACGTATCTAGCGTTTACTGGAGTTCCATTACCTGCGATCTATTCTGTTTAGCTGATTAAAATATCAGACCAGATGCTAAGATCAATAAGGATAACTGGATGAATTGAGCTCTTCAGATTCGACCGGGATAACTCAGTTGGTAGAGCGTGGTGGCTTCAGACACCTGGCCAGGATAGGATCCCAGGTTCGAATCCGGGCCCGGACATTTTTCGTCCAGTTGGAAAATTACAACTTGTATGATTTCTTTACCAATTTGAAATAATTGTATTAAAATTAATCTAGTGTAATCACGTATCCAGCGTTTACTGGAGTTCCATTACCTGCGATCTATTCTGTTGAGCTGATTAAAATATCAGACCAGATGCTAAGATCAATAAGGATAACTGGATGAATTGTGCTCTTCAGATTCGACCGGGATAGCTCAGTTGGTAGAGCGTGGGGGCTTCAGACACCTGGCCAGGATCCCAGGTTCGAAGCCTGGCCCGGACATTTTTCGTCCAGTTGGAAAATTACAACTTGTATGATTTCTTTACCAATTTGAAATAATTGTGTTAAAATTAATCTAAGGTAATTACTAGCTTTATCCACTTCGAAATAAAAATGAAATAAAGAAATTAATGTGTCTCTAAGATTATTCTTATCTTCTGAAATAGGTGACATATAGGTATTAAGAATATATTAATAGGTATTAAGAATATAGTATTAGAAATTAAGATCATCTGCTGAAAGAAGTAAAAGCTTGTGAAAAAATTTATAATTAAAAAAACAGGCTATCATTAGCATACTATATGAATGAGTATCAAAAAATCAGAAGTTAATGAGTTCATGTAATTCTTTTCATACAAATTTGCTACTACGCTATTTGGTATATGTCTCTACTTAAAGTGTATGTCCTGTTATACACATTTTCTAGTTGACTAAGATCTTAAATAACTAAACATATTTATTTGCATTTATTTCAACCAATTATTTTTATTTACTAATCTCGAATTTCAGAAATATACATATATTTTTACTAACACAACACTGAAAAATACATATCGAAAAAAAAAATATATATTAAAAAACAAGACTCTTCTTTAAACATACTATTCAACGAATTCAAATTATTTTAACCGTTAATTTGTAATCCCCCAAAAAAGCAATAAAACAGAATGAAATGCATTTAACCGTAAAAGGTGTCATTAAAAGATAAAAGAATTTTATTCTTGGATTCAGCCCAAAGATTTTTTTCCCCAACAATGCACAAACTTTAATTAATCCTCTTTTAGTGGTGGCTGCTGAATATACTGGAAAAAATGCAATTAAAGTTAATGTATAGGAATCTTAAAATGTAAAATTCCTAGACTGTCTTTCAGTTATAATAATAAAAATAATGAGTTGTTTCGAGTTAATAGATTGTTAGCCATGTGAAAATAAAATACAAAAAAAAAATAATAATCTACACAGTAATCCCTCTATATATCGCACTACTTGGGAGATAAGGAAAAAGCTCTATATACCGAGGTTAACGATATAACGAGGAGGTGAGAAGAATGTTTGCAAATGAAAAACAAGTAATATAAAAAAAAAAAAAAATTAAGTCAATTCCTACTGTTTAATCATAAATATATAAAATAAACTCGTGCAGCATTAATGTCCCACGTTATCTTTATTGAACATTATTTTATAATCATCGTTGCGGTATTTTATTTCTGTGGCATCACTAATTTGAGATAAATCTTTCATTTCATTTATGAAAACAATGGGAGGAATTTTTTTTTCCTATTTAAATCTAAAATTAATTAATTAAATTTAATTAATGAATTAATATTTGAAAAACTGTATTAACATAAAGTGTCATCCACTACAAGTTTAAAAAATTTATTTGAACTTGAGTGGATGTATATTTTATTAACGATTGAAAATTTGAACAAGATATATATAGAGAGTGTGAGCTAATAGTAGGAATTTAATAAAGAGCCCTAAGTTAAGCTACCAGGTTTTCGATTTAATACTTGTTCAACTACAAGTTCATCACAAAAGAAATGCTAAAACATTAAAAAAAAATACAAAACCGTACATATACAGTATACATTTTACTTATATTTTGTAGTATTTTTTAAAAATAAGAATCCAGAGTTGTTTTTGTTTTTGATTTTCTTTGATTATTTGCTTGTCACTGGAAATTAAAGAACGAAAATGAACTAATTGCATTTCAGTTACATGCTTAGATTTCGACGTTTCAAAAGTTTTATATGCTTTTTCGAGAAGCTAAATTTATCGGGGAATAACTAAAAACCTCCTGCACCACAACCTCAAAAGGTAGCTTCTCAAAAGGAGGAAAAGGTAGCTTTCATAGTCCCTGTTTTTAAAAATTCAACTCATTTTACTCAAATACCCGAAGCTAAAATGCTTGGAACCCGATTATAGAAGATTCAATCTCGATTTTCGTTACGGCTGAATTTGAATGCGAATTTCAGCATGCGAGTTACAGCATAACAAAAACCAGATTGTTTCAAAATGTCAGCCACCCTAGAATTTCAAACTGCCATATCTCAGCCATTTTTTAAGATGCAGACAAAACAAAAAATGTTCCAGAATTCTTATACCGCGTTCTAACCTTAACAGAAACAATTTTTTCAACTTGTGATTCTTTTGTAATTTTTTTGTAATTTTTAAAAATTAAATTTTTTTTAATTGGCCGTCATTTTGAAACAGGATGGCGGAGGAAGCTGTCAACCAACTCGGTCGAGACCGTGGTATGTCCTATATACATACTCAGTCACATCCGAATCGGTTCATAAATAAGAGAGTTAGAGCATGACATATGTCAGATATATATATATATATATATGTATATAAATTAACATTTGAACCGAGGGTAGTTTTGGGGGTCTGGGGGTCATGATCAGTGAAAGAATAACAAAATTCTTTGGAATTGCTTTCCCCCGAACGTCTTCAATAGGTAACTTTTTGTAATGAAAGCTACCTAAAAGAGCGAAATAGCCGATATAACGAGTTGTTACTGTATATGTATATATATGTATAGATAATTAATTGTATATATTTACCAATTTTTACAATAATTTATCTAAAAAAGAAAAAAAACTTAATGATAAAGAAGTTTTATTTTCGTTTCAGTCAGATGTTTTCAATATGTCAAATTAAAAACCGAATTCCAAATCTAACACTACAAGTTAAAACTATATCATTAACAGATTTTAACCTTATTTTATTAAATGTACAGTCGGTGGGAAATAAAAATCCCATACATTTTAATTGCCATGTGCATCGCAGAAAAAAAAACAGAAATTTATGAATTAATAAATCAACGTCCTAAAAAATATGCATTGTAACCTACAAAAATTTTAACAGATGTCACTTTGATAAAGCTTCAAATATGTGAATTAAAAATTGCAGCCCAATCTATGAAGTAGGTTTTGAGTAGCATTGCAGTTTGTTTTGCAACTATTAACAAGTTGACGTACACTTTCGGCTATAGCCGCCAAAGCGAAGTTCACAATGTGGCATGACGGCTATAACCGCCCAAAATTTAGGTTGAAGTTCGTTTTCCACCTGTTATACGAGTTGCAGCTTCAGTCTGCACGTGCAGGGTGACTAGTGGTCAGGGAAAAATACAGTAAAAAAAATGATTATTACCAGTATATTCTTATAGAAAAATTCAAATTGATTATTTGATCGAATAATCAACATAAATTTTTCTATAAGAATATACTGGTGTTTATGACTTTTTTTGACTGTATTTTTCCCTCACCACCAGCCACCCTGACGTGGTTGTGAAGGGAGTAGTGCAACCTAATTAAAGGTACTGAATTAATCAAAATTATGTTTATTTAAGCAGAAAGAGAGAAACTATACTTCTAATATTCTAAAAATTACAAAAACATATAGTGTCAATTTTCGAACTTCACTTGTTCCTACTCTCCATCAATGTGTTAAAAAGTAATTTAACATTTTGAGTTCCGAACTTTACTGCTTTATCTGCATAATTCCTAACCTACTTTGTGGAATGACTTCTCGTTTGGTATACGAAAGTAAAACTTATTGAGAATCCAAAATGATGTGGGAATTGGGGTTTCATATTGAAAATTTCAAAGTTTGTTACATTTTAAATTGAAAGAAAACATAATTTTCAATTGAATGGATGTTTTCATTTGTCAATTTGACGATGAAAATTTAGGTGTGCATCTTAAACTAGTCGTTGGGTGCCACCATAATACTTACCCGTCATGGATATGCATATTATAAAATATGAAAATAAAACATGTGTAAACTATTTATAAAATGCATTGCAATTCGAATAAAATCGTGGATTGATGACGTCCTGAACTTTAAATGCTCTATTACTGAATTGCGTAAAAGAAACATCCTTATAACTCCAAAATTGATAATCATGTTGACTAACGGTTTACTGCGTCGGATTAGAGCGTCTCATTTCCAATTAAAATATATCTTTGAATTGAAATTTGAATGAAATACAGGGTCATGAAAAATTGAAGAGTGTAGAAAATACGATTTCAAATATCTCGGCAATTAATTATCCGATCGACTTCATTCTTAATGCAAAATTTATGTTTTTTTATTGTCTTTTATATGCACTCCGTAAAATAAACCATTTCGAAAATTTTTGTGTACCTTTTATCAGAACGAATATTCCGAGAGTCCGAATAAAATAATTCCGGATAATCGAGGTTACTGAAATTCAATAAGCTTCTTCTCATTATTACATATTAAGTATATACCAAATTTCAAGTCTCTATCACAATTTGTTTGGGAGATAGAGCGTTCACAGACACACACAGACAGACGGACGGATTTTTTTTTCTAAAAATATGTTTTTCGTAATCTCCAGTGTCTGGTAAATCTGCAGTCCATCAAAAAAAAATTTTCGATTTTCAACACGATTACAAGACTTACCCTATACTACGTATTATGGATAAGTAAAAAAATCTGGCTGTATTTTGTTGTATATTATGAATATTCTTTACTCCCACTAATATAATTCATCAAATCACGATCTCAGATTTCGATCTAAAAAAATATTCTTTTGTATATGGTTGCAATTCACTCGGAGCTTGTATCATGTCAAAATGGAATTTCAAATCTATTAGATGTTAAAATCATAGCTTTAAAAATGTATATTATATTATACTTTAAACAATTCTATTCTATTTAATCATTTCTATTATATGTACATTGCTGTAGGGCAATCCCGAATTCAGGGTACAAACTTTAAGGGTTGGTACATGACATTCTAACAATAATTTATTGTATAGGAAACCAGGTTCAGAAATCCATGGAGCTTCTATCATGTCAAAATGGAGTTTCAAATCTATTAGATGTTAAAATCATAGCTTTAAAAAATTTATATTATATTATATTTTAAACAATTCTATTCTATTTAATCATTTCTATTATATGTACATTGCTGTAGGGCAATCCCGAATTCAGGGTACAAACTTTAAGGGTTGGTACATGACACTCTAACAATCATTTATTGTATAGGAAACCATGGTCAGAAATCCATGGAGCTTCTATCATGTCAAAATGGAGTTTCAAATCTATTAGATGTTAAAATCATAGCCTTAAAAAATTTATGTTATATTATATTTTAAACAATTCTATTTTAGTTAATCATTTCTATTATATGTACATTGCTGTAGGGCAATTCCGAATTCAGGGTACAAACTTTAAGGGTTGGTACAGCACATTCTAACAATCATTTATTGTATAGGAAACCATGATCAGAAATCCATGCAGCTTCTATCATGTCAAAATGGAGTTTCACATCTATTAGATGTTAAAATCATAGCTTTAAAAAATTTATGTTATATTATATTTTAAACAATTCTATTTTAGTTAATCATTTCTATTATATGTACATTGCTGTAGGGCAATCCCGAATTCAGGGTACAAACTTTAAGGGTTGGTACATGACATTCTAACAATCATTTATTGTATAGGAAACCAGGTTCAGAAATCCATGGAGCTTCTATCATGTCAAAATGGAGTTTCAAATCTATTAGATGTTAAAATCATAGCTTTAAAAAATTTATATTATATTATATTTTAAACAATTCTATTCTATTTAATCATTTCTATTATATGTACATTGCTGTAGGGCAATCCCGAATTCAGGGTACAAACTTTAAGGGTTGGTACATGACACTCTAACAATCATTTATTGTATAGAAAACCATGGTCAGAAATCCATGGAGCTTCTATCATGTCAAAATGGAGTTTCAAATCTATTAGATGTTAAAATCATAGCTTTAAAAAACTTATGTTATATTATATTTTAAACAATTCTATTATAGTTAATCATTTCTATTATATGTACATTGCTGTAGGGCAATTCCGAATTCAGGGTACAAACTTTAAGGGTTGGTACATGACATTCTAACAATCATTTATTGTATAGGAAACCACGGTCAGAAATCCATTTATTTAGACAAAATTACAAAGCTTCTCACTTCAATCCGAAGTCGCGTTTTTTATCTTACCTTTAACAGTACACTGTAAAAAATGATCAATGTTTCTTATTTTATGAAAATATACTATAACCACGAATAAAAATATAATATAATCTTCTGAGTTATCGACATTCCGAAAAGCTTGTTCAATTGTCTTTTTAATCCCCAGAAACCAATACATTTCCAAAATTTAAAGAATTATTTATAAAAACAAAATTTCTATAGCTGCCCGTATTTTTCAGAAACGTTTCCGAATAGTTTTTATAGTGTATTAATCAGTTTCTTCAGCCTGGAATACTTATTTATTGAATGTCATCCTTTCTCAAGTAAACGTTTCAGGCTGCATAAGTTAATTAATACATGAAAGAGTAAAGAAATAATCTTAATTTTAATGTTAATGTTAACGCTGTTAATTTTGCATGTTTGCCTGTTAAACATATTTGTTGAACATGAAAATGTTTACTTGAGAATGGATAGCATCGGAAAAAAGTATATTCAGGGCTTAGAAAACTGATTAATACACTTTAAAAGCTACTCGTAAACGTTTCCGAAAATTTCGGGCAGCTAGAAAAATTTTGTTTTTCTAAATGATTCTTTAGAAATGCCATTGATGTCTGAGGTTTCTAAAGATAAAGAAACACTGTTCAGAATCATGGTTAACAAGGATGAGATTATATTATAAATTTATTCGTCATTGTGATGTCTCTTCTATGTGTGTGGGCGTTCTAAAGGAAACAGGCCGTTCTAGACGACGAACACAAGTTTAATTCTTGACATAAAGTTGACATAAGAATGACGAAGACAGGTACATCACACGACATTAAATAAACATAAAAGATTATTCATATTTTTCAAGATTCATGACCGATAACATTTACTCACGGCCATTTTCATAACCACTTCTGGTTTCTACTATGACAAGCGACGTTCTTTTTCGCTGACATTCTGAGTTCTACTGCCGCGCGCTTTCGTTTCTCCAGAAGGGGGCGCTACTAGAGCAAGAAGAGGCATGCGCAATCCTCACAGTCATTATATTATATTTTCGTACATTCAGAAACATTCGTCATTTTTTACAGTGTAGTGAAAATATTTTAACAAAATTATCAACAGTCTCATGTTTGTATGAATTGTAAGCGTATTGTAAGAATTTCGTTAAGTATCTTCACTACCGTTAAAGTTATGAAAGAAAACGAGACTTCTGATTGGAGAGAGACGCCCTGTAATTTTGACTAAATAAATAGATTTCAGACACTGGTTTAATGTATAATAAATGATTGTTAGAGTGTCCTGTACCAACCCTTAAAGTTTGTACCATGAATTCGGGATCACCCTGTATACTGAAATTTTTATAATACTGAAAGAGCTAAAATAAAATTCCAAACTTCGATCTCAATGGTAAAAAATCTTAATTCGAACAGAGGATTTTTATTATTTCAAGCTAAAAACTGCCTTTCAAACTATTACTCAATTTCCTACCTTAATCTTTCACTGCATTTTGTATCATATACAACAAACACCAATAATTATGTTTTCCCCAATTCAAACCGCACTTCCAAAAATTATCGCTCATAGACAGTACTGTAACCGAAATATTTTGTTTGTCCCCGTAAAGGATCGATAAATGGTAAGCGCACCATATTATATAGAAAGCAGCTAGTTGTGCACATAAGTGATGCATAACAATTTGATTCTTTTTGAAATAGTGTAACATCATTAAAGTACACTGCAAACGATTTTTCCCCAAATATCATAAAGTAACGGAATTCTTTTGAGTGTCCATGTAAGCGAACTATAAGTGCTATACACTTCATTTACAATACCCAGTATGCCATGGTAAACCTCACTAATATATATAAGTTACATAGCAGTCCGAGTATATTCACGAGAGTTAGTTCGTTAGACAAACCGAATTCATAAACATTTTCCAGCTGTAGACTAGATACAAAAAATGATTTAATAGTGAAATAAAATGTTTTGGCTTACATTATTACCTCTTCTTATTATTTTTGTTAATTTATTTCTCTTTTAAATGAAATGAGTTAAAAGCCTGTATTTAATATAGGGGAGATGGGGGATGAATGGGACAAGGGATGGATGGAACGTTCGCAATATTTCAGGCAATAAACTTTTTTTTTAGTTGCTTCCTATCCTCATAGATTGCACTACGATAGTGTGCTTCAGAACAAAAAGCAAGAGCAGATGGCTGTTTTCAGTTTTCTTCAAATTTGCATTTCCTGAAAACTCTGCTCAAAAGTAATTTTGTTTACATTTGAATTTACTTAAATATCTTATGCAATATAAACAATTAAGATATGTTGTAGTTTTTTATTTCAAGGCTCAATATTGGTAATAAAAATGAATGCATATTAACCATTGTGACAAAATAATTTTTGAGACAAAATGGCTGACAATTAAATATATGCATCATGGGGATGATTGGGGCATTTCAAATGGGATGAATGGAACTGTCTCATTCATCCCTAGAGGATGCTGAAAAATATATTTATTAACTAAATAATATTATATTGGTTGATAAATTAATACTTTATGGTAACATTTCATCCTCATTGCAGCCATCGTCTTCAGCCATTGAATGCTTCCGTTTATAGGCCTTTTAAGGCAAAGCTGAACAAGATGATTGGCTAACAAATAATCCTGGAGATCATATTACGATTTATAATCTCTCAGCTTTTGCCAAGGAGGCATTTTTATCAGCTTTTAGTCCTTAACATTGAATACGGGGAGGAAAATGTTTGTGTCCCATTCATCCCTGCTGTGGGGATGATTGGGACATAGAAGAACGTTTTTTAATTTCATTTATATTTCTGTATAATAATAATCTTGAACAAATATTGTGCATAAGATGTAGTCAAACACTTAATGTATGACATGTGATATATAATATTGAAAATAACTTAAATAAAATATTTAAAATAAATATTTTTGTGAAAATGTCCCATTCATCCCACATCTCCCCTATGTATTTTAAAGGAAAAGAATTCAATACGAAAGATGGCAATATGAACAATATTTGGCGATTTATCATTTGCATCAGGCTAACATAAAAAGGCCTTATTAACATGTTTCTCATACTCCTTTCAGTACTTTATTGGCACTGTGTTACTTGGCACTGTGTTAAAAAGCTTGATGCAATGCGGGTTTAAGAAAGTGATATTTATTGCCAAATGATATAAATAACTATCAAAATAAAACTGATCAAGTACGCTGATTTATGCATGTATTTTAAAAAAAATGCAGCTGGTTACCCGTATTAAATAAAAAATTATTTCTGTTTGTATATAATAACAGATAAACGGCTTCAGTATCTGTACAAATATTATAAAGAAGAAACATTTGTGTGTTTGTCGGAATAATCTCTGGATCTGTTAATCCGATAAAAAAAATTATGGGGGCAAAATTATGATGACCACTTCTGTTCCAACATAGGCTATATATTATGTCGGTTCAACAATCCCTAAGGGGGAGCAGAAACAAAAAAACCTTCTAAAATCGTGATTTTTGCTTTCAAGAACTCATGCAATTTGTATGCAACACAACGGGCATCTACGCAGCTAGTATTAAATAAACATTGTGGAAATGCTTTTGTTTATGAAACAGTGAGTACATTGCTCGAAAGTACTTGTGAAAGTGTTACTTGTCACTTGTGAAAGTGTTACTTGTCACTTGTGAAAGTGTTACTTGTCACTTGTGAAAGTGTTACTTCTCACTTGTTAAAGTGTTACTTGGAGAATGCCAGTTTAATATTGATATGTATTTTTTCAGCTTCACTAATCTGGAGACTTTATGGAAAAGTAGTTTTCTCAATTGCAATTAAAAAATTGTTTATATAGTAACTTATTCAGGGAAAGTTCCGTATTCGTGTTCATAATGGCGCATTTTAGCTAGCATGATTTGCAGAAAAAAAATTACGGATTTGTGAATTACTTGGAATGGTACTTTCACAGCCCATAATTTAGATCTCATCTCCTACCTGACGCTGAAGCCATTACGTATTCCTTTCTTTTGATGCATAATAATGGATAAAACAGCTCCACTAATGGAGAAAATGTTTGAAAAGGAAATAATACATCGTGTGTATTGGTAGGTATGCTTTACTCACTTAAACCCGATCGAGTATGTCTGGGTCACACTCGGACGACGCATTGCAGCGAGCGCGATGCCTCTGTTGAAGTTGACTGTTCGGGACTTTGAGATAGCACTTTTTAAAAAGTGGAACAGAAATTCCCAAACTCCTATCTACAACCTCATCACAACCATGGAAAACAGCTGTGCAACAGTCTTAACTGTCCGAGGCGACCACATACCATACAAAACATTCCTTTGTCAAAAAACACATTTTTTGACATTTATAGGTACTCTAATTGGTGCTAAAAATCTCTTCATGTTCTTGACATCCTTTAAAAGAGTTTAAATTCCGATTTACGATGTTTAAGTGTCTTATTTTCTGTATTACCTTTAATGTACGTGTACTTCCGATTTTATACCTATGCATGGCTGTCATGCATGGTTTTCTCTATTTGTTTGTTCGCATCTCCAAATTTTTTAACAATGTATATGAATTTATATATGGTATTTTGTAATTCTACCATTTAATTTGCCCATTTTTATCATTTGAAATTGTACCAATATATAATTAATTAAAGATGTCTCATTTTCATTACTTAACAAAAGTTATTAACTCTATGTTCTCAGCAATATCATTCAGACTAATTAATTCCTTTGAGGGAAGTCCTAGTAATGTGTTAAAAAATTACAAGGGTTTCATTTTAAGCATACAATGTAATTTTTATTATTATACGTTTCGTAAAACAGAAAAGCTTTGAAGAAAATTTAAGCTTTGTATAATTAAAGGTATAATGTTTGCCCTGTGATAGCGATTAGAAACAAATGCACTTAAAGCACAAACACATTCAAAATATACATGAATAAATTGCTTAGAAACTTCCCGATGAAATTTATAAAAAAAATAATTTTATTATATCCTAACCAAATCAAAGTCACAAGAAATTAAAAGAATAAATATATTTCCGTGTTTTTTTAAAGCTATAATGATTAGAAATGAAAAGACACCTTTTTTGCTACCAAAATGTCGTTTTTAAGAAAATTTTTAAAACTAAAAAGATGGATTTTTAATGGCGCATTTACGTGTTGTGCGGTAATTTTTAAAAAGCTTTTTAGAGTTTTTTTAAAGATATATTGAAAGCTGTTTACATATTTTCTCTTTTGAAGTTTTGTTTTCAGATTATTTGATTTTGTGATATATTTGCAGTCATTCATTTGGTGAATTAAAACATTACTGAAAAAGAAACGCTTTATTTATTCATCAGTCAGTGTATTAATTATGCCCATTTACAACACTATTTGTTTTTAAATGGAGCAGAGCTGCTTCAATTGATTTTCTGGCCATTGTTAGCTCTACGTTAGTTTTGGAAATCAAGAATTTTGCTTCGTGGGATGGTATTTGGGCATTTTACACTGTTACCAGTTAACAAATTAAAAAAAATATATGAAACTAAATGTTGATAAGACTTCATTACTTAATGTTTTATATGTTTATATTTCTATGTAATTTTTGTTTAAAGTTTAACTTAAACCTTTATTGAAAAAACATTTTATTTCTTTTTTAGAAGCAAACCATAATGTCTGCATTAATAACACAGCCAATATTTGAAATCCACTTATCACACAAACATAGCAAAATTTACAAGAACTTTTATCACAAGAGCATAGCAGTAAAATAAACTGGAATTTATGAGTTCAAGTCCTGAGTAACTGAGATAATTTTCATTTCCCTTAATCAATCGTTTATACTTCAGTTATTAAAAGTACTTACTATAGTAAAAAAGATTTATGCTATGAGCATTTTATCAATTTCAAACTTTTTGTTTTTTTGGAAAATGCACATAAGAATTTCATCAGCAAAATGAAAAAAAATTAAGAAATTTTTTTGTAGGCAACGCATACCACCTTCATTTTCTTTTTAGCATTGTATTCGCATACAAATTTTATGCTATAATGTTAAATGACATTTTTGAAACTTTTACAAGTGTGTCGTATAGGAAATCTATCTCTAAAATTCAACGCTTGTTACTTTTGAGGAGATTTAAATAAAATATTTTGAAACTGTCTAAGCCCCAATTCAGCTAGAAGTTAAATCAGAAAACGATTGTAACTATTAATTTTAATTTATCACAAAGTGGCACCTGCGGTTTGACAGTGATATTTCGTTCATTTATAAATTTGATGCATTCTATAAATTTCACAATTTATACACTCGAACAGGACTTTATACTTTTATATAAAACTGTATGTCTATTTGTGCGTTGTTGCAGTATCATTTCAAAATTGCTGCATATATTTAAATGGAATTTTTGTTAGAATAAAATTCGTTATGCAGTTTTTCTAATAACATACTTTTTGGCCGATTTAAGGCAGAATTTAAGAAGATAGTATTGAAAAATTAAAGTATTTTTTCAAAAAGTATTTCCTTTATTTCATACGTTTTAATGTTAGGACTTACGGGATTAAAAAAAGAATAAAAATGCACGCTTTCTTTTAAATGTGACACCGTTTACACTTATAAAGACATTTTTCAACTAATGTCATTTGGTTTCAATCGCTGCATTAATTGTTTTTCAAGATTTTAATGTCAGTATCGATGGATTGAAACGTTAGTCAAAATAACGTCATTTTATTGAAATCATAGTAAATTATTTCAAATGCATAAGTTAAAATGAACAAACTCTTTTGAGTAACACATTATTTCCATCTGAGATCAGGGCCCATGAATCAAAATGTGGGGTCTGCCCCTTACGAGCTACGCTCACGAAACTCCGACCAGACGCTACAGTATCTAAAAAACACGTTACTTTGCTTTGTGTTATAAAGATTACCCGATTACGGAAGATTGAAAAATATTATCATAACCAGTGACGATCTTCCGCAATAAGGTTGTTATCCATTTCCAGCTGAATGGGGGATCTCCCCCCCCCCCCACAAGGTTTCACACAACGCTGTCCTGTCACGACACACGTGGCTGTTTTCGTGATTGATTAAAAGTAAGATATCTGAAAATCAGCTTGTATAAAATGATTAAATACAAATTGTCGCTTCCTCTTGGACTATTATAGCATCTAATTTTTTTTCTAAAGTTCGCTATATATATATTTTTAAATGTGATGTTTTAACTATGACGTAATTTCCATCATTAAATGCTTTTAACGCACATAACAATTCATTAACTCTTTAAACCCCAATCTTTAAAAAACTGAATGACCTTAAAATCCCAATAAAATAGCCAAAAATGCTCAGTTTTTCCGTTCCCCCCTTTATCACTAGGTAAGTATTGGAAATTGCCCTACTGTCTTCTCCTTTTATTCAAATTTCGACAGATGTTATACCCCTTTGTTTATCATTGCTTCAGTTACTTTAAAAAAAAATCTTGTTTTTATTTCTGTATTGTCCAGAAATGCCAACACATTACCCCATCCATCACTGAGAGAGACCACCCTCTTGACAGCACCCCGACCCATTTAAGGGGAAGAAAATTCCTATCACCTATCCTGGGATAATGTGGGTTTCACACCATTGGGATGATTTCGGCTATTGCTGGATTAAAAAGAATAAGATTTTAACTAATTTTATTCGAAAACACGTATCTAAAATACTAAAAATCCGATAAAAGAAGATTCATTCCCAGTTTTCGTTAATATTGAATTTGAATCAGAATTTCGCTAAATTAGTCATCTATAGCCAAGATGGGTTCATTTATGGAAACCTGCTTTTGTCGCCAATTCTGGAGATATTTTGCAAAGGGTGGCAAACATAGGGTGGCGATAAATTGACGTGGGCGAATATGAATATATAGTGGAAAGCATATAAGAGTTGGAAAGATGGTTACAACAATGACAGAAAATTTGCCAGAAGGCATGCTCACTACAACGCATAAATTAAACCCGTTTATGAAGGAATCCTGCTGTCTTCTTTCATAATATCAGTCACCCTATAATTTTAAACTGCTATACCTCAGTCAATTTTTAAGATGAGAAAAAACAAAAATTGCTCCTGAATTCTTGGATCAAGGCCGAACATTTATGGGAAAATATTTTAGGTTTTCTAATTATTTTGTACGTCTTTTTGAGTTTAAAATATTTAAGTGGCTATCACAGCGCTTCCTTCTTGCCGAATATCCCCAAATTCAATTGGGACTTGTAGGCCATAGTCGAAAACATATACATAAATTTTTGTAAAATTATATGCATAACTTCATACACTTATCGATGGTACAATGAAGAAAATGGAATAAAAATCCATATCACAGCGCAACCTTCCGGCGAAACATTGCCAAATTCAACTGGGACCTGCTGGCCGTAGCTAAAAACTTCAATTCTGTGAATAACTTCCCACTTTTCGATGATACAAAGAAGACAGACAGACATTTTGTAAAACCATGCTTTTTGGAAAGTCTGACGCCTTAATTGTGTAAATCCGTCGAACGCAGGAAGTCGAAAAAAGTTTCGATCACAATACTGTCTTCTATTATAGATAAAATAAAATAAAAATCAGTACAAGTGCGGGTTCTGTACTGTTATGTCATATTGCCGTAAATATTACTAAGTACCTATTTTTTGACAAATATAGAAAATATTTCGTTACAATATGTTAATTGGCGTTATCCCCGATTATGGAAATTCAAAAAGCATTTTTCATATTTAGAAACCTCAGAAACCAGTATATTTTCACAGTTTAAAGAAACATTTATAAAAACAAAGTTTTTTTTCCATTGATTTTTGGAAACGTTTCCGAGTAGTTTTTATACGGTATTAATCAGTTTTTTTAAAACGGAATATTAGTTTTTACGATGTTATCAGATTGCAATTAGTCATTTTTTTGCCGCATAATTGAATTTATATATACAAGAGTAACACAATAATATTAATTTTAATGTTAATGTTAATGTTTTTAATGTATCATGCTTGTCTGTAAAACATGACATTCTTGTCGAATATGAAAATGTGTAATTGAGAATTGATAGCATCCTAAAAATCTTATTGCGGGTTAAGATAACTGGTTAATACACCCTAAAAGCTACTCGGAAAAATTTCCAAAAATCAGTGACAACAAAAGTAACTTTGTGTGTATAAATAATTTTTAAATCTCGAAAATATATTGATTTCTGAGGTTTCTAAATACAAAGAACACTTTCTGGAATCGTGGATAACTCGGAAAAAGTTATTTTATAATTTCGTTTGTGGTTATATTAAATTTTCGTATATTAAAACGTATATATATATATATATATATATATATATAATATATATAATATATATTATATATATATATATATATATATATATATATATATAATATATATTATATATATTATATATATATATATATATATATATATATATATATATATAATATATATATATGGGGTTCAAGTTACCCCAATTTACGTGTTAATATAACTTTTGCGAATTATTGCTTAAACGCAAAAAAGTGGTTACGACATTGTTACGTATTTAACTGTAAACTACATAATAATTTAATCGTTAAATAGCTGCTAATAAGGGATGTTTTTTTTCAATAAAATTTCATTGTTCATTTATTATTGTTGGTAGCATAAAACAAAATATATTTTATACGCCTAGATAGAACCTTTAGCTACATAGTTATATTTTAATTAGTAATCGATAAGAATGCTCATTAATTGAAGATACTTACTAAATTGTCGGGAGAAAATTTAATTAACAGAGTGATTCTGCGTTTTTTTTCCCCGAAATTCCTAAACTGCATGTTTCCCATTTTGAACTAACAAAATAAGATGCATCTACACTAATTTGATGATTTTATATTAAAAAAAAAAAAAAAGATATCGACTGAACAACGATTTCGCTGATTACCTTTGTTGAAACGTCAGTTTCAACTTTTTATGTGCTTAATCGCGAGACGTTAAATGTTCCATACATTCTGTTAAATCGAAATTTATTTTGTGAACTGACATTTTCAATTACGAAGGAACATTTTCTGTAGTACCACTTTCAGATCTAAGTCATTGTTCATGTAAGAAGAATGCCATTAAAAAAAGTATTTTTTGCGTTTTCTAAGTACAAATTGTACTGAAAACTATTATTTTGTTGTTATATTTATGTATTTTAGTTGTTATGTAAGTTACGTAAAAATGCGTTTGAAGACTATAAACACACTTTAATGCAAATAACTGTAGTATATTTTATTCTTGTACTTACGTATATTCCAAGTCTCTCTCAACATAATTTTTTCCTTAAAATTAATTGAGAATGTAATATTATTTTCACTTCCGTTATTTATAATCATAAATTCACAACATATAATAAGTTCCATAATTAATTATCATAAAAAATATCATAATTTATTATCATATAAAATATATCCTACACACATTATTTATGATATTATATATCATTTGTTATCATAAATTATAACTTAATGATCCTTATCATGATCATTATTTATAATTTATATTATAATAGCGATAGTCATAAGAATGAAGAAAACAAATACGGGCTGACCGCTTCAAAGAATTGAACTGATTGTGATTTTTAACGCTTTTAAACGAGAATGAACAATATAGATTTCGTTCGCTTGCAGAGAATAAAATCAGAAAATACATTTGACGCCATTCGCCTATGAACCAATTAAGTTAGTTATTCTTACTGTTTTAGAAAGGTGACAAATATTGTGAATCGCTGTTTACTGAACATGAATATTATTATTATTATTATTATTATTTAAACGTATCCACGTAAAACATCTTAATTTTCTATTTTCCAAATTGGAATTTTTTTGAAAGTTATAAATTACGCTTTTCATCGACGCCGAAAGAATTTAATTATTTGACAGTTACCTGATGATAAGGAAGCTGCAACAAAATTGATTTAGGGCTATGGAATTATACATAAATAAAGTTTTTTGTGAGATGCCGGTTACAAACATTTCACAGTGAATGACAAATATAATTTTGTTGAACTTAACACTGGATGTCATACCAAATATGTTGTGAGATTACGGAGTATCGCAAAATGGCGTAATAAAACACAGTGCGACTCCGTTCATCATTATTTACAATTATGTCCCAGCGTTCATATAGCGATGCCTTTTTTCAAAGAAACAAATGTTTACGGAAGTGCTAAGAGACAATTACAATTTCATGACTGCAATTTAAATTGAGTTTTATTTTATTATTTTGTTGTATAATATTTATTTGTTCTTTTATTTAAAGTATATGTTTCAATTGATTTAATAAAATAACTCTCTGTGAAACTCTGTAATTTTCATTTTTTTTTTAAAGATCACTTTCGCACTAACAATGTTATTTTTTTTATGTTTAATTTGGCGCCAACTATTATGCTTGGCGCCAATGGAGTTGGTGTAACGGGAAAGTGCCAAAATGGTTTTACTGATGGAAGGAAAAAAATGTAGAGCATATTTCCATTTACTGTTTTCTGGAATTAACAGAAGGATCTTTTCCCTGGAAAAGAAGCAAGTATCTTTTTTATAAACAATATATTATGTCTGCATAAATATTTAGAAAAGGCTTTGTCCAGACTGATTTATGAACCTACAGACGAAGCTATTGAAGCGAGAAGAAAGAATTTTTTTTTAAATTCCATTCCTATGGGGGGATAAAGGGGCGGCCGAATTGTTTTGGTTATTTCGCTATATCTCAGCAACAATTCCAGGTAGAAGCGTGAAATGCAGCATAACAAATCTACTAACAAAGTGTTAAACCTGTATCTTAGCGATAACAGAAATTCAACATTCATGTGGTTGAAAGGGGATATTGAATATATTTAAAAAATCCGTAATCAAGTCTACAGTCAACTTTTGTATTTTAGCGTGCCTGGTTTGGCGAGAAAATAATTTTATTATAGTAACGAATGTAGTCTCTCTCACAATCTTGAAACTACATTGTTGCCAGCATTGATTATACTTGTCGCCACCTTTGGCTATGAATCCGATTATGGAAGATAAGACAGATTTTTAAGAAGAGATTTTTAATTAGATCCTTTGTGCAAGACATTTTCCAAGGAAAAATATGTTAATTTATTATTATTTTTAAATTTCATATTCAATAAAATGTTTTTGCGTTTTTCGTCTTTTTGCAATCGGATTTCAATCTTTATACAAAATATAGTATATTTCCTCTTCTACTCAAAAAACATTTTTTGAAAATAGTGATTTATGATTTAAGTACTGATCGCCATATTTATGAGTTCGATTATGCACATGGCTTCGTTATAGTGACTGCTGCATAACCAGTTCATCGGCGTGAAACCCACAGGGCTCTGTTAAAAGTATTGTCGTTTTAACGGTTTATGTCCACAAACTTTACAGGATGTCCTGCTGCAGTGATTGTCGTTTTAATGATTTACGGGGTGAGAAACACGCGGATCTTTTTAATACGGCCTGTTGTCCATATTAACGATATATGGCTGCGAAGCATACAGGCCCGGTTATTTGGATTACCCTATTAAATTGTTTATGGAGCCACAGGTCCCATTTAAAATGATCGCCATATATATTAGGTTTTCCCATTTTTGTGTATTTCTTCCGGAAGCGATCCCTTCTCTTAGATTAGCACAGGAACAACCGAGTTGGTCTTTTCAGGAGCTCATGAATAAAATTTATTATGTATGTAGCGAAATTTTTAATTACCTGTTTTTTAAGCTTTTTATTAGTTATTTTCGTATAATGTTAAATAATCTATTTTATTTATTTATTTTCTGTTTGGGTAGGATAAAACGCACTTTTTGGGCCCCGGGCAGGCAAACACCGGGCTATGTGCTGTGGAAGGAATCTGGGCACCACAACCAACCTTTGAGACGGGCGATGACAGTCTAGTAATAAATAATGAACAGAGTATGCATAAATAATTTATGATATAAATATCTCAAACCGCCATATTCATTTTTTAAAGGAATTTTAAAACAGTATTCAGGGAACTCTATACTTTCTAAGAACTTAAGGTTTCAGAGATGTTGGTAAATTTGTTGTGTGTTGTATTATGCTGTTCAGTGACTGTTTTTTTCCATAAGAAATTAAATTTATTCAAAACTACTTAAAACATTCCACAAAATATAGGATAAATTCTTGTATGACAGATAGCACAACTGTTGCTTTTGATTTTTGATTAGTTTATACTCCTACAAACCTCTATTTTTTCCTATTAGCAAATATAGTGCAAATTGGCATAATTAATTTTTGCTAATATCTCGCATGCTAGCATGTGCTCCAGCTCATTTGTGATATTCAACATTCATGTTGAATGCCGATGACGGAAAGATTCTGGACTTCAGTCATTCCAGAGTATCTTTCTGGCAGTGGTAAGTATTCGATTTTTACATTATGGAATTGCTGGGAATTTGAGAGTGGTTTTCCGCTTGCTACATTTTAATGTGTTAAGTGAGTTCCTGTACTTTTCAATATTGTTTATCTTCCTCAAAACAATTGGTGATCTTAATTTTACATTTCTTAATGATGAGACAATAAATAAATAATTTAAAACCCATAACGTTAATAAAATTGGCAACGCTATTGACTTACCAAAGAAATGCAAATAATCTAAGTTTCAATTCCCTTAGCTCCAAACATCGACGTTTGAGGAAGATTAAGTAGTAGGAAGTCAAATCGCAAGCAAATAAGTTCTGTCACATAAAGTTTCAGAAATATATTAAATTCTGTAGCTTGATTATGTAGTGACTATTCCTTGTTGACAGGCAAATTATCATCAACTATGGAATCCTCTCAAAATATCTATATTTCGTAGTGGTGGGCGTAATTTTCGGATATTGTATTGCTGCCTGAATACACATGTAGTCATCGAAAAATCAAGCACTTTGTTGTATTCAAGCTCCATTTGCTATAACTTGATTCGTAGCGCACTATCGAACAACCGCTTTATTATTGTTTGCTGTATCGATAATACTAAATCTTCTCAGTTTGATATGTATCACTGAAATTTAATCATGGCGGAAAAATGGACGTTTATAGCTTTTTTTCTCATATTTGAGAATGCAACCGAATACAGTCTCATTCTACTATCCACATTCAACGTTGTTTTAGTCCCCACTGGTGTAAGCAATATTAAAAAGTAAATTATAAGAGAAAAAAAAATAAATCGACTTTAAGGGATTATTTCTTGCATTGAATACGATTTGGCGTAGTTTAGTGTTTTGGGACAATAAGTGTTTATGTGGTAACCTTTTATTGTTATGTAACTTAACTTCAAAATCCTGTCGTTGCCAATAACTCTCATTGTGACGTGCAGTAGACAATGATATGTTAACACCTCAGAATGTTCCTGTATACAAATTACACACGATATCACACATACTACAACTTATTGTAAGACCACAAAGTAATAAGTAAGTGTCCCATTCGTCATAATAAAAATTCGTGACAGTTGGTTATTTTTAACGAACATTAGTGCCTATAAAGTCAAACAAGAAAACGGACATGAAGCAAATATATGATTTTTGAATCCTAATAAAATTGAAATTGGACCACAAACAGAATCAACCCTTTCTTACAAGAACATAATATGGAAATTGAACATCTGTTCAAACATTATGCCTGGTCATCTATAAAAGAATATATATCCAGTAAAACTTCTAACCTTAACGAGTCTCAGTTTCGTAATATAGAAATTTCATATAGAAATTTCATATGTCATGCTCAAAGTAAAACTTTAAAATTTTGATTGGAATTCTTTTTTAAAATAGAAATTATTGTTTGTTATTTAGATACACCTTTCTCTATTATTTTTTATTCAAAATCAATGTTCCAGAGAAGATTTCTTTAAATAGAGAATTTCGTAAAACAGAATTCCGTTAAATAAAAGGTTAACTGTATATATACGATCAAATTGTATAACAGTCTTTGTGAGAAATCCGTTAAAAATTTATGGCACTTTAGCCTGTAGGCATATCGATATGCTAGTCTGATAAATGAACACCTCTGAGTTCAAGTATTTTGCCATTGTTATCTCCGCTTCTTAAAGCTGATGATAACTAGCTCATTGCATTGATGTGCCAACGCACCACGCAATTTTATCAAAAGATATAAACCGATCTATAAAGTCATTTATACTGTAAACAGTTACTTTCATTTGGGATTGTACATCACTCCAATCCTTCATGCTACTGATTGGAATTCGTGGTTGGAAAATTCGTTTGTTTGGATTTTTTAATTACATTTGTAACTATTTTAGTTTTTAATAATTACTTTTACGGTATTACTTCCTTAATTATCGAGGAGGTGAATATTCCAAGCTTAAAAATTGATATTATCATTGCTGGTGATATTATCAGCATCAATTGATTTTATCACATGGCATTAAGAGTTGGTGTGACGGTATTATATGTTTGTTGATCATAACATCTTCAAAGCATTATAAAACAGCTAAGGCATTGCGACACTTTTTAATATGTTATTCTTAAATATTACATCCATTATAGCATGTTGCATTTAAAATATGCGCACTAAAACTTATATATATATTTTTTAATTTGCCGATTTGTTTTGTCATGTTATAATGTTATATGATTATAACATGTTATAACGTTTGCTTGCGTTGAGAAATTATTTTTATAACGAAATCTCCAGTAAGATATGAAAATTGTATACATTTGAATAAAAATGAAAAGTGTGACATACATGGACATACTTTTTTTTTCTTCTTAATTTCTCATTTATTGCCATTATTAGAAAGACATTATTAAATTTAAACTCGGCTATTATATTTTTACGTTTTTACAATTTCTCAAGATTATCTAAATAAGAGCATACAGATAAATCTATGCATTTTGAACATATCAATTTGTGAACATGCATCAAGCTCGTACGTTTGTTGAATGATATAGAATATTGTGAAATTAAACAGTATGAATATCATATAATAAATATAGTTTTTAATTTCACTGCAAGTTAAATTCTTTCGAAACTACGCAAAATATTTCACGAAAGGAAAGTTAAATGCTCCAAAAAATCAATTTCATTGAAAAAGAATGCTTACTTTAATTTTTTCACACAAAAAACTTTTTATTAATATAAAATAATATTAAAGAAGAGAAATATTTTTAATTATCATAACAGAATATGCCTCACAATATTTCTAAACAAATGTAATATCGAATATCCATTTTTAAAAATCTATTTTGGTCATCTTACGAACAAAATTATATAATAAAAACTGAAAATATGCCATTCCGTTATGCATTTTTCCGAACAATTTGACGGCATCATCGACTGAAGTATTTTGATGTAACATAGTAATTTTATGTATGACACGCTTAGGAGGTAAAAAAATGTGTATGAACGGTTGTTTATTATCGAAAATTTTACGCAACATTTAAATAACTGAAAAAAATCGATTAACTCGAAATCTTAAAATAGCTCCATAATAATAGAGAGATATTTTGTGATATGTCAGTTAGTTTTTTATGTTAGTAATAAGAATGAGAAAGCAGAATATATATAAAAGAAGTTCTATTTCGTTCAAAAGAGGGAATATATGATCTTAATATATTTTGTATTGAATAAAGAACTCTTCGAATTGACGTATTACTTTTATACTAAATCTTTTCTTACATTTATATTTTCATAAAATATTCTAAATAAAAGTATTAAATATATTTATAATGCAATATTAAAGAATTATTACTTTATTAAAAAGCGTAGAATATAATAAATTATAACACCTTGTAATAATATATTTAAATACTAAATACTAATACTTTTAAATACTAAAAGGTGTAAATTAACAACATAATAAATACACAGTAAAATAACTTTTATTAGGTTGTTTGACATGTTTTGGTTCACTCCGAGCCGAATTTTATGTTAACCAGAACAAATAAATCTATCGACAGAGCTGTTTTCCGAAAAAGTATGGCTAACCAATCTACCATACCAAATAATGCATGTTCTCCATTTACATACAAATTTTCACCCTACAGATTTTTCATAAGACGGGCCTTTATAGTATGTACTGAAAATAAATTGAATAATGAATTAGATGATATTCGTAAAATTGCTTGTAAAAATGGTTTTAAAGTACACCATATCAATAAATTAATCATGGATATCGCCAATAATAAGAAACCAGAAAACAAAGTTGGTTCGCAAAAATACAAACTTTATACTCTTCAATATTATCCAAGCTTTTTTGAAAAATTAAAATACAGCCTTAAACGTTTCAATATCTGCTTAATAGCCAATCCCCCCTCAGAAATTAAAGAATATTATTCGTAGTAAAATTGACCCAATCAATTTTGAGAATTAGTCAGGAGTATACGAAATACCTTTTATGAAAGAAGACAGATCTAAGAATTACTATATTGGCATGACGAGCAGGAAATTGAGTTACAGAAAAATAACAGAGCATATATATAGCTGATATTAAGTATAATAGAAAAACCACAGCCCTGGCAAGATCATATCAAGAAGAAACCATCCAAATAAATTTCAATGAAAGTAAAATATTTTTTCCTTGCAGTCTATACTATCCATCCATAATAAGAGAAACCATAGAGATACTAATACGCAAAAATGCAATATGTAACGATGCGACATCTTTTAACTTAACGAAATTGTGGCTCAAGTTACTCCATGATTCCAGATATGAAAAGAAACAACCAAGTAAAATAAAAGATAACGTACGTAATTTTTAAAAAAGTACATGAAAATTAAATGACAGCATTTTAAAAAATAACTTCAGAGACCGTGCAATTATGGAATAACCTCATTTGCTTTTGAAAATGACTCGGAGTGAGCCGAAACATGTCAAAACACCTAATAAAAGTTATTTTACTGTCTATTTTATTGTTAATTTACACGTTTTATCATTTAGAAAAAAAAAACGTAGAATGTTTTCTATAGACGTTTAACGCTATATTAAAATCACTGGTTCTTCGTGTTAAAAATAATGAGAGTGCTAAAAATTAATGTATATTTTTGAAAATGAAAATTTCCTAATAACGATGCAATCAAACAGAATCATGAAATTTCTTGTCCTATAGTTTATCTTCGAAATTCAGGACACACTCATTAATTATTTTTGTTCTCGAAAACAACGTTGACCGTAAATGTTTTTAAAATTTCACCTCGTCGCTTATGTACTTAATTTCTAAACCAAACGAAAAGAATACACCCGAAATCGATCAAAAAAGAAAAGAAAACATAAGGCCACGCAAATGATTTGGAGCACAAGCAATGCCTATCATCAATTGATGCAACATTGAAGAATATCGCAATACTTCGCATACGGTTAGGAATGGCGGGTTACGCTGAACGCCTGTCAGTACAACGAGAAGGCAAGCATTCCCTACAAATCAGTAGCGCTCAGAGAAGGCTATAACCGCGTATTTATCTTTTCTAATTTGAGCATTGCTACAAAATACATACAAAAACTTACAAACCGATACCAAATAAAGTGAATACGAAACGTATTATAAAACACAATTGAAATACAGGGGATTGCCCAGAAACACCTTTTACCATTAAAAAACGTTATAAATCATGAAACACTGCAGATGAATGCTCACGGTTTCTCGCAAACTGTTTGGTAGCACTTAAAGCTTGTGGAGCAAAGTCTGTGGACTTCGTGTAAATGATACTCTAGTGGTTTCAATTGTGTCTGGGGTACGAGATTTGAAGTAAATCCATCTTTGGCTCTTTCTCCGAGAAATTGTCGAACCGTCGAAATGATGTATGCTCAGTTCGCCAGGAGGATCCTTCTCAAACTGATGTCGGTACTTGCGTTGAACTGTAATTGGCGATTTGCTCACTGCATACAACATCACGCACTGGTTTTTTTCCCTATGGTAATTGTCGGAAAAGAAGTTGTTCTATGCGTTTTTAAGCTAAAATAAATTTTAGAACACTATGTAGTATGCATAAAAATCTTAGATCGTAGGCAGGAGGTATAAAAAATATATATGAATACATCATAGTCTATGGGTGATAACTGCTGAAAATGGGTTTTCAACTGCTGTTTGTGTTTTCCAACTTGTTTATTTGGATTGCATCGTATGAAAAAAATGATGCCTTTATAAATTAATTTTGTAATTTCGTAGCAATATACTGATAGTGTTCAAAATTATTGCATAATCTGTGCGTGGCGCATGATTGTTCTTTCTTGTTTCTTTTGTAACCGTACAGGTAAAACTGAAATATGAAATAACAACAGGAATGATAGAAAATTTAAAAACGAGTTCAATTATGTATTTCACTTCAATGCGTAAAAGGTAGGTAAAGTAAAAGTTAAAATTATACAAATCAGTGACTTCGCACTTTTGTAACTTTTCTATATCAAAAAGACAAATAAATATTTCTATTTGTATGAGAACATTTATTTCTTAACAAATATTCTAAAACCAATATTTCGATAAACGCAACAGAAAAACAATATTTTAAAAATATCAATTGGTTGTGGCATTTCTTAAAATACATGTTTTATCAAAGGAAACATCTTTCCGATTTCGAAATATCTTCAAAGTTTGCTTTTTAAATGACAATTTGCTATTTTATATTTGATAGAAATTCAAATTTCTTGCATCATTAAAGAAATTGTAAAAGAAAATGTTTTTCTTTCGATTACGCAAGGATAAGCGAACGCTTTTGCATTCATATTTTCTTTTATTGTTACTTTTATCGTGCTAGAGCACATATTTCTATAAAAGTAGAAAGTTATTTGATTTTTATTCTTAAAAATAATTTGAAGCTCATTTTTGAATGTATATATTCAGACGCGGCTTGTAGCGTATGTGAAGCGTGCAGTGCACACATACGCCTCTTGATTTTGTTATAAAAGTGATCTAACCTGTATAATCTCAGAAAAATGTTAAAACATTTCAGAAAAATTAAACTTTTAAGCTTCTATTTGCAAAATTTATGTTTATACTAAATTTCAAAAGAACATATGGGATATTCTTAAAAAAGCATCGAATATAAGGGGCCAAGGATGACAGATATTCTACCTTGATCAGCACTTGAAGAGCATTTATAGTAATTTATGTTTTTATTAAACTCTAATTTAAGCAAAATTTGCAAAGGTTTATGAAACACCATATATTCCACTATGTTTGTTATTTAGAAATGCGTCTTCAACAAGAGGAGATTTCATTTCTCCTGAATTTGACATATAATAATTTCAATTATTATAATTTTGGTACATTTCATATGATTTTAGATAACCTTTTAATTGCCTAAAGGTTTTAAATTTTCAAAACCTTTTTGTTAAGGTGTGCTCTAAATAGCTCTTTAAAAAAATAAATATAACAATTGAATCGTTTATTTTAGAAACGGCATAAGTCACATTTTTAAGATTTGGCACCAGAGATAAAAAACTGTTTGTATGGCAGGAATGTTTTGTTTTTTGCGATTGTTTGGATTGCATGTTGTTAGAAAGAATAATAAAATACATTTTGCACTAGCTTTTCATATTATTTGAATGAAAAGGGTGATTTGTGTGATGTTTGTTTAATCTTGGACTAAATTAAACACAGGTAAACTGAGAGTTCAAACAGTGAACATATGAAAAATCAATGCTTTAATAAACAATAAGTGCAGAAAATAGTGAAAAGCATTAAAATATGCATCATTTGCTACTTTTGCCATTGAAAGCTTCACTCTGCACTCTCTACTCTGTTAAAATTTTGCAGCAAATTGTCCAGTTATTTGACCGTTTTTATAGAAAATGGTTACGTAATTTAACTGTATTCTGACTATATTATTGTCCATATTATGGTCAGAAAAGAGTTAAATTACTATTATGTAACCATTTTCAATAAAAACGGTCAAATGAATGGACACTTTGCTGCAAATGTTTAACAGTGTAGTATTGTTTGTAGTCGGTCAATTTGCAATGCTGTCGTAGAAGGACTTTGCCTCTTCACGTCCGTATTATTACAGAACATTTCTTATATCTTCAGCTTATTTTAGTTAATAGAGTTTCTGTCTTCAACGGCTCGTTCATTAAGAAAAGTGATAAAAAAATGGTTTAGAAAAGGGCACATATACAGATTATGTGCCCTATCTTAAATAAATCTGTTTTTCTAACGTCCATAAGAATGAATGGAGTCGAGTTAAAAATTTTCCCTTTTAAGACATAATGTGTCTATCTCAGTAGAGTACATTTTTATCAAAACATCGATTAAAAAAAATGTGGCTTGTGCCGTATCTAAAATAAAGGATTCAATTGTATGTTCTATTTGAAATTACAAAAAAAATCAAAATATTAGAAAACTGTTGTTTTAATTTAAAGTGTAATAAAATGTACGTGAATTTTTTTTAAAACTCAAAACTAAACTCAAAACTCAACAGAATATTGTTAACAGACAAAACGTTAGTTCTATTAAAGTTCTAGCAAAATAGTGGTTTAATATTGAATATTTAGAATTCATTATAGACCAGGTGCAATAATTTCTCATTGATATATATTTCGATGATATAAATGTGCGACAATTTTAATAAGTTTGATGATGTAAATGTGCGACAATTTTAATAAGTTTGATGCATTGTTTTTATAGACTAAAACTTAACATAATGGGTTAAAAAGAACATAGTGCAATATATAGAAGTAAGATAAGGAAAATATTCCATGATCCATGTGTAAAATGAGAATTTCTTTTAAAGCTCTATAAAATATTTAGCACACTACAGAAAATACATACGCCGTTCTTGTATATAATTAATGATTAAATTACCTTCTAGTGATTAAACTATTTGTATTTAAATTTTACCTTTCCTGTTGCATTTTTTGTATGGCTAATGGTAGGACAAACCAGTTAAGTGTGTTAATCAGTCAGAATACAAACTCATTCTGTTGTCCAGAGAAAATGTTACCTCACTCCCCCCCCCCACCCAAAAAAAATATATATCAGAGATGGTAAAGAACGATTACGAACCCTTTGAAAAATATTTATAAAAAACTTTTATTGCTTAAGGTATCCGAACACCTTTAAAAGCCGATTTTCGGCCAAAATATCGATTTTTAGATTTTGGTATAATATAATAGCCGGATTCTTTATTTTTCCAAATCTGTTTGAATTTTGTTTATATCTTATTTGGAAGTGAAGTTACTGCCTTTTTAAAATTACTAAGTATCAGTATTTTGAAACCGGAAGTATCGTTCTGCTTACCGGAAGTCAGCACGTTTCTCAGTGCTATGTAAACCCAAAAGTAAAGAAGCAGAGAAAATTTTAAAAGAATTTGAAAAAGAAAAACAGCAATTGTTTTAAACAAAATAGATAATATAGTGTATAAATTGAGTAACATATTAAGGTTTGCTTTTCAAAATAAAGGTAAGATTTTGAATTAAATTGTGTTTTTGCGTTTTCTGAAAATCCATTTTTTAACATTTTATGTTTACGCAAAACATCATAAAGGAAAAAATTATGGATTAATCTCTTTCAAAATTTTTTTGTATGCTTTGCAAAGTGCAATAAAGGGAATGAACTACACTCGTAACAGTAGGTGCATTAGTTTTTGTTTAATTATTGATAAAGTTTCCAATTTGCAATAAATTTTTAGTAGTTTTTGCTTCATCACTGATTAACTTTATATATAGTTTTAAATATTTGACTCACAAATATGAGAGTAGTTCATTCCCCAGAAAAAGGTTTAATAATTATAATAATGCTTACAAAATAAAAATATCTTGATTTAAAGTTGAGTTATGATGTTTTGCGGAAGTGATCTTTTTCGCTGTTTTTTGCTTATTTTTCCCCCAAAATATAAAAAAATAATTTGAAATGTATAACTTTTTCTATTTTATTTTACTTTTTTAATCACATCATGATATACAATGCAAAAAATGTCATATTTTAAAATAATTTAAAAAAAGGCCCTCCGAAGGTATTCGGATACCTTAACTCATTGCCTTGGAAGAATGGGAAGTCGCTTCTTGTGTAGTGATTTATAACCTTAGGATAATTATTCTATAAAGATAAAGCAAAGGTTTTGACATATGTGAAATATTTTTGAAGAATTTGACTTTGACCTGTTGAGAGTTTACAACTTTACATGCGACACAAATTAATCATGTTCAAATCATGCAAATTCAAAACATGCGCACAGATTTCCCATTTTGATGATTTAAAAGTATAGATATACAACGTAAAAACATAGAAATGATTTTAAAAAAAGGTTCATGAAAATATAGCATAACCTCTTCCGAGATGCTAACGATTCCGAAAGCGTTCTTTTATGTCCAGAAGCTTCAGAAACCAATAGAATTTAGAGATTTAAAGAAGCTTTTCTGAAACAAACTTTTCTTTTGGTGCCCGTAATTCTCAGCAACCTTTCCGAGTTGATTTACAGTTTAATTCGTTTTTTCTGCCTTTAATATCGATTTTTCAGATGCTATGAATTCTCAAGTAAAAATTTTCATGTTCAACAGACAGTTATATGAAATTACAGAAGGCTCGGAACGTTTCCGAAATTATGTGCCCCAAGAAAAAATATAAATTCTTCAAATCTCGGAAATTAATTGGTTTCTGATATTAGTTTCTGAAGATAAAAGAAACGTTTTCGAAATAGTGCGTAGTTCGAAATAGATTATGTAATATTTTTTATTAAACTTGCAAGAAAAACGAAACACAGACAGAAGTATCCTGAATTGTTTTACAATCTCAAAACTAAAATTGTTTAACAATTTTAGTTTTGAGATGTTTCTAGGATTTAAAATTTTGTTTGACTTTTTACATGGTTTTTGTCGGTGTATTGGTTTATTTAGATCTTATTGTAATACAAATTGTTTCACCTTGTTAACGTATTTTGACTCGAGAAGCAGCACCGTCAATTTGTACATAGTCCATATTTTCACTAACAAAATAGTTTAATGAGTAATTTTTTTCATTTCTAATAAAAAGTGGAAGTGTATTTAAGAAGTGGAATTTTTGAAAATTAATCGGTGAACACAATCTTTTTCTTTTCTGATTTTGAACTTTTTTGTATTTTACATTACCTATTTATCTATGATAAGTAAAACATTGAAACGATTTCCAATCTTCTTGGGACACTTTATATAAATTTTAACAAAAAGTATGTTTTTTGCAATATTGATATCATAAGTATGTGATACATTTGATATACTTTTGCTGTAATTGTAAAATAAAAATCGTTATTTTTTAAGTTGGTAACTATGACTACGTCGTTGATGAAGATCTTTGCCAAACAAATTTTGAAAGCAATTTCTTGTTGTAAATTTACGAAATTCTTGTTTATTACTTTGACATGCACTTCACAACGTCTGGCATATTTAAAAGCAAGGCTATTGAGTCCCATATGAATGTAGAATGCTGAAAAACAATACTTAAACTATTTTTTCATAGAGGAAAAAAATACGAATTTCTATACCGATTTTTTATGGAAAATGGATAATAGACTTCTTACAACAACTGAAGGCATGGGTGCGATCAGCTAAACCCGGGGAGTCACTGCCAAAACGTAAAAGTCATTGCATTAAATTTACGTTGTGTGTCTCATGGAATAAAAGGGCGTATTGTATTATAATCTATATCAACCACTTCAGACAACCAGTGAAGAATGTTCGTAGCAACAAGTAAGCTATTTGAACGAATAATTCCAGAAAAACGTCCAAAATAAGGCCAAAAGACAGGACAAGATTTATTTTCAACATGACAATGCTCGCCCACTTTTACAATATCACCCAATTAGAAAGACTTCCCTTGTATCTGTTCACTAGAAGCTGTATTCCCTAGATGTTGCTTATCAGATTACAATTTATTTTGCTTTATGCACAGCTTTCTTTTTGAAAAGTAAAAATTTCTTATACAAAAATCCAAAATTGGCTTGATGAGTTCATTGTTCCAAAACAGATTTATTGAATGGCAAAATTAGCTTGATGAGTTCAATGTTTCAAAATAATCAAACTTCTTGCTTTGCAAAATTCGCTTATTGCCTAACAGATGAGAAAATGTTGAATATTCCCATGGAAATTACTGTGAATATATATATATATATATATATATATATATATATGTATATATTACACGAAAAAGGGCGAAATCATAGCCATACACCTAATATTTAAAAAATAGTTTTTAACCTGATAATGGCTTTTTATGCAGACTATAGAAAACAAGTTTTCTTCCAAAGAATCAGATTTTTTTTCAGTGGGAATAAATCATATATTATAATACGACCAAATCGTGTGTGTGTATATATATATATATATATTTTATCTTAAAAACAGCTCTAACGAGTTTGACAAAATTTTGTATCCTACCGTTTTGAGGCACCAGAAGACCATATTAGGCAAGGTCACATGTTCGAGAAAATTCGATTAGTGGGTCATTTTGAGTCACAATGGGTCAGGGTCAGGATAATTTTATACAAAAAAAGGCTCAAACGATTTAAACTAAATTTTGCATCCTACGGTGTTCGGGCACGAGAACACTGTTGGGCTAGATCACACGTTCGGAAAAATTCGATTAGTGGGTCATTTTGGTCATGGGTCATTATGGGTCAAGGTATTTTTATCTTAAAAATGGCTCAGACGATTTGAAATAAATTTTGTATCCTACGGTTTTTGGGCACGAGAAAATCATTGGGCTAGCTCACATGTTCGAGAAATTTCGATTAGTGGGTCATTTTGGTCATGGGTCATTATGGGTCAAGCTATTTTCATCTTAAAAACGGCTCAGACGATTTGAAGTAATTTAAGTATTCTACAGTTTTTCGGAACGAGAAGACTATTAGGCTAGGTCACATGTTCGAGAATTTTCGATTTCTGGGTTATTTTGGTCATGGGTCATTATGGTCAAGATATTTTTATCTTAAAAATGGTTCAGACGATTTGAACTAAATTTTGTATTCTACGGTTTTTGGGCATGAGAAAATCATTGGGCTAGCTCACATGTTCGAGAAATTTCGATTAGTGAGTCATTTTTGTGTGATTGTGGGTCAAACTTATTTAATCAAAAACTATTTCTAACTATTTCCTCTAACTATTTAATTGAATTTTGTATCTTATGGTTTTCGGAGACTAGAAGGTCATTGGGCTAAGTCACATTTTCGATAAAAAAATCGATTAATGGGTCATTTTGGTGTCATTCTGTATATGTCATCCAGTGTTTAACAGTCAAGCTAATTTTATCTAAAAAAACGAATTTAACGATGTTGAATAATGTTTTTATCATTTTGGATTACAGGAAGACCATTAGGTTAGATCACATGTTCGAGAAAATTCGATTAGTGGATCATTTTGGTATCACCACGCGTAATGCGTTTTAATGGAAATGAACAATTCAACAGTTATTAAAAGTTTTTGAACAGTTGGCAGTAAAAGAAGCCGGAAAGTTGTCATAATTTCGCCAAATTTGGAGAAATATTGGCGACATTAGGCTGGAAAATTGACTTTCAAGATTACTAAAGACAAGCCCATACTTGGCGCAAATTGAAAGATATTTCGCCATATTTGAGTTCAAAGGCTAATTTTGACCGAGCGTCTTCCCTGCTCCTTGTGAGTAATCGAAGTAAAAACCCTTAAACTTTAATTAACAATCTATGTTGCACTTTTCAATTCATCCAGTTATATTTTAACGTAAATGCATAAGATATTATGATTTTCTAGAAAGAAAATACAGTGTTTAACAGATACAGAATTATTTTTCTGGGTTAAAACATTTTAACTCTTAAGAACATATACGTAAGCTGAAACTAAAACAAATCATTTATTTAAAATCTTCTGCAGATGTGTTACAACTAAAACTTTGAAAGTAAATTCTTCTCAATGTTTAGAAACCTTAAAATAGTTTTCAGTGAAATGTATTTAAAATAAATTCAAAATCGAAAGATCCAAAAACGAAATGTATTTTTACATGCAACTCTGAATACAAAATTATGCAATTTTCCTTTTCTTTCATAATATGCAGCAAAAACCCTTTTAAAATCGACAAACAAAATATTATCTTCTGTTGTAAGTGTTTTTCTTCCGAGTATATAGAATATTTGGAAATCCATTAAATCCATAAAAAAGAAATTGAAATTTCAGGTGATAGAATAACTAGGAAATATATAAACACATAGTTACTTATACGTAAAAAACAGGCAGAAAGCTTAAATTTACTTTAATGTTTTGCTAAAATTCCTCACGAATTCAGATATGCTTTCTTCAGTCATATTTATGTTCGTCTTGATAGCAAATGCTTCGATTTTTCTATCAAGATTTTGTGTTACTTCTAGTTTTTTTATTGCACTACTTTTGCACTATTTTTAACTTGAAAATGAAAGATTTTGTTTGTTCAATATATAAATCGGAAGGTAGTTACATATTTGTTACACATATTGTAATTAGAATTAAATACATACAGGATGTCCCATCTTATTACTGTTAAATATTATTCTTCATTTTCTTAAAAGACATTTTAGTATAAGCATTTCAAAGTACCGTAAAATTTGTGACTGTAGGGGTTACTTTGTGACACATGGTCTAGTTTTCGTGTTTATAATCTCCTGCCCTGTCCACAATGGCAGGAAAGCAAACAACAAATACACCTCCTAATATGGTGTACCATGTAACGACCATTGCCCGACGATCATTGCTCGAAGCTCCAACACCTCGCTTGTTCTCTCTAGCCGATGTATTATTGAAAGCTGCTCCTGCGTTGTTGTCTCGAAATCCGGATACTTTGTGTGCTGAAGCCTAAGGTAAATGAGAACCACCTAACACAGGTAAATATTACTTGTTGTTATAGTGTTAGTTAGATTGTGGTGTAATATAACCTTTGTCAAGTGATATTTATATGCGATATGGCAACATAACCAAATTATAGACACTTGATGGGGCTACTTTGTGACACAGTGACACAATTACAAAGCAATTCTCACTCAAGTAACGTCCAAAAATTTCAGCTGTGGCTGGTCCAAGACCGATCAAGAAGTAATTTACATATAGTTTATGAACTTGGAAAAGATATTAGAGGCTCTCCTGTTTCTGTCAGACCAGCATAACATTGCATTCGTTTAGAAATAAGAGCCTACTTCGGATTTCTATTTTCCTAACATTTTCAATGTAATTACTTTTTTATAACAAAAATCCTATCTTTACTAAAATGAAATTATTGTACGCTATCATTACATTTGCTTATGTGGTATGCTTTAATTTTAAAAGCAAAGTGACAGCAGCAATATTTATTTTACTTTTGAAAATTTTGTATAGAATGAATTTGTCGTTTTTTCTTTCTTTCTTTGTTCCTTGCTATTTTAAGTATAGAGAATTTCACATAAACATAATTTAGAAATTAAAAATTAATTATTAATGTTAAAAATTCTACCACTTAAATAAATAAGTCAACAAGGCTAATTTTTTTCTTTCTAATTCTTTTGTAATTTGTACATATTTTTACTTACTTCTATCTTTACAAGAAGAAAGTATTGGATTCATGACAATGTTCGATTTCCAGTTTTCCACAGATTTATGCATTTTAGAAAGTCCTGAACATGATTTGACTGCTTTTAGAAAATGTCTGTCTGTGGGTCTGTCTGTGGGTCTGTCTGCGTGCCTGCCTGTGTGTCTGTCTGTGTGTGTGTTTGTATGTGATGAAAATTTAGTATGATGATAGAATTACGCTATATAATTTTTATTATATCATGATTACAGTTATTGTTTTTGATAAATTTATTTACATACAGGGTGATTATAATTAAAGTTGCACTTTCAAAACGTTGTAAAGAAGAATCATTCGTCAGAATGAGCTGATATTTCATCTGAGTATACGTAAAGAAATGGGGATTTGTTTTGCGAAAGAAAAAAAAAGTTCAAAAGTGGACCAATAGATGGCACTGTACTCGTCACAAGATGCTAATTAAAAGACGTGACATGCGCACCGCACATTACGTTTATGATAAAAAGGCGTGGAACATGCAGTCTCTGTTATTCTGCGTCTGAGAAGGTAGTCGTGGCTCTTAATTATTGAAGCATCCGGCTCTGCTTATGAAGGGTGTTTACAAGAACGGTGAATGTGCGGCAATTGCATTGAATAAATTACCGATATTAAAAGGTTTAAGAAGCAGCTCTGGCCCAATGACTGCATTCGGTATGAAGAAGATGATTGATAAATTCGAAGAGACGGGTTCATTTGACGTGAAACGTGGCAGAGCGAGGAAAGCAATTGACGGGGGTCGGGGCAAGAGAGTGCCAAGCAACATTTTTGAACTTCTGAGATATTTCAATTTGAAAATTTGATCAAATACTCAAATCAAGATACACAACTTAAAGTTTTTTCGCCAGTGTCTTAGTAACATTTGAGATATTATGAGTAACAATATGACATTACTTTAATGATATTACTATTACGTTTTTTGTAAGTTAGCTATCTTCATTGGGGGCATAAACATCTGGGCCAAAAACGAAACCTGTCACATATGCTGCCACCAAGTGACATTAGAAACAAATTATATGTTGGATATTATAATTTATAATATTAAGCAACAGATTACAGTGTTAGATTTATTTCACCAAAAATGTGACTTGGCCCGACCCACTCAATTGCTTCGACGTTAGTGGAAGATGTGGCTACAGCATTGCAGTAAGAGTCAAGCAGTGCTTTGGGAACGTGCAGTGCACGGTAAATTTCCCGAACTTTAGATATGGCTGTCAGCACGGTTCGTAAAATTTTACGAAACATCCTGCAATGCTATCCATACAAAATTACGCATGTTCGGGAGTTACTTCCTGCTGTGCTGCGAAAACTAGAAGCTTTAGCCCTGCAATTTCTTGCTCGAACAGAAGTGGACGATGCATGGCCATGGAACATTTTGTGGACAGACGAAGCCCATTTCAATCTCCAATGTTATGTCAATAGTCAAAATTGCGGAACATGGGCAAGTGAGAATTCGTTACAAATAGAACCATTTCCTCTTCATTCTGCAAAGGTCACTATGTAGAACGGGTTTACTGCAGCATTTATCGTTGTCCCTTTCATTTTTGAGGAGATTGGTCTTTAGGGTCCTTTCATCTGTATAGTCACTGGGACACGTTATGAATCTGTTTTGCGCAACGAGCTCATTCCAGCACTGCAACAGCGTAGATGTATGGATAGCACAATTTTTATGCAAAATGGCGCTCCTCCGCACATTGTAACCCTGGTGAAGCAGCTGTCGAATTTGCATTTTGGAAATGACAGGATTATCAGTCGCCATTTCGCAATAGCCTGGCCGCCCCGATCATCTGACCTGAACCATTGCGACTTCAGGCTGTGTGGTTACCTAAACCATGTTGTGTACAGGGATCCAATTGGGAACTTAGCTGAATTAAAAACACGCATTACGCAACACATTCCCAATATAACCCGTGAAACACTCCGATGTATTGTGGAATATGGTGTTTTGCACTTTCAGATGAGAAAACGGTGAACAGTATATTGAGCATTTCTTAAGCAAGTCGTAGCCGACTTCCTTTTTTGATAGCTTCATCAGTTTTTGCTTTCTCTACGGTTTTGCGGAAAGACAATTAAAATCCGTTGGTTTTTGTCTTTTTCTACGGTTTTGGGCATAGGGACAGTTAAAAACCGATTTCTTTTAGCTTTTTCATCGCTTTTTGGCCTAGTGACAGTTAAAAACCAATTTCGTTTTTGCTTTTTTTACGGTTTTTGGACAGGGAGAATTAAAATCCGATTTTTTCCTATCCGCTGTGGCACCACCATGTCGTGGTGGATTTGAACAAATACTGCCACAACAATATGTCACGTCTTTTAATTATCCTCTTATGATGAGTACAGCGCTATCCATCGGTCCGCTTTTGAACTTTTTTTCTTTCGCAGAACAAATTCCTATTGCTTCACGTATACGCAGATGAAATAATAGGTCATTCTGACATGTGGTTCTTTTTTACAGCTTTTTGAAAGTGCAACTTTAACTATAATAGTACTGTATATTGTTTCTGATTGTATATATTCACAATAAAGTCTAACATGACGGACGCTATATGTAGAGTGATAGTTTTATTAAGGCACACCTATAAAGGCAACGCATATGTAAATTCCAGAAAAAAGTAAAGAATTCCGAAGGTTAAATTCATGTTTAGCACATTGAATTCATTAGGAATTAGTTATTTGTATATCAGAAACATTAATTTTCTTGATTTTTCTTTCACATTATGTAATAGCAGTTTCTTTCTATGATTGGGATGCTTTTATCATAAAAGACTGAAAGTTTTCCCAGCGATTGAAAACATCAAGAAACTCTGTCCCCTAATAAGTATAACAATTAAGCAATTGTTAATAGAGAATTTCATGATTTGTAAAAAAAAAAAAAAAAAAAAAAAAAAAAAAAACATTTTATTTTGCCGCGCTTATTTTCTAAATAATTTCTCGGTGAAATAATCTGAATAAAACAATATAAAAATTTACGTGAAAGTTTTTTTAATGCTGAAAACTCTTTTCAGCGTGAAGGAAAATGCACCGCACCGCACCGCATTAATTATTTTTTTCTACATAATCATGTTCATCAAAGATTGTGTATCTTTTATGAGCAAAAAAATATTTCATTAATGAAGATTTTATTTGTCACTTTTTTAATAATAAAAGCCATTCATTAAAAATAGCTTAAAATGCTGCATATTTCAATAGAATACTACATATATTTATGTGGTTAGAAAAAACGTAATTAAGAAAATCACAAGCATCGTTATAAGTTTCTTTTAATACGATTAATGTGTAAGAGATTTACTTAAAAGTTCTTTGAAAATGATGTACTTATTTTTTTTATAAAGTTTAAAATATTTTAGTTTAATATAAACTTAACAAGCAAGGATAAGTATTAGACTTCTTTATGCATATTTTAGTATGTTGTAAATCCGTAATACCATTAGATATTTGAAATAAAAAATCCGTAAAATAAGTTCCAAGAGTAAAATATTTGAACTTACCTGAAAGTTTTTAAAACTCAAAAGTTATTTTCAGAAGAAAAGAAAATCCACACATGTTATCAATTATTTACTACTTCATCACGTTTATAAAAAAATTCTATATTTTTTCTATAAAGAAATAATATTTCATTAATCAAGGTTTTTTTTGTCACTCCTCTGAAATAGCTCACGAAAAGCCACTCATCTAAAATAGCTCAGTTAAAAAATAAATAAATAAAAAAAACTCTATATTTGATTAGGATGTAACATCTAATTATGGGGGTTCAGAAAAAAATTTTGGGGGTTCAGAAAAAAGCTTGATTTTGTGTACTTTTACTATGATTGATGCAGGAAGTTTATCTTCAATTTTAAATTACGATGAAGTATTTTTATTTTTTTGAACAGATTCAAATAACATATTTTATAATAAATTTTATAAGCAAGGCAAAGTGTTAGACATACTTATCTGCATATCTGTAAGTTACAATTCCCGTAATCACGTCAGATATTTTCATTTAATTTTACGTAAAATGTGTTTAAGAATAAAATAAATAAATGTTCATGGAAAATCTTGCCAATTTATTATTTTCAGCATAAAAGAAAGTCCACCACAATTTATGAATTTTTATTTTCTGCACTATCACGTTCATCAAATACTGCTTATCTTTTATAAGGGAAAAATGTTTCATTAATAAAGATTTTATTTATCACTCGCTATTCATCTACTTTTATCTATCTACTATGTATATAAAATGCAAATGGGTATTTCGTTCCGACTGTTTATAACTCGAGTTCTGCTGAATGGATTTTAATGAGACTTACATTGTTAATTAGATAATCTTCCAGGAAAGGTTTTAGTATATATTATACTGTTCTACGTTGATTAGTTATAGAATTACAGGGTAAAGTCCTATAATCAGGTTAACCCGATTATGAAAGATTGACCTTTTTAAAGAGATTCTGCTGAATGCATTTCAATGGAACTTGCACTGGTAGATAGTTTTTCAGAGAAAGTTTTAGTCTTAGAAGTGTGAATTCGGTCACGCTGTATCTCAAAAAATTGTTTCTCAGAAAATAAATGACTATTGATATATTCAACAATTGAGAAATGAAAATGGAATTGTCCTACCTTTTCTTTCGGCGATAAACATACTTCCAATTTTTTGATATTATCCATGTGAAATTACGTTGTCCATGAGAAGTACTTGTTCACGATGTAAAGTAAATCCTTTGTAATAAGATGTCTGTAAAAGAACTTATTTTTATATTAGTATTGAGTCAAATAATAAGTCACTTTTTGTGTATAAACAATTAGATATATATTATTTAATTTTACAATTAATTAAATTTAAATTTTAGATTAAATTTTGTTAAGTTACAAAAATATATTTATATTTTAGAAATTACAAGAGCCATTTGTTCCTTTTAAATGTGTTGACAGGATGAGTTTTTAAGGCAGACTAACTTAAAAGTTTTGAAGTCTAAAAGCAAGAGAATATTTTTGTTTTTGTTCTTGAATTGTTTATGGTCATGAAATTCTTTTTAATTGGAGTTTACTGGTACATTTCACTAGTAAACGAGCATATTTCACAAACATATGAAGTACATCACAATTAGATGGGATTTCCTACTTGTTAGAGCAATTATACAAATTATTTAATTGGTGCGTGCACTTTGTTCATTATTTGATGCTATAAAATAAAATAGTCATTAAATGATTTCCGTATCGCTTTTAATGATGATAAGCTGGGTACTGTATTTGAAGATAATTGGATATAACTGTTAACAAGATATTTATTTCAGTGAATATGTTCATGAGATATTTCATTAAGTGGAAGAAAACTTCGCGCTGCATTTTCTTGTTTTGAACAGCTGTGTTTTCGAGTGGTTTCAGAGATATTAATTTAATCCAATATGAGATATTATTTCTAACATTTAGTATATAATATATCGTTCTACGTTGCTTAGTTATATACAGTTATACAGTTCTCAAATGAACCAGATTATTAAGATTAGTCTTTTTTAAGATTTGTATAGTCATATAAGATTGATACAGGGCAGATTTCGAAGAGACTTGCATTGTTAAATATTTTTTACGAATGGTTTTAATATAATACATTCGTTATATAGTTCTTTACCAAATCCTATTATAAATGATCAACTAAAAGAATTGGTCCTTAACAGCCCACACATTAGGAAATATAATAGTGCTATGGCGTTCATATCGTTTTCAGCAATGCCGAAGAATATTTCAGGTAAAGTTCCACATTTCTTTAAAACACAAGGTCAAGTTCACTGATATATTTCATTTGATTCAAGTTCGTTTGGAGAAATCAACCAGCGTAGCCGGCAAAGTCTGATAGTCTGAAAAAAAAGGCAGAAAAACATCCATCTAAAATAGCTGAAAAAAGCTGTATATTTTATTAGGATATTTTATCTAATTTTGTGATCAGAAATAAAAATAGAATTACGCACAGCAGAAGCTTGATTGTAAGTAGCTTTTAAAAGACTATTGCGGGAGATTTATTTAAATTTTATATCAATGTGAAGATCCATTTCTTTTTCACAAAGATTCGATGAATTTATTTAAATTATTAGACATACTTTTCTGTATTTTTGTAAGTTATAAATTCCGCCATCACGATAGATATTTTTTTGCAATATTTCTCGAAAATAAGTTGAAGAATAGAAAAAAATAAAATTTAAAAGGAGGTTTTTTGATACTCATAAACTCTTTCCAGAATGAATGAAAATGCACCGCATTGTTTTTCACCCTACTTAATCACGTTCACCCGAGTGTTTATCTTAATAACTAAAAAAAATGTTTTATTAATCAAGATTTTATTTCTCACTCGTTTAATACTACCAGCCATTAAACTAACATTGCTGAAAAAAGCTGCATATTTTATTAAGATGTTAAATCTAATGAAACGGTCAGAAAAAAACATAATTGAGCAAACCACAGTCTTCATTATATATTCCTTTTAACACGATTGATGTGTTGGAGATTTATATAAAATATCTATCAAAACGATGTTTTGGATTCTTTTCTTTTTTATATAGATTCAAATAATTTTTACTAACACAAACGTATTAACTATTAGATTTCCTTATCTGTGATTTAATAGGTTGCAACTGCGGAGTCCCATTATGTTTTAACATTTCCCAGCATATATTTCTTTTAAATGCTAAAAGGTGTAAATTAACAACGTAATAAATACACAGTAAAATAACTTTTATTAGGTTGTTTGACATGTTTCAGCTCATTCCCAGCCATTTTCAAAAACAAATGAGAACACTTCATAATTGCACGGTCTTTGAAGTTATTATTTAAAATGCTCTTATTTAATTTGCATGTACTTTTTAAAAAATTACGCACGTTATCTTTTATTTTTACTTGGTTGTTTGTCACTTGGTTGTTTGTTACTTGGTTGTATTACAAGTTACTCCATGGTTCATATCTGCAACCATGGAGTAACTTGAACCACAATTTCGGTAAGTTAAAAGATGCTGCATCGTTACATATTTTTTTGTGTGTGTTAGTATCTCTATGGTTTCTCTTATTATGGATGGATAGTATAGACTGGAGGGAAAAATTATTTTACTTTCATTGACATTTATTTGAATGATTTCTTCTTGATTTGATCTTGCTAGGGCTGTGGAGTGAGCCGAAACATGTCATACAACCTATTAAAAGTTATTTTACTGTGTATTTATTGTGTTGTTAATTTACACCTTTCAGCATTTAAAAGAAATATATTATTACAAGGTGTTAACATTTGTTATTCTTCCCAACATAGTTGAGAACTGTTTACGAATTCGATTTGACTGTCCATCTGTCCGAGCACTCTCGTATATATACTTGAACTGCCATGTAATTTTTACATATTATTGATGTTTACGGCAGAATGTTAGTTATAGAAAATTAAATGTGTAGCATTTACAATTCGTTTACAGAGATACACAAAAGAATTCCGTTACATTATGGTCTATAGGGAAAAAACGTTTGCGATGCATTTTATTGATTTTTCGATATTTCAAACATAATGAGATTGGTAGGCATCACTGAAGTGGATTACAAAATGATTTCTCAGGAGTGTAGAATAAGTAGCATTTATACTTTGTTTACAGGGACGCACAAAAGAATTCCATTCCATTATGATATATGAGTAAAACTTGCTTGCGGTGCATAGTGTTATAATGCTTTAAACATAATGAAATTGATATGAATTTATGAGGTTAAAGGTTAAAACGCTTTCTGTGGAATATGGAGTGCAAAGCTGTTATCGCTTATTTACAGGGGCACACAAAAAAGTCGGTTGCAGGACTGAATATGGTTATTATTGTTGGAAAGTTGTTCTTGTTTAAATAAAACTTTGGTAAATTAAGTTGGAGGATAGCATAAATACACTATAAACAGACAAAACATGAATTAATACATACTATCGCGTTAGTTATATTATTTTAATTCATAGAAATATACGCTTCTAATGGACCATTTCCTCTTAAAACATACAAACTGTGGGATGTTTGTATCTAATCTAACATGAATATTGCTTGCAAACGCCGCATCTAAGCAGATTTTTTTATGAAATCGTAGGCTTCTTCCAGCATTTTTGCTGCAAGCAATTTTTCCTTTTAGAAACGGAATTCTTACCTATGTTCTTTTTAGCTGAAATCGCAGAAATTTCGTGAACCCAAACTCAACATTTTCTGGAATTCTCCATTCAAACAACGAAAATTTCCTCAAATAACAGAAGAATTTCTGTAAATCATAGGAGTATATTGTCAACCTTCTGCTAGTACTTTGTACGTTTTCTAGTAAATGTTTTAGAGTGTAAATTTACGTTGAATTTTTCTTTTCTAATTCTCAAAAATTCCATCCAACATGCAACAAGAAAGAAGTATCATGCGTCAAGCATAAATTATGAAACACTCTTCAGAACACTGTAACAAAATAACACCGTTTAATAACTTTTAATAATTTCCCAATTGTCTAAGTAATAAACAATGGGGAAAACACATAGCAAATTTGGAGACCCAGTTTCAGCTATTAACAGCTATAGTCGGAAAAATATTCCAATTATTTTGTGTAACAATGTATATGATCTACATATGTGTATATATGCTACATTACATACTGTGCCAAAATTTATTTGAGTAAGAAAACGCATAAAGCAATTGAACATGCTTCTTCAGCAATTTTCGTCAGTAATTGGAAATGTACGTGAATTATTTTCTACAGCCCTGTATAGGATATATAAAGGTTATACACACCAAGTAATATTTTTAAAAATGTGAAATTTAAGAACGCATACCACAATTGAAAACGCACTTCCAGCAATTATTGTTAAAATACAGTAAACGGAATTATTTTGTGTGTTCCTGTAAATAATCAGTAAATGCTATGAACATTATACTCTATAGTAAGCCTCTTGTAGTGCACCTTACTGATGTATATCAGTTTAAATATGTTTGAAATAGTGTAATATTATTAAAATACACTGCAAGCGGTTTTACCTCTTTGGAGATAATGTAACAGCATTCTTTAGAGTGCTCCTGTAAACGTACTATAAGTGCTATACACTTCATTTTCAATACCGAACATGCCATAATAAACCACAATAACATGTATTAATTACATGGCAATCCAACTATATTTACGGCAATTGGAGTACGGATAGCCAAACAGACAGACGGCCAGACAAATGAAATTCATAAACGCTCTTCAACTATGTTGGAAAGGGTTAAAAATAATCACTGGATGCTGTTAATTTTATTCCCTGCTTTATCACATTCATCAAACTCTGTTTATCTTTTATGATGAAAAAAAATTATTCATTAATCAAGATTTTATTTTGCACACATTTAATGCTACACACCATTCATCTAAAATAGCTGAAAAAAGAAAAACTGCATATTTTATCAGGTTGTTCCATCTAATTATGTAATCAGATTTAAACAAACCACAAGCTCATTATTATTGCCTTTTAATACGATTAATGGGTTGGAGATTTATTTATAACTTCTATCAAGATGATATACTAATCCCTTTATTTTTCATATTGGTTAAAATAATTTACTTTTATATAAACATCATAAAGTAAAGTTAAGTATTAGACTTACGTATCTTTAACTTCTTAATTCAGTTAGATTTTTTAAAAAAGTTTTGGTAAAATAAATTGAAAAATAAAATCTATAAATTTACGCAGAAGGTTTACTTTCTAGCATAAAAGAAAAAGAACAACAAGTCATTAATTTTTATTTCTTACTTAATTACGTTGATTAAAGGATGATTATCTTCTATAAAGGGAAAAAAAAAAGTTTCGTTTATCTAGATTCTCTGTTGAGACTATTGCCACCATCCGATTAAAATTGGTGTTAAATAAGCATAACATTTTATTATTTGGTTCCATGTAAAATATGTGGTTAGAAAAAGCAGAATTAAGCAAACAAAAAGTACCATTATAAGTTTCTTTTAATACATTTAGGAAATTTATTTAGACTTTCTACCCAGATTAAGTATTTAATTCTTTCCTTTTTCATGTACTAGATTCAAATAATGTAGTTTAACACATTGTTGACTGTTCATGAGTATGTGCATAGGTGACACATTTTATGCTATTTTGTTACCGTTATTCATAAATCGCAGAAATGCGATTAAATAAGGCGCCGATTATTATTAAAAATTGGGCTGATAAAAAAGCTTAATAAAAAAGTGATTTCATATTAAATTTCCAAACCACGCAGTGCTAAAATAAACTTCATAAGCAAAGCTAAGAAGTAGACTTACTTATCTGTACTTCAGAAAGTTCTAACTGCGCAATATCTTTACATGATGGGCCACTCCCCTATAAGTGTGATTTTTGACTGCCCAGATATCTGATTTTTAAAATTCTCATATTATGTTCGATTCGAATTTTTAATAACCACTGATATATCACAGAATAATAATTAGTACATGGACACAAACTTTATTGAAAAATAAATATGATATCGCAATGGACAGTAGTGACATTTTTTGCTATTTCGTCACTTTACTTAAAAAAGAAAACTTTTGCGATGTTGTATGCATTATTTTCAAATAAATATAAAACCTACAATTATATGTTTTTTTTTACGGTTTTATATATAGCAATTATATTCCAAGTTAAAAGTAGATAAAGTGTAATTTAAACTCAACTTTATTTTAAGCCGATAACTCCCCTTCAAACCAAATCTTAGTAAAAGTTCTTATTTTTTTATGTTTCACTTTATGATGTCCGTACTCCGTACTCAAGATAAAAATAGGTAGAACTGATTCAACGTAATTTACTTTTGCATTTTTAGCGCCCCTCGGAAGAAAATAGCGTAACCAGATATAAGTAATATTGATTTTTTTTGTGTGTGTTTCACAGTATGAAAGCTAACTGAAGTTAAAAAGCTGTGGCACAGAATAAACAAAATTTTATTTTGTGTTTATAACATCCTCTGGCGGGAAATAAAATATCTAAATTTATTAGACTTTTAGAAAATATAATTGATTTTAGATAACTAAATTTAAGTACATTAATTTTTTCCCTATTTTTTTTTTATATAAAATTTTAGAATAAGCTGTTTATGTTTATGTTTTGATAAAAATTTTTGCATATTAGGTATTTTTCACGCTGGTAGCACTCCGGGTGGGAAATTGCATAACTAAAACTTTAAAATGGATTTTTTTATATTCCCTGATAGGTTAAGCACACTCCTAGTTAAAATTATGTAATACAGATTCAAAAAAACTTTCTTTTGCGTTTATAGAGACCCCTGAGAGGAAATAGGGTAGCCAAATTTAAATAAAATTAATATTTTTTGTTTTACTGTGTGGAAGCTATACTGATGTTAAAAATAAACAGTACAGATTCAACACAATTTGCTTTTGCGTTTATAGCATACGCTGGTGAGAAATAGGGTAACTAAATTGACAAAAATGGATTTGTTATATCTTTTAAATAAATTTTCAGAATAAGCTTCTGCCTCGGACAAGTTTATGTTTCGTAAAATAATTTCACATGAAAGGATATTTTTTTACGTCGGTAGCGCCGCTGGTGGAAAATTGAATAACTGAAACTTTAAAATAGATTTTTTTATGATATCTCATATGGGAATCATACTCCAAGTTAAAATTAGATAATGGAGATTTAACATATTTTTTCCCCGTTTAGATCATCCCCTGGCTGGAAATATAGTCACTAAATTCAAATAAAATTTATTCTTATGTTTTTGTAGTAAATCTTCATCAGCTCAATTTGATGTTTCGATAAAAGAAAAAAAAAACTTACGTGATAGTTATTTTATTTTTTACGCTTGTGGGAGATGGCATGACTAAAATTTTAAAAATCTTTTCTCATATGACAACCATACTCCAAGTTAAGATTAAATAGGGTAATTTAAACTCAACTTCCTTTAACGCCGATTACGACCCCTTGAGAGAAATATATTAACCAAATTTAAATAAATGTGTTTTTTATGTTTCACTGTATGCCGTACACAAGATAAAAATAGGTTGTACTGATTTAACATAATTTTCTTTTGCGTCTTTGGCGAACACTGGCGGGAGATAGGCTATTTACATTAAAATTAAATTTATTTTTTATGTTTTACTGCATGGAGCTATTTATGGTGAATACTTTGAATTTAAGCTCATTCCATAATGGAAACAAAACTTTAAATTATGAATATGGAAATCAGTACAAATTAGCTATTCATTACTGATACTAAACTATCAACTAAACTGTTACACGAAACAAACAGACGCAAGGTATATGCAATTAATCTGTATGCCGGCCTGTCCATCCATACACAATTTAAATTTTATAAAATGCTCTTAATTCCAAGAAATTTTAATTGGTTATTATGGTAGATTCCAATGTATTTCCACCAATGGATAAATTAAGAACAAATTTGAAACGCGCGAGTCTGTTGAAAGTCCGGGTGTTAGCAAAGAGGGCAGCATGGGACAGAGGCTAGTTATACACAAATGCACAGCAGTTATATATAAATGCTTCTGCAATAGCCTTTAATATTTCTTCAACATAACAGTTACTATATAGAGTTACAGGACAATGTAGGAGGACAAAAAAAGAGGGTTACTGTAATTATTAGTATTATTTGCGCCATTGTTGGCGCGGTGTATTTACCTGACACGATAACACGTAAGTACCGTTAGATTTTACACGCTATAAGAAATTCCTTTTAAATATAGTTTTTAAATATGACGTAATTTTCACCATTAATTGATTTCCGTACGTAATATTTTAATTATTTTAAACTTTTTTTTTCACGTATATTTTTCAATGGAAAAATGTTTAGAAATAATATTATTTGGACTTTTTAAAATCTGGCAACAAATGGCTGTTTCAAACTGTGAATTAAATCTCTATTCAGATAGTGAAATTTTTAATAAAAAAAAAATAAAAAAAGAATAAAAAAATAGACAAATTTAAGAAATATATTGGACACCACACACCACAATCTAGTCAAGTATATGCTTGCAAAAGATGGTTATATTCCTATGCATACTTTTTGATCCTATAAAATTTATGTAACGGAATTATTTTGACTGATTTCAACATTAAATAGCGCGCTTAAATAATTCTTACATCTAAAAACTGCCTGCTTCAACGTGTTCACCATACACTTCTATATAAAACTACCAGTTTTCACGTTTTAAATGGAACAGTTTTTGCAATATAAAACGAAAAAGTAGAAATATCACAATAAATTCAATAACGACGAAATTAAAAGAGAAAACAGGTAAATAAAAGCACTTGCAAAATTGCAGACTTTGTATCTTTTGGCTACAATCAATGCTAGCAAAACATTGAACATTGCTAATGCAACGATCTTTGCTTTGCAGAAAAATGAATACAATATCTTAATAAATGTATAATTTGTGAAATTAATGTATCAATTAAATAAATATTATTTTGCTTAGACAAAGTTTAAACATTTAAATATTAGTAAAACAATTCTAATTATATTTTTAAAATAAATATTTATTAATAGATTTTAATAAAATCACCAAATAAGCAAAAAAAGCGCAAAACTGAAATTGCGTGGTTTAATTTGGCAACCCTTATGTTTATTTAAATTATTTTTTAATTTTTAATGAATTACAATTACTTTGTTTTAGAAAAGAAATAAACTTCCATCATAATGTATGGAAAAATAGAATATGTAAATTTAAGTGAACATTCGAAAAAAATGCACTAACATCTTATTTTTTATTATTATCTATTAAATCACATTCATGAAAGATTAATCTTCTTTTATGAGAAACTTTCATTAATCAAGATTTTATTTGTCACTCGTTTAATACCAGAAGCCATTCATCTAAAATAATTGCAAGGAAAAAAAAACACCTGCATATTTATCATAATATACTACATCTAATTATATGGTCAGAGAAAAAAGAATTATGCAAACCACAACTTCAATATAAGTGCCCTTTAATACGATTAATGTATAAGAAATTTTGTTTTAAATTTTTATCAAGACGACGTACTTAATTCTCTTTTCATGCAGGTTCAAATAATTTTCTTAATATGAATTTCATTAAGGATCTTAAGCATTAAACGTACTTATCTGTATTTTAGTAAATTGTAATTCCTCTAATCCTTTTAATTTTTACATCCTTCTACATTCATAGAAAAAAGTTTTGGATTAGTGAAAATTTCCGTCTTTCGTCTTTTGATGAATTTAAATGTTCCTGAATACTGTTTGAGTAATTCTGGACCGGTGTCTCACTGTCTGCTTGGGCACTGTAACTGAAGAACTAATGTACGGAATTTTACGAACTTTCATATTTGTTTCGAAAAACATAAATTGATGTTGATTAAATTCTGCTGCATATCATACACCACGCGTTCTTTTTACAATGTATGTGAAACATGTATTATCTCGCCGGCTATGTTGTGCAATTGCACTAAACTTAATACGTGTTACGAAAAACTATGCTTATTCAATTTTATTCAGTATGAGTTATATGTTATGCATTTTTGCGAAGAACACTCTAGCTACTTCTCAGCTTCTGTTTAGTAAAAATGCTCCAAATGTCAGTGTTTTTCTATTTAGGAAGCACTGTAATACCAATGGAGCATTTACAAAGTTAACAATTGCTAAATTGGGAGGACAGGTGACGTGGTGGAACTCGCTTTATTTGACAAAATGCTTAGGTCAAAAGATATTATAAGCATCTTAAATATAATCTACCAATTTTTCAGGTTTAGAATGGGATGGAGAATTTAATAACATCGTATCATCTTCAGAAAATTCGTGACTAGCCATATTATACCAGCCGAGAATAATACAACCGCGTTATTCAGATTAATATATCGCTAACCCGTAAGAAAAGTGAAACATTTAAAAAATACTACATTTCTCAAGAGAGGCAAACAAAATTCGTTTTTCTACTGCAACATAAAAATATAGCACTTAACTCTGCATGCAGCTCTAAAACCGTACATTAAAGCGTAAATCTCTTAAGAATCAAGGCGTAGAAGCGATAGAGGTACATCTCAGATCATCAGAGATCCCTCCAGATAATCTGCCAATTCCGACAACTGCATAATTTGCCCCATTTCTTGTTGAAATGCCTTCATAAATAATCTCTCAAATAAAGATGACAGGAGAAAAACGCATCGTTAACAATCCGGGAGTCGTAATCAAGAATTATAGTCACTAATTGCATCTAATGACGTACATGGATTTTACCGAAGGTTTTTCCAGTAAATTAGAACACTTAGTGACTTTTAATATCTCATACGCGTGTAATAACTCTCACTCTGAAAGTGTTAGTCGCGAGAGAAATATGTCTTCTGTAATAAGCCTCTAAGGCAACTAGAAGCAGAATATTTTTCTGCAATATTATTTCTAACGAAATATGATTCATCCACTGTAAAAAATGATCAATGTTTCTTATTTTATGAAAATATACTATAATCACGAACGAAAATATAATATAATCTTCTGAGTTATCCAACATTCCGAAAAGCGTGTTCCATTGTCTTTTGAATCAACAGAAAGCAATACATTTCCAAAATTTAAAGAATTATTTATAAAAATAAAATTTCTCTAGCTGCCCGTATTTTTCAGAAACGTTTCCGAATAGTTTTTATAGTGTATTAATCAGTTTCCTCAGCCTGAAATATCTATTTATCGAATGTCATCCATTCTCAAGTAAACGTTTTCAGATGTATGAATTAATTTATACATGAAAGAGTAAAGAAATAATCTTAATTTTAGTGTTAATGTTAACGCTGTTAATTTTGCATGTTTGTCTGTTAAGCATATTTGTTGAACATGAAAATGTTTACTTGACAATGGATAGCATCGGAAAAAACTATATTTCGGGCTTAGAAAACTGATTAATACAATTTAAAAGCTACTCGTAGACGTTTCAGAAAATGACGGCCAGCTAGAAAAATTTTGTTTTTCTAAATGATTCTTTAAATCTCGAAATGCCATTGATGTCTGAGGTTTCTAAAGATAAAGAAACACTGTTCAGAATCATGGTTAACAAGGATGAGTTTACATTATAAATTTATTCGTCATTATATTATATTTTTGTAGATTCAGAAACATTCGTCATTTTTTACAGTGTAATTAATTAATCATTTATTAAACCTTTAAGGAATAGTCACCTTAATATATTTCTGAACATGTGCAAATCATTGGATTAATAAACGTGACCCTGATGACACAAACTTCCCCTTTTATGGATTACAATATTGTATTATAAAAGGATGCCCTATACCTGGATCAAATAAGGTAAGCGAATTACCTTACCTAATTTTTTATTGAACAATTATTGACTTCAATAAATATTTAATAGACACTATAAAATAACTCACTCCAATTTACGTAGAAGCTAGTAAACAAGTGTTGGTGATTTATAACACTGTGGTGGAAAAATGACACAAAGCGTAATTTAACTGGTTTACCGATTACTACACTTATGACACATTTTCAGTAGCAAAACACACGAAAGTTAGTGAAATTATCCGCAAAAAGAATATAACTTTTCATGTGAATGAGCGATATTAGAATGATATAGAAGAAAATTTTGCGATGCCCCTAGCATGTTAGTTTAATACATTTAATTTCACGTATAATATATATTGGGCGCATTTAATTTTCAAAATTTGCAGCACTGCATTGCTTTGTTACACACTCCCACCGGGCAGACCGACTATTTAATATTTCAAGCAACATATTTTCACATATACAGTCGGATATATAAACTTTAATGATGTTTGAGGAGGAAGAACTTTCTGAAACCACGTACATATATCTTTTACTATTTATTGTCCATGTTACCAAATTTACATTCAAACATTATTTAAAAAACATGGTTAAAAATTCACTAAAAACGTCCCCCATTTTAAAAATGTAAAACAGTTTCAAATAAAAACCTTCACCACTCCACCAAAGCACTTTCGCCCTGGCTAGAGCATCATCAGTTGTAATCTTCAAGTCTCTGCTTCTCCGCTATATATACGACGGCTGGTTGAAGAATTCCCTCTATCGGCATTCAATTCTCTCTGCAACCGCGACCTGCGTTATACACGGCCGGTGCATGACGTTTAAAACGTCACATGTAGTGGATCATTTTTACAAGGTGATTGGTGCAAAACGGGGGGCGCGTCGCTTTACACCAATAACCGTGTAAAAATGATCCACTACATGTGACGTTTTAAACGTCATGCACCGGCCGTGTATAACGCAGGTCGCGCTTCAACCAGCTTCAAGAGAAGATCTTCAACCAGCAGTCGTATATATAGGAAGCAAAGACTTGAAGATTATAACTGATGATGCTCTAGCCAGGGCGAAAGCGCTTTTGTGGAGTGGTGAAGGTTTTTATTTGAAACTGTTTTACATTTTTGAAATGGAGGACGTTTTAGTGAAAATTTTTAACCATGTTTTTTAAATAATGTCTGAATGTAAATTGGTAACATGGACAATAAATAGTAAATTTAGAAACATTAACAAATGAACACCTGTTTTTAATATATCTTTTATTTAAAATTATTATTACTATGTATCTATCACATATACATATCACAATTTTTTGACCAACTTTTCAACTAAGTAAAATGTTTAAAAACTTTAACTTTTGAAATTTGCTTTATACGTTCTGATGGTAGATCGTAGGATAGTAGTTGCGAACTCAAGTCACCCGTATCCCATAGGAAAAAGAACAAAATTTTGCGATGCCCCCCAGCATGTTAGTTTAATACGTTTAATTTCACGTATAATTTATTGGTCGCATTGGCGCAAGACAAACATTTTGATAGCATACCAACAAACTGTCTACGCGATAAACATTCTGTTGGATAAATTCCATTTTTATTAGAATAAGCAAAGTAAAATCAGGACTGTGCATATAAAGACTAATAAAAATTCCAATTAATCTTTTCAGGATTTCAAGACATTACAAAATTAATTCAAAACATTACCCCTATGTATTGCATTTTCTCTGCTACTCCTTCGACATAAATGAAATCAATTTTTTTTATATCTGCAGAACTTTTAGGGTCTTAATGTTTTTCAAACGAACATCGGAAGAGAAATAAAGTCATAAAGCAGCTTAGGTATTTAGTTTTGTTTGTATGTTACTAAAAATAACAAAATATGAACATTCAGTACGTAACATATTTAATGTTAAAATATCAAAATAATAAGTTAATGGTACAGATTTCAAATGATATTGATTGTTACAAAAAGGTTTGGAATTCACGATAATTTAAAACTTTTGTAATAAATTCCGAGTAAAATATAATTCTTAATCATATGTAGTCTTTCCCTAAACTTTCACCCCTTGTAAAGTCCGTAGCAATATTTCTAGTACTTTTACCATGCCACATAAAACAGTTTCGTCACCATTCATGCAGATAAATAGAAATAAGGTGGGGTATATAAAACATATATATTGATTGCGGTCTGGATACAGGGACCGGTCTAAAAAAAGAATTAAATTAAAAAACAGAGTACGTGGAAGATTAATGGCTGAAATTGGCAAGGTAGTGATTAAAAGTGTTGAATGTAGATAATACACATTGATAACACAGTTTTTTAGGTTTAAATTAAACTAACGTTTATTGAGACCTATCACAAAAATAAAATAAAGATGAAAAACATGACAGACAATTTAATTAAATAAAAATATAATGGCATATGGCAACAAAAAAAAAACAAGGTGTCAAAAATAATATAGCATGAAATAACTTTAAACTTTCCAAAACAAAACCATGTCCTACTCACATGCTGGTAAGTTACTTCATAAGAGTATTTAACACTGTTCATTTATTATCACAGTTCAGTATAAAAAGAGACTCAATTTTAATCCACATAATTATAGAAGCACTGCTGAAAAGATGTAAAATAAATTAGAGTCAGCCTTCCTCTCTATTCGTATTTGACGAAACCAAAAGTAGATAAGTTGACATCACAGTAGAGAAAACACAAAACTGAATATTGGTGCACATGTCACTTTAAAAAAAACACTTTCATATTAACAAATCACAATATCAAATGGATTTCGGAAGAATAAATATTACTGCAGCATTAAAACATTTGTTTAAAATTTATTGTATAACCTAGCTGCTGCTATCATTCGCTCGCCCACCTCTCAACGGCCTTCTCATTCTCTTTTAAAAACCATCAACATACCGCTTTCCGATAACGCCCCCTTTCTAATGTGCAAAGTTGAGAAGTTCTTAAACTGCCTATTGGCGAAGTAATTTAGAGTGCCTTTGAAAACTGTGGCACGGCCTCTGGGCGCATGCTCCCCTATAACGTTACGAATGAAATAATTTCGTAGCTAGCGGTCGCAACTGAATCCGGAAAAAGGCTGAGAAAACGATAGTCGATGTGAGAAACGATATCGAAATGAACAGTTTGGAAAGTATCTATAGATCGGCGAGTTGAAAAACGAAAAGAAAGATTTGAATGATACTAGAAATGGAAAACGATAGCGACTGAAGAAAATGAATACAGGATTGAATGGGAAAATTAGACAAGTACGAAAAGGTGACATTATGTATAAGTTTCAAGGCCCAAAAATATATATATAGGGCTAACATTTATATATATACCGGAAGATGTAGAAAATAGGTATGGTGATTATCTCCTGTATTCGCCAAGATCTCGCCAAGGTTCTATGCACACTGAAAAAATCGCCATTTGTTGTATAATCGTGAAAAATAATTTCTATCAAGAATTGCTTTCATTCGTTTTCATAAAACTATTGTCTTTTAATTTTTTTCTCCTTTTTAAACTGTTAATTTGAAACATCTATTTTTATGATTTCAGTTCTCAACACGAGAAACGTCTTCATGACAACAACAGAATGTCAAACATAATATTATTTAGATTTACAAGACATTCAAATCAATAAAATTTATTTTTAGCAATCATTTATATGTGGATTTACATTCTTAGAATATAAAACGTGTATTTATCGTACCCTTTACTTTGCCTTTAAAGGAAAATATAAACAAAATGCAACTAGTCGGATGTGCCAATCTCAAAACTTTATTCTATCTCATACATGTGAAAATTTCAAAATTCGCTATCACAACACCAATAAAATCAATATTTTTCGTCAGCTATTTGCGAAGCGCCGGTTTATCTGGATGCGAAACACCCTTCGCTGCACGAGCAGCCGACATTCAACACAACTATGAAAAATCGAGAATATCGCACTAAAACCTCTATTACAGCGTTTCCTTCTGGCGGAATATCTCCAAATTTAAGTGGAATTTTCTTGTCATAGTGAAAAACTTATAAATGGAATTTGGTTCAATTCTATGCATAATCTTGTACACTTTTCGATAGTACAGTAATAAAAATGGCATAAAAATCACTATCACAGCGTCCCGTTCTTGCGGAATATCTCCAAATTCAAGGGGGACCTGCTGGCCATAGTGAAAAACATATAAATGAAATTTGGTTCAATTCTATGCATAGCTTCATACATTTTTCTATGGTACAATAATGAAATCTGCACAAAAAACATCGCTATCACAGCGCCCTCTTCCGGCGGAATACCTAAAAATTCAAGGGGGACCTGTTGGACCTGTCAAAAACCTATAAATGAAATTTGATTCAATTACATGCATATCTTCAAACACTTTTCGATGATAAAATGAGGACAGACAAACAGGCGGACAGACAGACATTTTAGATAAACATGTTTTTCGGGATCTCTGACCCCTAAAACGTGTAAATCTTTTGAAAACCGGAAGGTGAAGAAATTTTCGGTTACAATACTTTCTTCGATTATAGATAGCAGAAAGTAAAAATGTGTTATTAATTGCAGTTCTTTAAATATCATTTTCAAAAAACACGATATTTATTTAAATTAGTTTTTTTTTATAGTTGGTTTCCTAAATTAACTCGTATTTAGCCAGAAAATGGATGACAACATAGTAGAAAATGTTGTTTAAGTTTCGAATGTTAAATTAAAATATCTCAGCGAGTGTTTCTCTTTGACACATATAATTCTTTTTTCATTTGCCTTTTTAGAATGATAACATTTTTCTAAATATAACTTATAGAAAAAGGAGCGATATAAAAAACTTAATAATAATTCAACCATATCAGAAATTTGTTCCTTCTTCGTATATTTTTTTGTAATTGGAAGTATGTTTAAGAGATATTTGTCATGACCTCTGTTTTGAATCACCTGATATACATTAAAAAAAAGGGTTATGCATAAGTTTCTTGATTTACGTTAAAGCATAAAAATCACATAATTTAATCGGCACAGTATTGACCATTGGCATTTATGATTTTATGTCAATTATCGCCTAACCCATTCTTGTGCATCCCTTTCTTGAAAACATATACATGTTGGGATTCTATAAAAGGAGCAATGGAAGATCGCTCTTGGACCTCTGTGTGGAAAGATTGACCATGCGAGGGTGTCTTTGAGGATTCAGAAGAAGTGATAATCTGTGGGAGCCAGGTCTGATGTATAGTGATATAAGAATGGGATAAAATAACTCATTCAAATTACAAAATGCTGTTTTTCGTCACCATGTCACAAAATGCACTTTCGTCAGCCGACGTGAAAACAGTGCGAGGCAAGTATTGAGTCGTTTTGCAGTATTGCGGTTGCTGAGTTGCTGAGCAACTCAGTGACCAAATTTATAAATCTTATGCTTATAATTTTCTTGCACGTTTGTTTGATGGGGAATGTGACGTATTGCAAGGTTTACCGTCGATTGAATGGCGACCGCATCCAACAGCCCCTGAAACTACATATAGTCAATTTCCTTTGTCTTGTCACTTTTGTGTGTATTTTACAATTCGAATTGACCTTTGAGGATTTTTCCAAATCATTTCATTCTTCAATGCGACTTTTCATATGTTCCACAGATTGATGCTCTCGTCTTCGTTGCAGTTTTATCAAATTTAAACAGGAATAACATGCAATATTGCAGATGTGTTATATTGGGACCCATTCTTTCTGAAAAAGAAACCGAAAAAATCATTAGAATGGACTGTAACAACCGAAGCTGTGGATTTCATAGGTCAGATACTTCTGCATTACTCAAATATAATTAGCTAATCGACAAAATATTATATGATATCGCAGTGCACTCAACAAAGTATTACCAAATGAACAAATCATCGAAAACTATTAGAAAAAGGCTTCGAAATTGATTCAATAGTACTCCAGGATGAAAGGGTCGAGAGACGATTTGCCGGACGAACAAGATACTTTCACGGCCGACCCCGGAGCGGGAGGTCATCAGGACGCATGTTTAGGACATTTGGCCGAAGTTCGGAGTAGAATTATTTGCTGTTTGAGATAATGTATATATATATATATGTCTTTTTAAAACTCTTTGTTCATATTTTCTTCAGCCTCCCTCTTTCCCCCTAACCTGGGCGATTCCCATTCCATGACAATTGTCAACAATCTCTCTTTATTCTTTCTTTTGACATAACATATCATATGAACAGTCTTTATACGATGACTGATGTTCCTGTCTATTTTTTCTTAAATTTTCGTTAATTTCTTTCTTTTCATTGAAGACATTCTAGGGGCTCTACTAGAGTAGTCCAGCTCTGTCACAAGATGTTTATTTTCTGTCGCTACTTTTATATTCCCTTTTTCGACACCGTACAGCATGATACTCTCCATCAAAGCATTAAAGGTCACTATAAAAAAAACTTAATATAAAATTTCGTACAAGTTGTCGAGGAGTAATGGAATCTATTTTAAAACCTCTACATATTTCATTTGAACAAACCTGTTACTTAAATTTTAATGCTTTGAAAGTCTGTTTCTAGATTGTTGCATAAAAATATTTAATATTTTATCTTATTATTCTTCATAGTGGTTTTGAGAGAGTAAGAATAGGAAAGATGAAGAAGCAAACGGAGAAAGGATTACGCGCTAAACGGTTTGGTGCATTATTAAGTAGATTACTTGAATACATATCTAAAAAAAATAAAGGATGAATAAACCGATGAAATAATATGAAAAAACGCACACATGATTTTAATCCCAACTCAAATAAAATAAACAAATTCAAATATCAAACTTTTAAACAAACTATGTAAGAATGTTAATTAAATTTAAAACTTTTAATCCTTATGTAGCATCTAATAAATTTTCACTTTAAAGCTCTATGAAAACTGCGTAAAAGTTTGTAATAAAAATATCAATTTCTGCATACGTAACTTGACATTATAATTAAAATATTCAAGCATAATTAACTGATCGTAAGCGTTAAATAAGTATCAATTAGGGTCATAATTAGAACAATTGATGAAGAAATTTGTAAAGAAATGATAAAAGTTTATGCTTGTTTCAAAATAATCGGTAAAATAAGAGGCTTTACAGTAGGATTTTTCAAATAAAATATCTTGCACTGCAGCGAAAAAAAAATGTATCATACACAGACATGCAGATAGACTTGGAGATAGACAAACAATGGTTTGTATTCGCGACATTCCAAAATAAGTAAATTCGTTTGAAACAGGAAGTAAAAAAATAAATCTCACGAATTCAATTCTGACTTAGAAATAGTAATATAGTAATAATAATAATAATAATAAGAAGAAGAATAATAATAATGTACTATATAAATTTTCAAAGCAAAGTACAGGGTGATTACAAATGAATATCCCAACTTTGAAGGACTATATCTTCTGAACAATAAAAGGTAGTGTTCCACTTCACACATCGAATTGGGTGAGAAGTTATAAAGTTTCATAAATATAAAGGTTCGGTTTTTTTTGGCGAGGGATGGTGCAACGAGTGGTGGGTTGAAAGTGAACCGGCATGTTCCGTTGCGAGTTCATCCAACAGGATGGTGCACCACCCCATTGGCACCTTTCTGTACGAGAGTTTTTGAACGAACAACTGCCGCAACGGTGGATTGGTCGCAAAACAGATTTCGACGCTGCTCTTCATCAGTGGCCCCCACGAAGCCCGGACATAACTCCATGCGATTTTTTCTTTGGGGATACATAAAAGGTAAAGTGTTTTTTTCGTCTCTACCAGCTGACACTGCTGAACTGAAAACGAGGATAACTGCAGCTATTGCAACTGTAACACCCGACATGCTGAAAACCGTGTAGGACGAATTCTCCTACAGAATGGATGTCGTTCGTGTTTCTGCTGGTGGTCACATTGAACATTTATAAATTTTTGCTATTAGTAATTTCACAATCTTCTTTTTTATGCATTTTTCCACAAATGTGTGTATTTTCTATACTTTTGTTAATAAAACCCTTCAAATTTGGAACATTCATTTGTAATCGCCCTGTATAATGATGATTTTTTTAACGAATTAATGGATGTTTTCAAATTGTAAGATTATTTTTTTATTTTACTTACGGCCTTATAACAAACATTATAAAAACTAGAAAACTTATTTTGGATTTGTATTATTTCTGTAGTTAGGTTTGTTTGTTTACTGTTAAAATTGCACATTGCAAAATAAATGGAGTACGATTTTATATACTTAGAAATCTAAAACTTTATATTTTATCTGTGTTATACTACTTTTATTTTCTACAAACTGGCAAAAAAAAAAAAAAAATAAAAAAAAATAAAACAGCCATAAATGTAAGCCTTATTTTCAAATTTCACTTTCTATGAGAGATACGTTAACTGGTTTTATGCTAAAAAGATGGATTGAAATCCAAAAATGCCGAATAAATGTAGTACGGTTGCATATGTTTAGAGAGCGCAAGTATTATATATTCTTTGCGTTTCACTTATTTTATGTTCTAGTGCCTTATAAAAGAAAATCACAAAAGTCGTAAATGTAAACATTATTTTGAAAATTTACTATTTTTAGAAGTTGTGTTTATTGATTTACTGTTAAAATTATGGATTGAAATGTAAAAATGCAGAAGAAATGGAGGGGGATTACATATCGACAGAAAACATAAGTATTATAATTTATCTGCTAAGAAATGTTTTAGAATTTTCATCTCTTCAACCATCAAAATATTTTTTGGAAAAGTAAAAAATAAAAAAAAAATGAATAAATACAAAAACATGAAATAAATAATTACTTTGACTTTCCTAAGAACAAAATATTTGTTTTTGTAAAGAATAAATATTATTTATATACTATTATTTTCTAGTATTTTTCTTTAATACAAGGCATTTCCAGAATTCTCTTAAATATTATTTTAAATACAGATCATTATTTTTTTTTTTCACTTAACACAATTTATTTCTTTGCATACGCGAAAACAAATCTTTTTATGCATAAAAACAAAATATTGTGTTATCAAATCTGACACATGTGTATGAGTGGATTTTTTTTACATTTTGTGTATTATAGTGCATTTTGTTCAGTGAATTTTTATTCGAGTTTGGCTAAAATTATTTGTGCATTAGAATTTTAATTGAAAGCCTGTCAAAGTTTGAGGAATAAAAGAAAAGATATTTTTAAAAGTTAAAAGGAAGTTTTATTATCATTATATTTCCTAAGCAAAAAATATTCTTAGACTAGCTGATAAGCAATTAGATATGTTGCATTTGCATTGTGTGAGAACGTTTGATTTTTTAGGGAAAAAAATATATTATACTACATTTGAAAAAGATTTATACTAATTTTACTAAATTCCTCATTATAAACAAGAATCATATTTACAATGTAAATTAACTGAAAGCAAAGTTTTGCAAGTTTCGTGCTTTTGAAGCAATTATAGTACAATGCCTTTATTAGAAAATGGCGACATTCGAGCAATAAGTTTCCATTGGTTGGAAGTATCTTTTTATAAAAACTTACAGTGATTGCCAATATTACCAAATTTGTTTTTTTATTGTCTAACTCAGCCATACTCAACCTGCGGCGTGCTGGTCTCAAGTGGCCCGGTGACCTTTTATGTGCAGCCCGAGGTAAATAATCATTAATCGGTATTTATAAAGTTAATTGAGATGTGCATAAAATACAGAGTGTCCCAAAAGTCTCCGTACAACTTCAAAAAATTTTTACAAACAAAATAATAGGCCTACAGCAAAAATAATTACAACAGTATATAAAGTAACTTAAAACGTTTTTTCTACTACCTTAGTATACTTGTACATCAGATCCTTTCATTGCACGAAGAATATCAAGTCGATATTCCAATTCCATCCACGTGCGTTACAGCATGCTAACATCAACAGTAGTTACAAATGTTTGATGAAATCCGAATTAAAGTTAATAGTCTCATGGAATTGAAACAAAAGATCCAAACAGCAGTAGCTACTGTTGATGTTAGCATGAAAAACGTTCGTGGATTAAATTGAATATCGTCTTGATAATCTTCGTGCTACGAAAGGATCTCATGTTGAAGTTTACTAAGGCAGTAAGAAAAAAACTTTTTAAGTTACTCTATGCACTGTTGTAATTATTTTTGCTGTAGGTCTATTATTTTTTTGTAATAATTTTTTGCAGTTGTACAGAGACTTTTGGGACACCCTGTATATTTAGTATTATAACTGTTATTTTATAATTTTTCATGGGAAGACAAAATCTGTCATTTTATTAATTATTGATTTACAATTATGTTAAAACATCTTAAAGGCCGTTTTTTTAGTAAATTATTTTTACGTGTAATCCTATTTGTGCTACAGTGGTGTGTACCATTCTTACTCTTCAATACTAATCAAACATTATCCCAATTTAATATACTTTTCGCTATATATTTCTCCAATTATTTAAAAAAAAATGCATTGAGTAAAAAACTGATTTATTAGAGAAAATCCCCTGATTTTTTTATTTTGAATTTGGAAGTTCTATACAGTTATAATATTACGTTTACTATTTATTATATAGGATTGAATATTTGTCGCGAAAACACTGACTCCAAGAAAATTATTACACAACTATTTCCAAACAACAAACATCGCGACACATTTCTACAACGTTTGCTGTAGAAATCTACTACGAACTTTGTCTTTTTTAGATTACTAGATTATCTTATTATTTTAATTACTCCTTTTTTTTATCCTTTTATAAGTGCGTGGTACTTAAGTGGCGGCCTACCGCCTCAAAGATATGTTTGCGGCCCGCGATAAAAAAAGGTTGAGTATGGCTGTAACTCGTCGATACAAATTAATACAAATCATTAAACGTACCTATCACCCACTAAAAAAAACAAAATAAAATAAAAAATAAAAGAATATTTCTTCACCAGTTTGGATAGTAGGCGATATCCTATTATTTACATTTTTCTTTCCTTTTTGTCACAAAAATGGAGTAATTCTGATGCCACTATTGCAGAAATGTCATTCAAAATTATATTAAAAAAATATATCTCGGAAACTAATTCAAATTTTAAAATTCTGAGAATTATTATGACATCCTCGGACCCATAGAATAACTGGTGCAAATTTTTTCGCTCAATCTTCGATTTTCCAGGAGAAGGAGTTGTTAAGTATAAACAGACAATCAGATTTTAATATAATAGACTAGCTGCGTGGCAACCCGATGTGTTGTATTTAAATTATATGAGATCTTTCAACTTTTTGAAAGAAAACAAAATCTAATTTTGGGGTAAATTTAGAAAAACAAATATAATACTAATTTTATTATACAGGGTGTCCGAAAGTTCTGGAAACTGTCAAATAACTCGAGAAATATGCATCGAACTGAAAAACAGGAAAATGCATATTCAATATTTTTGAAAAATCTATTTATTGTATCAAAGATGTTCTCCCCCCCCCCCAACTCTGCACCTTGCGGGGAAAGGGGGACAACTTTGAAATCTTAAATGATAACCCCCCCTTTTTTTTATTGTTGATTCGGATTTTACGGGAAGAAAACGCAACTTTTGTACTGCCCATTTTCTTCGGAAAATCGTAGATGACGTTGTAATCGAGTAAAATGCCGTGAGAATCGTTTCCATTGAAAATTCTGGAAACGGTCAAATAACTCGAGAAATATACATCAGATAGAAAAACGAAACAATGCACGTTGAATAGTTTGAAAAATCAATTTATGGATATCAAAAATGAACCCCCAAGTCTGCCCCCCTGGGGGGGAAGAGGGTAACTTTGAAATCTTAAATAATAACCCCCCATTTTTATTGCAGATTTGGATTCTGCGGGAAAAAATACGTCGGATTGAAAAACGGAAAAATACGTGTTCGATATTTTAGAAAAATCTATTTAGGGATATAAAAGTTGCCACATTTCTAAAATATTGAACACCTATTTTCCGTTTTCAATCCGATGTATATTTCTCGAATTATTCGACCGTTTCCAGACTTTTGAAAGGAAACGATTCTCACTGAATTTTACTCGATTACAACGCCATGTACGATTTTCCGAAGAAAATGTTCAATACAAAAGTTACGTATTTTTCCCCGCAGAATCCAAATCTGCAATAAAAATGGGGGATTATTGTTAGATTTCAAAGTTGAATGGATATTCCAAATTTGGTCCCCTTTCCCCCAGGGGTGCAGAGTTGGGCGGTGAACTTTGATATCCCTAAAGAGATTTGTCAAAACTACTTAACGTGCATTTTTTCGTTTTTCAATGTGATGTTATTTTTCGAATTATTTGACCGTTTCCAGACTTTTCAATGGAAACGATTCTCGCTGCATTTTACTCGATTACAGCGTCATCTACGATTTTCCGAAGAAAATGTTCAATACAAAAGTAACGTTTTTTCTCTGTAGAATCAGAATCTGCAATGGGCATTCCTGGAAATAAAAAAGCAGATGAGGCGGCAAAACTTGCTCTTAATCCGTTATGCCATAAAATTCCACTCTCATACGTTAAACTACCTATAAAACGTTTTATTCATAGAATGTTTGAATTTAGAATACAATAATAAACTGCACTATATCAAGCCTACAATTATGACCTGGCCTGCAATTTATCCAAGGAAAACAGATGTTCTTCTGACTCGCCTGAGAATTGGACATTCAAGGATTACTCATAAACATCTCTTACTTCGGGAGGATGCACCCATGTGTGCACATTGTTATTTTGTTTTCCTGACCATTTATCATGTTTTAACTGACTGTCCGGGCGTCCGGCACTTGTATAGAATATATTTTAATTCATCATCAACAATCTTGACAAACCTCATTGGGGAAACATCTCATGGGGCACTCTTTCTTTTTTTAAAACATGCTGGCTTTTATTTTGCGATATAGTTTTTATATATCCTTCATGTTTTATCTATAACAATGTTAGTTTATACTTGTTTAACTTGACATTTGGATGGGGCAACCCCATCCAGATAGTATTTCTTAGTGTATTACTTTTATATTTCACTTTTTTAAGAATTCTTAATATTTGTTTTATACACTGTATGACTATATCTGGATGGGGTCACCCATCCAAATATTTTTCTCATTAAGATTTTTTCCATTTTGGTTTTTGTTGTGTATTTTTTAATATATTTTTTCTTACCTTTTACTTAGGCGCAGCTTGTCCCCAATGGGACCGTGTGCCATTAAATCTTATGCAACCAACCAACCAACCGAATCTACAATCAAAGAGGGGCGTTATCATTTAAGATTTCAAAGTTGCCCCCCTTTCCCTCAGGGGGCAGAGTTGGGGGGGACAACTTTGATATCAATAAATAGATTTAAAAAAATATTGAACATGCGTTTTTTCGTTTTTCAGTCCGATGTACATTTCTCGAATTATTGGACCATTTTCAGGCTTGTCGAACACCCTGCATACAAAATTTTAAGTAACAAATCATATTTACAATGTAATTTAAAAGTGTAAAAAAAAAAAAAATGTACTTTGTCAGTGACTTTATTTGCCAGAAATATTTCGTTATTTTAAGATTTGGCTATTAATGTTGGTGGATTGAAAAAGACTCTTTTATGAGAAATTTTCTGAAGAGAATTAAAGAGAATTTTTTTGATCTTATACAAAATTAACATCATTTCTAGGAACTTCTTAAAAAATATTTTAAATTTATGAATTAAAATAAATGCCTACAAAAATGTACCTTTTTTTGACAAACTATTACGCTTTTAACGTTCTTGTTTCTAAAAAAAAAGTTTTAATTGCACTCTTTTTTTTAAAAAAAAAAGTTAAAAAGATGTTTTTAACACTTCCCAACAAAGTTGAAAAGTGTTTATGAATTCGGTTTGTCTGCCTGTCTGTCTGCCGTCTGTCTGTTCAAGCTCTAACTCGCGTAAATATAATCGGCTTTCCATGCAATTGCTATATGTCATTAAGGTTAACTATGGCATGTACTGCATTAAAAATAAAGTATGTAGCACTTATAGTTCATTTACAGGGTCACTCAAAAGAATTATTTTACATTTCAGCCTATGGGGAAAGAACGTTTTCGGTGTATTTTAGTAATATTAATCTATCTCAAACATGTTCAAATTGATATATATTGCTGAGGTGCTTTACAAAATGCTTACCATAGATTATGGAGAGCATCGTTCATTAACAAGGACACGCAGAATAATTTGGAACAGTACTGTCTGTGAACAATAATTTCTGGAAGCGAGTTTTCTGTTATGGTTTTTAAATTAACTATTTTGTTACATATTGCTTGGTGTGCATAAATTCTATATATCATGTACAGAGCTACACAAAAGATGTCGAGTGCATTTTCTTTCATTGACCGAAATTGAAGAATGGAAATTTTGAACTTTGCCATGCGTTTCCTAACTGAACTAGATTTCAGCATATTATGTACCATATATACAAATCTGTTGATCATATACAGGGCTGAACAGAAAAAATAAGTTTTTTTTTATTATTAATGGTAATTACTGAAACTATGTTTTAAAAAATGTTATATGTTTTCCAAAAATGTTCACTTAGATATCACATTTCCCCTTATTAATCTATGAAGTATTGTTATAATATTCTGCTTGTGTTGAAAAGTGTTTTATAATCTATGCTAAACACATGATTTATCGTTCTTGTTATATTTTAAATTCATTTCTTTTAAATTGGGCACACTAATCCATATACTTAAAGCTAACCTGCTTTTTAGTTTTTCGTGCAAATATGATATTTATACGCATGCGCGAGCATTCAGCTAATCAGCTAGAGGCTTTTACTATCTTCAGACGCGATGTTCCAGCCAATGAGGTGAAGGCTTTTTCCTCTCTCTAGAAGCGTATGTGTTCCATTTGGTTGTTCGGTTGTTGAAACTTTATAGATTTCTTTTATTAAGGTATTTTTTCATTTTACCGTATTTATTTTCTTTTTAAGTCGTATGTATTTTACCACTTTGAATTTTTTATAACTAACCTTTTTTTGAGAGAGAGAGAGATTTCGTGGCACGAAATTCCGCGAATCGTTTCCGATGTAAACAAACACTCGACAATTACTTTTAGTTATGCATTATTAATTATTTACTTGGCCTTTACTTTTAATATTTCAAACTTACAGTTGAATGTAACTATTAAAACATTTGAAATACTGTATTCGTAAAATGAAATTAGTTTAAACACTCGACAATTACTTTTAGTTATGCATTATTAATTATTTACTTGGCCTTTACTTTTAATATTTCAAACTTACAGTTGAATGTAACTATTAAAACATTTGAAATACTGTATTCGTAAAATGAAATTTCAGCTTAAACACTCAACAATTACTTTTAGTTATGCATTATTAATTATTTACTTGGCCTTTACTTTTAATATTTCAAACTTACAGCTAAATGTAATTATTAAAACATTTGAAATACTGTATTCGTAAAATGAAATTTCAGCTTAAACACTCGACAATTACTTTTAGGTTAAATTCAGGTTTTCTCAGTGACGATCACAGTATTTTTACCAAATAATTAAAAGTACTACATGCATGCATCTATCTATCTATATTAGAAATTGTGCAGGTTTCTGGTCACTGTTTTGTTTACATATTTTAAACAAAAATTTCAATTTAATAATGCACTGAAAATTATAATGAATGCTTACAATTAAACACAACAACACAAAACAAAAAATTTCACAAAAACACATTATTTCCCCGATATTTTCCCACAACTAATCAATAAATTTCATGATATTTTATTGTGATTTTAAACCATGAACTTTAGTACTTTTCTGTTATACGGACACTATGCCAAAATGTATGTATGTATGTATGTTTGGCGACAATGGTGTACGTATAACGGAAAAGTGCCTGAATTATTATTTATATATATATATATATATAAAATATAAACATAATTGGCGACACAGCAAGTTTTCTGGATTTCTCCCTGTCTCTCTAACCACATTGTTAACAAAACAAAAAATTCACGAAAAACACATTATTTCCCCGATATTTTCCCACAACTAATCAATAAATTTCATGATATTTTATTGTGATTTTAAACCATGAACTTTAGTACTTTTCTGTTATACGGATACTATGCCAAAATGTATGTATGTATGTATATTTGGCGACAATGGTGTCCGTATAACGGAAAAGTGCCTGAATTATTATTTTTATATAATATATATATAATATAAACATAATTGGCGACACAGCAAGTTTTCTGGATGTGAAAGGCGGAGATGAATTTCATTCATTCAATGACCGTTTTAAAAGTTTCAAGTTTGGATTGAGTGCACCTGAACATAAAAACCGATACCTATTTCTATGTTCATGATTGAGTTATTTGGATATCTTTTCGTATAGCACAGAAAATCATTTCTCCCGCTTTCGTAATACAGATAAATTCTGGTGTATTTTTTTTTCTTCTTTTTATATCATAAGTACTTTTCTACTTTAAATTTTTTAATTGTCGAGTTTCTAAGCTGAAATTTCATTTTTCGAATGCAGTATTTCAAATGTTGTTTTAATAATTACATTCAGCTGTAAGTTTGAAATATTTAAAATATTAAAAGTAAAGGTCAAGTAAATAATTAATAATGCATAGCTAAATATGTATAATGATCAGAATGACATATTAAAATGTGTACAGAATGACATGAAAATTTTAAAAAACTGAAATTTTGCACTTGCAAGTTAATTGTAAATTTCATTGTTTACATTGGAAACGATTTGTGGATTTTAAGAATTTGCTGAACTTCGTGTCACCAAATTACTAAATCTCTCTCTCTCACTCTCCAAAAAAAAAAAAAAGGGTTAGTTTAAAAAAAATTCAAAGTAGCAAAATACATACAACACAAAAAGAAAATAAATACGGTAAAATGAAAAAATTACTTTAATAATAGAAATCCATAAATTTTCAACGACGACATCAAACGAACGTATCTCATCTTTCGTTTATGATAAGGAACGCTCCTTTGGCCCCCTCCACTCATTGGCTGAATTGTAAAGGGCAAAATTGGGGGACAAAATGACTACAACATTTCTGAGAAAAGAAAAAATCAGAAAATTCACAGAAAATAATTATTTTTGTTGCAAGTTGGGTTAACTGTCTTTATGGTTCGAGTCAATTTCAGACTGAGTGTAGATTTCTGCAAGTTGGATTTGGGTTAACCCGATTTTTCAAAAGTTAGTTCAAGTTCAGTATATTATTTCAGATTAAAACTATACCTATCAGGGCTTGAATTTCAGGGTGGGATTCATGCGGAAAATTTTGAAATCCCGCCCAAAAAATTTCAGCATTTTTGGAGAAATTTGCATTATTTAATTTACCTGCAACCGAACGATAAATTTCATGATTTTTTTTCCCCGCAACCGATTGACGGACTTTGTGTTTTTTCCGCGACTGATCGACGAACTTTGTGGTTTTTTCCGTGACAGATCAACGAACTTTGAGTTTTTTCTGCGACAGATCGACGAACATTGCGTTTTTTAAGCGACTGATCGACGAACCTTGCGTTTTTTGGGGACATATCGACGAACTTTGCGTTTATTCCGCAATCGATCGACGAAATTTTTCTTTCTTCCCTGACTGATCGACGAGCTTTGCATTTATTCCGCAATCGATCGACGAAATTTGCTTTTTTCTGCAACTGATCGACGAACGTTGCATTTTTTTCTGCGACTGATCAATGAACTTTGCGTTTTTTCTGCGACAGATAGACGAACATTGCGTTTTTTAAGCGACTGATTGACGATCCTTGCGTTTTTTGGGGACAGATCGACGAACTTTGTGTTTATTCTGCAATCGATCGACGAAATTTGCTTTTTTCCCACGACTGATCAACGAACTTTGCGTTTTTTGGTGACAGATCGACGAACTTAGCGTTTTTTCTGCGACAGATTGATGAACTTTGCGTCTTTTCCACGATCGATCGGTGAATCTCAATCAAGTAAAATCTAAAGTCAGAAATTTATTTAACAACCTAATTGTTAAGGGTCCCTAACACATTTAATGGAACTTGAAAAATACACTGCATATATAAAACTTAACTTTCTTCCCTTTTTTATAATAAAAATAAACATTTTACATAATCATTCTCAGTTGACTTAATTTTTTCAATGGTATTTTGTCATGTCTGCATTAATGTAATTCTTTAAATAGCACGTAAAAGAGTAGTGGGGTTTAAAGATTTTTTTCTCCCTCCCAAACATTACAACTCCCCTCCATTTAAAAATGTTGGTAGGGAGATTCCCGTCTTTGGAAAAATTGAATTTCAAGCCCTGCCTATAATATGTTTGTGTGTATTGAGGTTTGTATAGATGTTTGTGTGTGTGCTGTTTTTAATACAGAACAGACAGTTTCATTTTTCACACGAACATTTAAAAAAACTCACATTCTTTGCGCAATCCTTTAACAAAATTCGCATTTTTTTTCGTGATTCTTTAATGAAATTCGCATTTTTTTCTGTATCTTTTTTTGTCGAGATTCATAATTTTTTCAGCTATCCTATGACGTAATTCGTGTTTTTTTTTTCAGCGATAATTTGACGAAATTTGTGTTTTTTCTGCGATTTTTTTTTTTTCACGAAATTTGCGTTATTTTCCACGATTCTTTTATGAAATTTGCGTTTTTCTGCGATCCTTAGACGAAATTTTCTTTTTTCGCAATGCTTTGATAATAATCACATTTTCTCTGCTGCCTTTTGATAAGATTTTTTTTTTTTTTGATAAGATTCATGAATTTTCAGCAATCCTTCGATGAAATTCGCGTTTTTTCAGCAATCTTTGAAGAAATTCGCATTTTTCTCGCGATACTTTAACGAAATGTGCGTTTTCCAGCGATTTTTTGATAAAATACATTTTATTCCGCAATTTTTAGACGAAGTTTGGCAAGAAAGCGCTATCTTTGGGTGAAATTTCCTGTTTTGCGATTCTTTGACAAAATTTGCTCATCTTTTGTGTAAATCGCGTTTTTCTGTGGCCTTTTAACAAAATTCACGTTTTACATGATCCTTTGATGAAATTAGTGTTTTTCCCGTGATCATTTGACGAAATCTAGGAATTTTTTCCCGCGAAGATTGATTATATGTTTTTAGTCTGCAGGTGCCCTAAAAAGTTTGTGACGCCTGTCGCTGCATTGCACGCATTCTGCCACGGTGTATCAAACAAACAAAATTCATCCTAAAGAATTATTGTTTCGTTTCTGGAAATGAACAACCGTCAACTCATTGGCTGAATTATAAAGGGTGAAATGTGTAGGCACTGAGTATTATCTATACTATTAATGTCGGTAAACGTCTGTCTGTGTGTGTGATGTTGTGTCTGGCGTCTGTAAGCACAAAACTCTGCATGCAGACGACGGACATAAGTGCTTTTGGTATAAAAAAATTCGTAAGTGGAGTTTTTAAAATTCACAACATTTTGCGGGAGAAGAGGGGTGCGAACGAATTTAAAAAATGAGTCCGCATCAATAATTATGGCGGCGGGCGGGGAGTATGTTTTGCCTACACGGGGCGGAGACTTTTCTTTGTTGACACCACTCATATGATATATCGTTCGAAAGGCCTGTGACTGCCTTTTCATGTTATGCATCTGTGTGGTCCATCCCCCCCGCCAATTGGGGCACTTTTCTAAATTTTGCACATACCACTCATGTTATATATCGTTAAAAAGGTCTGTGACCGCTTAATCATATTATGCATCTCCGGTGTCCATCCCCCCCACTTTGCCCCCCCCCAAGGGGGTACTTTTGTAAATTTTGCACAATCCCTTCATGTTACGTATTGTTGGAAAGGTCTTTGACTGCTTATTCATGTTATGCATCTCCGTGGTCTATCCCGCCACTTCCCCCCCCCTCCCCCCTTAAGGGGGGCAATTTTCTAAATTTTGTTGACACCTCTCATGTCATATATTGTTGGAAAGGTCTGCGACTGCTTAATGATATTATGCATCTCCAATGTCCATCTCCCCACTTTGCCCCCCCCCTTCCCCAAGGGGGTACTTTTCTAAATTTTGCATACAACCCTCATGTCATATATCGTTGGAAAGGTCTGTGACTGCTTAATCATATGCATATCTCCAATGTCCATTTCCCCACTTTGCACCCCCCTCTCCCCCAAGGAGGTACTTTTCTAAATTTTGCAGACAACCCTCATGTCATATATCGTTGGAAAGGTCTGTGACTGCTTAATCATATGCATATCTCTGATGTCCATCTCCCCGCTTTGCCGCCCCCCCCCCAAAGAGGTACTTTTCTAAATTTTGCACACAACCCTCATGTTATATATCGTTGGAAAAGTCTGTGACCACTTAATCATATTATGCATGTTCCGTGTCCATCCCCTACTTTACCCCCCCCCAAGGGGGTACTTTTTAAAATTTTGCACACACCCCTCATGTTACATATCGTTTGAAAGGTCTTTGACTGCTTATTCATGTTATGCATCTCCTTGGTCCATCCCGCCATTTCCCCCTCCCCAAGGGGGCACTTACCATTTACTTGCACAACAGCGCTAAATGTGTCAGATGAAAGAAATTCCGCGAGTACATGTGCCAGTGAAACTTAGCCAATTGCTGTTCTTCAACCTAGCTTTAATTCAAAGTGGGTTTTTTATTTATTTGAATTATTCTGCAAAAGTTTCAAACATTTTAAAGCAGCTATGAATTTTATTTTTATGGTACTATCAAGTTTTTTGCCGTCAAATTTTGACGGGTTCCATCTAGTTATTTAGTTAAATGGAAGGAGCAGCTTAAATTTCTTTTTATTTAACCTGCTTGGTTGAATGTTAAACTAAAAAAAACTACGATGGAATGACAATTTTTATGTCAGTTGAATTTGCCGATAGACAATTTTTTTTTCTTTAAAAAATAAACTTATTTCTAAAGTTTGAATATCTGAAAATAGATCTTTATTACTTCGAATTTTCTTTGAAAAATGTAATGTAATCACAATATTGTTTTCACCATCTCTTTCCACTATCAGACATTACGCATAAACTAATACTTTACCTGTCATTAAACCATGACGTTTGCATGCACGTATCTTTATCTTCTAGTTTTACTAAAATTTATTTTTTTTTAGAAAAAAAATTGTTCTGCTCCGCCAAAAGAGTAGCATAAAAGTATTCATCATAAAGCTATTTTCCCTATAAAACTATTCTTTTGAATCTATTCTCTTTTTCCCCGAAATGTCACTGACCAAAACTAAATGTCAAAATTCCTAACATTTTTTTTTTAACTTTGTAAATTAAGACAGATTTGAACCAGAGGATATAAGAAAAAATAAGATATTTGATTTTGTAATATACTCGCTAAAAATAGTTTTTATCATTCATTTATAAGTACAATCAATGTATAAGCTGAATACATTTTAGAAATTGACATACACCAAAATGTATTTTGTTCTGTTCAGATTTAAGATACTTTTCAGACATTACATATAGCTCTTTATGAGTCATTAAACCATGATATTTGTATGCAGCTATTTTTTATTATTTATGTTCTATTAAAAGTTATTTTTCTGGAAGAATGTCTCCCCCATTCCTCTTCCAAAAGGGAAAAACTCATAAATAGAAAAATAGTCGTCATATAGATATTTCTTCTATACATCTATTCCTTTAAAAACTTTCTCTATTTTTTCCGGAAAAGTCAATGACCAAAGCCAAACGATTTTTTATTTACGTCCTTTGTCCTTTAATTCAGATTCGTAAGCTGAAAGATATTGGAGAAAAACAGATTGCAATTTGAAACATACTAGTTATAAAAAATGAGTTTTAATCTTTTCTTCATTTCCTCTTTCATTTCTCATTTCCTGTTTCAATTCTTTCTTCATAAATTCAGTGATTGATAGCAAAAGTTAACGATATGGATTTGATTTTAATAGATTTTCAAACAGAATTGCTGTAGAAAAAATTTTCTTGGTAATTTTTCATATTATGTCAATTCTAAAAAGATATCTTGAAAGATTAATCTCTTACATTAGTCTGTTAGAAAACTAATAAAGAAAGAAAAGTAATGGATTTATCGAAGAAGGAACTTCTTTAACGAATTTTCGGTGATGATTTATCTAAATCGCTTTTAATATCTGAAATTTGATTTTGTATACTAATAAAAAAGAAAACTGCCCAGTTAAGCAGAGGGCATTGAACTCACAGGCTTTTCACACTAATTGTATATTACACTCTTGCCCCTTGAAAAATAAAGAAATCGACACTATATTAAGGGGGGTCATCTCCCAATTCTCCCCTTTATATTTAACCAATGAATCCCCAAAACTAATCAGAGAAGCGCCTTCTTACAAGGAATATATATACAAAATTTGAAGAAAATTGGATAATTCTGCATGAAAAACTTATATATCTAAATTAAAAGGGGTTAGCCTCCCGTTTCCCCCTTTAAACTTAATCAATGAACCACCAAAACTACTCTGGGAGACACCTTATCACAATGAACCTATATACATAATTTGAAGAAAATCGGATAATTCTGCAAGAAAAACTCATTTATCTAAATTAAGGGGGAGTTAGCCCCCCGTCCCCCCCTTTATACTTAACCAATGAACCCCTAAAGCTAATCAGGGAAGTGCCTTATCACATTGAACCTATAAATAAAATCTGAAGCAAAACGGTTATTTCTAGCAAGAGTTATCGCGTTACGTATATGCATACATACATACATACATATACACGTATGTACATACAGAACCGGCGTGCACATTTGCTCTCAGGCTTTGATAGCTTGTGAGCTAAAAAACACGAATACTATTGAAAAATTCAGCGATATTGATATATTCTAACTGTTATTAAATTAATAATTCAATGCATTAATATTTTTTTAAACAAAAAATAAAAACTCTAATTTTAAGTTTTATAAGAACTAATAAAGTTCATTGTTAAATAAAAAATGCTTAATTTTAAGAAAATATAGGTAAATAGAGTAAAAAACTTTTATAAAGGAAGGAAGCAAAAGAAAATAATCTACTTTAAGTTTATATTTTGTTACTTCTTAAAAACTGTAACCTATTTAACATCAATAAATTTCTGTAAACAAGGGTGACCAGATTTTTGGTATCTAAAATAAAGACAAATACGCGATGTCTACTATTTCTATTTCATCAGAAGAAATGAGGACACTATACTTTCAAACTGAGGACAATTCTAAGGATACAAAATTGAATGAAAATGCTTATAAAACCTATTACAAATGGTTTTACATCTGCTGCAATAAAAATTTTGTAATTTTTTTTAAATATTTAATACAAATCACAAATTTACGCCAAACAATTTTCGTAATTTAATAATAATTAAGGTTAATTATAGTTTTGCACCTGATTTATTTTAAAATAATAGAAATACTATTTTTCATTCATACAATAAAATAAATTCTCATTAATCCGGACGCCATTAGGCCGGACACCATTTGGCTGGACTCCATTACTCCGGATGCCAGTAGGTTTAATCCGAGCAACCTTCCGAAGTAAATTAATAAATAAAACATAAAGCATCAACAAATACAAAAAAAAAAATCAAAAGCATATTAGAAACATTTCAACTATATGAGTGAGCTAATAGTTCGAGGGCATTCGAGGAGTTTCACTGGCGTATCGCGAGAGGGAGTTTATGGATACTATTATTTTCAGGTACAAGTTTTCTTCCAATTTAATCACAGAATTTTGTGACTTATTAAGACGAAAAATATTGTTCAGAAATAGTGATAACTCTAGTGGTCCCTGTTAGGTACACCACTGATATTTTAAGAAATCAGCTGTAAAAATATATTAAAAAACCAGTAGTTTCACGAAATCAGTGTGCGTGTCAAGTGTGGCTGTGTAGACGAGCCTATATTCTGAGAAATACAACTAACAGTTGTATTATGGAATATAAATATTGTGTAAGTTACATACATATTTCTTTTTTGCAGATTAATTTATCATTTGTAATACTTAATATTACATTAAAAAAAATAACATGTAAAAATGCTTATTTGTGTTGTCAGTGGAAACTCTAAAAAAACATATTAAATGCATAAACTCTATTAGAGTTTTCAGATTAAAAAAATTATTTTCACCTATGTTCTGCTACCCTGATAGTATGTTCTGTTTTGGGGATGCCCGGATTGGATCTTCTGGTATACTATGAATACTCTACTTATTTTTAAATAGAAGCTTACATTTTTATTCATGAAAACTAAATCTACAATGATTACATAAAAATGTCGTCATTCTCTAGATGGCCAGTCATGAAATTTTGTTTGAAAAAAAAATGTGACAAAAAAGAAAAAAAAATCGATTGCTATGTTTTATTTTCTATTTAAAATAAAACGTAGAAATTGTTACCGCCGAGTATAAAGTAAAAAAAAAAACACTTAAGGATAGCTATAAAATATAGCTCTAGTACACAAACGAAATAAGAAATAAACATAGCAATTGTTTGTTAATAGTACGTTTGACGTCACATTGAAAGTATCGAGGCTAACGAAAAAGACAGGCTACCGCGGTACATTCCACTTATCTTTTTTTACAGACCGCTAGAGTGACGTGATGCTCTTTTCGTGCATCTTCATTGGTGCATTCGAGCATCACGTGACTCCCGCGGTCTGTAAAAAAAGATATGAATAAAGCATCGCGGTAGCCTTTCTTTTTCGTTAGCCTCGGAAAGTATCGTTATATTGAAAGCGTCGATAGAAAGTGGCGTATGCAACATTTAGTAAATTATTATTTACGGGAGACAAAGAAGGGGCAGACCAGGAATGACTTGGGAAACTTCTATTCAAGAGTCAATGAGTATCTATAAGTTAAATGATGATATTACCCTGGACAGAGAGAAGTGGAAAAGACCTCACAAAAATATTTTTATGGATCGAGGTAACCCACTGTTTAGTGGAAATTCCTGAAGAAGAAGGAGATTATTTATTATTATTTTCCTGAATTTTGTTTTCTGGAAATTGAAATTCCTTATTATATAGTAGATATTTTAAAACCAAATACATTTAAATGAATTTACTACGCCATTTTAACGCATTTATAGTAAAACTTATAAATTTTATATATGAAAAATGCACATTACCTGCTCAGAATGGCGCCAATTTTGAAAATGAAAACATATCCTGAGTGGATCTGAATTGTTATTAGCTTATACAAAGCAAGTAGACATATTAGCATTTTTTAAAATTCTAGACCCGTTTTATAGAATGTGGCAACAGGAAAGAAAAGAATATATTTCTATAATGATAAACCATGGCAGGTGGTTGAAAAAACGGGTAAAAATTGTCTGATAAATTTCAAATTGACAGTAATTTTACTCCTTTTAAAACATATGTATATCCAGTTTCGTGCAAATCGGTCAAAAACTGTAGATTTGCATAAGGAACATACAAACAAACAATGATTTATATAGAAGGAGTTTTTTTTTTCATGCAAATGTAGCGAAATTATACAGATTGCTACCACTTTTCTTTATCCAATAGTTATATCCGAGTTATATCTCCAATAATTATATTCTTCTCTAAACCGTTAGCGTTATAGGTAATGTTCAAATGCAAATTATTTTAGATTTTAATCTCCCTTATATCAAAGGCCATTTAGGTCAAAATGGTTACTTTTGATAGGTTCTGAAATTAAAATTTTTATACGGTGACTGGGTTATATAATAAGAAACTTTTCTTCGTAGCTTAACAAGTAAAACCCTAAAAAATCCATTTTTTGTGACTAAAACATACTCTTTTATAATACTTTGAATTACATATATATATTTTTTTTTTCAGCGCTTTCTGGCACTGATAACTCATTTTTCGGTTGAGAGCGCGATCGAGATGGGATGATATGCGATCAAAGTGAAATCGACAGCGCATGTCGCAACATATATTGTTACTGTTGAGCTTAGCGATATGATCGACACGTTTGTACTTTCTAGTAGTGTATTACACAAATACATACATTCACCAAATTAATTTTAATACAATTATTCTAATTGGTAAATTAATCTTAAGAGTTGTAATTTTCCAACTGTGCGTTCAAGATTCGAGTCAGGGACCACTTGGTTGAAACTGCTAATGCTCTGTCAACGGAGCTATCCCGGACAAATATGGAAAACCTAATTTAACCTGGAACATTACAACTCATATGTTTATTTACCAAGTAGAATAATTGCATCAAATTAATATTGTGTAATTACGTATCCAGTGTTTGCTGGAGTTCCATTACGTGCGATTTATACTGTTGAGCTTATTCAGATATCAGAGCAGATGTTATGATCAATAATGTTATCTGGGTGAATTAGGTCATCCCCCGATTCGTCCGGGAAAGCTCAGTTGGCAGAGCATTGGCAGCTTCAGCCAAGAGATCCCTGCTTCGAATCCTGTCTCGGACATTTTTCGCCCAGTTGGAAAATTACAACACATATATACACACACATACGAGGGGCAGTCAAAAAGTTCCCGGAATTTTGTTGCAACTCTTTATTACCACAATATAAGTACACATTTGCTTAATCGCCTTCAAAGTAGGCTTCGTCAGAACACACACATTTTCTCCACCGCACCTGCCATTGCTGGAAATAACTATGAAAGTCCTGTTTTGGTATCTTCCTAAGTTCAGACGTCGCGTTGGTTTTGATGTCTTCTACGGTGTCAAAACAGTTACATCTGGGGCACATTTTGCTCTTGGGGAAAACCCAGAAATCCAATGGTGATAAACCCGGTGAGTAGGGAGTTTGGTGGAAGAGCGGAATTTTCTTCTCTTCGAGCCATGTCTGCACAACAATCGATGCGTGGGAGGGAGCATTGTCGTGATGCAGTGACCATCCACCTTGCCATTTGGCGGGACGTTTTCTTCGGATTACCTCCCTCATTCTGTTAAAAATTTGCACGTACAAAGGGCCATTAACAGTTTGTCCAGCTGGTAGAATTTCATGGTGTACCACACCTGTTGTCGAAACACGCAATGAGCATCACTTTTGTTTTGGATTTGACATATGACATGATTTCTTTGATCGAGGAGAGGACGTTGTGTGTAAACAAACAAATTAATTATATTGTGGTATTAAAGAGGTACAACGAAATTCCGTGAACATTTTGACTGCCCCTTGTATATATAGATACGTTATACGCGTATATATCAAATATTTTAAATTTTGTTTCTTATTTCTCCATTATCTTCATCACTACTGTGATATTGTTTCTTATTTCTCCATTATATTCATCACTACTACGATATTGTTGGCGGAATTTTTGGTAAGTACCATTGTTAACATTTTAAAACACATTGCATTTCAGCTTTTATATTTATTAACCCCTTTATTATCTTTGACACCGTTATAAAGAAAAACAAAAATACTGATGCAATCTAAATAGCTGATTGATTATTTCAAAAATGCAGAAATTTATTTCACTGTTACGTAATTTTTTTCGTATTAAAACTTTAATTAAATTCTTTTTGTGTGAAATATTCGACGTCCGTTGAAAATCTCGAAAGAAGACTAAAGTAACACATTCAAATGAGCTTATTTTATATTTTTTTACTCAGAAGATAAATATAATACGCAATATTTTAAGACTTTTAGACTTTTTATAATGAAAATTATGGCATATGCTCTTTAAAATATAAAGTACTTTAGTATCACAACAGTGAATGGCTAATCTTGTTTGTGCTGCCTGTAACTTGATCAATATTTGCAATGTAGGTATCATACAATACCCCAACAATTCAATGTTTACATTTTATCAAAATTTAACCAATATAAGTAGAAAATATTTCGACAGTCCATTGCCAATATTTCCATCATGAAGCCAATATTTGCAATAGTGGCATTTCATTGCACATATTTCTGTAGTGAAGCTAATATATGTCCAATATTGATATTTCGTTCAAGGTACTTCCAAAGATTGCAATATTGGACTTCGATATAACCAATATAACCAATAGTGATTTGCTACTAGAATGGAAGTTTCGGATGTATATAATATCGAAAATTTTTCTAGTAATTTATATTAATTATTTTTTATTAACTCAGAAGATATTTGTAATGCGCAATATATTAAAAGATTTTAAATTTCAAAAAGAAAAATGATTGATTATTATCATTTAAAATAATTGCAATAAAATCTAAGCATTTAATTGCCATTTCACACAGAGCTGGAAAATCATGTACGTAATATAAAGTATCTGCTTACAAATTTCCACATAAGTGTGGGAATTGTTTTTTAAAAAATTGTCAATAAGCCAGGACTCTGCCATGATTTCTCAAGAAATGATCACATGCCGTTCCACTCTATGTTAGAAGCATTAATATGAAGATTTCAAAAATTTTGGGAAATGGCGTTTGAATGTTTACTGTACCCTCTTAACTTATCAGTCTTTTTTTCCTAAACTCTTTTGATATGTTAACTTAAGAGTAGTACACATACGCGTTTCCGGAAAAACGTAGACAAGAATTAGGAATAACAAGATCTAACAAGCAAAAAAAAAAAAAAAAAAAAAAAAAAAAAAAATTGAAAATTTCCATACATATATTTCTGACGTAAGGCAAACGATATATTAATGTACGATGAAAGTTTGAGGATCAGAGAATAAGTGAACCTACACTTCCTAGACGCATCAGAAACCCAGAGCGACTATCACCTTACAACAAATAATGACAACAGGTTATGGCTACACGTTTTAAGAGAATTACCTAATAGAGAAAAGGCACACTTAGCCCGACTCCGAGCGTGGGCCCGAGATGGATTTGAGCTCAATTTTTACAACAGTCTTTGGGATCGAGGTCAAAGTGAAGATTTTATTTATTTACAATTGAAAATAAGGGGGAAAAATTAGGTATGTATGAAAGAAGAATGTAGTCTAAGTTTCTTTTAGTGTTTTATAATCCTTCAGAAAATATTTGAAAAGGAATTGATCAGATATATAATGAGATATATTCTATTTGATTCTGAAGCCTTTGCACTGTCAGCGTTAATAACATATAGAAGTCGTGTGATATCCCTTGTCAATCCTCCCTTTCGTTTTAAAGTCCTTTTACAGAATTACTGGAACACAGAACTCACGTCTATCTGCCACAGTTTTATAATGATATTTAAAAAAAATATAACAAAAATCATGACTTTTGCAGATTTTAATTTTTTTAGTGGTTGTGCATAAATAAAAATTTGCTATTTTAATCAGATTTTCAGGGATATGAAAACCATGAAACGTTAACCTGAGGGAGTATGTAGGACAAATTCTTACTTCTATGTAAGAAGAAATTTTTAAGTGAGAAAATTAAACTTTAAGCAATTTAAGATTTTATTAAGAATTAACTACCGCGTACTTTCGGTATCGGGCTCTGATGACAAAATTTTTCGGGTTCGAGCTCCGAAACTTATTTCTAATCCCAAAATTATTCGTAATACTTAACCCTAATAATGATTTTGCTGTTGATATCTGTCCTTGCCGTCATATATCTACAAATCATCAAGCCCAAATACCCAACATAGAACCTAAACCAGAATCACTTCTCCTGCTCTATTACTCCCATAAATATGGCAGCAATGTTTAATTATTTTTTTCCTAAAATAAATTATACTAAAAAATAATTATCATAGTTTGATTTACAAATATATTTTATCTCTGAAATTAGATAAACTCTAAATTATTTTAAATTAACAATTTGTAAATGATACTTGTATATAAATTCTTTATTGATTCACAAACAAATCAAATTACGTATAAATTCAAAATGTTTATTAATGAAGAACTGTGCTTCATTAAATTGAACAAAAAAATATTGTTTCTTAAATACTTAAATACTTCGTATATTCTTAAATACTTCTTATACTTGAACAAATGTTCCGTCTCTATACTTGAATAAATGCTCCATGTTTAGAACTTTCAGTTCGTAAAAAAACATTGCGTAAATGGTCGGCAGAAAAATATCCAAACGAAGTAATTCTGTAATTTCTTTCTATCGAAAGAGCTTAACTGCAGATCTTTTATTCTGAACTAACAATGTGAGATGTCTTGATACTGCACTGGTACTTTTATACAATTGAAAATCGATAGAACACAGATTTAGACAACTTGTTTTCTTAAGATCAACTGACATACATTCTTTGGGTGTCATTAATAATAGTGTATTTTTAGATCTGAAATATTTCAGCATATGATATTGAAGACTTTCTGATATTTTTGTTTGTAAAAAACGTTTGATTTCTAATTTTCTTATTTAAAAAAAAAAAAAAAAAAAAGTAAAGTAAAGTAAAGGAAAAAATACGAAAAAATGAAATAAAAATGCTTTACCAGAAGATGTGATCTGCGCACCAGAAAAATAATATAAATAAATATATAATTTTTTATTTTTAAATTACCTTTACTTTATCATATTTAGTATTATTTTTGATCTCAACATTTTGTTCTAGGCACATACAAAACGCACAAGAATGAATGAAGTATCATTCGAAAGGTTTTCTTAAAGGCTTTTGACAGTACACTTACATTTTGTTAAAACATGTTGTTTCATTAAAATGTGCAGTTAATTAAAAATTAATCGAAAACGTAACAGCAAATAAGATTGCAGTGCGAAAGCCTCGCACAAGTGCACTGGTGTTCTTTAAACTCCTTCTTTTACGGGTAGCTATGTTACAGCTGCTAATCTCCTGATATTTTTATGTTTTTAGAACCGGTGGTTAAGGTTGAATGTTAATAAAAACTCTTACTGTCACTTGTATGGTATTCCATAACTTACCTCTCGAATATCACAATGACTTTATAAACAAATGCCAAATAAATTTATTCAACATACTGAAAGCTCCCTCGCAAAATTACTTAATTTGCTGTTGAAGTAAATTTCTAAATACGTTCAATAAAACTTAACACAAAGTTTTTTTTTTCATGAATGCGGTACACTTTATACAATAGATACAAACAGTCACTGTAGATAGTTTTTAAAATGAAAAAGCCATATATTGCTTTTTTCTTATTTATTTTTCACACTTCACAAATAAATCTTGACAATCACAAGACAAACGAAACACAATTCTGAAGTTCTGGTTTAGAATATGGTGACTCATAAAATCTAAAAAAAAATTAAATTAATCTATTTCTGTCAAAAAATACTTTTATCTTAAATGAAAGCCTTGAAATAAAACATGAAAAAACATCCCCATCCAAGTCTTGAGCGAAGATAATACGCGAAGATAATAACATAAAGGCAAGAACTGTGCATGCGAATTCTCAAAACGGAACAAAACTCACTCATATGATGTCAGAATTGAAAACATTTTTAAATCCAGCAGTGCACCATCTGTTGTTTAAAAAAAATAAAATGATAAATTTAAAATAAGTATTCTGAAAATTTTATTTATTCAACAAATGAAAGTATTCGAAAGAAATGAATTAAGAATCATCCACATGGTTTCTTTCCATGTTTGACATACTTTTATGGTAAATTCTTACATTTTTATTTACTCGTATTTTACTCCCGAAAATAAAGTAAATCTTTCAAAATATACAAATTGTTTTAATGAAAAATAATGAACTAAAAACATTGTCTAAAAAAACATTGCCAAAATGATCGGTAGAAAAATGACCAAACGAAGTAATTCTGTAATTTCTGTCTAGCGAAAGAGCTTAACTGCAGATATTTTATTTTGAACTAACAAGTGTATTTTTAGGACAGAAATGTTTCAGCATACGGTAATCAAGATTTTCCGATTTTTGTGTTTGTAAAAAAACGTTTGATTTCCGATTTTCTAGTTTCTAAAGAAAATAAAAAGATTACAAAATAATAAAAATTGAAAAAAAAAAAAGATGCTTTTCTGGTAGATTTTATCTGCACGCCAGATTAATAATATAGATAAATATATAATTTTTATTCTTTAATTTATCTTATGTCATGATGACCCCACCCCCTACCCCTAAAAAAAAAAAAAAAAAAAAAAAAAAAGTGTCTTATACTAAACAAAATTTCAGATTCTTAGATAGATATAACAATTTGTTCCGATGTAAGAGAAGGAGACCTTTTTATAAGCGCATGCATACTCAGTTTGTAGACCTGCACACTGCTCACTTTTTCCACTGCAGTCAGTCTACGAGCGTAACTTTAAAGACGACAGAATAGTCGTGTGCTAAGCGATAAATCTACCTAAGTGAAATGTGAAATATTATTATTATTATTTATTTGTTAAGTGTTTCGCGCTCTTTTAGTAGAAATGTTTTGTTTTCAAAATCTACGAGTCTGGGTGACTGGCTATGAAAGAAAATTTAATACATACATAGATACATCTGAATTAAAATTATAAAACGAAGCATTTTTGAAATATTCCTTTCTATAGAAAGATCATAACTCCAAATTTTTTATTCTGAACTAACCGAGGCTAACGATAAAGAAAGGCTACCGCGGTGCTTTACACATATCTTTTTTTACAGACCACGGGAGTCATGTGATGCTCGAATACACCAATGCAGGTGTACGAAAAGAGCATCACGTCACTCTAGCGGTCTGTAAAAAGAGATAAGTGGAATCCACCGCGGTAGCCTGTCTTTTTCGTTAGCCTCGGAACTAACAAGGTGAGATGTCGTTATACTACACTGGTACTTTTATACAAATGAAAATTGATAGAGCGCTGATTTAAGCAACTTGTTTTCTTAAGATCAAGTGACATACATTCTTTGACTGTCATTAATCACTCTGTATTTTTAGATCTGAATTATTTATACGGAATTCAAATAAGTTATTTCTGTGTATGTAAGAAAACATTTGATTCCGGAACTTCTAGCTCTTTTAAAAAAGGGGAAAAAAACTGCCCTATTTTGCAGATTTTTTTTTTATACGCAAAATATATAATATGTATAAATATGTAAGATAAATAAATATATATGTTTTAACACCTTCCAATATAGATGAAAATTGTCTATGAATTTGGTTTGTCTGTCTGCCTGTCTACCGTCTGTCTGTCTGTCTCTCCGTACTCTAACTCGTGTAAGTATACTTATATTGCCGTTCAATCTAATATTTGTTACTGAGGTTTACAATTGAGGTTTACAATTACTGAGGGTATTTGTTACTGAGGTGACATGCTCAGTATTATAAGTGAGGAGTGTAGCGTTTTACAGTTCTTTTAAAAGGACACTCAAAAGAATTCAGTTAAATTGGCGTATTTGGGGAAAAAATTGCGGCATTTTTAATGATTTTACAAATTAAATTGAAATTGATATATATCAATGATGTGCACTAGAATAGGCTTAGTATAGAATATGATGTGCGTAGCATTCATAGTTCATTTACAGGGACACACAAAATAGTTCGGTTACAGTACTGTCAATGAGCAATAATTGCTGGAAGTGCGTTTTCAGTTGTGGTACACGTTTTACATTTAACTAATTTTTCCATATCATGTGGTGTGTGTATAAGTTTTATAAATCATGTACTGGCCTGAACAAAAGATTTCGAGTTTTTTTTCCGTTTAGAAAATTGCTGAAAGGGAATTTTCATCTGCATTAGTCGTCTCCTAACTGAACTAAATTTTAGCATACTATGTAGTATAGATACAAATCTATAAATCATAACAGAGCTGCACTAAAGCATTCAGACATTATTCGGACTATTGATGTTAGTTGCTGAAATTTGGTTTTCAAATTTGTTATGCGGTTGCCAACTTGTTTGTTTAGACAGCAACTTTCACCTTATAAAACTGTGAAATTTTGGTACATTATTCTGAATGTGCTGGAACGTGTTTCAGAAACTATACTTGACGCATGATTTTTCTTTCTTGTTACTTTCTTCTACCTATTATAGAATAAAGTATTATAATCTAAATTTGTTTCGACTTTTTACGGGTTTACATGTTTTAGGGATCAAAGTTCCCGAAAAACATATTTATATAAAATTACTGTTTGTCCATGTGTGTGTGCGTCTTTACTTCCTGAGAAGGACTGCTCAGACTAGCAACCAAGTCTGTAGAAGATAGATTTCCCTCCCAGTCCCTTTATTGAGGTTAAAAAAATAATTACAAATCCCACTGGTAAATGCGACAGAAGGCGGGGTAGTGAATAATAGATATGAATATATGAATATATTGAAAACAATATGTGTGAAAATATAATAATACAAACTAATATCACTGCTGGACAATACACAAGGGTCAGAGAATAAGGGGGAAACCGAGTCCCTGGCTCAGTGCTGAATTAATAAAGAAAGGTCACATTAACGATGAATTAATAAAGAAAGTTAAAGACGTTTTTAAGCTTTCAGAGCAAAGCCAGGCGCATTAAAATATTAGCCAGCCAACCGTGTGGGGAAAAACGGGAGGATGGCAAATATGTCAGCGAGCTATTAAAGGGCAATTATAGCATGTAAAATCCGTCGTGGGTGCAAAGTCCTCCAAGTTCCCTGTAAATTACACCTCTGTAGGTACCTACTCAGGTGAATGTCTCTCATCACCTGATCAAGGTTCTAAATTATGAGACCAACTCGAGTAGCGATGGCATGACATATGGGTGTGTAATGCAGCGGGGAATTAGTAAATACTCCAGCATCTCACATCCGTTGGCATGACTTCGCTACACTGTGCAATGCTGAACTGTCTCATCCAAGCATCAATTAGCAACCGGACAAATAAAGAAAAGCAACTAAGGCAACAGAATGTACGGAAGCCACGTCGGCCTAGAGATTTATCAAACAGATCTTCGCTATGAGGAGATCAGGCGAATCCTTGTCCCATTGCCAGGCATCAACCCGTTAAGCTGGGTAAAAGCCTGGCTGGTAGGGGCCTGGTCAGCAGTCTAAAAAAAAAGGCAATTATAGAAGTAATGAGAGTGATTTCATCGAATTCACAAAGTGGAGAATGGGCTCTTTTGAACGGTGTATACCATCTTTGTATCATCGAAAAAGCGTATGAAGTTATTGCATAGAATTGAAGACATTTCATATATATATGTTTTTTTACTATGGACAGCTGGTCCCAGTCAAAATTGGGGATATTGGGTCGGAAGGGGACACTGTGATAGCGATTTTTGTGCCACTCTCATAGTTTATCATCGGAAAGTGTACAAAATTATGCATGGGACTTTACCAAACTTCAAATATATGTTTTTGACTATGAACGTCAGGTCCCAGTTAAAATGAGGATATGTTCTGTGAAGGAGGCTCTGTGATAGCGATGTGTTTGTGCGATTTTCTCGATTTTTTCCAGTTTAAGTGAAGAATATTTTAAGACGAAATTTTACATTCAGATGTAATTTATAAATGTAATGTATGCAATGCCGAGATTTGTACAAATGTTTGGAGAAAATCGGCCGGAAGGTGGCTTTGTGATAGCGAAATTTGTTCAATTTTCGAGATGGGCGCAATAGCTGTTGATTAAAAATCGTATTAATTCACCTAATTGTTCAATATAAGTTTACTTGTTATAGGTTGCGGGTTTTTTAATTTTTATATTTTAAAATTTAAAAAAAAAATTTCTATTTATTAATTGTTTAATAGACTTCATTAAGTTTTTTATCCTGCCCTCCCCTCCACGGTTTAAAAATATTCACAAAAACTTGATGTGTAATCAAAAAATAAATAAGAGACATGTTATCTACTCTAAAAGGTGGATTAAAACTTTGTGCCGATATATTAAAAATAAATGTACAACGTTAAAATAACACAGCTTAAAATCATTTATATTGGCAAACAGCTGTTTCAAAGCACTTAAGCTCCATCTTCAGTGCCAATTCAAAAGGTAAAACGAATTAAAAACTCCTAAGCCATGTCAGCTTGCCTGCCATCTCTCGCCCGCGCCCAGATGAAATGGCGCTGAACTTTTCAAAACAACAGCGGAGACGAGGAAACACATGTGACGGAGAGACCAATAGGAACACTCTGCCCGACCGGGAAAGTTTAAGTGTGAAGGCGAATAAAGGTGGGGGACAAAGAGAATGAATTAAGTGAAACGCAGCCAGACGTTTGAAACGCTTTGTACGGCGGAGAAAAACAAGAAATGGGGGGGGGCAATGAGTATGAATTAAATGAAAGGTAGCCAGACATTTGAAAAATTTGGTGTACTGGACATATCATCAACCAAGCTACTCGAATTTTTCCATGTGTGATAAGCTTCCCAGAAATTTAGGTCGTAAATTGGTGAGCATTTCTGAATTATTGTACCCTCTGAGAAATTAAAAGTGTGATTTTCAGACCAACAATGGTTAGCTATTGCAGAATGTTTAATATCACAATTTTTAGCATAGTTTTTATCTTCCCCTAAGCGGACTCTAAGCGGTCGCTTGGTTTGACCTATATACATTTTATCACATTCGCAAGATATTTTATAAATTCCCCAATGTGAAAATCTGTCTATTGGATGTTTGAGGTCTGTAAATTTGAATTTGTTTAACGGTGCATAAATTATTTTAAAGTCGAAACTTTTCAAAATTCTAGATATTTGATGGCTTATTCTCGGAAAATATGGAAGTATAATTAAATTTTCATTGCGAACATTGTTAACGTTGGAATGCGTACATTTAATTTGTATATTATGGATTGAATCAACTATTTCAACAGGATAACCCCGGTCAATGACTATTGATTTAATATAGTCTAACTCCGCTTTGAGTAAACTCTCAGATGAACAAATTTTTAGGGCGCGATGTACATATGTATTAAAAGCAGCCAATTTTTGATTCGGGGGGTGAGATGAAAGACGGTGTGGCGGTAATGAAACTGCGAATGGTTTACGATAAACTGTAGTTTGAAATGAGTCATTTTCGCTTTTATTGTAATCGAAATTCTTTTCAAATTCCGGTTTTCGACGGATTTGCACGTTTCCGTCGTCAGAGATCCCGAAAAACACTTTTTTACCAAATGTCTGTTTTTCCGAGTGTCTTCGTGTCTTCTTTGTATAATCGAAAAGTGTATGAAGTTGTGCATAGTATTGAGCTAAATTTCATATACATGTTTTTGGCTATGGCCAGCAGGTCCCAGTTGAAATTTAGGATATTTCGCCGGTAGGGGACGCTGTGATATCAACTTTTTTAGGATGTTTGCTATTTTTTGCAGTTTAACTGAAGAATTTATGATAATTTTTAGAAAAAAAAATATATTTGTGTACGCAGAAGTTTGTATAAATTTTCGGAGAAAATCTGCCTAAAGATGACTCTATAATTGAGAATTTTTTCGATTGTCGGTACGGGCGTGGTAGCTGTTGAAACAAAATCTTATTAAAACAGCAAACTGTCCAATCTAGGTTTAATTTGCATATTTATGAACATAAAAAATGTTCACGTATTTTGATATATTGCCCTGCCATTACATAATCCCCCCCCCCACTGTTTAAAATAATAATTGACAAAAAACCTTGAAATGTAATCCAAAAATAAATAACATATATCTTATCTACTCATTTTTTGTTTCAAAATGCATAATTTGAAAAATTACGCTTTTAAAAAGTATAACATGTATGAGATACTAGAACAAAGATTTGGGATTGGCACATCCGTCTAGTTTTTCATTAATCTGGAAGTAAGGTAGTAGAAGTAAGGCAGGACGGTAGTGATGTATAACAGTAAGGATTATTGCAAATGGGCGAAATTGCACAACAGATATCAAATTTAAATTAGATATTGATACCAAAAATATTAACCCAGTTATTTTCTTTTACCATGTTATTCTGATAAATCCGTCTTTATTCTTAGAAATAAAATTTTACCAGTTTTGTAAAAACTAAGCTATTTCTAGAAAATGTTTTCCATTTATGTTGAATTATAGCATTATTATACATTGAGCATATATTTTACGTACGCGGAAAAGAAATAATGAAGAAAAAAATGTTATTAATACGTATTTCGAAATGATATGTAAAAATGCGTTTGTAATACTGGATATTACTTGTTCATCAAGGAAATGAAAATGCTTTTGATATTTGGAAATTACGTGTGTAATAGTGTTCCAAATGAAATAAAATTCTTAAAATTATATTTAGCAATATTTAGTAAAACTTTTCATAATAAAGAAAAAAAATCATACTTTTCCTCTAAAATTCTCTTTAATATTCATATTATTAAGAAAAACTTCAGAAAAATAATACTTATACCCTTTTACTTTTATATTCCTTTAAGAAATATATTTATAATGATTTTTAAAAACAACTAACTTAAGGATATGTTTTAATAATTATTAATTTGTAATGAACAACTAACTTTTAAAGCAGAAGAACTTTTAATAGTTTTCTTCTTTAATGAGGCACAAAATACAGTTAGCCTTGTTATGCAAAACTGTAAAAGTTATTTCTAAATGATCTTTATCTAATTTTGTTGTTACTTAAGGAATAAAATTTCTCAATATTTTGATAAATTCTTCTTAAAAGAAATTAATAATTTTCTTATATGTACCCACAAACATTAACTTTTGTTTCTCTAATTTCTAATTTAAGAAATATTTGAAGAATAGTAAGGTTAATTAATAGTATATATATATATATATATATATATATATATATATATATATATATATATATATATAATACAAATAAATAAAACTTTATTTAAAGAAGCTCATATACTGCGTTTGATGTAAAAACGATAAGTATTAAAAAAAAAAAAAAAAAAAAAAAAAAAAAGAATCTAAGATAACGAAATAACTTCCAACACTATATCTAAAGCCATTTATTTGGTCTAATTCGATTTAACTGGATTTAATTTACCTTTAAGTTCTTTGATAAATAAATTAAGGATGATACTTTTTTGGGATAACTCTTGTTCCTCTATAACAAATTCAAAAAGTCTTAAACCATTTCATTAAAAACTTCGGCAAATAAATAGTGGAAAACATGAAACACTCTAACTGTTGCTCTAACTTTTTGAGTCATTAATGAGAGTACTTTGAAGAATAATTAAAACGGCTATATATATGTGTGTGTATATATATATATATATATATATAATCCAGCAAAAACATGATTTTGGCCTGAACTAGCACCACCCCCCTCACCAGAAACAAGAAAACACTGTAGAAAATATATGTAAAAATAAACAGAAACAAGCTGCGGCCTCATCAGCAGTGGGTAAAATCAAAGGCAGCCAAGCATCCGAATAAAAAGATTAACAATTAGTGGCAGTGGGTTTCGGCCAGAGCGCTGCGTAGCAAAAAATTCAAAATGTACAGAAACATATTTGAATACTACTTAACAGACGCTCCCCCCCCCGTACCCTACGCCACAATATAAGCAAATGCTGTACCAATATCACAATACTGAATCACCATAGTTGAAACAAATGTCTCTTCGAAAATACACACAACCAATTCAGCCACGTTGCCACAACTAAAAAAGTAAAACACGATAAACAAACCAAATCCGTTATTCAGTACACAATCCAGATTCATTCCACGTCGGATGCCAACAAACACAGCCATCATCATAAAACCGTCCTTTTCAGGCTTTAGGAATTACGAGTCATTTACTGTTGAATGTAAGCAATCTATCAATAATGGAGGCAGTCTGCAAAATCTGAATATTTTTTGATAAATTTTAGAGGGATATTGTTTTTATAATATAAATGACTGATAAAATAAAATAGTTCCTTATTAAACAGGTTTTTATTTGAACAAATTCTGTAAAAACGGTAAATTTGACCAATTATAATATTTATATATATATACGTTTGTGAATATTTGAAGACCAATGAATTAATTGATTCACAGTAAACGGAAAACTGGCACGTTTATCAAAAACTGAAATTTGTAAACCATTTTTAATCAAAATTTTTAGATCAAGATAATTAGCGAGCTTGTTATCATCATTAGTTTTCTTTAATATTAAAGAGTCAGGGTAAATTTCTTGAGAAATCACCCCAAAATCGCCTTCGAAATTTAAAACAATTAAATCATCTATGTATCTGTATGCAATAAATCGAACATCAGCTGTATTGATATTGTATTGAAACTCATAATAAAATAAAAATAAATTAGCGGCCGTAGATGAATAACTCGTACCCATCCCGATACCATTGATGGGAAAAAGAAAAGAAAGCTTTTCTCAATCAGTGCTGCCACAAAAATAAAGTACCGCATTGTATCGTGCTTAACAATGATTATAAAAAGAAAGAAAGGAAACAAAAAAGATAAATTGGGATGTCTCCGAACGTGTATATTTTATGTTAATGATAAAAAAGAAAAAAATCCAATTCACATGTTTAGAAGAAAAAGACACCATCGATCGATTGAATTAGTGGAATTTCTCATGTAGCCTAAAGTGTATGATTTGTTATATTAAATTGTATTTTTTATTTATTAAATTTATTTTTCTTTGTCCTGTGTTTTTCCGGAAGCGGATGACGTCATACTCTAATGCAGATAAAAGTTTTCTTCTCGGGCGTGCTTTTTGCTATCTTCAATTAGTTTTAACTGTAACTGATTGAACTATGATGGAATAAAAAGATGATATTCTGGCTTGACTAATATTGTTTTCAGATATTTTTAATTTATTTTTAGAAGTTTAAACCCGAATCTAAAAAAACATTAGATATTACTAAAAATATTCGACTGCATTGCGAAATCCTTGCACGGGTCTACTGGTTATAATAGAAATGTATATACTGGATTGTGAGTTGTCGAATAAAGTGTGCTGATTCCATTTTTGTTGCCAGGGTTATTATATAAAAATAATAAAAAAGAAACATATAAATATTTATTATTAATATTTTTAAATTATTGAATAAAAACCTGTACTGTGTTTTCATATACTATCATTTAACATTTTCTGATGCCACGTAGCAACTACACGACCGTTATGTCACATCCAGAAATTTCCAGTCAATGTCACCATGCAGCTAATTTATATATAAATTTATAGTTAAGATTTTAGCTTCAAATTTCATCATCGAAAATTCAAACTACATTTCTGAAGAAGATAAAACAAGCTTTAAAATTTTCAAGACTGCATTTTACAGCGACGTGAATGCAAAAATGTGGTAAACAGTTTTTGAAATTGGAATAGTAAAACAGCGAACATTTTTACCATTAAGGCAAAAGCAAGCCATTAGAGAATATTTCTGATATAAAAACACCAAAATTGCATCCGAAATTAAGGAATGTTTTCTAAAAGTTTTGTCTATCCCAACCCTTAACTGCTAAATTTTCTGAGAACCATTTAGTAAATGCCACATTTATTACACCATTTTCTTTGAAAACTCTATGCCCTATACAGGGTGCTTCTAAATTAGAGAAACAAATATCAGTGCTGATAATAAGTGTCAAGACAAACAATTTTTGTACAGGGAGCCTGGGTTGCAGTCTTATTATTTAGAAAACAATACAGAGCGTCTCACTATAATCTATACCACAATTTTCGTTTACAATTTTAATTATAATGAAGATATTTTAGTGACATTTTCTGCGAAGAACACTTAATGTTGGTCGGGTTCGGATCAAGTTTCGGATTCACTTCAAATAGATTTTTTGGGTTCGGGTTGTATTTAAATGGAATCGTGTTTGATTCCAATATGGATAACGTTAACGTCGTCCAACAAAACGAAAAAGTAAGAAGCAAATCTTTGATGTTGGTTTTATTATTTTAATTTTTAAAATTACTTTTTGGCTGAATCGATTAATTGTGATCCTTATGGTTTTCTGTACAAACATGTTTCACTTGACGCTTATTAATTCTTAGAAAACTAGTCTTCTTATTCAGACAAAATACGAGCGTCTCACTATAATCTATACCACAATTTTCGTTTACAACTTTAATTATAATGAAGATATTTTAGTGAAATTTTCTGTGAAAAACACATTGTTTGAATCGCGTTTCGTGTTCACTTCAAAAATATTTTTTGGGTTCGGGTTGTATTTAAATGGAATCGTGCTTGATTCCAATATGGATAACAATAAAGTCGTACAACAAAATGAAAAAGTAAGAAGCAAATCCTTGATGTTGGTTTTATTTTTATATTTTTAAAATTACTTTCTGGCTGAATAGATTAATTGTGATCCTTATGGTTTCCTGTACAAAAATTTTTCACTTGACGCTTATTAATACCTTTGAAAGTATGTTTCATATGTTCAGAAACACCCTGTATTACGCAAATGTGTCTTTAATAAGAAAATTGTTATGATAGATTATTTTATTAAAACGCATTTTCGTATTATTACCTTATGTAATGAGCTACTTAGTATATTATATTATATTAGTAAACTTGAATAAAATACAGATTTATACGATATTATAACACTTACTCTAAACTAATTACATTTTTGAATACTAAATCACAAAATTTGTCAACTTAATTTTTCCCGTTGATATGATTCTTCAGAAATTCCAATTACACCTCAAAGGGCCACTTTAAAAGGCAACTGAATGTACTACTTCTAATATGAAACACAATTATTTTAACAATCAATAAGCGTTATTTCAATTGAAATGCGGAAAATACAATTTTACACTATTATTAACTTAAAAGTATAATACCGGAATTTCCACCGTAATGACTAATGCCGAAGCCATTTGCATACAAATTACTTTAACTAGCAAACGAATCTTTCAAAACGTTAATCAGTATTTAAAGTGATCAAGTAATAAATGGCCTTAAATGAAATGTGCGTTTAAAATTACCTTATTATATTCTGAAACACCGTTGCTCTCAAACATGCTTGAGTTATTTCAATTACTTTTCTTAATTTAATTAAAGAATTTTCTTTTATCGCATGTTTGAATAGGAAGAGAGAACTAGGATTAAGCACTCAAATTTAGTAAAGATTTTTCAGTTACGTTAAGGAGGGGTGGGTGTGGGGTTTTGGATGGGAGTTTTTTGCCTTGAAAAATAAGTACATTGTATGCCTTTTTTAAATTTACGTCGGCGAATAAGGTAAAATTATACAGGCTTTTGCATGAAAACACATACTTTGAACTTTTAAAAGCAAAAATGTATCAAGTTTTATTAATAAATGGACCTTTTGGTCTCGTTTTTCCTGGATGCTGCTCGGCGTATAGCATTTCGTGGTATCCTAATTTTCTCTTAAGTGGTTTTGTCTCAAACCAATCGTCCAAAAAAAAAAAAAAAAAAAAAAAAAAGAACTAAAAATGATTTTTAAGATAAACTTTGAATGCACGCTTATGTATGTTTAATAAAAAAAAAAAAACCTATTTTTAATTTTATATTTCTTGAAAGTCTATGGATAAAAGCAGGGAAGGATACTTTCGCTGAATGTTTGTACTTAAATATTAAAACTAGTCGGATGTGCTAATCCCAAAACTTTCTTGTATGTCATATATGATAATACTTGAAAATTCGCTATCTTATTGCCAATAAAATCAATATTTTTCGTCATTCCGTTCAGGACCGTGCGAAAAGAAAACTGCGCCAGGGGCAAAGTTTCAATTTGGCGACATGTCCCCCTACTGCCGCTCTTTGTGATAGGTGGCACAAAATTGATAAAGTGCAGAAACAGAAAAATGTCTATTAAATATGTATTTTGCATTTATTTTGGAACTTTGAAATGCTTAATATTAATTCAGAAATTTCAAGAAACTAAATAACATAAGCGAAAATTGCACTTTTTTTTAGAGAAATCATGGTGTTTCGGAAAAAAATGAATGACGAAGAGAGAAAAAAAATTCCCCGGAAAATTATGAAAGGCCAAAAATGAATAAACAGATAAATAAAAAAGTGTTTTACTGTAAATTTGACGCCTTCTCAATTTCCGTGCCCGGGTTGTAGTTCCTCTTCGTCCCCCCTCTTTGTACGGCCCTTATTCTTTTGTACGTCAGCTGCTTGCGAATCGTCGAGTTACATGGATGCGAAGCACCCTTCGTTCCACAAAGCAGCCAATGTACAACACAACTACGAAAAGTCCTTCTGGCCTGTAAAGGCAGGAAAAGATAGTCTCCATATTCCTTGGTTTTAAGATTTTAGGTAATTTTACTGAAAACATGAAGCTTAAATGCGTGGAACCTGATTACAGAAGATTCATTCTCAGTTCTCGTCAATATTGAATTTGAATGAGCATTATGCCAAGTTAGTTAGCTATAACCAAGTTGATTTCATTTATGACTACCTATTTTTGCCCCCAATCTTGGCGATTCTTGGCAAAATATCGCCAAGTTTGGCGAGAATTTGACAATGGATGTATGGATATAAATAGACAATATGGATATATAGTATTAAAAATATGCAACGAGAGTTACAACGATGATTACAACAATGAAAAGAAATTTGCCAGAAACAATGTTCACTAAAACTCATAATGTAAACCCGTTTATGAAAGAATCCTGCTGTTTTGTTTCAAAATGTCAACCGCCCAAAAATTTCTAACTGCTATATCTCATCCATTTTTAAAGACAGAAACAAAACAAAAATTTCTCAGGAATCCTTGGATCAAGGCCGAACATTTAATGGAAAAAACTTTTCAGATTTCTAACTTTTTTGTACATGTTTTTGAATTGGAAATCTCTAATTGGTTATCACGGTGGCCCTAGTGCATAGCATTATATTGTTCACTTACAGAGACACACAAAATGATTTGGTTACAGTACTGCCTTTGAGCTATAGTTTCTAGAAGTGAGTTTAGAGTTGCGTTATGCATTTTTAAATTTAACTATTTTATAGCATATTACTTGGTGTGTATAAATTCTATAGATCATACACAGGACTACACAAAAGAATCCGACTACATTTCCGTTTATTGACGGAAATTCCTGAAAGGAAAATTTCAACTGTGTTAAGCGTTTCCCAACTGAACTAAATTTTAGTGTATTATTCAGTATATATACAAATCTAAACATCATAAATAGGGCTTCACAAAGTAATTTAAATACTTTTCCGATTGTGGACGGTAATTGCTGAAATTGGGTTTTCAAATGCGTTATGCGTTTTCTAAACAGTTTTTTTCCCCTTTGACTAGCAATTCATTTGGTACATTGCAACTATCGTTAAACGATATAACACAAGAATCCCGACTGAAGATGTCCGCATAATGACTATATTTGAAGGTGAAATACTTTATGCATATTTAAAATTTAATTTAACATGGCACTGCTTTAAAAACATAAATGGTAAAAAATATAAATTGTGGTCGTTGAATTTTGGAAGTATACAAAATTTAAAGTATATAACTATAAATCTTATCTGCATATTAAATAATATTCAGAACTTACATATCCCCTCAATAGTTTTAGCACAAGAGGGTTTTTTTAGTCTGTTATTTTTGTGGTACTATTAAATTGTACATTGGCTTAAATGATTATATGTGAATATTTGACGGCCAGTATTTTCATGAATTTATTAAAAATGTCTAATTTAGTTCTTTTAGTGTTTTATTTGTCGATACCAGTATGTTAATTTTTCTAGAATCTATATTAATTTCATTAATGGCTTTAATAATTCTTTTTTAGTACTATAAAATTGTTTATGCGTTTCAACTGTCTATCTGTTTGATGAATCTCACTAAATTTGACAAATATGATTGAAAAATCTGTAAATTTTCAATTTGTTATAAAGGCGTACTATGCAGAATTTTCGCTTTTGGAAATTATACAATTCAGCAAATCGTCCAGATTTACTCAAAAAAATTCTAAATATATTATGAATAGAAGAGATTCGGGCATTGATTACGTGTCAAGAGCTAATCACCTTTTTAATTCAACAGCTTTGCAAGTTTGTTTCTTATAGTGCTTGCTGCCTTTTTCGTTATTTGCGTGCTACTAGTATGTTTTCCTGCTTGAAACTAATATCATAGTATCTTATACTTTCATGTAATAAAAGATGATCAAATTAAAGTGTCGTAACTTTTATTTAAGAAAAGACACAGAAAATGCACGTCTTTCCAGTGCAAGTGGTTCAAACGGTCAACTGTGGGGGGGGGGGGGGGGGAGGGGGGTAGAATGACAGTGGAGTAAGTCAAAAATTTGAAAAATCTAGATAACCATATTTTTACTGAGCGTATATTAATTTCTGTTCAGTATGAAAGTCAAATAAATTATAGTTCAAAACCCTTCATTGCTCAAATTACTAAAAATTAAATTACTCCACTGTCATTCTAACCCCTTCAATTATTCTTAATGTAATATACAAGGTGATCCAATTCTAGTTTGTTAACTTTTATTTAAGAAAATACACACAAAATGCAACTTTATCGTATTTATTTTTTTATTAATTGAATATTTGGTGTTTTTCATTAATTATGAAAAATGTTATCAGGCAAATGGCCGCCTCTGGACCTTCTGCACTGATTCGTTTTAGGTAATTTTCAATTACTTTTTGGACAGTTTTTTTTCGGGGGGGGGGGGGTATCTCTGCAATAATTTGTCAAATGTTAGTTTTTAAGTGCTCCAACGTTGCGGGTTTGTTAGCGTAGACGCGAATTTTAAGAAATTCAAGAAAAAATATACAACGGCGTTAAATGGTATTATTTTGGCGTCCAGTTGACGTCACCGCAACGTGAAATAATGCGACCTCTAAAATTTTTAAGCAAAACATCTAACGTTGCCCACGATGTGTGGCAAGTTGCGGCTATCTTGCTGAAACCACGTCTTCCACATCAATATCTTCGATTTCGTGCCCAAAATAAGCCAATGGGGGCCATAAGAAAGGGCCGAACTTTGCAAACGACGACCAATATATAATTTCGAGTCTATATAATTTCGGTCACACTATCATTCACTGCAGCAATATTCTCGGCTGAACGTGCGCCACGATGATGCACACGACTTACTCTGTCTTCAGTGCCTCTAGTTTCCTCAAATTTTTTCATTGCGCCAAATTATAGCTGTGATAACTTCCGAAACTTATGATAAAGTCATTGAAAAATACCTTGAACGAATCCACTGCTGCAGAAGGCCCAGAGGCGGCCATTTGCCTGACATCAGTTTTCATAATTAATGAAAAATGCCAAATATTCGATAGAAAAAAATAAATACGATAAGGTTGCATTTTGTGTGTATTGTCTTACATAAAAGTTAGGAAACCTGAATTGGATCACCTTGTATATTGCATTAAGCATAACTGACCGTTTTAATCACTTGCACTGGAAAGCCGTGAAACGCACATTGAGAATGTAATTGTGAATTAATTGCATGGCTGTTCAGTTGCACAATCCTGTACCATTACTTTTTAATTGTAATCTTCGTCTTCTTTGATAACCGGTTAACGAAACCCTTTTTCATTGTTGACTTAGTCGCAAAGAAATACTGTTTGTATACGTTATATTCGACTCCAATATTGAATTCATCAGAAATAATTCCAATGAAATAGCAGTAGTGATTAATATTGGCATTGAATTAGAATTATTTGCTTTGAAATATCACTATTATACAAATGTTAGCTTTAAATTCAAAATATTTGCAATAAAGCGCCAATATTACAGAAATATTGGCAATAAAATTTATAAAACTATTTTTCCGGTATTGCATCATTATTTTCAAAATGTAAACACTAGACTATATCATGCCATTACTCATCAATATATAACAGAGATATATTTAATATTATATTCAATATTAGCAAAGATGTACCCTATACAAACTATTTTGGGCCAATATATTTAGATACTATAGGGTCATTTGGAGATTTTCTAGAACAACCGTTATAAGAAAAAATAGATTTGCTAATATAATTTAAATATTTGAGTGAATTTTTTAATTATTTCTAAAAAAATCGAAGCAGAGATATTTTACACCGATGTAATTAAAACTTTAATTCCGAATTTTTTAATTAAATTCTTTGTTCCTGAAATAGTATCGATTTTTGAAAGACGGGAAAGAAGATTACGTAATATATGCATAAAACTGTCGACGTATAGGAGATTGAAAATTCTTCAATCTATTGAGATTTATTTTGTTATTGTTAAAAGACATTATTTAATCCATAATCTGTTAAGTGATCGAGAATTTTTATAGGAAATACGATGGATAAATCATTTTCTTTAGAATAAAATATTAAAAATGAAGGATTAGTAAAATGTTCCAAAAAATATATTTCATAAACATAGAAGAGATAAACGTATTTTTAAATTAAAGTAATGTATTCAAGAATGTAAAAATGCATTTTCATTCGAACCTTTGACATTTAAGAAAATACTTTAAAAAATGTTCTAAATATTTCAAATATAATCCCTGCTTAAAATAAGTAAATTAATTACAGGATCTAAGTACAATACCGAAGATACAATTTATTAACTCTATAATGTCACATTAATTATCTAATAATCATGGCGGCGAACAAAAAATTGAGCAAAGTTAAATAGTAATAAATTTCCGTATAATTAATCTGCAAATATAAAAGTATTCAGATTGGTAACAAATTTGTTTAGCAGAAGACCGCCAGTTTGCTTTAGCCTTGAAGCAATAATTAAAAGTATTTGATTTTAAACTAGTATTGTTTTTTTAAATTAAACGTAAATATTGTAACAGAAAATTCATCATAAATACACAAACAAATTTAAATAGAAAGGACGATCTATTTTTTAAACAGTAAACATCAAATTTTACTGTAACGTAACTCATATTTTAAAGAAGGAAGACGTGATATATATTCGATAAAAATACATACTATCCACAGCTCAACAGGTTCTATAATAGTGGTGTTGTTGTCTTACTAACCAAGATATTTAGACATCATGTACTGTTTTGATACTGGATGTATGTATTTAACTTTAAACTTGAGGTCCCACTCTATTTTGTTTTCTTAGTCTTAATACAACTTTTCCATTGTAGAAGCTTTGGCGATATAGAGAAAACGGCTTTAGTGAGAGAAGGAAATTTGGCAACATATTTTCTGGCAACTTATTCGCTGCATCATACATATACACAAGCAATGTTTTCAATATTTATACAATTTATTTAATATAATGAAGTCATTTCTCTAATTTTATATACAGATGTAAACTGTATATAAAAAGCAACTAGTTCGAACCCGTCAAAACTTGACGGCAAACAACTTGATAGTACCATAAAAATAAAATTCAAAGCTGTTTTCAAAAGTTTGAAATTTTTGAAGAATAATTCGAATGAAATAAGAAAAATTATTCTGTCCATAGCAGGGATCGATCCCACAACATAATCGGAACAGAGAAGAAACGCGCCTTATACTACTCGACCAACGTTTTCGCATTTCAGTGTGCTCTAAAACTAATTAGGTTCTAGATTTAAGTTTACGCATGCGTATTGGGCACGATTTTATGTGGATTTGACAAAAAAAGCCTTTTCTTTTAAATATATAGATGTTTAGGATGTTATTACTCCCGATAGCGTTAATGGCGCCATCTGCATTTTCATTTTCTTACAAGGAGACCGCCAAACATGATGCGCACAGATTTTGATGATTTTAAAGTATGTTGTAGGGGTCATACCCTTAACTATTCAGGTCAAAGGTTTCCTTCGAATGGGCTTTAGTTTTCGAGAAATTTTGGGTTAAAGTTCAGCATGCATTTCAAATACCCATTAGTTCGCAACCTTGAACGAGGTCTTCGTGGCTCTGTGCTAGCGCGCGCGATTTGAGAGCCGGATATGAGGGTTCTGTCCTCTAATGTGACTTTTATCTTTTTTTAATAAATTTAATATATTTGTCTCGTTATAAGTTTTATGCAGAATTATGAATTCTGCATTTTTGAACTTTTTGATATTTTCCTAATAAATTCCATTTACATTTTCGAATTTTTCGTAATAATTTACTTTTTTTTTTGTGCAGTTTTGAAATTAATATTTCACGAAATTCCAAACTAATTTATGTCTAGATTTTGTTTATTTTTGTTTATTATTATTTACACTTTATATTTTAATAACCGTTCTAAAATAATACTTTTTTTTAACTTTATGAAATTTTAAATAAAATTTTGTATTCTTTTATAATTTATACGAAATATTTTTTATTTCAAATCTTCTAAAGGTATGTATGATTAGGTAATTTCAACAACATATCTTGAAAGGAATAATAAAATGTTAAAACAATAACGCTTATATCCAAGTTTTAGCCAGTTATGTATTTATATATATATAAATACATTTACAAAATTTTCATTTTTCATTTTTATTTTACAAAAATTCCTTTCATTTTTCCAAAGGATATATGAGAATAATCCTTTGGAAAAGAGAGAATATCAGACGTATGAGAATAATGTTAATAAATATATCCAGCTTGATTTTTTTAATAATTCATATATGGATATTTTTGCTTCTGTCTTTTTTCTCTTCTTTCCTTTTCATTTTTTTAAGGAGAATAATCATATACTTTTCTTATTATATATATATATATATATATTGTTATTTAAATACATTTAACTGCAAAGTTCAAACTCAACATCATTTTTGATTTGCACAAATAAAAAATAATATATTACAATAATTTTTTTTTAATTCTAACAAGTCGATGCCATACAGAAAAATTCAACTAGAAATGAAAAATCGTTTGTAAATTACAATAGCTATAAAAAATAATTGAAGAAAAGCGTCTGCAATGACTTTTACGGTAATATCAAAATAAGTAAAATTTTCTTTTTATCCATTTCGTTTAATCCTTTGCAGACAATTACCACGTATTGAAATAATTTATTTTCCAAATTTAATGCATTTTTAAATATATTTATCACAATTTAAGTATTTAAAGAATATATAATATGTTAATTTATACATTCTTCCAGTATTGTTAAAACAATTTACGTAAAGAATATATTTAAAGGCGATTTTGAATGTGGAATTTGTTTAGAATATTTTTGCGATATGTATCACACAATTAGTTCCATATTTAATAAGCTAAAAATGTCGATGTCAGTAATGATAAATATTTTAGTATTTCAGCAGTTAACATATTTCAATATATTTAGAACAAATCAAATATTAAAAGGATACATTATTTTGTTAATTTTTTCTTAATCATTTAATTTTTTTAAATAGAAAATACAGCTAAAAAATGCATTATTTCATAAATACGATAAATAAATAATTAAGACTTAAAATAGTTTGGATTTTCATCAACAGAAATATTAGAATAAAAATTGCGCAAAAACTATAAATTTTCACGAAAAATTCGAAAATGTAAATTAAATTTTTAGGAAAATATCAAAAAGTTCAAAGATGCAGAATTCATAATTCTGCATAAAACTTATAACGCGAAAAACATATAAAATTTATTTTAAAAAGGTAAAAGTCACATGAGAGGACAGAACCCTCACCTCCGGCTCAAAAATGGCGCACGCTAACACAGAGCCACGAAAACCTGGCTTAAGATTGCGAACTACTGGGTATTTGAAATGCATGCTGAACTTTAACCCGAAATTTCTCGAAAATTAAAGCCCATTTGAAGGAAACCTTTGACCTGAATAGTTAGGGGTATGACCTTTACAACATACTTTAAAATCATCAAAATCTGTGCGCATCATGTTTGGCGGTCTCCTTGTTAGTATATTCTCTTTTTAGCTCTGCAATTGTAATTGATTAATGTTCAATTAAAAACTCCATTGTTTTAAGATAGCTCTCTAAAATATGTGGAACAAAGTATTTACAAAAATTCCTTTCATTTTTCCAAAGGATATATGAGAATAATCCTTTGGAAAAGAGAGAATATCAGACGTATGAGAATAATGTTAATAAATATATCCAGCTTGATTTTTTTTATAATTCATATATGGATATTTTTGCTTCTGTCTTTTTTCTCTTCTTTCCTTTTCATTTTTTTAAGGAGAATAATCATATACTTTTCTTATTTTATTTATCACAGTCCTAGTATTATGGAAAAATTACAATATTTAATAATTCTGATATATATATATATTTTTAACTACACGACTTTTAAAAACTTTCATTAAATTATTTTTTATCAGTATGATTCTAAAACCCGGAATTTAAAATTTGCTGTTTGCAGCTAACGATTAATAATACATATTTTTTATTTAGTAATTAAAACAAAATATTCTTGGGTGTTAAATTTTACTTAATTATAAAGCATTGCAATAAAAAAATACAAATTATATAACTTTTCCTCTTGAATTAAATGTGGCATTATTAAAGTGAATTATAGCCATAAAGTAAGAAAAATCATTCTGTTCACAGCGGGTATCGAACCCACACAAGGTTCAGAACAGGGAAGAAACGCGCCATATACCACTCGAGCACCGTGTACGCATTACTGTGTGCTCTAAAACTGGTTAGGATCTAGTTTTAAGTTTACGCATGCGTATTGGGTACGATTTCATGTGAATTTGACAGAAAAAGCCTTTGCTTTTAAATATATCAAGCAGGGCGGTCGCTCTGCCAAGCCAAGCTTTAAAAAAAACGCCACACAAACAACGCCAAGAACTGGAATAAAGACCGCTAATGCTTATATACAGAAAGCAACTTCGCAATGTTAAATCGACAAAACATGCCAGATTAAAATATCAGATATCAAACAAACCAAGCGTCGTAGAAAAAAAAAAAACGAAAACTAGAAGAATCTAAGGAAGAATTTCTTCAATTTAAGACCAAACGCATCTTCATAAGTGATTTATAAACAGAGATATAGCTTTTTTTTAAAAACGTCGAGTTACTTAAAATGATCACTATTTTCTTCGTCAAACTTTTTTTTTTCAAACAAGCTACAGGCCTTAATATTGGGCAGAATAAAAAAAGGATTGCATTTTTGGACAAGTAATTACGTAATCTATGTGCTTTTATAAAATTCAGTGTAAAAAAAAAAAAATATTTTCTATCCTTAATTAGCAAAAAACTGTTAATTAACTTGGCGATTAAAAAATTATGCCAAAATAGATAAAACCCGCCAACGACCATGTACCATCTGTATTAAAATAGCACAAATCAGTTACAGGTTATAATATAACCACATCAAATTTCATCTGCAAGTCAGCCATTTTCTTCTGAAGATATTTTTTTAAAAAATAAAACTTCACAATTATAAGAACACATATTTTATCAAATAATTAAATATGACCGCAAACTGTGGCAGATGATTGTTTCTAACATGAATAAGTATGAGAAATTGCCGGTTACGGATATGGATCTGGGTAGCTCAGTCGCAGAGCGTCGGCATGGTACGCATAAGGTCCCAGGTTCGAGTCCAGGCCCAGGTCATTTTTTCACTCCTGTTTGTTTAGTGTATTTAATTGTCTGATAAAATGCGTGTTCTTATAAATATTGTAAAATAAAGTAATCAGACGTAGTGTTTATGCTTTAAAAAATATTTTAAATATATAATATACGTTTTTGAAAGATCTTTAAAAATAAATTAGTTTTTGAGGGAAGATGTACCTTCTAAAATGTATACATTAAGATTTATCGCCATTTAAAATTTCTTTCCAAACGTAAACAAAAATTTTGAAATGAATTAAATGTGATTCATTTATTTCTAAAAATAAAAAAACACGGTAAAGGACAGGCATTTCGTTCGCAGGAATACCTTTCACGTCATCTACATGGAAATTTCGTTCCGTTCCTTTATAACTCGAGATCTGCTGAATGGAATTTGATGGAACTTGCACTGTTCGAGAGATAATTTTTCAGGGAAGGTTTTAGTATGTAACACAACGTTCTACGTATATTAGCTATCGAATTATGATAGAAAGTTCTGTTATTTTGGCCGAAAAGGTTACCATTGCTAATTTTTTGGCGATCATTACTGTTGCAGAAAGAAATGAAAAGGCTATACATCTCGAAAAATAAAAGAAAAACTGTTACTAATTTTATTTAGGAAAAAAAAAAGAAAGAAAGAAAGAAAAAAAAAGAGTTTTGATGAGAGAATATTATAAAACGAAAATATTTAATTTAAACATGATTAGAAATGTTCATAATGCTTAAAAAATTATTCAAGGGGCAAGATTTCTATTGAAACAAATTTGGCGATTTATCTTTTGTTTTTGGTGATTTTGATTTTACTTTTGACCTCAAACAATTTGATTTTAAGCCAAAAAGTATCTTTTTTTGTTGCAGAAAGAATTGAAATGGCTATACATCTGGAAAAATAAAAGAAAAAACTGTTACTAATTTTATTTTTTTTAAAAAGAAAGAAAAGAAAAAAAAGAAAAACAGTTTTGATGAGAGATTTTAGGCCAAAAGGTGTTTTTTTTTTCAAGTGTACGACTGCATTTTCGCAGTATTTTTTTTTTTTTGGTACTTTTTGGTTAGCCGGGCGCCAGTGATATATATATATATATACATGTATATATACACACACATATATACACATATATCTACACAAATACATGTATATACATACATATATATATATACACTTATATGTATGAATATATATATATATATATGTGTGTGTGTGTGTGTGTGTGTGTGTGTTCATATATCACTGACGCCCGGCTAACCGAAAAGTACCTTTTTTTATTCAAATGCAAACTATATTAATGGCAATATACTTCTATTTACTTCTACATATATGAAATTTCGTTCCGGCTGCTTATAACTCGAGTTCTGCTGAATGCATTTTCGTAGAACTTAAACTAAGATAATTTTTAAGGGAAGGTTTTATTGTATAACATATCGTTCTACGTAGCTTAGTTATATAATTATTCTGGGAAGTTCTATAATCAGATCAATCGATTATGAAAGATTAGCCTTTTTAAAAGTTTTTGCCGAATGTATTTCGATGGAACCTATACTGTTAAATAATTTTCTAGGCAACGTTTTATTATATAACGTTGCTTAGTTCTAGAATTATAGGGGGAAATTCGAAAATCGGGTGACCATTTTTTTAATCAAATATTAGCCTTTTCAATATTTGATTCCGATTATGAAAGATTAGCCTTCTGAAAAAGTTCTACTGAACGGATTTTGATGAGAATTGTATTGTTAGTTAGATGCTATTTCAGAAATGGTTTTAATGTACTATATATTGTCCTACGTTGCTTAGTCCAACAGTTATGTGTGAAGGTTATATAGTCAAGTGAACCCGATTCCGAAATATTAGCCTTTTTGATAGTTTTTACTGGGCGTATTTTTTGCGACTTGCATTGTTAAGTAGATAATTTGTAAGGATTGTTTTAGTATATGTTATATCGTTTTGTTGTTTTAGAATTATGTGGAAAAGTTCAATAATCAGATTATCAAAGATTAGCCTTTATAAAAACTTCTTCTGAATGGATTTTGTTAGTTAATTTGTTTGCATTGTTATTTCGATAATTTTTAGTGATGGTTTTAGTATATTGCATATAGTTTTATCATTCTTTAGCAAACCCTAACTGTAAATGACCAAATAAAAGAGTTGGTCCTTAACAGCTAAAATTTTGACTGCACATTAGAAAATATAATAGCGCAATCGCGTCATTTTTCAGTAATGTGGAAGGATATTCCACGTAAATATACAGATTGCTTTCAAATACAAGGTCAAATTAAACGATATATTTCGTTTGATTCAGGGTTCATTTGTAGAAACCGACCAGCGCAGCGGGCGTAGCTTGCTAGTTTTCCTATAAATTAATGAAATCCAGTTGTTAAATTATTTTTGTTTTAGAAGTGAAGTTTCCATTTAAATTTATTGTAACACTACAATGTTTAATTCAATAAAATAAGGTAAATCTAAGAAATTGCTAAGAAATTCCAAACATGCACAGGGCAACGCAAAAAAATAAAATAATAATAAACAAAAAATAAAAAATAGATAAATAAATAAATAAATAAATAAAAATCAGCTTTCAGAAATTCTAAAAATTGCTCCGCTATTCATATTATGTAACTTCGGGGTCCATCCTCCCACTTTCAGTCCTCCCACCCAAAGGGGGCACTTTTCTAAATTTTGCCGACACCTCTCATGTGATATATCGTTGGAAAAGTCTGTGAACGCTTAATCATAATATGCGGGGGGGGGGGGGGTATTTTCTAAATTTTGCACATACCCCTCATGTGATACATCGTTGGAAAGGTCTGTGACCGCTTAATCCTATTATGCATCTCCGGTGTTCATCCCCCCTTTTGCCCCCCCAAGCGCGATTAGCTTTCACCACCAGGGGACGCTTTCTATATCTGTTCCTACGAGTCGGATCACGACGGGGTATGGCTCATTCACAGATTAAATATACATCCAGATACGACAGTAGAGCAAAAACCGGAACCAGCGCGATGCTAGCGCCGCTACTGGGAACAGTCTGAAACAAACGCGCATGCGCGGGATCTATAAATTGTCGGATTGTCACTATCACATGTACCTGTTGACAATTTTGCTTATTTTATCGGCAGCTTTTTGATAGTATTTAAGTTATCTGCTTAGTTATCTGCTTAGTTAGCTTATTTGCTTAGTTTCTAGTATTTGTATGATAAAATAAAATACGTTTGATGTTTTAAATAATAACAAACATCGCCGAAACTGCTGAAAAGAGATAGATACTAAACAAATAAGATAAGCAATACCTACCTGTGGCGACACGCCCGGAACGTTTGCTACTGTTGTCACTAGGGGCTCTGAAGTTGCGATTCGGTTACCATTGAGCTTATGGAAGTGTCCTATCTGGTGTAATATATTTAATCTGTGGGCTCATTCGACTCGACATCAATAGAGCTTTCCGATTTTAGTTCGTTTTTTCACCACCAGGGGGCACTTTTCTATCTCTGGTTCTATGGGCTAGATCACGACGGGGTATAGCTCATTCGACTCGACATCTATAGCCTTAACGATTTCAGTGCCCGAGGTTCATACAGAACAGATTGCGCTACCTGGTGGTGGAAGATGGAACTTGAGCGTGCGCAGCACGACTGCTATACGGTGCCGAAGGCAGCGGGGACCCGTGTCGGAAGTTAGTTTGGTTAGAGGTTTATACTATTCGATGTGCAAATTAAGGGATTATCCGGTACCGAAGGTAGCGGAGAACCAGGTCGGAGATTCGTTCGGTTCGAGGTTTTACAAGATTCGAGGCCCCGATATAAATTAGGGGTCCGCTAGCGGGCGAAGCCAGCTAGTGCTAATAATAAAAGAGCGTGATATCACGTTTGATTTCAAATGCAGCGCTGACACGCTATGTACGTATTGCATTTTTATTCATTTCATCGATAAGTCAGTGATATTTTTTAACGGGGGATAACAAGTATTATAACAAGCCACATTTAGTATGTTGTTATTAGTTTAATTTAAAAATCTACTGGTATTTCTAGTTAACCTTTTAAACAATGACTGAAAGTAAAATGTAATTTTAAATTATTTCTCATGTTTAGATTATTTAAATTATGTTTATTCTGTTCAAAAAAAAAGAAATGATATCTACAAAAACAACTTTTCAAAAGTAAAACAAAAGCCAAGCGTAAAAAAAAAAAGTTGTGGCTAAAAAATGGTGTGATATCAAATTTTCAAGCTATTATATTACTTTTTAAACTTTTTTCCATTAAATAAGTTATCATATATATAAGTCGAGTGCCTACGTATATGTTAATAGAAATCGTTTTCTCCTGTACTAAATACATCCTAACGAGTTTCTGAAAATTCAATTTTTTTCAAATTATGCATGATGGGCTTGGCGGCCATCTTTTCATATTTCTAAGCACCCAAATTTCTAAAGTAAAAGCGTAATATGTTTGCAATGTAATATGTTTATAACAATTTCGAACTTCAGATTTTAACTACAGACAGATAAATTAGATAAGACTGATATTTTGAGAAATTGATTTTTACTAGTTTGAAATTATTAATTACTGTAAAAAATAAATCATAAGATGAATCTTTAAGATAAGTCATCATTATCTTAAGACACAATTTTCAGATCACACAAATCTATAAATGAAACGCTTAAAATATTTGCTTAAATAACAATTTTGAACTTCGGATTTTAACTACGGATTTGGATGCTTAGAATTTTGTGAATAATATGCAAAGATGGCCGCCAAGCCCATCATGCATAATTTGAAAAAAATTGAATTTTCAGAAACTCGTTAGGATGTATTTAGTACAGGAGAAAACGATTTCTATTAACATATACGTAGGCACTCGACTTATATATATGATAACTTATTTAATGGAAAAAAGTTTAAAAAGTAATATAATAGCTTGGAAATTTGATATCACACCATTTTTTAGCCACAACTTTTTTTTTTTACGCTTGGCTTTTTTTTTACTTTTGAAAAGTTGTTTTTGTAGATAGATAATACTATAAGCAATAGAATCTCGTTACGACGAATGTCACTTTAACGGATTTTTCAGTTAAAGGAATATTTTTGGATTGTTAAAAAACGCTTTATGTTTTCACATTATAAAAATTTTCACTTTAACGAATTTCATATTAACGAATTATTCAAATTAACAAATTTAGTGAAAGCTTAAAAATAATATAATTTCCGTTTTGCGAATGTTGAGTTGGCAACAAAAAATATCTCTATTAAATTTTAAAGAAAACTTTCGTCGAAATCTCAGTGAAAGGGAGGCAGGCGACGTTGAAACTGAAGCTGGTGATGATTGTTCATTGAGTACCGAAGATTATGTTGTATGATCAAAAGAGGTTCTATAGAACACTGAAACTTTTTAAAAATAATGATCACAGCAAAATAATATTACGAAAGAATTTTACCCGATTGCCAAGAAAGGTTATGTGTTTGACGCGTATCTGGCTATGTATGTGGATTTCTTTATACCCTCGAAACATCCCAACGGTTGGATGGATTTTAATGAATCTATACAATTTAGTCATAATGAATAGAGGAAAGTATATTCAACTAGGTAAATTATATCCAATGGTTGGTGTATCATAGTTGAGATTTTTTCCAACAGAGCGAAAATTATATAAGCGAAATTGGATATAATTTACCTAGTTGAATATACTTTCCTCTATTCATTATGATCTAATTACATGGTATACTGGAGTTTCCGTGCTATTTCAAGATTCATCATGTAAATGCTATAGTTATAGCTCGTAGAATGAAATGAACTGATGCTTTACACTCACGCAGCGTTGTTTGGCGATTTGTTGGTTGGCGCGATTTTCATGCCTGCGCAGAACCAATAACTAAATACAATAGCTAGGTTGCCATCAAAGGAAAAAATCCCCTAAATTTGTAGACCTTTTTTCTTTTTTATAACCAATTAAAAAAAAACTGTGCGTGAGTGTTTGACATCATAGCCGAATGAAATTAGCGCTGCAGTTAGCACCTTTCTCCAACAAATAAGAGTGAAATATGCCAGTCCAGGATATCGTCGGGATAACGCGGTAGGGAGAGCGTTGGTACGACAAACCAAAGTACCCAGGTTCGAGTCCTGGTCCCGTCATATTTTCGCTCTGTTTGAAAAAATCTCAACTATGATACTCCAACCATTGGATATATACAATTTGATTTCAAAATGCATTGTCAATTTTCGTGCAGAAAAAAGATTTTTATTTAGTTTTCGTTCTTTTTTGTAAATAGTGAGGTTTTTTTAATCCGTCAGGTATGCAAGATAAATTATAATTCCTTTATAATAGTTAAGATTAAAATATTGAAACTTAATGAACTTAATAATTAATTATCTTATTTTTAACTAGTAAGTTCACAATAGTAAGTTCATATACTGTATATTTATTATTTCCTGACACGTTTGCATTAGGGTGGTCACAAGAAATAAATTTTCGAATTTTTTCGGGGGGACCCCCTAAAAGTTGCCAATTGGCTGAAAAGGGAGATTGGCAAAGTTTCAGCTCATTTGGATAATGTTAACCCGCGCCTCATTGAGGTCAAAATTTTGAAAAACTGCGATTTTTTGCAAAAATTTATAGTTTTTCCTTCATAAAATGAATACAAAAGAACCTAGAAACCTAATTCTGGTCTCATTTCATAAAACATGTTTTTGCATTGAAGAACCAAAGCTTTTTTTTTGTAAAAAAATATAGTTTTAAAAATATACAGCATTATTTAGAACCAAACATGATCCTAATTCTCAAAATTGAATTTTTATGAAAATGTGCAAAAATATTGTAACATCTGCTTTTAGATTTTTATTTCTTTATTTTTTCATTTTGTACATAAAAAGGGTTTAGTTAAAAAAAAAAAAAATCCAAAGTAAATGAGAAAAATCGAAATTTAAACTGGATGAATTATAAGAAATAAAGAGCAAAGTATTAAAATGAGAACAAATCATGTTCAAATGCATTTCATTATTAAAGTTGCGTTATAAAAAACGAATCATTATAAAAAAAAATAAAATATTATCACTTGCAATTATCACATGAAGGTGGTAATGGCTATAATGTGGCTTTTGAAGAGTCTCGAAAAAATTTTCTGCATTCAGATACAATTTGTAACAGAAACTGTTTTGTTCTTCGTCTTTCGTTAAACAGGAATTGAAGTCTTGGATTAATTTTATTCCCCTTTCAGCTGCATCATTGACAACCTTAAAACCATTCACTATTTTTTATTGTTATTATTTTTTTTTTGCTTTTAAATAATGTTTATTTTCACACCATACATCGGGATTAGTATTTAAAAATTGCATATTAATCTCAAATCTCCTAAAAAATTTACAGTTTGAGATGAAAAAAAAATAGACTTCTTTGTGCAATAAAGATTTCACTTCATTGAAACCTATTGTTTCTCTTACATCATTGCCATCATTTTCTTCTTCAAATTACATTAATTTTTTAGCAATACTTATTTTGACTGTTTTTTCAAAAGTATCACCGAAAAATGAAAATGTGACTTGCTCCAAGTTAAGATACCAAAGATGTTTTATCATTTTAAAAAGCGCTTGGTCTGCAACCTGTTTATCAATTTTTCTGTAGTCAACAAATGATTTTAATAATTGTAGTTTTTGATTGGGAGCCAAAGCCGAAGTGGGATCATTGAACCACGCTTTTACATATATATTGATTATAAACAAACAAACAAAGGGGTCTCAAATATGTTATGAAGTAAATGTGTAAATGTGTATGAAGTTGGGGTGTCACAAATATGTTATGAATATGTATAATTTGAGAAGTCTCAAATATGTTATGAATATGTATAATTTGAGAGGTCTCAAATATGTTATGAATATGTATAATTTGAGAGGTCTCAAATATGTTAATGCTAATAATTGATCCCTGAAAAGATATGTTTTGAGAGAATAAATGGCCTTAGCCATTCATCTGGAGTGATGAATAACACCAGGTGCTCTGAAAAAAAAAGTCTATTGGTGGAATACGTCCTATAAAAATTTTAAAAAAGTTGGATAAATTCTTTATAGTCATCCTTGGGGTGTTTATGTTTTAAATGTTTGATAAGAAAACTTGAAATTTCGTCCGAATTAAGTATTTTATATCTGATATTTTCATCTTCAATAGCAGTTTTGTATTTAGTCTGGTCCAGCTTAGATCACCCAGTCTGATTTTTTTTAAATATCTGGCGGAGGGGCAGTGGTTGCGCCTACTTTACAATCAAAAATTGCTCTGAGAATAATTTCTAGAATATGAAGGCGACATGATAAATAGAGAAGATTTTGTTCTAATAATTGCTGTAGCAAAATGCAGGTTTTCCTGAGGCGACCCGTGGTTACTGCAGTGGAATCAAAACACATTACCTGGATTTACCAACTGCCACCCCCCCCCCTCCCACTCTTCAACTGCTGAAAATACAGCTTTTGCCTGGGTTATTCCCATATTATTTTCAAGCTGAGGAACTCCTACCAACTGTTCTTCATCCCCTCCGCAGCTAATTAATACTGCTACCCTCTCTACATTTTCTTTATTCAAAATATTTGGAAGCAGTTTTCCATCCCAGTAAACAAGTTTCCTCTAAATCGGAATTTTTAAATCTGTTTTTTATGAGCTCAGTTCTTTGTTTTCGAAATTGTTGTCTGCAGAGTCTTATTACACTTCTACTTAAAATTAAAGTCTCTGAATTATGACGTAATGTTTCTGCAGTAGCTGAAATTATTCTAAGCGTCTCTATCAGATATGCTATATCTATCTAACAGTAAAGACATTTTTTCCGTTATAATCTCTTCAGTTCCTCGTGAGTACTTCAATTTCTTCCAATCATAGTAAAAGGAGTGCATTTGACGACTGCCGGGTGTCGGAAGGTTTCGTCGATGCTAAAAGTAGACTTCTTAATGATAGAAAGAAACAAAAATTACCTTGTATTAAAAAGAGAGTTTCAGAGGTTTGTGTTAAATGCATTTTAACTGCAATACAAATTAAGGAGCTTCTTCTTTCGAGGCGCAAAACTAGATACCTAATAATTAACTATAATTCATGAAATTTCTTTTTAAAGTTATAATTTTTTTTTAATGTAAAAAATACAAAAAAGTGGTCAGAAGTAATTAGAATTATTCTGATGCCATTTTCAATTTATTTTTCAAAAATGCAGATTTGAGGATATAGCTCACGACTTGACCTAAAAAAATGCTAAATGTCATTAAATATAAGTTTTGATGAGAGTAAAAGTTCAAGGCAACAACATTTTTTTATCAAATAAGACAAGAATCAGGTTTTTAGGACAAATGGTTTTCACTTCATGAAGGAAAAACTGCAATTTTTCACCAAAAATCGCGATTTTTCAATAATTCAACCTCGATGAGGCACGGGTTAATATTATTCAATTGAGCTGAAACTGTGCCAATATTATTTTCTAACTAATTGGCAAATTTTAGGAAGGTCCCCCGAAAGATAAGTTGAAAAAAAAAATTCCCCATTTAACTTGTGACCACCCTAGTTTGCATATTAACTGAAATTCAATATAAGTGTAGTAGTAATATATATTTTTACTCAATGTGCATGTGAATTTCCTTTTTTAAAAATCCCCATATTGGAATTTCATATTAACGAATTTTAGTATAATGAATTTAATCAGTTTCCAGAAATTCGCTATAACGAGATTTTACTGTATATGTAAATAAAATGTTTATATATTCATGTAAATTCATATATGCGCAAGCATAAAAGTTCATTGGGTTTGTTTTCATAGCTCTTTATATCATATGGCGATAAATCATTTTCTGAAACCCAAATTGTACCAAGCTTCAAAAAAAAAAAAAAAAAAAAAACGTCAAGACCCCTGTACTGGAAAAGTACCGTCATAATATTACCTTCTAGCCCTAAAATCAACCAATTAACCATACCAAGTGCACATTTTCTCTCCGCCTCCAAATTTCTATTTTCTAACCAAAAAATATCTAGATCTTAACCCTATCACTATGGCCTGGGGTTACTTAGTAGTTTCAGCCGGTGATATCTCATATCATAATGTTTGTAACACACGGTAAAAATTAAACTGTACGAATATAAGTGGTACTTTTTTTTATTATTATTATTTGAAAAATAGATAGCATATTTGTCCTGGGCAATAACAGGGCATGTTTCGATAGGACATAGTGATAGGGTTAAATAACATTTTCCAGAACATCGATTCACAAAATTAAGTGGATCTATACATGGATTACCAATTTCAATATTTGGTAGTTAACCTCGATAATAATGGAATGTAGACCTATTGACAGCATTGTTATTCGGATTTTTAAAGGACCCTTATTCTTTATTTTTCGAACGAATTACCGAATCTTCTTGATTAATGAATTCATCAAAGATATTTTGAAGATGCCACCATGCTAATTTGGTTGGAATCGGTTCCTTACCTTGGACGATATCGTGTTAATAAGTTTTGCATCACAGATACATAGATATATATATAAGTAGATACCTAATAAACTCATTCTTCCGACTAAGTCCGAATGAATTGTATGATGCTACATTATTAAAATCACCTTAAACGATTTTTCCCCATAGAGTATAATGTAACAGAAATATATTGTGTGTCCCCGAAAATGAACGATAACAGCTACATAATTGATTACCTTATGCAATATACTTGCAAGTTCTTATGCAAGTACTTATGCACCAGTTAGTTTCAAATTGGCTCGGTATTACGGACGTTATCTTGATGACAAATTTTGGATTATATGTGAAATATATACATGTTTGTAACTAATATATGTTAGTAATATGTACTATATTCTGGTATATGTACGTATAATATTATATGCATTGTATTATATATATGCATTAGATTACATATATGGATTGGATTATATATATGATCATGCATATATATTATATATTATATATATATATATATATATACATGAAGGGATTGCATGCAATAAGTCGATTTCTAATGAAATCAACATAAAATAGATCGTTTACACAGAAATAATGTAGAAAGAAACTTAAGAATTTTCTTAATTACATAAAAACTATATAAATGGTGTTGCAAAAATAAATAAACAAATAAATAAATAAATAAATAAATATAAATGAAAGTTGCAAAATAGGGAGTATAGGTTACAGAAATTTTATTTTTTACCAGACCTTTAAGTTTGTAATTTTTAATTATATATTTTTATAATATGCAAATACTTATTACAAATTATAAAGTGAATTTTACTGGGGAATTACTTAATCAATAGTAACAGCTACAGCAATTAAAATTAGTAAAAATGAATTATTTGATACCGTTTTTTTTTACTTTATATTTTTCTGAAACTAAACGAAATTAAAAAGTGCATGTAAGGATTAACTTCAATTATGATTACTTATGTACTTTAGTATAAGTAATAAGTATAAAAGTTACATGGATATTTTAGGGGAAGAATGAGCAAGAAAAATCTATGAACTAACGGGTTAAGTAAGTAATTAAGTAACTCATTCTCTTTTTTATTAAATTCAATAAATGTTCGATAAATTCTCTAAATCTGCGGAAAATATAACAATGTTTCTATATCGAACGGAATTTTTTTTTCTTTGGTTTCAATATTTTTTTAATAATGTCACTTTGTTTCATGTACTCTTTGTTTCATCTGTATCGTAAAATTTCATGGTATGGCTAGGTCGCTTAAGACATTTTGTTTGACAAACGCGTATTCAGTTAAAAAAAACTGTAGGTATTATATAATTTTCTTTATAGCAAGCAAAAAACAATGGAGAAATTAATTTCCTGTGTAGCAAGAGTAACTCTAAAAAACATTATTTATAACTGTTGGAGTAACTGGACCCTGTGGGATCCAGTTACCACTGATACATGCTCCAGTTACCCCATTTCTAAAACATTTATGGGTAACTGGAACACCAGACTTTTATTTGAAACAGGAAGTAAATATGTATAGATACCTAATAATATAAATGTATTTATGCCGATCTTAAAAGATTACTTAATAAAAGTACTTATTGTATTTTGATAAAACGCGGAGGAAGTTCAACCAAATCAACATTGTTTATAAAAGAAACTTTCTATATTTTCGACAACCTACCACAGCAAAGGCAGAGTTACGATTGAGCTAACACGCGTTGTTTTAAGAAGTACCGATAGCGCTGCAATGTTGCCAACTGCTAAATCTTAAACGAAACCAACCGTTTATTATAAAATAGCCTATGGCCCAGTTACCTTTTTGATGCAGTTACCCCAACTTACCTTATACAATGTATAAATATTTATATAATTAAAAATATATGTTATATTTGTATAATTAAAATACAATATAGTATACAAATTTGCATAATTGAATGTGAGATGTTTAAAACTCGATTATAAAAATTCCACCACGCAAAACGCAATAAAATTTTATGTAAGTACTATATGGTAAACATGGGTATAAGATTTAACTTGAAAGAAATGATTACAGATTTTCGCTACAAGGGACAAAGTTTGTGCCTCAGGACGAATTTAAACATTAAAATAGTATTAAAAAGTAACAAAAGGGAACATTTCCCATTATTGTCTCACATTTTATGGAATATTTAACATTGAAATAAATTTCAACCTTTACAGATGGGTTTTTAAACTTTATAATTTGACCCTGTCTTTTTTTTAAATTAAAATTAATTTAAAATGTGTACATATTTAATGTAATGTCTCTTCTTAGATGGACACTTTATTTTAGTTTAGGGTATGCATTCGAAAATATCATTTAAAATTTATTTTAACGAAATGTTAAATTTATGGAACGAATAAAATTATCAAAAGGTATAATTCAAAAGATTAATAATGTTAGTTTATTTTATGCTTATACTTTAGTTTATGTTCTTCAGTAGTAAGCAATACAGGGTGACCGAAAAGTCTTTCCCACAGTGATTGCAACATTTATTCATATCCGCTGTATATATATATAAAATAACGTGGAAATGAGGACAAAATGTTGGAAAGTTAACGAAGCTGTTTTTGTTGCAGGTTTCCGTAACGTGGCTGTAGTTGTAACAGTGTCAGTGTCCAAGAAACCGGAAATGTTCACAAATTAGGAAAAAGCTCAGTGTGTCCTCTGGTATGGAAGAAGTGAGGCAGTCATGAACGTACGTTCTAACTTCTTCTACGTTCATGGAGGCAGTCTTTTGTGGGGAGTGCCGAGAAATCAGTGCGTACAGTTTCATGCCAATTACATATGTAAACAAGTTGTAAAGTGTACGTTAAACGTGACCAATGAGGTGCGTTCGTATGAGTTTTACAATGTAAAAAAAATCATCAATTTTTACGCTGTTATATGTGGACATACAGACGGACGGACGGACCAAACGACGACTATAGGTGCTACGTATTTATATAATTACGAACGTATCTAAAAAGATCCCCTGATAACAGAGGACACACTGAGCTTTTTTATGATTTCTCAACATTATACAGGGTGATTTTTTTTTAAAGTTGTGAAAGTAAATCTCTTTAACAACAGAACTACTGTTCAAAATGACCTGAAATTTCAACAGTATGTTCCTAAAGCAATGGGAATTTTTTAGGCGTGATTTAAAAATAACTTAAAATCGCACCGACAGATGGCGCTGTAAGTTAACAGAAACAAAGAATATCGTCAGTGGGAGGAAAACAATGGACGGTACTTTGAGAAAAAAAACTTTATTACGCATATCAAAAACATATAGAATGCAATAATTGGGAAAATAAACTGCGAACATCTTCGCAGAAACAGAACGAAATAAAAATATGGAGTAAAACGTACGCACAGAACTACGCAGCTAACGCATAAGATTTTAAATATGCTGTCCACAGTTTTCAGCTACGAGTTGGACACGTAAAACCGCATGTTCCACAACAGAACGAAGAGTATCCACTGTGCGTGTGTCGTGCGCAAGCTCGACTCCCGACTTTACTGCATATACAGCGCCATCTGTTGGTGAGATTTCCAGTTTTTTTTAACCACGCCAAAAAAATAGGGTTTTACTTTCACAACTTAAAAAAAATCACCCTGTATATAGCGGATATGAATAGACTTTGTAATCAGGAAAATACCTTTTGGACTGTACATTTACACAGCATTAATAGTTCTCGTTTGGTTATCAAAGAACGAAGCGTTCATATTATAACAAAAATTGTATTACCGCCATTCTGATGTTGCAAATTGTATTAGATTATATCTATTAAAAGCTAAAATATCCACGTAAAATAAAATATATATCGTCTTTTTACAAGGAGCAAAGTGAGAATTATTAATAATCTCAGTCGTCTGAAGATCTAGGTATTCTAGTAGATTTAGATGTCGTAAAATCGGATCTCGTGAAAACCAAGTTAAACTCTGAAAAATTGATTATTTAAACTATCGCATATTGATTGAAAGTTCTGCTTCATTTACAATATTTACTATTGTTTCGATCTCTAAAACATACTGAAATATCAAAACCTCTTGATTTCAAGATTAGAGGTTAGAGCTATGAATTAAAACTTTACTTTAAATTTACTTTATCTTATGAAATGTGTTAAACGACGAAACTTTAAAGATTATTATTTAATACATATTTTAAAATTAAATACAAAAAATTTAAAATACCATTCAAATGTTTTGGTAAGTTGTCTTGCACTCAATGTTTAAAGAACTTAATTAGTTGACGCGTAAACATATGATATAAACAATTTTTTTTTTAATTTCTAATAAAAAAATAGTATTTAACTATTTTTATCGTCTTCTTTCAATAGAATTCTATAAATTCCATTCAAACGGTAGATAAAAGTGTTAAAAGAAGTAATTATCTATAACAATGCAAATACCGAGAAGTTATACAAGGTACTTATTACGCTCGTGGTTCATTTTATCCCAGAAAGGAAATGAGACGCTTATATTTTTCTAAATCATTTTTCTAAACTGTAAGGAGATGCAATCCCCTTATAATTATCTATAACAATGCAAATACCGAGAAGTTATACAAGGTACTTATTACGCTCGTGGTTCATTTTATCCCAGAAAGGAAATGAGACGTTTATATTTTTCTAAATCATTTTTCTAAATTGTAAGGAGATGCAATCCCCTTATAATTATCTATAACAATGCAAATACCGAGAAGTTATACAAGGTACTTATTACGCTCGTGGTTCATTTTATCCCAGAAAGGAAATGAGACGCTTATATTTTTCTAAATCATTTTTCTAAACTGTAAGGAGATGCAATCCCCTTATAATTATCTATAACAATGCAAATACCGAGAAGTTATACAAGGTACTTATTACGCTAGTGGTTCATTTTATCCCAGAAAGAAAATGAGACGCTTATATTTTTCTAAATCATTTTTCTAAACTGTAAGGAGATGCAATCCCCTTATAATTATCTATAACAATGCAAATACCGAGAAGTTATACAAGGTACTTATTACGCTCGTGGTTCATTTTATCCCAGAAAGGAAATGAGACGCTTATATTTTTCTAAATCATTTTTCTAAACTGTAAGGAGATGCAATCCCCTTATGAGCTTTAGTTGGAACATTAGAGATATTTAAAACGAATAATACAAGTAATGTAAAAAATTACTTCATTAATAGAAAGTTACTTCATTAAGTTTAATAGCTTAAGACCTGTATTTTATAAAATCGGATTTAATCATGTAGATGGTCCTTAAAACTGAAAATAAAGAAATAGTTGTTTATCGTTTTACATTATCGTATAAATATATTTGTATGGATAAAATAACTTGGTAATTTTTATTTTAGAAAATTATTATTATTTTTTTATTTTAAATTATCATTTCTAGACCATTTTTTCTTTTGCATTTTTCCTTCGTTTTAAATAACATATTCTTTCATTTGATATAATCAGATATACTAATAAAAAAATATGCTCTTCGAAAATATGGCTAAATTTGAAATAGTTTTTTAATTACAATATGCCATCTCTATCTAGGTTTTCAAACGCACCGTGATGTGAATTATTTTCCCCCTAACTTTTTGAAATTTCTGGAAAATTTTAACTGTTTTATTTTACACATGTGTGCACTTGTATAAAAACCGAAAATAACGACAAGAATTTTACGATATTCAATACAATATTATGGTACAAATTATTTAAAAGGTGTATTTCATAATAGAAAATATGCTATCCAAAATGAAAGTAACTAGCATTGCTACTGTTCTTGCAGTAAATGAATTTATTGTGATCGGACGTCTTTCTCGGTTTATATTAAGAAAACTATCCCATATAACTATATGAAAATTGGTAGTTTTATGGAGAAATGTTCCATATACACGCTGAAGCAAACAGTTTTAAATTGAAGAATTATTTTAAGCACTATACAATGTTGAATTCAGTCAAAATAGGTCCGTTAAAAATGTTTTATATGATCAAAAACTATGCATAGTAATTTAAACATCTTTCGCAGGCACAGACTTGACGATCTTGCGGTGGACAGTGTGTAAACAATTTTTAAATGTAACTATTTTTTTCCCTTTTTTTAAAAAAATTTGTATTCAAAGTTTCATTATTTCAATACAGATTTATTTCCTATTTCGAAAAGATCTTTTTTTACATATTCATTACATTTACGCATTCATCTTTGTTGCCAAATTTTAAAAAAGTGCAAATACTTCCAAATGTTTTACAATTCAAAACTATAATTAATTACACGTGGATATTTAAAGAGATAGAAAACTTAAAATAATTAAATTATTACGCGCGAAAATAATTAAATAGGGGAAAATTACATCATAAAAGCCCAAATAACAATATTTCAAAACACTTTTCCATTGAAAAATATACGAAATATTTATTTCATATTTCGAAAAAATAACATTTTACCTATTCTTGCCAAATATAAAAGAAGCATAAATAATAATATTGCCTTTCATTTAAAAATGCATTTACACGTGTATATTGGAAAGAGAAAGAATACTTTGGTGAAAATTACGTCATATTTAAAACATCGTATTAAAAATAATAATAATAACAAAATAATAAATTAACATTTGTATAAAATTTCGGTATTTCAGTTGTTTCGGTCTTAAAAACCGGAAAATCCCTTAGTCAAAGTGAAATTAATGGCAACCCGATTACAGAAGATTGCTACTGTCTTTTAATTATTAGTAAATATTCCGTAATGTTTTTTAAAACATAGCAAACTAGTATGTTTTTAATGCCTGACGTGTCTGAACGGAGACGTGAGAGAACGAGAACAGATTCTCCTATTATAACCAAATACTAATAGATGTGCATAAAAACGAGCATACAATTTATTATATTCACATAAGATAAGAAATATTAAGGTAAGAAATATTAAAACAGCATTTAAATATTTATTTCTCGTGCACTCAATTCATTACCTGAAGGAGATAAATTAGTTGACGCATAAAAAAAAAATTGCATTTTTTTTTTAAATGTCTTAATTTTAAAAATGATTATATAAGTATTTTCATCCTCTTTTTTCAATAGAATTACTTAAATTGCATTCAAATAGTGGATAATAGCGTTAAGAGAAGTAATTACCTATAACAATGCAAATAGCGAAAAGTTATTCAAGCTACTTATTAGGCTCATGGTTCATTTTATCAGTGAAAGGAAATGAGGCGCTTATATCTTTCTAAATCGCTCTTATTGTTTGTGCTTAGTTCTCATATTGTAACGAGATTCAATCCCATTACGAGCTTCAGCTGGAACATTAAGAGTTATTTAAAACTCATAATACAAATAATGTAAAAAAATGACTTCGTTAATGCAAGGAAATTAAGTTTAATAGCGTGAGATTTGTATTTGATAAAATCGGAATTAATCATGTGGATAGTGCTTGAAACTGGGAAATAAATAAATACTGGGCAGCAATATTGTTAAACTTGAAGAGTTCATGTTAGTTATGAATTATGTGCCTTAAGTTAGCTATATATTTTTATAGATCTTAAAAACAAATCAATGTTTTTTTTTCCCTTTGATGTTGTATATTTAATGATAGGTTTATAAAATATTTTAAAAGAGATATTTTTCTTTTACATGGAATGTAAGCTTATCAGCTTATGTATAAATTTGTTAAAATTTATGACAGCCTAGCCGGACATAATTGGTCGTTAATAGCTGGTAGATAAGTATATTATTAAATATTTAAATACGCTTAAGTATTTATTGAAAATTTTATGTTTCTGTTTATGTACCTTATGTTAGCTATACATTTGTATAAATCTTAAAAACAAATCAGCGTTTTTTTATGGTATTATATATTTAATAATAGGCTTATTAAATATTTTAAAAGAGATTTTATTTTGTTACATGGAATGTAAGCTTATCAGCTTATGTATTACATTTGGTAAAATTTATAATAGCCTGACATAATCGGTGGTTAATAGTTAGTATAAAAGAATATTATTAAATATGTAAGAGCGCTTAAGTAGTTATTGAAAATTTTATGTTACTATTTCTGTGCCTTACTTTAGCTTACACTTCAATACCAGTAATATCATTAAGTCAAAGTTGTTTAAGGTGGTCAAAAGATATCCCAATATATTTACGTTACTAAAAGTTGTGATACTCAAAGACAACGAGACTATTTATCATATTGTTTAAGGCTTAAAAAATCTCATTGTTATAGAAATTGTGATTCTTGAAACTGAGTGGAAGAGTGTCCTGGCTGGGACTTGAACCCAAGATCTTGGCTTACGCTCGTAACTCTTTACCAACTAAGCTATCTTGGGAAAATCTGCAGTTACAATTCACTCAGATAATCTTTTGGCATATGCATCTGGTCTGTTATCTGAAACAATCAGACATAATGCATTACGGGTAAAGGATCTCCAATAAACATTAGATACTTAATTACATGACTACGGATGCGTATGGTTACGGATACGTTGCATACGTATTAATGTATGCAACGTTTATTGATATTTCTTTATCTGCGGTTCATTTTGTCAACTTGTTTCAGATAACAAACCAGATATTTTTGACAAAGGGTTTTCTGACTGATTTGTGTCGGCTGGATTATTTGTCCAGGATAGTTTAGTTGGTAGAGCGTTGTCAGCTGAAGCCAAGGTCCTGGGTTCAAGTCCCGGTCTGGACAATTGTTCACTCATTTGAACAAATCGAAAATCATATGATTTTATTACCAATCAGTGTGATTTAATTGTGAATATGAAATATATGTTCTAAATTTATTATATTATGTAATAGATGGTTCACCCTATTCTGTACAATGCATTGAAAATTGAAGTAGAGAACTTACCAGCAAAATTCAATATTTTATTTAGAAGCAAATCTTTTATCAAAACTATTTATCAAAAATCAGAATATTTTTTTTTTCAGAGGTGATTAAATAAACGATAATTGTTTGCAAACTCTGCGATAAGTACTTTTTTAGGGTTGCAATTTTTCTTTCCACCTTAAGCAATGTCAAATCATTCTGTATAAGTTATTTCATACATTGCAAACGATTCTGCCTGAATTTTTTTAATCGTGTGTATTACCTTGTTGTATGTGCCTAACGTACAAGAATTATATAACTCTCAGAAATAAAACACTCAATTTTGACGATTCCGCAATCCTCATCCTCATTTCGTTATTTTTGACAATCGTTTCGTCACAGAGTCACGTGGTTTTTGACGAAATGCGAATCCTCCAATATCTTGACGAAACTGTTACCTCGCTGTCAAAAATAAAACTCTTACTTTTGACGGTTCCGCAATTCTTGAGCTATATCTCGTCATTTTTGACAATTATTTCGTCTCAAAATTAAGTGATTTTTAATGAAATGGAAAATCTCAAATATTTGACAAAAAATGTTTCCCCATTCCCGGCCAGATTATTTTTATTACAAAATCGTTCAAAAAAAAAAATTACACGAAAGTATTCAATTTACAATATATTAATGAAAACAGAAACAAAAATATTTCATCCCTGGTGGCCGCTATAACAGGAATGTACCAAATTTCTACTTTATTTTTTATATCTGATAATTTGCGTCTATCCTTTTTGTAACGATTTTATGCATTTCTATTGCCTATTCAAAGATAATTTTTTCTGAAGTTACAGAATTTCGTTAAAAACGCTTAAAAAATTCTTCTAAAGTTACAGAATTTCGTTAAAAACGGTTAAAATAGTAAAATGCGAACATCATTTGGTTCATTTTCGACCGAAAGTATCAACATTTTCCCAATGATAAAAAAAAATCACAATTTTAGGAGCTATTTTTTATTTAAGAAATATATTCATATAACAATCAAATTTAAAATATGTATAACTGACCCCCCTCTATAAACAGTAATCTTATCCGCTAAAATTGATGAACTCGCCTCCAAAATATGCACTTCAAAATTAATTATTTCTGATCAACAAATTAATTAGACCATATTTTAATCATTCTTTGAACAAAGGAAATTTCTCTAATAAATTATATTAATCAAGCCATTTTCTAATTATTTATTAACCATAAAAAAACCATAATAATAATCTAGCCTTATTAATTAAAACATGCAGAAATTATAACAGCACCGATAAAAATACAATCTGCTTTCTAAAAATATAAACACACATCAACATCTCATAAATACATTTAAAATCAAATAATTCCGAAGTCCCGCTGGCTAAGTGGTTAGAGCACTTGGCTGCCAAGCTAAAAATCGTGCGATCGAACCCCAAGTGATCTTATTTTTCTCCTAGTCAATTAAAGATGCTTCTAAAAACTCCGATAGATGGCAGCACCAACCTTTTTTTGGAACTTTCGTCAAAGAAACAATTTGACGAAACTAATTTCTTCGTAATTTTGAGGATGCAAATTTACTCGATTTGACGAAATGTTTACTCGGAGCATTTCCCAGGAAACTGTTTCGTCAAAAACGAAGAAAATTTCTTGAAATTTGAGTATTCATTTTTGAGAGTGTATTTAGTTATAAAGAAGGAAATGTAGTTAATTATGTTAAATATATTAATTTATGTGAGAAGTATCAATTTAAATTTAATAGGGTTTTTTACTATCAAAATAGTCTGCTTATCACATTTTTTTATAGTCTATTATAATTAGGGGATTACCCGAGCTTTCAGAGTTACAGAATATAGATGAAAACCATTTTTAGGTGCGTTCCTAATTATATAAATACGTAGTCCTTATACTTCTGGCTCGTCCGTCCGTCTGTCCGTATGTAACAGCGCAAAAACTACCCAACCGAATGGTTCGAAATTTAATACATATAATCGTTGCAGAATTTTGTCGAGTCATTTCCAATTTTATGAAAATCGAATCAAAACTTAAAAAGATATTAATAAAAATACTTATTAAGTAATTTGAATTTTTTTTAAATTCGCTACATCCTTGTTATAGCAGCGTCTGAGAATTAGATAACGATAAACATGTATCGCCAAGTTATCTGACATGTATGCCGTTATAGTCATTTATCACCATATGACATTTTATAACTTCTACGACCAAATTATAGTCATATTCTTCATTCTATTAAATCCTATCATACGTAATTAATTCAATGATATCCTATGATAGATAATGATTCTAGGTCGGCATGGTGATTACGTCATATTTAAGAAGGAATCATATTAGTTCCGTATTACTGAATTTAAAAACCGAATTTGTATACTAAAATTGTTTTATTATAGCAAACATATAATCTACCGATATTTTTAGGATAGATGTTTAAAAAGAAATAGATAGCATCTTATAGTGAACTTCAATATTGTATATCAATTTCAAAATATTTGAAATAATTTAACATCATTAAAATCTACAGCAAACGATTTTTTCCCATTGACCATGATGTAACAGAATTATTTTGAGTACCCCTGTAAATGACCTATAAATGTTACACACTTTCTTTTCAATACGGAACATGCAACAGCAAACCTCAATAACACATATCAATCCGAGTATATTTACACGAGTTAGAAAAGCGGACAGACAGACAGACAGACGATCAGAAAAACCGAATTCATAAATGCTTTTCAACTATGTTGGAAAGTGTTAAAAATGGGTTGATAATGTACAGTAATAGAAACAGCATTTGATATATCAATTTAAGTAGCAGTACACTTATTTATTTAAAGGGGAGATCACGGTGACAATTAAAAACTAATCGTTGGGGGCCACCGTAATACTTACCCATCATGGATATGCATAATATAAAATATTAAAATAAAAAATGTGTAAACTACTTATAAAATGCATTGCAATTCGAATAAAATCGTGGCTTGATGACGTCATAAACTTTAAAGGCTCGATTACTGAATTGCTTAAAAGAAACATCCTTATAACTCCAAAAACGATAATCCTATTAACTAGCGGTTTATTGCATCTGATTAAGCGTCTCATTCCCAATTCAAATATATTTTTGAATTGAAATTTGGTTGAAATACAGGGTCATGAAAAATCGAAGAGTGTGGAAAATAGGATTACAAATATCTCGGCAACTCATTATCTGATCGACTTTATGCTTTATGCAAAATTTATGTTTTTTTATTGTCTTTTATATTCACTCCTTAAAATAAACAATTTCGAAAATTTTTATATACCTTTTATCAGAACGAATATTTCGAGAGTCCGAAAAAAATAGTTCCGGATAATCGAGGTTACTGAAATTCAATAATCTTCTTCCCATTATTACATACTAAGTACATACCAAATTTCAAGTCTCTATCTCAATTTATTCGGGAGATAGAGCGTTTACAGACACACACACACACAGACATACAGACACACAGACGGACGGCAATTTTTTTTATCTAAAAATATTGTTTTTCGGAATCCCCAGTGTCTGAAACGTATAAAAACGCCATTTTTTTTTTTTCGATTTGCAAAACGATTACAAGACTTACTCTATACTACGTATGATGGGTAAGTAAAAAGTGGATTTTACAAAAATTTTAGCATGGATTCCCTGAAATGTTATAAATACACTGCAAAAATAATTTTAGAAAAATTCCAATTAGAACAGAAATTATCACAAAAAATATCTTGCATAAAAACGGCTGTTATGCTATAAATATAACTTTGAAGATAACTTCAAAACTGTATTTTTTGGCATTGCGCGCACTCTCATTTAAAAACTAATTATCATATAGAAGCTTGAAATTTTGATTATTATTAATTTGCATAGTTTACTTTTATGCTGAACCTAAATTTAGCCTGGTTTATGTTGTAGAAAATTGGGTATTGTAAAATTAAATCTAAACTTTTTTTTGTAAATTTAGTGAATATGTTTATAAAAACATTAATTATGCTAATAAATTTGAATATACTTTTAAATTTATGTTCAGTGTAAAATATAGTAGTATAAGTGAAAGTAAATTAAATATTAAATGTATATCTGCAGCAAAATATTGCGCAAAAATATGCATATTTTAGCATTCATATTTTTATAAAGTCATCATCTAATTAATTAGTATTGCTATTAGTATACATATCTATATATATATGAATGTTTCTTCAAACAATAAGAATATTTGAAAGTGTAGAAAAAGTATTCTTATATTTCATTCATTGGTTTTGAAACTATAGCGTTTATCGTACTAGTTTATTTAGTATCACTTTCAGGCTTCTCAACGTGATATCCCCACATTAAAAATATTAGATGTCCCACTTCGGCTCATTTGGGAGGAGTTTAGTTCTTAACTTTAACAATTTTAACGATATTTATGTATTGGCATTTCCAATATATTTAACTTGCTCTGTGGAAAAAGGATGAAACAGGCTGTAAGTGCAGAGTAATTCGCTCAACGACACGTATATGCTGTCAGCTATATTACAAAGTAGGAAGCCTCTAGCTAAGTGTTGTTCGGACGCTTATGGTGGCCACTTCAAGTGCTTCTCGTGAATCTGTTTTACACCACAAAAATGAAGGTGTCGCTTAAAAATTTAGCTGAAATATCTCCATTATTGTTAATGGGATAAATGGAAACAAGTTGGAAATTGTACGTCAAACGTGACAAATGAAGTACGTTCTTACTATAACTAGTTTCAGTGAAATGAATTATATCGCCTGTTATCATGATATGATTAATTTCCGTCATAAAATAAGTACATTTTAAGTTGGCGACATTTTATCTTTTGTCGACATTTACTAAAAATTCCAATGGGAAACTTAAGCCTAAATTTAAAAATTTCAGAACTTGAAATCCATATTTATACTCTTTTTCCATTTAATATCAGTTTTTCCGGAAACATCTATCGCAAAAAATGTCGGTAGATTATAGGATTGCTATAATTAAACAATTTTAGTATACAAAATCGGTTTTTAAATTTAGTAATACGGAAAACATACAACTCCATCTTAAATATGACGTAATAATTAGGACAACTTAGAATCATTACCTATCATGGGATATCATTGAATTAATTACGCATGATAGGTTATAAAATATCATATACGTCATATATATGACTATAACGTTATACATGTCAGATAACTTGGCGATACATCTCTGTCGCTTGTCGATTAATCCTTGGAAGATGCTATAATAAGGGAGTACCGATTTATAAAATTTGCAAATTGCTTAATGAATATTTTTATTAATATCTTTTTAAGTTTTGATTCGTTTTTCCTAAAATTTGAAATGACTCGACAAAATTCTGCAGTGATTACATATATTAAATTTCAAACCAATCGGTTGGGTAGTTTTTGCGCTGTTATATGCCGACAGACGGAGCAAGCGACGTCTATAGGTTATACGTATTTATATAATTACGAACGCACCTAAAAACGTCTGGTGGTAGTTGATCATGTTCTCTGTAACTGGTCGAATTAATGTACTCTTCCAACGGTTCTCGTACCGTCATCACATTTTTAATGTAGCAAAGAGAATTTTATAAAAATATTGTTGCAATATCTCTATTGTTTTCTTAAAGTTAAAGAAGATAACCTGGATTCAACTTGAAATGAGACGTTCTGTATTCTTCACTAAAAAGAACTTTTCTCTTTATATTCTATGGTAAACATTTTAAATTTTATTTTAAATACTGTCCCTTTTTGGAAAGAATTAAGGAACAATCTGTATTATGTGTTAATCCAATATAATGCTTAATCAACCTTTATAACATTTTCCCACCACTGTAAAAAATGACCGATGTTTCTTATTTTATGAAAATATGCTATAACCACGAACGATAATATAATATAATCTTCTGAGTTATCCGAAATTTCAAATAGCATGTTACATTGTCTTTTGAATCCCCAGAAACGAATACATCTTCAAAATTTAAAGAATAATTTATAAAAACAAATTATTTTTAGCTGCCCGAATTTTTCAGAAACGTTTCCGAAGGGTTTTTATAGTGTATTAATTAGTGTCCTCAGCCTGGAATACCTGTTTTTCGAATGCTATCCATTCTCAAGTACACATTTTCAGCCGCATAAGTTAATTTATACATGAAAGAGTAAAGAAATAATCTTAATTTTAATGTTATTGTTAACGCTGTTAATTTTGCATGTTTGTCTGTTAAACACTTTTTTGAGCATGAAAATGTTTACTTTAGAATTGATAGCATTCGAAAATCAGGTATTCCAGGCTAAGGACACTAATTAATACACTATGAAAACCCTTCGGAAACGTTTCTGAAAAATACGGGCAGCTAAAACTAATTTGTTTTTATAAATTATTCTTTAAATTTTGAAGATGTATTCGTTTCTGGGGATTCAAAAGACAATGTAACATACTATTTGAAATTTCGGATAACTCAGAAGATTATATTATATTTTCGTTCGTGGTTATAGCATATTTTCATAAAATAAGAAACATCGGTTTTTTTTTACAGTGCATAGTTGAAAAGTGTTTATGAATTCGGTTTGTATGTCTGCCACCAGTCCGTGCTAAAAATATACTCGGATTGTCATGTTATTGAATAAGTTATTGAAGTTTACTACAGCACGTTCGTTATTGAAATTGGAGTGTAGCGTTTGCAGTTCTTTTACAGAGACTGCCAAAATAATTTCGTTACTTTACGGTCAATGGGGAAAATCGTTTGAGGTGCATTTTAATAATGTAGCAGTATTTAAAACGTAATGAAATTAATATGCTTTTATAAAGTGCACGGAAACATGCTTTCAGTATAATATGGTGCGCAAAGCTTTTATCATTCATTTACAGGGTCACTAAAATGAATTCGGTTTTACAATGGTCTACAGGAACAAATTATTTCCAAAGTAGTTTAATACTGTTACACTATTTGGTTACATAATGGTCTACGGGGAAAAATTGTTTGCAAAGTATTTTAATAATGTTTACACTATTCGGTTACATAATGGTCTACGGGGAAAAATGTTTTCGAAGTATTTTAGTAACACTATTTACAGCACTATTTATATTTAATAACACTAATAACACTATTTAAAACATAATCGAAAGTTTATACATTATTCAGGTGCACTAGTCGATACTTCCCATAGAATATGATGTAAATAACAGTTATCGTTTATTTATAGAGACACACAAAATATTTCGGTTACGGTACTCTCTATGAGTGACAAAAGCCGGAGTTGCGTTTTCCGATGTGGTATGCGCTTTTATTTTTAACTAAATTTTTGAATACTACCTAGTGTATATGAATTCTATACATCATATACAGGGCTACACAAAATATTTTGTAAGCATTACTGTGTATGAGCAGGAATTGCTTAAAGATGTTTTTCATTTGAATTATGCATTTTACAGCTGAACTATATTTAGTATACGTACTAAGAAATTTTGTAAAAGATAAATAAATTTATATACAGGGCTGTGCAAAGAACTGAATGTATTGCCCTCTATATGGCTAGTTAATTGCCGAAAGTTCGTATTCAGTTGTGTTGTGTGTTTCTTTTCATGAATAAAATTTTAGCTTCACATGAGAAGTCCATAAAAGTCTGTAGATAATATAGAGGGGTGTACAAAATTATCTGAGTGCATTTCCGTCTATTGATGAAAATTGCTGAAGATGAATTTCCGACGGTTTTACGTGTTTTGTAACCAAGCTAAATTTTAGCACACTATGTAGTGTATATATTGATCTATAGATCATATACAATAATGAATAAAAGAATTCGTGTCCTTTTGCTGTTACAGACGGTAATTGCTGAAATGTGGATTCATATTTTTAAATGGCGAAGTTTCGTTACAGTATTTTGGAAGTGTTGGAAAGTGTTTCATAATATATAATGGACGCATGATTTTTATTTCTTATTTTAATTGGCTGCTAATAAATGGCTAATAAGATGAATTATAGTCTTTATGTTTAATTTTCGTACTTTATTATATACTATAAAAATTGCACAAAGCTGCCCTAATATGACTAGCCGAGACATTAACAGGATTTACCAAAAAAAAATTACCTTTAGAAAACTTTAGTAGATGAACCAATCAGAAATTTCAGATCACAATAGGTTTCAGAATTTCGGGAAAAAAACCATTCTGTTAAAATTGGGAACTTATTGCTTTCTGATGTTTTGATTGGTTTCTCCTAAACGTTTGTAGGTAGAAGGATGAAAGTTTTTCAAAATCGTGGACAAATATAAATTTACACTAAATGTTCGTAAACGTATCTTCCACACTAAATGAATATTTCAGTTCTTTATTTACAGAGGAGTGAAATTTAAATCAGCTAATAAATTATGATGGGATTTAATTACTAATTATAATTTAATAACAGCATTTTCATTTATATAATTTACTGAATTATACTAAATTACTTTGAGTTATTATTTTAATTTAGTACATTTAAATAATTTTTATGATATATATACAAAATAAAAAGAAATTAAAACATTTCTTAAAACATTTGTTAAAAACTACTGCAATTAGTGTGACAAAACTTTAAGGTTTTTGACATATACAAAAATATTTCAGAAATATTTATCAAAAGATTATTATAGTTTTTGATTAACTAGTAAAGTTTTTGAAAAATCTTTTATGAGTATTTGCATAGTTTTCTGTACAAAGCTAAATATATTTTTGTACATCATTGGAGAGCTAAACTTTTAACATTTCCTTTAACAAGTTTTAATTGGCTGTTTAACTTGCATATTTCATAAAATTAATAGTCATTAAAATATGTTTTTAAGTTAATGGTTTTAAGTAAAATTATTTCTAGAGAATTTTCTATCTGAAAATAAAATCAAAAGCTTAAGTGTTCTAAATACAAATCTATTTTGCAATAAGTATTTTTTATCAATGATTTTATACTATATAGATATTAAGCAATCTTAAACTTTTATGATCTTTTTTATCATTATTAATTAAAGATTTACATGTTGTTTAAGTTTCAACAAATTCTACTATGTACAATTTAAGGTTAACCATCTGGCCGCTTATCCCGCAATTTCCACGCGCAAGACATTTGTAGAAAAATTTATATAATACACAATTTTTGAAGCAATTTTGTTTTAAAAATTCCACAGTCAAAGGGTGAAAATGCAAATGATAAATTTTCTACATATTTCAAATACATGATGACTTGAAATATGTAATAACAGAGGAGAAACTGGTCGATTGCATGTTGAGCGAAAGGATTTTGAAAAAATAATGAGCGGTTAGAGTGCTAATTTACTATACAGAGACGAATATGTGTGTACAAAAAATTTCTTGAGGTCAATACAAAGCTAAAAGTTTTACAACCAACCACCCTCTTGATTTTATAACGTCTCGTACTGATTATGATTTCGAGTACTTAATACTATACATATGTATGAGATACTTTTCCATTTCATAGTAAAGTATGTCGACAAACCACTGACATATTACTTCTGGAAAGCGATGTACTGGTAGAGACACTTTTTTGCAGTCGAAGCAATCACGATGGAAGGCGATGTTTATGAAATACATTGGAAATTTTCCCGTCAAATTAAAAGGAAGCTGCATTATCATCAACAATTTATTAAACTTCACAAAGCAGAGACAATTCCACTAGTTGTTCATTTCAGAACTCATATCAAGCTATTTTACGACACAGAAAAAGAATGAAGATGTTACATATTAGAGCTACATCAATTTGAATAAAATCTCCCCCAAGTGACGTAGGTTTAAATATCAAATCGAAAAACGTAAAAAATATTTATATTTTTATGCACATGTTATATTTATTATGCACATGTTATATTTATTTCCAAAATGTTAGTTTTTATGCTAATTTTGCTATTATTTTCTTTATTTAATTAACGATAGAGAATTATTTTATTGTACAGGGTTAGCAATAAATACGTTCCCAATTAAGAGGGCTCTAGAATGCCTTCCATTGGTCCAAATGAGATAAAATTTGAACTACAGATAAATCAAAAGATCCGCTTGACATTTATTAATTAAAACAATCATATTATTTATTTGCATATATTGAAAATATGAAACATCACTTGCATTACAGCAAATTCCTATTAAAATTATTCTTTGAATAAAAAGAAGACGAATTATGAACGAGCATTAGTTAAGTTACTTCTCTGCACATCATCCCTACGTTACAAGAAAAAGCGCTACTGTTAAAAATATTCTATCAGAACTATCAGAACTCTGTTGCAGCTGTAAAATAATTCTGCCGTTTGAAGCAGATACGAAGGGGTCCAATGACTGCGTGTGTACTACACAAGATGATAAGGAAATTTGAAACAATTGGGCAACTTGGCATTCTTCCAGGTAGAGGATGAAAACAAATCCTGTCTTCTAGCGTCAAAAATGTGAGTACCGCGGTCGTTGAAGCCAGTAGTCAGTTGCCGCATGGTAATGTGAGTGTGCCAGTTGTTTCCCGTGTATTGGATATGCCGTAATAAACGGTACGAAAAATCTTACTATGGATTTTGCATTTTTATCCCTACAAAATAAAGCTTGTGCACTCTATTGCAGGACGGGAACTCAGAGTTTCGTAAAACTTTTGCACTTGAGTTCCTTGCTCAAATGGTGGTTGACGTCACTTGACCATGGGATATTCTGTGGACTGACGAAGTCCATTTTTGCATCAATGGGCAAGTTAACGCCCACAATTCTATAAATTGGGCCGCGAAAAGCCCTCACGCTATCCAGGAATAACCCTTGCATCCTGAAAAAGTGACAGTATGGTGTGGTTTTACGGCTATTTTCATCATTGGACCGTATTTGTTTGAAGAGATAACTGCAAATGCAATACAAAACTGTTCAGTCACAGGACAACGGTACCGTGATATGCTGAGAGATTTTGTAATCCCACAACTCCGACAGCGTGGATGCCTTCAGGACATCATTTTCATGCAGGATGGCGCACCACCTCACATTGATCGTAGTGTCATTACAAAGAGAGCATTTCACAGATACATTGGTGATCAGCCACCATTTTCCGACAGCATGGCTTCCTCGTTCGCCGGATATAAACCCCTGCGGCTTTTGGCTATGAGTTTCCTGGAGGCAAATATCTACCGTAAAAAGGACAGCATCTGTGCCAGAACTGAAGGACAGTGTTCGCCACCATGTTCTTTATATTCCACCAAACTCACTCCCGTCACCTGTCAAAAATAGGATTCTGCGATTAGAGCACATTGTTGAAAATGAAGGGGGACATATTGCGCAGTTTTAATGCTAATTTTTCTTACATTATTTAACATTTATAACGCATTCTATATGCTTTTATGTATATTGAAGCGCCATTTATCGGCAGATTTTTGTACTATTTTTTATTTAAATGTCAAGAGCATCATTTGAATTACCTGTAGTTCAAATTGTGTCTCAATTGGACCAATAGAACGCCTTTGAGAGCCCTCTGAAGTGGGAAACTTATTTCTTGCTAACCCTGTACTTAACACATAATGATATTTAAAAATTACGTTTGAGGCAGAACGTTTTTATTTTGCAAAATTGCAATATATCCAAATAAGTTGCATAATGAGATATCGTATAATAAGCTTCAAAGAATTACAAATTAACAACAATTTAATATGCGCTAATTAGCCTGTTATATTTTTAGGTTGATTTAATGGTGTCCTTTAGAGTTTGTTTAGGCAATAGAAGATTACAAAAAAAATAACAATTACAAGACAAAAATAAATACTTGCATACCACACACTGAAATGCTACAGACACAAAAAGAGTTCTGATAAATGACACATAAGGGACAAACTTCATCTAATATAAAACAAACAAGTCAACTAAATCTTTGTTCCATCGATTTTCATTTTCATTAAAGTACCAATACAGACATCTCACATTGTCAGCTCATAATAGAAGGTCCGATGTTATGATCCTCGGATGGCGATAAAGCTAAATCACACAAGTACTTAGTTTGGTACCATTTCTTTTAACTGTTTATGAAGTAGCTTGTAAGTGTTGTAAATTATGAGTGTTTTCTTTCGTTATTATTAAAATAGTATTTTTTTTTTGTTTCAGGTATAACGGATTCAAATATATCTTTTATAAAATACTAGAACAACCACCCGGCTTTGCCCGTGTTAACCATAGGGCTTTTAGGCTAAAATAAATAAAAATTCAATAACTGAAAATACGATGATCACAATAACGGAGCTCTGTGCATTTGCGCCCATATATCTTTAAAATGTCAACCAGAAAATAAATAACATTATTTTGACGCAATCATAGTAAATCACTCCAGCTTTACAAAAAATTAAATAATAATAAAAAAAATCTTTTCCATGAAAAAAAAATGTTTTACGCAAAATTTGTAAACAAAAATCAGCAATAGATGTCTTATTCGTCTAATTTTGTATCCTCAGATTCAAAACCGATGTTGGCGACGACATCGCTAAAATTGCTCTAAAATTACTGAAATACGTGTTTAACTATTTTTTTAACAGATTGATTTAGCTGTATGTTGTATCCCTGACTGACGAATCCCCACCTCAGCGTGGTGAGCGGGTGGTAAAGCTGTGTCTGATTAGCTGACTTCGCTGGTGTCTGGGTAGATGACCTGCCACATTCCTCGGGTTGTCTCCCACTTTGGGCCGGTTCTCGGCTGCAGGGGGTTTGCGGCCTCAGGTTGTCCTTAGAGACCTCATGTGCAGAGCTTCACCACTCCCTTGCCGGTGACGCCAGCCGATGTGGGTTCTAGAGTCGTCTCCGCTGGGTCTTGGGAGAGCCGGGTGGTAAAAGGAACAGTAGGAATCTCAATTGGACCAATAGAACGCCTTTGAAAGCCCTCTGAAGTGGGAAACTTATTTATTGCTAACCCTGTACTTAACACATAATGATATTTAAAAATTACGTTTGAGGCAGAACGTTTTTATTTTGCAAAATTGCAATATATCCAAATAAGTTGCATAATGAGATATCGTATAACAAGGTTCAAAGAATTACAAATTAACAACAATTTAATATGCGCTAATTAGCCTGTTTTATATTTAGGTTGATTTAATGGTGTCCTTTAGAGTTTGTTTAGGCAATAGAAGATTACAAAAAAAATAACAATTACAAGACAAAAATAAATACTTGCATACCACACACTGAAATGCTACAGACACAAAAAGAGTTCTGATAAATGACACATAAGGGACAAACTTCATCTAATATAAAACAAACAAGTCAACTAAATCTTTGTTCCATCGATTTTCATTTTCATTAAAGTACCAATACAGATATCTCACATTGTCAGCTCATAATAGAAGGTCCGATGTTATGATCCTCGGATGGCGATAAAGCTAAATCACACAAGTACTTAGTTTGGTACCATTTCTTTTAACTGTTTATGAAGTAGCTTGTAAGTGTTGTAAATTATGAGTGTTTTTTTTCGTTATTATTAAAATAGTATTTTTTTTTGTTTCAGGTATAACGGATTCAAATATATCTTTTATAAAATACTAGAATAACCACCCGGCTTTGCCCGTGTTAACCATAGGGCTTTAAGGCTAAAATAAATAAAAATTCAATAACTGAAAATACGATGATCACAATAACGGAGCTCTGTGCATTTGCGCCCATATATCTTTAAAATGTCAACCAGAAAATAAATAACATTATTTTGACGCAATCATAGTAAATCACTCCAGCTTTACAAAAAATTAAATAATAATAAAAAAATCTTTTCCATGAAAAAAAAATGTTTTACGCAAAATTTGTAAACAAAAATCAGCAATAGATGTCTTATTCGTTTAATTTTCTATCCTCAGGTTCAAAACCGATGTTGGCTACGACATCGCTAAAATCGCTCTAAAATTACTGAAATACGTGTTTAACTATTTTTTTAACAGATTGATTTAGCTGTATGTTGTATCCCTACCTAAAACTACAGCTGAGATGTGGCGAAATGACTTAAAAATTTTAACCCTTCATTTAAGCCCTTTAAGGGTTCAATTTCTAAAATCGTTGAAATGCTTGTTTAACTATTTTTTTAGTAAATTTGTTATGTTTCATTTTACGCTGCTACCTTAAACTGTTGTTGAGACATGACGAAATAAACTAAAACTTCCGACACCCCCATTTAACCCCCTTGGTGGTTGAATTTCTAAAATGACTGAAATACGCGTATAACTATTTCTGTAGTAGATTTGTTATGCTGAATTTCATGCGAATTATCATTGCTACTTATTTTATACTCTATACGAAAACATGTTGTCGTCCACCTTAGTGGTGCATATCATTTCCATTATGTTTTCAAGAGTGTAAAGTTAAAACGATTCTCCCATTTACAGGAGTACTTTTGGGTGTCCCTGTAAACTAACCATAAATGATACGCACTTCATTTACAATCCGCCCCTTCGGGTGGTCCCAAATCGGCCTCTTGAGTGAGGAAGATGTCCGGGAGCCCGGCATTGCGCGCAGTAGCGTCGACACGGCTGGGGCCGGTGACTGACCAATCCCCACCACAGCGTGGTGAGCGGGTGGTAAAGCTGTGTCTGATTAGCTGACTTCGCTGGGGTCTGGGTAGATGACCTGCCACATTCCTCGGGTTGTCTCCCACTTTGGGCCGGTTCTCGGCTGCAGGGGGTTTGCGGCCTCAGGTTGTCCTTAGAGACCTCATGTGCAGAGCTTCACCACTCCCTTGCCGGTGACGCCAGCCGATGTGGGTTCTAGAGTCGTCTCCGCGGGGTCTTGGGAGAGCCGGGTGGTAAAAGGAACAGCGGAGGCAAAACTCTCGGGCCTAGGTGGTCGTTGGGTGGCAACCACCGAGGATAGGTGACGTGAGGGCAAAGGCTAGCTAATGGGGATAGGACAGTCACCACATTTGTCTAAGGAGAGACGGAGGCGAGGACGGACTTCGTATCACAAGGAACGCAGGTGGTTCCGTTGTGACGCTTGTCAGTGCGCGAGGTGGCATGTCGTAACCCTCCGTACTGTACAGGCGGCGGAACGTAGGAAGTGGGAGCGGTGTGGCCTGACGAACTGGTATAAGGTCTTTAAAGCTCTCCACGCCTCACATGCCCACTGCGATCCCCTCTGTAGCTGGAGTAGTTATGAGCTGCCCTCAGGGTCGTACCAAGAATGGTTCGAGTCACGGAGGGCTTTTAGGTCCGAGATCTGTGGCTCGTGTCGCCTTCTCTGGGAGGGTGCAGATTCTTTCTCGGAACTGTTCGACTGCGAGGAACTGGGCCAGACGCTTGTCAGAAGACGACGTCCAGACCTTCGTCGGACCTTGGGCCGAAATCAGCCCAGCGCGTCTATGCGTATTCAGAGCTTTCTGTGCCTGACAAGGTTGGGGCTAGCAGAACTCTTCTAACAATAACTTCGTTTTACTAACCTCGACCGGGTCCGCTTTTTTAGCATACTTGAAGGAGTTTTTCACGACCCTCAATGTCCGGTAGTGGTCCTTCGTTCTTCGTTAGTGCATATATATATGTGGATGAACCTCTCAAAGTGAAATCGACCGACTACATCTGCGTTTCGCCGTAGGTGTTCTGTCGGAAGCAAAGCCATTTTGGAAGTTAATTATTAATTTTTCTTTATGCATGATTTTTAAGTGGATCCTAGCCAAGCCGTGTCTATGCGCCAGAGACCTAGTTTCTTCGCTGTCCCGGGTTGAAGATAAGCACCTCCTGCTCTTGTAGTTATACGATATATGGATAATCCTCTTAAATGGAGAAATCCATTTGGAGGGGACAGCCCTAGCCAAGGCGTGTCTATGCGCCAGGGACCACGTTTCTTCGCGCTACTGGGTTGGCGAAAAGCCCCTCCTGATCACCACGTCCGATGAACTAGTCATTTTTCCCTTCTTTAGGACTCGATAATCGGAAGTTGTGATTACATTAATGGATCGTGGGAGTGGTTCGGCATTGGCCAAGGACCTGGTTATCCTTATGGGGTTCCGGCTACGGAGCCGTCGTTTCACTTCTACGTCCGCCCAAGTGTGATGTGGTGGTGTCCTTTGAGTTTGGGCTCCACCGTGCCTTGCAACGACCTTTGTCGTCAATTCATTTGGAAAAGGGTGACGAGGCGCAGGAGGCGCACTCCCCCGTCGCTCCCCCCGGCCAAAGAGCACCATATTGGAGGTGTCCGGGTAAATCGGCCCTCTTTGTTCGTGAACTCGCATGGATTCACGAGAATCTGGAATCGGCGGTAGAGTACGACTGCCTTCGGCAGCCGTAGCTTGTCATACCAAATATGCCACGGTAAACATCAATAACATGTGCTAATTATATAGTGGTGGACTGCTAAGAGCTCTCTCACCATCCTCGCAGATTAAAAAAAGTAATCAAATTGCCAGTTTGCGTATATTTTATACTACAACTTTGTTAATGAAATCAGCGGATAGAGTTATTCACCAGGAGTGTGAATTTCATACTGATTAATCCATATTTCCTATTAATTATTTTCTATAATTATTTTTTTTATTCCTAAAACAGATATTTACAATTAAAAATAGAGACTTTATGCATGATTTTTAAGTGGATTTTTATTACCCATAGCTACCAACTTTTGTCAGCGACAGCCATAAAAGTCATCACTATATTAACGACAATTCAGTTAAGTGTTTTCTGACAGGTGATTTACGTTGATGGATGCTTTCACCTAGGTGTTCCACATATGTGACCACAGAGACTCAGGTTCCAACCAAGAGACACTTAGAGGAGACTGCAAGGGAGCATCATTGTTAAACTTTTCTTACCACGTCAGTTTGGCTTGGCTTACAGGTTCCAGTTAGGACACTGATAGGGGAAGACAGTCACTTACAAGCAAATTTTGTACCCTTCCCTTATACTCCAATTTATTACTACCCGCAATTACTGTGTATCTTTCTTGTGTGTGTTTTTATGTATTTAAGACTCTTTTGCGGTGAATGAAACACCTCCTCCATGCAAGCAGACTGTCTCTCGGCCGTATTCCTCACACAGCAGGGGCATCGCACCCAAAAGGCACCCGCCAATTCTTGTATATCCCCGCATATTAACTACATGATATCCGGATGCTGCTGCAGAGGCTCCCTCTCATATGTACTAAAGGGGCCGGATCAGGTCCGTTCCCCGGGGAAGACCATGACATCATCGTTCCCAAGGCCCTCTTAAATACCATAGGAGCAGTCAGAGGCTCAAAACTAATCAAGGGCTCACTTCCGAGATTTGTTTTACGCCGGTCGGAACGAGGAGCACGTATGGAGGTTACCTCTGGACTTCCTTCCAGGAGATGGACAAACACAAAAACAAAAATGGATTAGATAGAAATAAAAAACTAAGACAATAAGTCCCCACCACAGTCACGACCCAAGGTGACTTTAGGCTTGGGTCGACGTATGTCAGAGTAGAAAAGACAGCAAAAACTGATCCTGCCGGACCTTAGTACTGTCCAAGCCCGTTTGTTCATTCTCGCCAGATACGACCACCTGCTTTCCATGACCTTAACCGGATGTCGCCCCATAACCGTTCCCGATTTGCAACTGACTGTCTCTGGTGCCTCCGCCAGGACCCCGAGGCCGGCCGAGAGAAGCACTCTTCTCGGCTAGTCTCTGGAGTGTCTGGATCAAAAAGGGTGAGTCACAGTCCGCACGATGCCGCACCCAGGTCGGACTACCCCTAAGGTCCTTAGATCCGCTAGGCAGGATCATCAAAAGTCGAGCATGCCCATAGACCCGGAAGTGGTGCTATGTTAGTACCGGCGCCCGTCACAGACCCAGCTTTTTCCAAATCTCGAAACTGAAATCGTCCGCTACGGCGTCCTCTGCCAGGTGCCCCGTCATCCTCCCTCGCATAAGCCGGGTTGAGTCGGAAACACTTGAAAGAGCATCCTCTCTTATGCATTATTTTTTTTTAAGGAAGTGATGTATAAATTCTGTTTTAAACACTCATTAAAAAAATCCTGCTATGAACATTTTGAGATTAGTCTAATTTCAGATAGAATTGTCTCTCCACAATTTTATACAGCAATATGCATGTGAAATTTAATGCAGAATACTTTACTAATATTCTTAAAATTAACTATTTCGAGAATTCATTTATTTCTATAAGAGTTTTTAAAAATATATAATTTCGACTTCAAATTCTGAAGCGCAATTTTGCGCAGTCTCTTCAATTAACAATTTATTTCCAATGCTTATTTAGCATTTTATTTAATATGAGCAAACGTTAAATATCAATTTAGGTGTACCCAAAGGTAGACATTCCAGCTGATGGAGTCGAAGGTAATTTTTTTTTTGTCTTATTCCATTGTGAATTACAAATTAACATGTTACTTCGTGGTTGGAGCGTATTTTGGTACGTTGTTTTTTTTTGTTTTATAGCTAAATGATTTATAATTAAAAAAAATAAAAGAACGAATAAGGTAATAATTATCACGTAAGTATGTTTTTAAGAAATTGGCTTATTCATTGTAATGATTTATTTTAATGTCAATCTGATTCATTGTGTCAATTAATAGAAACTAGTAAGAATTTCAATCCTATTTAATTCTATTTTGTCAAATAATGTATTTCTTTATGTTCAATTTAAATTTAACTCTTATTTTATCGTGTGTAAGTAATGTAAATAAAGTATGTTACTTTTAATTATATTTTTATTGATCTTATAACACTAAGTGTGGAATTTTCTTAGGTATAGGAATTTTGAAATCCAGGTTATAAAGTTCTACCTTTATGTTTAATTTAATTTTTTGGGGTAACTTTAGACGATTGCTTTGGCTTAAACGGATCTCGATCTTCGTAAATATTTTAAGACGCTCTGTTTTTTAACTTTAATTAGGTAATCTAGTAATTAATAAATATTTTTAATTATAGATTATATCATCGAGTCCCCACAACATTGATGCGTACACTATCCGATTCCGGAATATTTTTATCATACTTAAATGCCTAATACATAATTCAGAAGACATGATGTAATCCTAGGTTGGAATATTAATTGTTTTATGCATGATTTTACTAAGTTATACTGTAGAATTCCAGCACATAGCAATCCGAGTATATTTACGTGAGTTGAATCACGGACAGACAGGCGGACAGCCAGAAAACAAACTTAAACAGTATTTTTTGAACAATTTAAAACGTTTTTTAATTAGTAAAAAGTGTGGCCATTAATAAATTGACGATGACATTCTTTAGATTAAAATTAAGTTTACAAATGTGAAAACACTGCATCAAAAATAAATCTATGTAAAGCACTACACAGACAGAGATCATGTAAAGAGACACTTGTAGTTTTAAATCCAAGAAATGCAATTGAAAAAGGAACAATTCACAAAGCATTCTGGAATTGTTTTCTATCCTCATCAATATATAACAGATCTCTTTGATAATGCTTCTGTAAGATTTTAAACTTCTTCCCTACTGATACCATTGCAAGCATTAATTATCTTTTATATAAGGTCAACTACATATGAATTATCTTCCATATTTTTCTTTTTTTCAATATTTTACACATTTACATTTCTGATTTAATATATGATCCTCATTCACTATGATCCGTTTTTAATGAGACATAACTCTTTCATATTTAGAGATGCACAAAAGAATTTTTGTAATGACCTTCGTGCAGCAGAAGAAAGTATTGATAAGACAAGGGAATATGACCAATTGCGTCTAGGGATCGTAGAAAAAAGTGAAAAAGTGTAGCTTTTGAAAAATAATTGTATGCATCATATAATCTTATTTACTACCTTTTTAAATACTTTTTTAATTTATATTGCGTACTAATCGCCAACATGCAAAATATTAAACCACGTATCAACCTTTTTCGAAAATCCTGTATATACACTTATTTCCTACTATCAGACATTAATTCCTCTTTTAAGTAACATTTTTTAATCCCAGAAAAGTTTTGTTAGTAGAATGTCTCAAACTAAATTAATGTGGACATAGAAAAGGGCTTGATTATTGACACGAAAAGAACAAGTGATCTAAAAAAATCCTAAAACAATACATTTTCGCATTAAAGTACCTATGCAGACATCTCACATCTTCAACTCAAAATAACAAAACTCTACTTAAGATATATTGATAAAAACAAATCACAGAATAACTTCGTTTGATCCTTTCTATTTGGACTGCTGATGGAGTATCTTTAAGTATCGAAAGTTGTAAGTAATGATATTTTTTGCAAATACCACATAACAGCAATATATATTTTTTAATAATACACTGCCTTTAAATAATATCTAATGTATTAAAGCGAGAAGCAAAAGTATTAATTTTTCAGTGCAAATTCGATTTTACTACGTACGCTTCAACTTTTTTGAAGGGTGAATATCTCAAAAGAAATAGAATTAAAAATAATCAAGAGGGTTGGGGAAAGAATAGCTCACCTATTGGCCTTCACTGCTCACAACACTACCCCTAAGAAATACTCCTTCTAAATTCATCTTTATTATATTTTTATTCCCTCTTCTTAGAGGGAACACCCATTCTTCCACCTGTTTTGTTTGAGAGAGGGATGAGCAAAAGGGAAAAAGAGGGATACGCTTTCATTTTTCTGATGGCTGGAAAGTGAAATGAGAGTGGGGGGAGTTCTCCTTTCTATAGAATTTGAAAAAGGGTCATTTTCTGGGGAAGAAAAGATATTTATTTTACAACCAGATAACAATATTTCTGACGTAATTTTTTACACGAGCTGCAAAACCTTTATATTTATAACCACTAAAAATTTCAATTGGTTTGAGCGCCAATTTCTTTTAATGTTTTCTTAGTAGTACTTTTATCACTAATTATCAGTATTTTTTATTTGGGGTTCATTTAAGGTTTTATCACGGGCTCGGGCAACACCGGGCGGGTCAACTACTTTATATTTTAAAAGAATTCTCTTTTCCTATAAAGAATTCATTTAGAGAAATAGTATTAACAAAAAAATTAAAAAAATGAATTCTAATGTATCTCTATTAAATTCCTCATTAAATAAGAAAAAAATAAAGATAATATTTTCGGTTATCAGACATTTAAATACTTTTTTAAATCATATTGAATTTTTTTTTAAAAAGCAGACATTTTTGGGTTTCATTTTAATTAAAAAGCTCAGCACGAGTTAAGGAGCACTTCAAATGGAAATAAATCTGTAAAGCATTTTTCATTTTATTTATTAAAGTATGTTTCGAAACTAAAAGAACTGTAATCAAAAGTTTTCTAAAAAATGAGATTGCCAGATATACTGGAATTCCGCATTAATTTAGACATGAAAGACTAATAAACTATACTAAAAAAATAAAGTTTATGTGATCTAAAGAAATTATTTTTATTTTATTTTATTTCATTTCATTGAATTACTCTGTACAATTTTAGTAGCACGAGAAACCTAAATACATCTTTTCTTTCTTTATTGAAACTTAGTTAGAAACTAACACGAACAAAAAATCATGCTTGAAGCATAGATTATGTAGCAATTTCCAACGTTTCCAAAATAATTTAAAAAATCTTTACCATTTAATAAGGTGAAATATGATATCTTAGTAAACAGTTTGGAAAAAGCATAACATATTTAAATACATAATTTCATGAATTGCCAACAATATTCGAAAAGATATCCGAATTATTTTGTGCAGCCCGATATATGATCTATAGATGAGTATATATACTACATAGAATGTAACATTTAGTTCAGTCAGGAAACACGTAGCACAGTTTAAAATTCTTCTTCTGGAATTACTGTCAATAAACGGATATGTACTCGAGAACTTTTGTGCCGCCCTGTAATATGATCTATACAATTTATACACACCAAGTAATAGACAAAAAAAAAATAGTTAAATTTAAAAATGCGTTCAGCACCTGAAAACGCACTTCCAGCAATTATTGTTAACAGACAGTACCGAATTTTTTTCGGTGTCCCTGTAAATGAACGATGTATGCTATACACTCAATAGTCTATAATAAGCATCTTGTAATTCACCTCAGTGATATATATCAATTTCAATATGTTTGAAATAATGAGACAAAATATCCAGAAAAAAAAATAATAAAGCGCAAATGGTTTTTATCCGTAGACCATAATATAACAGAATTATTTTCAGTGTCCCTGTAAAAAAAAACTAGAAGTGCTGCACACTTCATTTTCAATACCTAACATGCCATAGTAAACATCAATAACATGTATGAATTGCATGGCAATCCGAATATATTTACGCAAGGTAGAGCACGGACAGATAGACAGACAGACTGAAAAATCGAATTCATAAGCACTTTTCAACTATGTTGGAAATTGTTAAAAAATTCCTAAAACAGAGTTCGATTGATTTTCGTATTAAAGTACATATGCAGACATCTCGCATCTTCAACTCAGAATAAAAAATCTGTGGTTAAGATATCTCGATAAAGAAAAATAACAGATAACTTCGTTTGATAATTTTTTTTTTACTGTTTCTGAAGTAATATCTTTTAAGTAACGAATGTCGTAAGTACATAATATTTTTTGCAAACACCACATAAAAGCAATATATTTGTTTTAATAATACGCTGCCTTTAAATAATATGTATATTTTAAAAGAATTATCTTTGCATATAAAGAATTCATTTAGAGAAAAAGTATTAACTAATAAACTTTAAAAAATAAATTTTAATATATCTCTATTAAATTTTTCATTAAGTAAAAAAAACAAATATCATATTTTCGGTTATCAGACATTAAATACTTTTTTAAATCATATTTAATTTTTAAAAAGGCAGACATTTTTGGGTTTCATTTTAATTAAAAAACTCAGCACGAGTTAAGGAGTACTTCAAATGGATATAAATCTGTAAAGCATTTTTTATTTTATTTATTAAAGTATGTTTCGAAACTAAAAGAACTGTAATCAAAAGTTTTCTAAAAAATGAGATTGCCAGATATACTGGAATTCCGCATTAATTTAGACATGAAAGACTAATAAACTATACTAAAAAAATAAAGTTTATGTGATCTAAAGAAATTATTTTTATTTTATTTTATTTTATTGAATTTCTCTATACAATTTTAGTAACACTTGAAACCGAAATACATATTTTCTTTTTTTATTGAAATTTAGTTAGAAACTAACAAGAACGAAAAATCATGCGTCAAGCATCGATTATATAGCACTTTCCAACACTTCCAAAATAATTTTATAAATCTTTACCGTTTAATAAGGTGAGAGATGATATCTTGGTAAACAATTTGGAAAACACATAACATATTTAAATACCCAGTTTCATGAATTGCCAACAATATTCTGAAAAAATATCCGAATTATTTTGTGCAGCCCGGTATATGATGTATAGATATATATTGCATAGAATGTTACTTTTAGTTCAGTCAGGAACCGCGTAGCACAGTTTAAAATTCCTCTTCTGGAATTTCCGTCAATAAACGGATATCTACTCGAGAACTTTTGTGCTGCCGTGTACATGATCTACAAAATTTATACACACCAAGTAATATAAAAAAAATAGTGAAATTTAAAAACGCGTTCAGCAACTGAAAACGTAACTTCTAGCAGTTATTGTTAACAGGCAGTACCGAATTCTTTTGTGTGTCCCTGTAAATGAATGATGGATATAAATGCTGGACGATTACACCATGAAATATTACAACATTAAAGAAGTGAATATAAAACATCACATATTTCTACTGAATGGTGTATACAAATTTAAAATTTTATACATACATTAATATTAAAAATATCGACGTTTCGACCACCATCTATGTCATCTTCAGGAAAATTTTCTTATATTGCTTTTAAAGTTTCAAATGCGAAAAACAATCCGCCCATTGCTACAATATTATTGCCGTCCACAAATTAAAAATTACTTGTAGTTGGTTGGTACGATGGTTGAGTGTTACCCTTGTTAATTTTTAATTTGTGGACGGCAATAATAATGTGGCAACGGACGGATTGTTTTTCGCATTTGAAACTTTAAAAGCAATATAAGAAAATTTTCCGGAAGATGACCATAGATGGTGGTCGAAACGTCGATATTTTTAATATTAATGTATGTATAAAATTTTAAATTTGTATACACCATTCAGTAAAAATATGTGATGTTTTATATTCCTTTAATGTTGAATGATGAATGCTATGCACACAGTATTCAATAGTAAGCTTTTTGAAATGCACCTTAGTGATATATATCAATTTCAATATGTTTGAAATTGTGTTACATCCTTAAAAAAAACCGCAAATGCTTTTTCCCCATGTACCATAATGTAACATCTATAGCATCTACTGTCATAGACAAAGAAAAATGGAACAGCATAAACCAGGAATTTTATTCTTTTCAAGATTTCGTTAATGTGGATAAAAACTAAACATCAATGGCAATATCAAATATTGAAACTGTTTATGATGACGTGGCAGCTGAAAAGAAGGAGATGATGATGATAATGATGAAACTGATACTGTAATTTTCCCATCTTATGCTACTGCTTTAGGAGTCATGGACACTTTGAGAAGTTACCTTCAAAATGCTGATGTAGCACCAAATACAATGACGCACTTTAATGCATTAGAAAATGCCGTTGTACAGACGCGTCCTAAGCAGAAACAAACTAGCAGTGATGACTTCTTAAAAGAGGACTAATTGGCATTTTTTAAATGAAGTAAATTCATTCATACATTCTTCTATGTAAAAGGAAATGTTACGTTTATTGTATTTTTTGAAACTAAATTTTCTAGTGAAAGTATGATTCACAAAGCTAATTTGAATTCTTTCCGACTATAGATGGTAAATGCCGAAATTGTGTTTTCAAATGTTTTATGCATTTTCCAAATTGTTTACTTAAATAACATATTTCACCTTATTAAACGGTGAAGTTTTGTTACAGTATTTTGAATGTGTTGGAAAGTGTTACATAATCTATGCTTGACGCATGATTTTTCTTTCTTGTTTATTAATGCTTTTGTTATTTTTGGACGAACAATCAGAATAAGCCCATTCCAACAGGAAAGAAATTATCAAAATCCTTTGCTGGAAGTCGGTTAAAAAATTACAGTTCGTGCAAAGTCCTTTAATCATCCAGCTACTTTTAAAATTCGACTCAGAAATCGCCTGTATCTTTCTGATTTTTCTCGATATTTGAGTGGCTTTTACTACTTAATTGTAGTAATTTTTTTTATTTAATTCGTCAAATTTTTGGAACATGGCATTAAAATTTGTTCAAAACTTTACAAAACAAAAACATGCTGAAGTTTATTAAATTTTTTAAAGACAATTTTAATTAATTATAATTTAAAAAATTTAAATTTAAAATTAATTTTAATTAATTATTTATTATTAAAAATTTTAATTTAAAAATAATTTTAATTATTTAATTTAGAGAATTTTATGATTATACTTTCTATTCTTACATAAATAAACGCAAATGTTCTAAAAGGCCCACATAGTCAGCTGCTATAAAATTACAGATAATTTCCAGCATTTTATTTTTTAAACTATCGGAAATATTTTTTTGTTCAATTTCTTGTTACCCTCCTAATTGCCCTCGTAATTAAACTTTCACTGAAATATATTAAGTCAAACATGTTCTTTACATTCCTAAAGTTACAAAATAATTCTTTCAGTACTATTTCTCTAAATATCCGACAAATTGTCTAAAATCGTCCAGTAAATTTTGGCCACATAGTCATAGTGTACATTTATTCTAGCAACGATTCTTCTTTTGTTCAAATTATTTAGAAAATTCAAGAGTAGAAATGGTAAACCTTTCCCTAAATATCAAAATTCAACATACTAGAATTGTTCTGACGTAAAAAGGCGTCGAGATTAATGATCACAAAGAAAAACCTTCTTGTGATCTATAGAAAACAAGTCAACTAAATCGTTTTTTTGTCATTTTTCATTTGCATTAGTCTACCATTGTAGTATCAAGACAACTCGCATTGTCAGCTACGTATAAAAGGATAGATAAGTTCTGTAGATAAGATCTTTTGGTGGGGAAAAAATGATATAATTACTTCGTCGGATCATTTTTCATCCTACTGTTTGGTAACTAGTAAAGTTTTGTAAGTAACTCTATAAAGTATTGGAAGTTCTAAATGTTCGAGTTTTCCTATTAGTTTAAAAACAATATATATGTATATATATTTGTAGAATAAGGAAATAACTATGTTCATACATGTGAAAATACTCTTTTGCGTATTTTTTTTATTATTATTAAAACGATATTTACATTAATTTAGTACATATAAGTAAATAAAAATGTTAATTTATAGTTGAAGTTAAAATGCGGTAAAATTTTCTTACGGCTTTCATTGACATAGATATAGGAACTATGAGATCAAAGATAAATATACTTTTTAAAAAATCGAAAACTGAAAGGAACTAATGATATAAAAACTCAGATATAAAAAGGGACGTGGTTAATTTCACATTAGAAAAAAAATCACACAAAGAATTAAAAAAAAAATGCGATCTAAAACACTTACTTTCATAAAATTATGGGAATTACAAATTTTCCAACTCAGTGAAAAAGTGTCCTGGCCGCGAAATTCTAAAAGATAGTCACGTTTTAGCATTATGGGTAAATCCATCCACCTCATTGGTCATTTAGTCGTGTCCTTTTCAGAGAGTAATCCCTTGGCGGTAGGGAAAACGTCGCCAACTCACTTGTCTATTTCTATGGTTAGAAAAACGAAGAGGAAAAAATTAAGTTGGTAATTTTGAAGCGAATGTTATATTCAGCTTTCATTTAAAATAAACAATTTAAAATAAATTAATGTTTAATGACATTTTATAAAACGAGAGTGGACCGGTTTAGATTTTAAGCTGTATAAAGATTTTAAAATGATATGACAGATACTTTTTCAGAAAATGGAAATTAAAAAATAAATTTTGCTTTTTTAATAAAAAGAATATGAAAATTCCCACATTGCTCTAAAAAATTTAATAACCATCGTTAGAAAAACATTTTTCTATAGCTTAAGATAGTATAAAAAACATTAAAAAATATATAAGCTCTTATTAAATAAATATAAGCGTCAGTACTGAACATTTTCAAAAAATTCTGTCCAAAAGAAATTAACTAAAAAACCGCTGTAAGTTTTTAAATAAATTTTAAACATTAAGAATAAACATTACAAAAAATATTATATAAAAACTTTTGTATATCTAAGTTGATTTTTTTTCTTATTTATGCTATGCTGTCCTTTTAAAATAAAAGTTTAATATTATGTAATATATATATATATAGTATATATATATATATATATATATATATATATATATATATATATATATATATATATATATATATATATATATAATATATATATATATATATATATATATATATATTAATTCAATTTAGTATTTATACAGGTGTAATCCATTAAAGCCTTATACTAATGTTTACTTATCTACTTCAAATAAATAATGCTCTAAGCCATCTCATAACATCGCAAATTTTCTTATTATTAATCTGATGGTATTTTACATACGCGTACAGTTTTGAAAATTATTGGTGGGGCTCACTCTTTTTTACACAAGTAAGTGTTTATGAGTGTAAAAAGATCGATTGACAATTTAATGTTGCCTTTTGCTTTTTTAACTCCCTTTTAAAGAAATTAAACATAATCGTATATTGATAAATAATCACAAGTTAAATAAAACATTAAGACAATATAAAAAATCGAATGTACAGACCCATTTATAAAGTGATACTCGCTGATGTTAGCGAACCGTTTATAATAAAATGACAATAAAATTTTACTTTGTATAACTTTTTTTTTTCTTTTTGCGGAATATGGATTTTTTTTTAATATAAAAAATTCAAACGTTGAGCATTTTAAATTTAAAAAATAGAGTGAAAAAATTTTCCTAATGCCGTTTATCCTTATAACAAAAGAAAAATAGGAAAAATGAACATTTAAAAATTCTATAAAATACTAGAAAGTTAAAAAAGAAAAAAAAAACTAATGGCTAGGCCTACAGGCACAGTTAGATTTTGAAGACGCAGACCATGGGTTGCCTGTTTATTGATAATTGCAGAAAAAAATTAATTTTGCCATGATGCGGCAGTTGGAACCGCCCAGTTTGAAACCTACATGTGTTTATAGGCGGAGCCAGCGTGGATTTTTTTTTCTGTAAGGGTTGGTTCTATAAAAAACTTGTCAATATAAAAGCTGTAGATAATATTAAAAGGATTTTTAATAAATTTAATCGGATTTGATATCTTCTGAATTGATGAAATTATGAATTTTTTTCTTCTAAAACCCCTATCCCCCCCTGGGGACATTTTGAATGAAATCAAAAAACTGACATACATAAATTTTTGGCCCTTTTCCTAGAAGTAATAATAACTTTAAACGGATTCAATATGTATAAAAATTAAGAAGTTATGGTTTTTTTCCGTTTTTACAAAAAGCCCCCTCATTTCCCCCCCCCGGTTCGATTTTGCCCATTAACGAACTTGACCGAAATTTTATGTATGAGTTTGGAAGAGATTTGTGCAGAATTATTGAAATTATCGTGTCCATAAAAAGTGATATATATATAATGTTTTAAACTGGGGTTGGTTTTGGATTCTAGGAGTCATGATCGCAGTAGATCAATAAATAATAGTTTAAAAATTAATTAAATTATTATATCTTTTGAAAACAATTTAAAAATCCTGAATACATAATTTAAGTAATCATTTTTCTCTTTCCTGTTACCATATGTTAAAACACGAAACAGAGCAAAAATTATAATTCTAAATAAATTCATTAGTTCGCGCTTTCTACCAAGCATAAATCAAAGCGGCGAATTTTCCATAATTGCGGCCCACACCAAATTAACACATTGTAATAGAAATTTTTTGGAACAACACGAGTTGCAGTCATGAAATTAGGCGTGATTTTTACAATAAACATTCAATGCTTATAAAAGAGTGTTTAAGAAATAATTTTTTTTACTTTCATACTTATTTTATGGGGACTTATTTCATGAATCTTATATAGGTTTTAGCTATAATGCCTTTCTTTAAAATAAAAGTACATGATAATTAATTCATTTCCGAATTAATTTGGGGGAGGGATGCTCTTCCCTTCCGAATCCAAAATCTTTTTATCCAAACTTGATAAAATTAGGTAATTTTAAAAACATTATTGATGATTTTTTCTTATAGAATTTTTCTTTTACCGTTTTTCTGATGTTGGGGATAGATAATTTTCATCCCCCCCCCCTTAATATATTTTTATACTATCTCCAAAGTCCAGAAAAAGTCATTTCTGATGATAGTTATTAACTTTTTCTAGGTTAATTAGGTTAACTTCTATGTTGCCTTATATTAGGTTAATTTCTATGAAAAAAAACAGAAGCATTATTTAATATTCAATTTATTAAAATAAAATAATGTATTAAAAATTCAATTCATTTTATAAAATTTCCTGTTTTATTTGAACGAAATGCACAGTATTAAAAAGAAAAAAAATACAGCTTTTTAAATAATTTACAATTGTTTGCTGTAGGGGTGATAATAATCAACAGTATGAAAAACGGCCATACTAATTAACATTTATTATTAGTCATGTTTTCTTTTTAAAATACTTACATTTAAGAGAGGAAAATCAGACATCAGTTTGGATGTAGCATTCAAACATTTAAAATTTTTTAACAACATCTACACTACATCAAGGACTGTCATTAAAACGAAACTGAAACCATATTTGTAAACTGTTCAATTTTCGAAAATTTCCAAGACATATCGGAGTGCGCCAAATCTAAAACGCCAAGCATCAACCACGTCATTGACACGTGACTGATAACAGCGAATGAGAACGCAGTTCAAGCCAATAATGCTAAAACGTGACTATCTTTTAGAATCTCGCGTCCTGGCCGTGCCGTTAAAATTTATTGTATCTTGTTTACATGTGTTAGTTTTATTAGTACACTGAAAAAAAAAAAGTTGATTTTTCAGTATAATACTAGCACTCGAGCTGTCAGTATTATATCGTAAAATGAATCCCCCCCCCTTTTTTTTTTTTTTTTTTTTTTTGCTGTGTAAGGGAGCATCTGCTTTGTAATTAACGCACTTCCGTATGCAATTAGTGAAGTATTTAAATTGGTGATTGGATATGAATATCCACATATCAGGGCTTCGAATAAGATAAAACCAGTCTTCCCAGCCTAGACACATTTTACACACACTTGGGAAAATTTCAATCCGTATTATCTTTACCAATCAGTATGATTGAGTTAAAAATTATAAAGTGCACTTACAATTATTTAAGGTTATTTCTATCGATTACCACTAGCATCAAACTACCAAAATAGATAAATGTTTTCTTAAAGATATCAACCTATGTAGGAGTTTCATTGGGGGGGAGGGGGGGAGGAAAATGGAAATTAATTCGTACCTAACTTAGATCGCTAAAATCAGTTAGTTCAGAGGAAAAAATATCAGTAATATTATAAAGAAAAATACATTTCATCATATCTTTAGGCACATTTGGTAGATATGACGCTACCTGGAAAATAAGTGGGAATATACTTTTATTTAAATGAGAACCATTGTAGCTAAAACTTATACCCGCATTGTTGTCATTGTGGGCCTATTTTGTTCGAATTCAGATTGCTTGATTGTCACTACTTTCCTAAAATAGTGTAATTCGTTCTGTTTTCGCTTTATTTAATCTTCCATTAAATAAGACGAATATAACTACTTTAAAAAAAGCCTAATCTGAATTAAAACAAAGTAGCGGACTGGCAACACTGGAGCATTGCATTGTGCATTCTGTATGTGTGCCGATGATGGAGACATTAAACACACCTAACTTGATTTTTTTTTAATTTAAAAAATTGTACCTTGTTTACATCTGTTAGTTTTATTAATAAATGAGCCTTATAATACCGCACTGCAGTATGCGATTAGTGAGGAATTTAAGCTATATACAATCAGTATCGGCTACATGGTCAGTCTGCTTATATGGTCAGTTTTCTAAAGTCCCGTCTATCCTAATAGGAAAAATGTGTTAAAGCGCACCACTTATATAGTCATTTTACTTTCCCGGTTATCGGTTATATAGTCTTTTTTTTTAAATCTTTTCAATGAGGTTTTCGGCTATATTTTAAAAAAAATAGTAACTTTTGTAACATTTCTTGAGGTGGGGAGAAACAGTTAATGACTAAAAGAAAAAAGTCTGTGCGACGTCGGAGAGGACTTGAATTCATTTCTTTACTTCCCTCCCCTCCCCGTCAGCCTCATTTCCCTTTTGCGTTGAATCATCGTCGACAGTAACCCCGACTCCTCAATTCTCTTCTTCCCCGAGAACAATAGGTGGATATTTGTCGGTTTATTGGCTCTCTTTGTTTGAAAAGTGCGTTGAAATTGAGACAAAAAGAATAAAGGAAAATTTTGTTTCATATGGATCAAACGCGTCGAATCTCCCGCGTCGAACACTCATTTTATACATATTATGGCTTCGAAAAGAAAGAGTTTATCAATTGCTGAAAAAAAAATGAACTGATTGAAAAGTTTGAAAATTCTAATCTTTCAAAAGCTGCATTCACCCAAGCAAATTCGATACCCCGGACGACATTAATCAACATTTTAGCAGTCAAACTTTACTCCTCAAATGTTCAAATCTATGATCAAGAAAGAATACGTCATCGCTTGTAATCTTATGAAAACGTGTATAAGGCTCTTTTGTCATGGATTAAATATGCATGATCGCAAAATGCTCCTATATCCTGGAATGTTTTGAAAGAAAAATCCTTGGAATTTGCTAATAAATTTGTCGAGTCAAGTTTCGTTGCTAGCAATGGCTGGATACAGCGGTTTAATTCAAGGCATAACCTATGCTTCAAAAAATTGTGCAAAGAAGCTGCTGATTTTAACAGGAGTTTCTTACAAGAATGGAAAGATTTAGTATTGCGGGACATTCTCGAAAGATATGAACCTGCCAACATCTTCAACGCCGATGAATGCGGACTTTTTTGTAGGATCTTACCAGACAGAACTCTTTGTTTGAAAGGTGAAAAATGTGTAGGGGGAAAGAAAAGTAAGGAACATTTAACCGTGTTGTTAGCTGCACCCTGGATGGATCGGATAAAATTATTCCTTTAGTGACTGGAAAATTTCTTAAGTCTCGGTGCATGAAAAATTGCAAAACTCTGCCTCTATTCTACGATGCTAATTCAAAAGCATGGAGGACAGTGGACAGTTGAGAAAAAACGCTAAGGAGGTGGGATCGAAAATTTTCAAAACAGAACAGGAAAATTGCATTAATTGCAGACAATTCTGCTGCTCACCCAACTCTTGATGGTTTGAAATCAATTGAACTGCTTTACTTGCCTCCAAACAGCACGTGTGTATCGCAGTATTTAGATCAAAGCATAATCCAGAACTTCAAGGATACCTATAGAAATATTCTTCTGGGAGATATGATTTCTGCTATTGACCGAAAAGAAGAACTCCAACTGTCTGTGTTAAATGCAATTTTTTGTATCGACCAAAGTTGGAATATAGTGTCACAGAAAATTGTTGAAAATTTCTTCCGACATGCTGGATTTCACAAAGTCTGAAGAATTATCGAAAGACGCGGATGAAGGTCTCCCTTTAACTGAACTTGAAGAAAAACTGCTGAATTGAGGTTATTCAATTCCAGATGAGCCCCACCAGTGGATGAGAGGTTCTGCTATCAAAGCTGGTAGACGGGAGGTGCTGGGTTCAAACCCCTGTCGTCCTAACCGTTCGGAGTTTTCCGTGTTTTTCTTCGAACCTTTCCGTAAATACGGGTTAGGATCCCTTAAAAAGACCCCCCACGGAGGGCACTCCCACCAGGGCCTATATCCCTCGTGTTGATAATTAGCCGTCATAAATCAACCCACTCAATTTCAGATGAAAATCTGTATGCAAAGATTGATGAAAATCTCGCTACTAACAGTGAAGCTTCATACAAAATATTGTTTCTATAGTGTTGAATTTGAATGCCGAAGGAAGCGATGATGAGGATGACAGTGAATGTGAAAAGAAATCAGTATCAACATCAGTTGCGCTCAAAGTCATAAATGACCTCAGATGTTTTTTTTATTAACTCCGAAGCAGCAGATATGAACATTTAAAAGCTATTAGGGACTTAGAAAGAGTTGTATTAACAACCAAGAAAAGGAGGCAATCTTTCATACCTGAATATTTTAAATAAGTACATTGAAAATGAGTGCAGTGCACGTATGTATGCATACTGTACTTAGATTGGTATGGTAAGCTAATATATTTTACTAAAAATATTGCATATTTGTTACTGTTGTTTTTACTTCGCAAATTAATTTTTAAAATGTTCTTAAAAGTTTAATTATTTGTTTGTGAGCACTATATTCTGATAGGTGAATATAGTCCTGCCATAATTCAGGGTTCGTACACTTCAAGGACTTTCAAGCTCCTTTTACCAGAATTTTCGTAAAGTAATATTTGGCTTATTTAATGAAAAAAAATTCTATCTCCAGATGTAGCGACCAGTACTCTACTAAATTTCTGGTACTAAAACACTTAAAATTTCCTAAATCCCCTGATACGAACTCTATAATTAAATAGTGTAATAATTGTAGTATTGTTTCGCATATATGGTCACCCCGCTTATATGGTCTAATATTTATGGACCGCTGAGCTGACCATATAACCGATACTGACTGTATATATATTTGCATTTTCGGGTTTCTAATAAAGTTATTTTTATATTTAGAACAACAGATTTATATTATAAATGGAGAATGCTCTGCTCTTTTGAAAATGATTTTTCTTTCGCTGTCTCTCGTAGTTTTAGCGATAGGTCGACAACTTCCATATTGGTATCTCGGTCAGTCACACACGATATCGCAAAGTTGTTTTACTATAAGTTAGACTTTTATTTCACAATTTTTTTTTCTGTTCAAGAATTATTTGAGTTATTTGCGTGTTTCTTGACTTTTATTTGCACTTTGCATAAATTCCATTCATTATCGATTTTATGATTTTCAAAATGCTATCAGAATAAATGCTATTGAATATAACAATAAAAAATACCGATGTAGTTTGTTAAAGTTGCACTTGCAATTTTTCAATAACTGCTGAAATATTACAGCTCGTAAACAGTCAATAAAACACTTCTGTCAAAAAATAATGTATGTGTAACACATCAAGCGCATCTCTCAAAGTATTTTCAAAAACATATCACAATTCTTATCTTTCTATAAACCATTTATCTTTCATAAATGAAGAGTAGTCGTGCATTGAACCATTAACAAAAACGAAAATGAACATGATACATGCATTGTACTGTAATTTTATAAATTTGCTGTCATCATTGAATTAATATTTTATATTTTAACAGAAAAATGCATTGGTGATGAAAGAAAAATAGCTTGATAAATGATAGAATATTTATTGGAAATTTTACGCTAAATTTAACCGAAAAGAAAAACCGATAAATATATATTATTATACCACATCTGTGAGCACGAAGAAAAATATAGTTTCATACTAGAATTATTTAAAATTAAATAGTATTACATAATTATTGAAAATGCTTATTGTACTTATTGTGTAACTTAAAAGCTAAATATTTTCCAAACTTTTGTTTTCTTTTTTTCATTTAAAATCTGAAGTATTAGTATGCGATTACACACGAAATTTAAATATGTCCATATGATTACTTACAGCTTGTTTCTTATTGTAGATGGTATAAGTGTAGTATATATTTTAATTTTACAAGGGTTCACAAACGAAGATGGATGCATTACAGGCTATGTATGGTAATCCTTTAAAATGTTTTTTAATAACATTATACTGTTTATAAATTAGCAAAATTTATATATGTTATTAAGGTATATCAAAATATTCTGTACTAAAAATTGTGTATGTAACATTTTCGATTCTTATACAAGTGTGCACAAAAGAATTCAGGTGTAATATTATGGGAGAGATGATTATGTACTCGAAGTACCGAAAAGTGCATTTTGATGAAGTTATATGGCTATACACATTCAAAACGTTTAGTATACTGTGAAAGTTATAGATGGGACACCCGGTCTGCCGAAAAGTATAACTGTCACTTGATCGGCTTTTTCGAGAAATACCTCACATTATTCGCAAATCACAAAAAGAGCAGTGTGCAGAACTTCCTTGTGTGTTCGGATAATGTTTAAAAAAACCAAAACACCCGTTGATTATGTAGTTCAGTTTTACAGTTTTGTAAGTCACAGAATGTGGCAACAGCAGAAGTTCACCATCTGCTTGGTGTAGTGTATGTTGGACGGATCATGAGTGATTATGAGTAGTGCGTAGACAAATGAAACAGTTTAACCCCTTCGCGACTATCGTCTTTTACAGAATTTTTAATCTTCTACCACTGGTTTTTCAAAACAGAAATTTTCGCCTAATTGAATTGCAGAAATGCTGACATAAAATAAAGCAAAGCTTACAATAAAAAGCAACTGGTGGGAATAATCGAGGATTCTGAGCATCTTATGCGTCACGTATACGTGTCGCTCGTCCCCAAGGGGTTAATAGACGGATCAGAAGGAAGACATGCGTTGAGCAACCATTTCATAGAACGTTTTCCGATCCACTTATAATCCACCCCTCGGCTCATCTGTTTTTCATATCTTTTCGTATGAAAAACTTTTCCTTTTTGGTCACAAATTTGAGGATGATGTCGCTGCCAAAATCATCTTTGTTAACACCGAAATCTGCATCATTCTTCGACATGAGAATACAAAGCATCAATTATCTCTGTGATGAGTGTTTAAATAGAAATAGGAAGAATGTTGGAACGAAATCTAAAGCGTACTTCAATACATTTTAAAAGCTTTTGTTGTATTGCATTTTGTGTTTTTTTATTGGCCAACGGAATTTACTTTCTTAACGCCTTATGTACTTCTGCGGCACACTAAAATTATGAAGATTAAAAAATAAAGAAAGTCAAGAATATATCATTTTGAATTTATTTCGATACATGAGAATCAACCGAAACATGATAATTTATCATACGAAACTGTATTTTAAAAATAAGAAGTAAATTCGGAAAACTTATTTTTCATTTTTCTCTTTTTATATATGCAATTAATATATAGTACACAAGACATTTTAAAAATAAATGCTTTGCAAGATCGAGTGTTCGGATACTCGTAAATTTCTTATAAAATTTTAGAACGATCTAAAGTTTATAAATTTTGTTCAAAATGGATTTTATCTAATTTACGCTGGATAAAATTCATTAGTTAAAATATTGCTACTGGATTTCTAACTCTATTTTTTTCAGATCAATATTGTTTCTTATAAAGCATTCACTTTATCTAAAAATGGTTTTCTCGCGAACTCTTTTTTACGTGTACTCAAACATTTAAAAAAACCTACACAAAAAATTATTTTGTTGCGCTAAATCTCATCATAAAGTAATTTGCTTATATTAAGTATGCTGCGTAAGACAAAAGAAATGCAAGATTTATTGCTTTATTTCATAGAATGGGACTGAATATTTTCAAGACACATCTGAGATCTTTTCAAGGCACACAGGTTAAAAATATCTGCTGTAGAAACTGAAAGAAAATATTTTGTGCCTCAAATGAATTGTAAGAAGTAATTTGTTTCCAACAATATTTATCTACTGGCTGATCCGCCCGACGTTTCCCTTTACCGTGATAAATATACTTAAAATCAGTTTTGAATGATTTTATATTTTTAGTCGTTCTGTCTAAGATATAGGAATATGGTATAACGCAAGACATTTGAAAAAAAAAAAATCTAAGTAAAAAAAGTAGATAAACAAAGTATACGTAAATCTATACCACATGTCATAATTGAATTCTATTGGAATGAAAGACGATGAATATTTCTTACTCTAGGACAAAGACCTTGTACAAAGTTTAAACTTGGCTGAGTATCAATCACGCATCGGAAAGAGGTCGTAGAGTTGCTCACAAGAAATCACTTGTCAATCATATTTGACATAACAGTAGAAAATTTTAACACGATTAAAAAAAAAATTCTTACTCATTTTTAAACATAAAATCATGATACTTGTAGGCATGATTATTGAAGTGATTTGTAATCGAAAATATTTTTCATTATAAATTAAGTACATATTGAGTTATAAGCGATTATTGTCTCAAAACTACTTTTAATGTCTTGGAATTATTCTATGAATTATTGTCTTCAATAATTGAATTCAATTAGAATGAAAAACATTGACTATTTATTATTATGATTCGCCTTACCTAACAGTAAGACATTGTTTTAAGTTTAAACTTGGTATTGTGCCCAGCGCGCTTCGAAGGGAGATTGAAAATTGGAACGTTGCGTTGGTCTGTGCCGAGTTTTCTACATAGGTTTTTAACTAATATCTCGGCTAATTACGACAAATGTTTTATAAAATCGTTATCAACAGTCTTTGGATGATTCTGCTTCGACAGGTATATCGAGCGTCTGTCACCATTCCCACTGAGCGCCTACAAAATTTGTGTGTAACGGAGAAATGCCATTTTCTCAAAAACTATGGGACCTACGGTAATCGCTATAGTTTTCCTGCAAGGTTTAAATAAGCGCCTACTACAACTAACTTTTTTATAATTTTAGTTTCTGTAGATTCAGAAATAGAGGGAGGAAACATATTTTTGCAGTGCATTTGCGACGATATCTCTAAAAATATAATACCTAAAATTAAAACAAATATGTTTTTAAGTACGGTGTTACGAGATCTTTCACACGATACCCCACACGATGCACTAAAATATTTTTTTTTCAAGTAAATTAATTAGTTCCCTAAACTTTTCCTAAAAATATTTATTAATGGTTACTATAGTCTATAAATATGTGGGTTAGGAACCTTTATATCTCTCCCAAGTTTGAGCTTTCCAAGTTCAATAGTTTGCGAGAAAAACGGCCCTGACAAACGGACAGACGGACAGACACACGAGTGATCTTATAATGGTTCTGTTCTTACTTTTTATGTACGGAACACTAAAAATAGAAGAAGAAAAATCCCATTCAATCTCTGGCCCACTTTTAAAAATAATCCCTGGCTCATTCACAGAAGCCATGACTCCGAATTCTAGAGTGGAGAGAGAGAGAAAAGTCTCGCGAATGCCTGAAAGACTTTCAGAAATGATTTTTTCTTTGAAATAGTAAGTATTAATACTTTTTAAAACAAAGACATCGTTTGAAAAGAGAAAGCACTACCTATAAGTGGCTATATATTTTATTTTTTTCGTATTTTGTTCATGAAAACGGATACAGATTTTTATAAGTGTCAGAAAAAACACTGAAACGTCTCCGATTTTTTAACACTTTCCAACCTAGTTGAAAAGTGTTTATGACTTCGGTTTGTCTGGCCGTCTGGCCGTGCTCTAACTCCCGTAAATATGCTCGGATTGCCTTGCAATTTTTATATGTTATTTTCGTTATCTATAGCACGTTCCCTATTTCAACTGAAGTGTGTAGCACTTATAGTTTTTTTACAGGGACACTCAAAAGAATTCCGTTACATTACGGTCTATGTGAAAAAATCATTTGCGGTTTATTTTAATGATGTTACACAATTGCAAACACATTGTAATTGATGTATATCACTGAGGTGTATTACAAGAAGCGTAATATGGAATAGGGTGTACATAGCACTTATAGTTAATTTAAAGGGACAGTCAAAAGAATTCCGTTACTTTACGCCTATGGAGAAAAATCGTCAGCGGTTTATTTAAATAATGTTTCACTATTTTAAATGCATTGAAATTTATATGTATCACTAAGGTGCATTACAAGAGGCTTACACAGAATATTGTGTGTATAGCAGTCATCGTTCATTTACAGGGACACACAAAAGAATTCTCTATTGTCTGTTAACAATAATTCCTGAAAGTGCGTTTTAAGTTACTGAACGGGATTTTAAATTTAACTCACTTTTTGTTTATTACTTGGTGTGTATAAATTCTGTAGATCATATACAGGGAAGCACAAAAGTTCGCGAACACATTTCCGTTTATTGACAGAAACTTCCACAAGGAGAATTTTAAACTGTGCTACGCGTTTCCTAACTAAACTAAAATTTAGCATCCTATGTAGTATATATACAAATCTATAGATCATATTCAGGACTGAATAAAAGTATTCGGATATTTTTCTGAACATTATATACGTTGCAAGTGTCTGAAATTATGTTTTTAAATATTTTATGCGTTTTCCAAATTGTTTACTTAGATGTTTTCTTTCAGCTTATTAAACGGTATGATTTGTAAAATTATTTTGGAAGCGTTGGAAAGTGTTACATAATCTATGCTTGACGCATGATTTTTCGTTCTTGTTATTTGTTTTGAAAGGATAAATGGTGATATTTTTTTTCAAACAAATTACATTGTTAGAAAGATAAAAGCAGGTACATATAGCTTGGTGGTTTTCTTTTTTTCGTATTTCGAATAGTTAACTTAATGCTGGCTTTGAAAAATGGGGGTTTGGATGGGGAACGAAAAAGAATGTTTTTAAAATAATTTATTTTAAATGCGTAACATTGATATATTTTTTAATGAGTTGCATCGTTCAAAAGGGTAAAGAACAAAATTTGAGCGCGTGCACTTTGTTTTACCGTATTTTGAATAGTTAAGCCGATGCGCACTGCGGAAAACGTGAAAACAAATTGCTTTTCCGATTCTTGGTTCTTTATTCGCGGAACGGGATTTCTGTTGCGACTTTCTATGCCATTTTGCGATGTTCATTATAGTTTTTAATTGATTTAAAAAACTAATAAAAAATCCAAAAAAGAGCTTTGAGGTGCATAACTACAGACATAGAGATATCTTCATGCCAAACCTTCTAGCTCTATGCGCAGCGGTCTCTTCAAAACATAGCAGAAGACAGATACACACACAAACACGCAGACAGATAATCTGCTTTTGTTATTATAGATAATAATGAAGATACGTGTAAAGGCGGATGTCGGACGTAGGTGTTTGTTTGTCTGCGAGGGCTTTGAAAATCTATCGCCATTAGAGATCTGCACAGTCGGAATCCTAAAGACGAAGACAGCTTCTAACATTTTTGTTATTACTTACCCATCATACGTAATATAGGGTAAGTCTTGCAATCGTTTTAAAAATAGAATTTTTTTTGACGGATTTACACGTTTCAGACACTAGAGATTCCAAAAAAACATATGTTTAGAAAAAAAAAATGCCGTCCGTCTGTTTGTGTGTGTGTGTGTGTGTGTGTGTCTGTAAACGCTCTATCTCCCGAACAAATTGAGACAGAGGCTTGAAATTTGATATGTACATAGTATGTAATAATGGAAAGAAGCTTATTGAATTTCAGTAACCTCGATTACCCGGAACTATTTTTTTCAGACACTTGAAATATTCGTTCTGATAAAAGATATATAAAAGTTTTCGAAATTGTTTATTTTAAGGAGTGAATATAAAAGACAATAGAAAAACATAAATTTTGCATAAAGAATGAAGTCGATCGAATAATTAGTTGCCGAAGTTGATCGAATAATTAGTTAATCCTGTTTTCCATACTCTTCGCTTTTTCGTGACCCTGTATTTCATTCAAATTGCAATTCAAAGGTACATTTTAATCGAAAATGAGACGCTTAATCCGACGCAGTAAACTTTTAGTTAATACGATTATCATTTTTGGAGTTATAGGGATGTTTCTTTTACGCAATTCAGTAATAGAGCCTTTAAAGTTTATGACGTCATCAAGCTACGACTTTATTCGAATTGTATTGAATTTTATAAATAGTTTATCCGTGTTTTATTTTCGTATTTTATATTATGCATATCCATAATAGGTAAGTATTACGGTGGCTCCCAACGACTAGTTTTATATTGAAGAAGTAATTTCATGCATTTAACTGATATATAAAGCGATTTCGAGCCAGTCATAAAAACAATCCAAATTCAATCTTTTAGCCTTTTATAGTTTGGTTGGTTTGGTTGATTTATGACGGCCGATTATCTACTCTTGGGATATAGGCTCTAAGGGGGAGTGCCCTCCATGGGGGTTAGCCTTTTATACTACATTTTGTCCTCCTTTCAATAAGAGGATTCGGAATTCGTGCAGTTTTTTTTGTTGTTGTGTTATTAAGCTATTTGAATTTATTTTATAGCCTTCTATAGAAGAAAAACATTGTTAATCATTTAAAACAAAATTCGAAAAATATGAAATAGATTTTTTTCGCCAAATGGCGATGGATTTCTATAGCAACGGAGGACAGGAACTCTATTAATTTGTTTCGGTGTTCGATTAACGTTGGCGATGGTGGCGGAACAGCCGCCATTAAGTACGTTTGTATATTAAATTTATGGTAATTATATATATATATATATATTTAATGTAACCGTAATATTAATTGCCGTTTTCCGATCGCTCACTACAATACCGAAGATAGCGGGTTTCCCACCATTAAATCCCCTTGAATATTAGAATGAAGGGAATTTTAAATATATTTAATTTAATCCCGGACAACGTCGGGATTAAATAGATATACGTCCGCTACAGAACGCCGTTTGCTAGTCTATAGTAATAAAGAAAAGACTGAGACGGTGGTAGGTGTGTGTCTGTCCGCGATAGCTAAGAAAATCTATCGTACTTAGGAATCTGAAAATTTTGTTCTGGATAAACGAAGGAAGGTTTTATTGCACTTACAATTCAGTTTTTTTGATTTTTTGATTAGATTTTTTTAAAATTGTATATTGAAGTCGTAATCTAGCGAATTTTTCGGAAATTACAATGGAATTTTCTTTTTAAAATCTTTGCCACCAAATTTATATTTTATATCCCTGTACGGTAAAAACATTCCGGAAAAAATAATTATATTCTGAATTATGGCGAATTATTGAAGAAACTAATCTGATGCAAAATTTTCGATCACGGAAAAAAAAAATCCACGGATGTTTTCAGCTCACTTGTCAAAAGAAACAGGTTTCCATGATACCAAAAATGTATCGGAAAGAGACCATGACCGTATATCAAGCAATTTATTTTCAAAAACTTCTGCACGATTTTTTTCGAAGACGTTCGAAGTGTTATTTTTTTATTACATTTTGTTAATTTCATATTTTTAAAGATGGCACGTTTTAACGAAATATGCGCGTAATTTTAAATGTTCATTTGTTTTTATCTGAACTTCATATTCTAGGGAGCATATATTTACATGGCACGTATTTATTCTCATTTAAAACTAAATAAATTTATTTCATGTAAAGCATGCAGTTTCAAACTTCATATGAGAAAAAATGTATACCGGGTGATTATAATATAAGTATCTGTATTTAGAGCTGTCTGTAGCTCGAAGGAATAACCTGAATGAAAACAAAATCGGTACACTTACTAGTCGAGAAGGGGGGAAAAGAATAGGACAATAAAAAAAATAATTGCAATAATCGCCGACAGGTATGATTGGCGCTTTTGAGTGTGAAATGTATTGTGTTATATTGTGTACCGTGGAAGTGTTGCAAACCTCAATGACTTTACCGCACATCACGATATGTGCGAAACATCACTCCTGATGCGTTACATTTCGCTGTTGAGCACGTCGCACACCACCTGCATTGTAGCCTGCAGCACAATGTTCATATGGAACCTGAACATGATCGGCACCGCCATGCGAAAGCGTAACCACATTCACTGTGACATTTTCCAATAAATTAAGTGTGACATCCGGTTTGACGCCTTAATTCTCTGTTCTCGTAATACACATTACATTTCACACTCAGTAGTGCCATCTGTTGGTGATTGTTGCAATTATTTTTTTTTATTTTTCCATTCTTCTTCCCCCTTCTCGAACAGTAAGTGCACCGATTTTGGTTTCATTCGAGTTATTCCTTCGAGCTACAGACAGCTCCAAATACACATAGCTATATTATAACCACCCTGTATGTTAGGATGAAATGAAATGCTCGCAGTTCAATGATGTATATATTTATATCCTACCAAACAATATAGAAACATATAACCATACTTGTCTCATAAATGCGAAAAAAATTGTTTTTGAGAATTATGAAATGAATTCGGAATTTCAAAGATACAATTTTTTTATTCTTTCTCAGCGCAAATACTTTATTTAGATAATCGAAGTTAATTAACTTATCTACCCTTGCGGGATTATGTTCAAAATATATGTAAATGAGCCCATTGAAGCATATTTGTCGATTAGAAATACTTAACAATAAATGCACTTCATCAGACTCGTTTTTACATTAAATGAAAATCGTATTTATTCTTTGATTAAAAAATCTTATGTAGTAAGAACTGAAAAATACAGCGGTAAACTAAAGGATTTATTTAAAATTAATTAACTTGAATCTAGCAAGGTATTATCTTACTTGTAACATAAAAAGAATATGTTTGTTAAATAAATGTAAAATGTACGTTTCTAAAAACGCACATAAGAATAATGTTTAAGTAAATTTTTTAAATTGAATAGTGACATAAACAATCTTTTATATTTATCTACTAGTATATATGCCTGTCCTAGGACGGTGGGCAGAAATTATGGTTTTCACTTAAAATTTTAAATAATTGATAAAAATATTCATATACTATTCATCGATAATAAGGAAAACTGGCATGAAACGTTAAGTTGAGGGCCTGGTTAATGTATGGCCCAATGGGATTTTAACAACAAATTTGTAATCTGATGTAAATATGATGAGCGGAAATTGCAGATGTATCTTAATTAGTAAAAGGAGAGGGATATATATTGAATGCAATATCAGTAGAAATAGTTTTTACTGACTGAATTGTACTATAAGAAATATAAACATGTTTACATACTATTTATTTATCGACAATAAGGGAAAATTACCTGAAACGTGTTAAATTCAGATACTCTGGAGTTTTAACGACAATTTTTTAATCTTATGTAAATAAGAAGACAGAACCGAAAAGGGTTCTTCTCCATTACCCCATCTACCACTTTTCATAACAAAAAACTATCGCCAAACTATAGGATTTAAGGCCAAAAATGCATGATTGTGGCGTCACATTCACATGACGTTACAAGCGTTACATGCGTTTATGTCATCCAGTGGTTTTTAATTCGACATTTACCTGTATAATGAATCCATGATGTTATAATTTAAAAAGGGGTAGCGTGTGGCCTTTTGATATGGATTTATTTCAATATGTTACTTCGAAACAAATTTTATTTAAAATTGTTCTCGAATTTCTTAATATTTACAACTCATTACAACAATTTTTTTCAGCTGGTTTCGTTTCAACTTGTAATCAATTTATAAATCAATAGAGTCCAGTCTAGTGCAGTAATTTGAAATCTTAACATCCAACCGGAGTATCTTTTTCACTCCTCACAAAAAGTTCAAACGACGGCCTTGCCGTTGTCTTCAGAGAAATCCTCTCTCTTTTGAAAATCTGTCAGCAAACCTTTCCTTCCCCATTAAGATGGGAATCCGTCCTCAGATGAGTGTTTTTCTACCAACACTCGTCTCCCTTCAAACTCTAACTAACATCCCCTCGATTCTCTTTCTCGTCCCTTGGCTCCAACAAAAGTCTCTCCGTTCACCAATCAAAGAAGTTTCCGCTCACGTCATAGCATTCAGTTTTTCTGTGATTCGATCGGGATTCCTTTTTGGGAGGTCTTACTGAAATGCCAAATGTTCGCACGGGTAAAGTTCTCACGCTAAAGCGACCACACATGAAGCCGGCGAGATCAGAGAAATATTTTGCTGTCGAAACAGTTTCCGTTCACAGGATTGATCGAAGCTATTCTGTGCCTTTGCAGGTCGGCGACAGTCTTGCAAGCTAGCAGAAAAATATGACAGAAGTTTTCCAACACCTGGGAACTTCTATCCTTGATTATTTTGCATAATTAGCAGACTGTGGGAGATTTAATGAAATCGTTACACCTGCAATTTTCATTATGTTTTACTGATTTATTAGTTGCTTTGTTATTAAAAAATAACAACTGCGTCCTTAAATGGCTGTGCTATGATATTAAACGAGAAAAAGCATTGAAAAGAAGGTGCGATGCATAGTTACGTACAATAGATCAGTTCCAACTGCCATTCCCAACAAACATTTATCCACAAGCCGAGACGGATAATTTAGAAAAATTATGTAAATAAATAAATATCCAAGACTTTTTTGTTGTTTGATTTAATATATTGTACATTTTACTGTTTAAGCTTAATAAGTTGACACATTGTTGAATGGGACTTTATTGAATTCCTTGTATTTATTTATTTTTATTTATATATTTTTTATATTCCAATGGCAAAATTCTTCCATTTGTTTGTTTGGCGTTACAGTTTGACGATAGTTTTTTTGTTTTGAAAAATGGTCGAGGGGATAATGGAGAAATACTCAGAGACGAAATTACAAATCTTTCTTAATTAGTAAAAGGAAACAAATATAGAGATAGTTCTCATTTGGGTACAGATGTCGCAGACGCACTGGGGTATATTTTTGGTGCGAAAAGGACGATTTTATGCCTGTGCAATCGGTAATTTTGGCTTAGATTTTGTACGGCAGTCCGGCAGAACAGATTTTGTGTGTTTTATATTAAATTAAACACTGTGTGTCTTATAATAAATTAATCATTGAATGATAAAATAATTTGAGTGTGTTTATAATAAAAATTGTGCGTTCTTTATATTAAAGTTGTGTGTCTATTATAGTAAAATAGACTGTTTCATAATAAAATAAAACTAAAATGCTGTTTTCGATTGCTAGGCCTAACAGGTACCCAAAATCGGGATTTTCTCGCCAAATTGGCACAAAACAAAAATCTCGCCAACACCGGTGCGTCTGTAACATCTGTTCCCTAATTTGCGTTTTATTGTGAAGTTTTAAATTTTATTTTTTTTTTCTGAAATTCTCTTCTTTTCTGAATTCTTTATTAAAAAATTAATTCATCTTACATATAATTTAGTTTTAAAAAAAAGTAATCGCTAACATGCAATCAGGGTATACAATCAAGATGAAGTAATCAATAAAGGCCCCAATTCTAATTTTTATAATTAACAATTGAGAAATCAGTAAAAATTACGTAAAGTTGGCACAATCATATCATTTTTTTTTTTATCAATATAAAATACATTTCAAGTTAAGCATAAATGTCATTTTCACCAGCGCAAACTTTTCACACGAACTATGTACACGTACTTTTATGCTTAATCACCATGAATTAAACTATAAATATATTTTCTATTTAATTGTAATGGAAAAAAAACTGGCCTTTGTAAATTTATAATGCATACAGATAAAATAAACCCAATAGACGCTATTCTCGTGACGTCGCAGTAAATATGAATTTCTATTCACTTATAAAAACAAAATAACACGTGTAGATACCGTAATTTAACATGCAAAAATTCCAAAAATCCACGTGTCTGAATGTTTTTAATAGACGAGTTCTTACCGGAATCAATACATTGTGTTTTATTATATTTAGACGTAGTGTAAATACTTTATCTTATAAAAGTAAAATTTCTTTTTTAATTTACCTGCCCATAGAAGCTAATATTAAAAACGTTATTTATTGAGTGCTGTAAGTACTCAGAAATAATGCGATATATTAAAGAATGTATTTAAATTTAATTAACCAGATTCTAGAAAGTGTTTGTGAAATAAAAAGAAAGCCCTTAGAAGGTATACTGCTATCCAAAAATTAAGGGGCAGTGACCGGGCACTTTCGACTTTACATTGTTTGTCGAATATCTACGGAAATTTTTGACGAGTTGTTCTTGATCTTCGAGGATGTAAAGAACATCTTTGAATTCATATTTTCCAGTGAAGATTTATTCGCGAGGACATTTAGAAGGCCAATAATAAATTTAATAATAAAATAATATTTTCTATCCCCCAAGTAACAGAAAAGGATAAAAAAGGTATGTCACTCTGGCACATGACTTTACCGGTCCTGTTGAACGTTTCTGTGCGTTTGTGTTAGCATAGCACGCATATTCCTGAATATGTCAACGTTTCTGTTTAAAATGCGATTTTAATAATAATTTTTTAGAGCATGCAGAGTTTTCAACAGAATTTAACACGACTTGCCTAAAACATGACAAAGAACAACAGAAAAAGTATACTGAAATTAAAAGATGAATATATTGAATATTTGATGTGATATGGGTATTTGTATGAAATAAATTTACGCTATCTCTGATCTAGAATTGACATGTTAATTTTTTTTAAGCAATCGAATTAATGAAAAAAATCATATATCAGGATCTAATAATCTCAGCGTTATGAAAATTAGATTTCTCGATTCGTCGTTGAAAAATACGTATAGATGTATAATTTGCAAATCGATAAATGCAATATTTCAAAAAAAAAAAATTAATACTGCAGGAGTTCTTCCACTATAAAGAAACGCGGTTTTGATTCATTGTTTTCTCGGCAGACGTTTGTCTCTTTCTCGCACCTGCGTCTTTCATGAGATAAAAGTTGAACATTTTTTCGACTTAAAATTAAACATTTTTAATTGATATCTCTCGTTACCCTCGTGCAAATTTTTCGAAATTTGATTTTTTGAAATCGCGATTTTTTTCTACCGCCGTATCCCGATTTTCGCGTGAATCGGGCTATTTTTTTTTATCTGTTTGAAAAGGGGTTGAAAAGGCGAAGGCGATAATTGCGGTTTCGTGGATGCCTCGATCTTCCCTTTAACCCCGACTATGACAATCCTTACCTCTCTTTCGGAGTTTCAGAATGAATTTTCTTTGTGGTTTGATTAAATTCTACGCTTTAGTTGACTATTTTCTTTCTATGAATGAGTGGGTTTTTAGGGTTTTAATTAATATCTTGCTTTATTCAGATATTTTCAAGATTAGATTTTATGATTTCCAGTATGACAGTAGGTATTCAGCTGTAAGTACACAAAATTTCAAGTCTCTAACTTACACAGTTTCCGAGAACGGACTCTGTGACGGATACACAGAGAAGCGAGACGAATAGAGTTTTGTGAGATGAACGAAACCCTAAAAAATAGCACTTATTTGTCACTTCGCCCATTAGCGTAGCACTGACGGAATTTGCGGCGCGTCTCTTTAACTACGTTTATGTTAACACTGAAAAGAACATCGCATCATATTTTGGAAAATCTATTCTGCACGCTGCACAGAGGCCATCGTCATTCTTCGGACCTTATACAAAGAGTCCTTATCATAGGCGTATCTCTGTGGTGTATTTCGAAAATTTCCTATATTCTGACTTCAGGTTAAAAAAAATATTCCTTTGCTATAAATACTGACACAAACATATAAAATGTATTCTTAATTGTAACGTACACATAATCCAGATTATTATTATTTTTAAATAAATATATATATATATATTGTTTCCGAATTATAGAGATTAATTTTAGCAGAGTAAGATATCGGATGATAATATGACCAATGCTGGTAAAATGGCCAACCCCCAATAATGTAATTAATTTCAGTGGAATCCAAGGGATAGCGCTTCAATCTAGTCGCTGGAAGTCAGAAGAACATAGTTTAGTACCGGGTTGCTGCAATGCTTGATCACGTGCACGGGATGGCAGTCATTGTTGGTTCGTTGCTAGTTGCATTGGCATATTATAAATTTGTCTCTGGTAAGTTTGTTACTTTTCTTATTTAAACAAAGTATTTGTATTTACTGTTATACATAATATTTTAGCTGGTTTAATGTTCTTTTTATGTGTATAAACGAATCTCAATATCGTAGTGCGCAGACAGAATTACGAACACTTTTGTAAAATTGATTTTTGTTGGCAATATGGCCAAATGGGCGAAAAAGCTGTACACTGGAAAAAAAAACCCTGAGATTACTAAATTTTTTTTAGTATATTAGTATTCCACAGAATTTTTTAGTAACCGGTATTATAAACCGGAATCGTTGCTAGTTGTTTTCTAGTAATTCTTACAGATTTTCTTGTAACTGAGTAAGAAATACAAAAAAAATTTTAGTAATTGCAAAGATCAATAAGAAAAACTAAAGTTTTTTTTAGTAGATCGACCCATTTTTTTTACAGTGTAGATATGAGATTATGTGCTATTTGTCGTAATTAAGTGCATGATAAATGTGTTGGCCTTACCAATTAAGATACAAAAATTTTCATTTGCTCTACGCGTTAAAAAACAAATTAAAATACTTTTTTCCGTAAAATTATTTTAATTATTTTAAATTTTTGTCTAAATTTACTTTATATTAATGTTTCTATTATACAGGGTGATTCATAATGAATGGGCCAAAAAGAATAGCGCAGTGTGACTGCCGTAATGGATATTCAGCCGAAACAAATTTATTCTGCAACTACAATTATACAAGTTTTATTTGGCAACAAGGAAAAATCATCGAATGACGAACTCGCCGCTAGAGGCGCTGTTAAACAAAATGTCGTCCATGCAGGAGAAAGCATACTGCGAAAGCCACGTTCCACTTATGTGGTAAAGTTAATCACCATAATTTGCGATTTTGTGGCACGGAAAATACCCATGTAACATTTGAACATCAGCGTGATTCTCCCAAGGTGAAGGTTTTCTGTGCTTTATCAAACAGTTGTGTTTTTGGTCCATTTTTCTTTGCTGAAAAATGCACCATATCTAACACCCTGTGATTTTTTTCTCTGGGGTTTCGTTAAATACAAGGTGTTTGTGCCTCCACTTCCTCAGGACTTAGAGGAACTGAAGCAGCGGATAACTGCAGTGTTGAACTCCATCACAGGGGATATGCTATCACGAGTGTGGCAGGAGCTTGATTACCGTATAGACTTTTGTCGTGTCACCGGAGAGGCATATATTGAACACCTGTAGAAATTTGAATAAATGTAGTTTTGAGGTAAATTTGAATTTTCTAAATATATTAATTACAACGTTCACAATCATGTTTTCTTTTTGTCCCATTCATTATGAATCACCCTGTATTTATAAATTTTCAAAATATAATTATTTTGACTAATTGGTGTTTTTTTTTGCGTTAAATATAAACATTTCCCTTTTATGTCACCTAAGGGCATATTACATATGGTCATATTACTTTTATCAACTAACATTTTTTTTAACAAAATGCAACAGGTGTAAATTTTGACTAACTTAAATTTAAAAATATTTTTGCAGTGCTAAAAAGGGCCCACTTTCTTTGTCAATTATTATAAATTTTTAAAATCAGTATTAGTACTGTTTAAAAATGTCTAAATTGGGGTGGCCATATTACCTGCAGATACACTATAATTTCAGAAGTGAGAATCTGAGCCTTTTTCTATTTTTCTTAACATCATCAAAATGTCCCAACATGAAATTTTATTTCTCCCCCCCCCTTTGCTCCCCAACACAAATATTAAAATCTGAAAAACTCTTTCATTTTTCCAAGCTTTTTATGCTCTAATTATTATTTTATTGTAACAATATGTAATAAATCATATAAATCTCTCCGCTGAAGTTACAGATTCCTCTATTCATTTCTCTCAGTTCTAAGCACGAAAAGAGTCTTTAAAACTCAATTTATTTGTTTGTTACATTTTAGTAACAATAAATAAATAGTAATTTAAATTATCCCCTACCCTAAAATTTTTACTACCCCCCGCTGAACTCTAAAATATTAAGATATTTAAAATTCTTCCCTTTTAGAATTTTCCCTGTGTTAATTGAATCTTCGTTGTAACAGCAACAAACAACTACAACAACAAATTATCTAAATTTCTCCCCCTTCCTCTTGAAATTTCCACTTCTCCTCTTTACCCTTTCCAATACACAAAGTTAAGATTTTTTAAATACTTTATCGTTTTTAATTTTTCGAGTTTTTATTTGTTATTTTATTATAACAATAAATAATCATTCAGCTAAATCACTCCTGAAATGACCAATTATTTCCCCCCCCCCTTCCCCCGTTTAAACATCATTCCAAACTGTTTTTGTAACGATTGAAAAGGAATTTTAACATTAAGTATTTCAAACTTTAAACCTGCATTATTCCTAAACTATTTAAATTAATGACATGCTGTTTGTTATCCCAAGGTAACACTTAACCGAAAATCCAAATATGATTTTAAAATTAGGTATTAGCAAGGAAAATTTTCGAGTTTGGTACATTTTCTATAAGCAGTTGATCTTCTAAGCAAATGTTAAATGTAGTAGTAGAGTAGTAGAGTGTATTTAGTAGAAGTTATTATTAATCGTTTGGTATCAGTTACATTTTTGTACAATGATTTTCGGCAGAGTTAGTTTAGGGTTTTCTCTTTTTTAACACTTTCCAACATACTTGAAAAGTGTTTATGTTTGTTTTGTCTGTCTGCTGTCCGTGATTCAACTTACGTAAATATACTCGGACATTCATGCAATTGATATATGTTGTTGAGGTTTACTATGGCTTGATCGGAATTGAAAATTAAGTGCGTAGCATTTATAGTTCCTTTACAGGAACACTCAAAAGAATTTCGTTATATCACGATCTAGGGGGAAAAATCGCTTGCGATGTACTTTAATAATGTTACACAATTTCAAACATATTTCAACATATGATACATATCAATTTCAAACATATTGAAATTGATATGTATCACTGAGATGCACAACAAGAGGCTTACTAAAGAATAAGGTGTACACAGCGTTCATTGTTCATTTACAGGGACACAAAAAGGAATTCGGTTACAGTACTGTCTATAAGTAATAATTGAATAATAATTGCTTGAATTTCGTTTCCAGTAGTGGTACGCGTTTTTAAACTCATTTTATGATTGGTACTTGGTGTATCTAAACTGGTCCTATAGATCCATAGATCCTATAGATCCATAGATCCTATACAGGGCTGTACGAAAGATCTCGAGTACATTTCCATTTGTTGGCAGAATTTGCTGCAGAGGATTTTAAACTGTGCTATGCGCTTCCTAACTGAAATAATTTTTAGAATACAATGTAGTATATATATAAATATAGAGATCATATACAGTGCTGCACAAAATAATTAGGATACTTTTCCGACTGTTGAGGGTAATTGGGTTTTGAAATGTGTTATGCTTTTCCAAACTGTTTACTTAGACATCATCTTTCACCATATTATACTGGTTGTGTTACAATATCCTGAATGTGTTGGAAAGTGTTTCATAAACTGATGGAATGCTACAGAGTGATCAATTAAATTATTTGAATTTAAGTCTGACTGCATAGGATTTACCACTATATTGCTGTTAATTGATTAATATGAGTATTTTAAATTATCCGAGACGTATAGTATTTATTTTGCACCTATGACTCTAAGGATCTGATATGATAATTTATACTTAGAAAATTTTATTAGACAAATTATCAATTAATTATAGAAAAGAAAAAGTTGCGTTGTGAATTATTTTTGATGTTCGGATCCTCTTTGAGCCAATTACAATCATCAAAGGTTACCTGCAGAGAGTTATGTAACATTAAATATATAATGGCTTATTTTAAAACCTAGATTGTAATATTAAAGAAAACATTTCCTAAAATAAAAGACTTAATATTAATTCAATAAATTAAGTAAACAAAAGGAAAACTGACTAAAATTAATTGAATATAAAATTGAGTTTATTTACAAGGTAATTATAAGCATATGATTAAAAACAAACATAAATGTTTAAAAAAAATAAAAATATTCAATCCTAGTTGAGAACTGTATTCTCAACATTTATTTTCTGAGAATTACAGTTTATCTTACTGAATTAAAAAATTCGATTTTGAAAGGCAGAGTTCCATACCCTAGAAGTATTTATTTGATTAGCCTTTTTATGTTTAGATCGTGGTAGGATCTTCATACACACTTAAATTCGTATTATTAAAAGAATATAGCTTAATTAAATAAAATGGAACAATGGTGAAGGAAGATTGTTTGTTACCTTATATTACTAGATAACGTTGACAGCAGGAGGTAATGGCTGACGCGTTTTCGCTTTTTTTTAGCGCGTACATTTTCATCTATTGGCACACACACTCAAAATCTGTTTTTTTAGTTAGAGAGCAGTCAACCTTCTACTTTTCCATCTTTTTTGAATCTCTACTCTCAAGAAAAATCACATTCTTTTCGTGGAGCAAAAAAAAAGGGATGGAACCATTTTTCCCTTTTCACATAAAATTAAGGCCTTATACGTTTTAACTTCTTGAAAATTTGCATGTTTCGGCCATACCTCTGATTTTAGAGAGATGACCATTGGCATGCGGGAGAAATTTGGTACTCCCCTTGAGTGTTTCATAGGTCCGTCGGTACAATAGCGATTCCTCTTGACGCCGTGCTGTGTCTGGGAGGTAAAGATGCTTTTACTTGTGAGGTCTTCGTGCCTATTTAAGCTCTCATAAATAAATGTGTCATATTATTGTTCTGACAATTTTCTCCATGACATTTTTATTAGGTGTAGTTAAATCATTCGTGGGAACGGAAAACCAAATATTTCCTTGACTGCCGTGGTTCACTTTGTTCCACAATTATCTATCTGTATGCGCTGATCCTAAAATGGATCATTAATTTGTATTGTTCACTGTTCACTGATTAAAATGGTACCAAATACTCTGCTAATATGCAGAAAAAAAACCAAATACTTTTTTTTTTATAGTGTGTGCTAGTTTAGATCTAGATGGTGGTATTTCTCACCATCATAAACTATGCTTGACGCATGATTTTTCTTTCTTCTATATTTTTGACGATTCTAATTTATTTATAATTAATGTGTATTGTGTTATTTGACGCTAGATCAAGTGTATTTTTTTAATTGTGAATGTTTTAAAAAAATAAAAAAACAGCAATTGCCAGCAGCACCGATTTTCTTTCAATTCATAACTTTGAAAACTTAACTAATTAAAAAAAAATTATGTTTGAGTTTTGCTAAGTTGTTCATGGATTTGTAGCTGATCTTTAAAAATGAAGGAGATAAACCATTTTAGAATAAAGCTTTTATTGGATATTCAAATTTAGGAAAAAAAATTTCAGATTGAAGCTGGCTGGTGTTTTTCAAACTTTAAACCAATTCGTAATTATTTTCTTCTTTAAAGTAATACTTACTGTTCCATAGTTTAGTTTCTGTAATTGAGATTCTGTTCCTCGAAATAGTCGAAATAAGTAAAATTAACTGTGTTTTAACTTTTAAAAGCTTCACTACAGTAAATGGTATTTCGTATAACAGTTGTTTCAGCAGTATATTTAATTTTACTGTGACAGAAGTATAAAAATATAATAATCTTAACATTATAAAAAAGGAAGTGGTAAGAAAATGGTTTATGATTTATTTACAATTCAAATGTAATGTGTTACTTGATGATAGTGAATGATTTTAATCACGGAAAATTTATATTAATACAAGATTAAATATTGACAGGAACGTCGATTTTCTTTCAATTCAGATTACAAATTTTTTAAGTAATACAGTATTTATGTTAGAATATTGCTAGTTTTTCATGAGTTTACAGTTGATATTTAAAATTGATGAAGATAATTCATTTTAAAATGAAGATTTTATTGTATATTCTTTTTTAGAAAACCTCAAATCCAATCACATTAGAACTGCCATTAGAGCTTTTCAAACATTGATCAAAACTGTAATTATTTTCTTCATTAAAGTGTTTGTTCTATAACTGAGATTTTGCTCTTAATTACAGAATGATAGCATTACAGAATAATAATTATACAGAGTAACAACATACAGAATAATTCTCTAATGTTACTTCGTATAACAGTTGTTTTAGTAATCAGATTATGCTGTGATATAAGTAAAAAGGTATAACAACGGAAACGAAATCTATAAAATTCACTATACTTTAATTTTCAAAAGATTAACTGCAGTTAATATTATTTCGTATAACATTTGTTTTTAGTAGTTATCAGATTTTATTGTGATAGAAGTATAAAGATATAATAATCTTAATATTACAAGAAAGTAAATAATATGAAGCGTGAGTAAGCTTTATGTATAATTAGTATCCAATGTGTTACGTTGTACTGTACGATATAGTATTCACGGAAAATTTAAATAAATACAAACTTAACTATTAACAGGAACACCGATTTTATTAGATATCATTACTTTCAAAATTAAACGAGCAAGACAATGTTTATGTTGTCATTTTGTTATGTTTATCAGGAGTTTAAAATAGAGGATATAAACTCTTCGTCTAGAATGTAGCTCCTTTTGCATATTCCAATTTAGAAAACATCAATTCTATTTTCACTGAAGCTGCCCTAAGAGATTTTCCAACTTTGAACACAATTATAATTATTTTTCTGTATAAAGTATTTGTTCTGTAATTAAGATACCGTTCTCGTAGAAATCGAAATCTATAAAATTAACGATGTTCTAGCTTTCAAAAGATTAACTGCAGTAAATATTTCGTATAACAGTTGTTTTAGCAGTTAGTTATCCGACGTTGAAGCGGCAGAGGAATAAAGATGTAATGAGCTTAATATTATAACAAAATAAATTATATGAAAAGAGATTCTGTTTTATTTACAATTAATATGTAATCTGGTACTTCGTGATGGTGGATTATTTTAATGCACGGAAATTTTAAAGAAATAAAAGTTTAACTATTGATTGGAACCCCGATTTTCCTTCAATTCACTTCAATTCACAAAATTATTTAAGAAAGATAATATTAGAATCTTATAAAGTTTCACACGAATTCATAGCTGATCTTTAAAAATAATGGAGATTTATCACTCTAGAATGAAGATTTTATTGGATATCTTAATTTAGAAAACATTAATTCCATTCACACTGAAACTCCCATTAGAGATTTTCAAACTTTAAACAAAATTGTAATTATTTTCCTCTTCAAAGAATTCGTTCTATAAGAGATTTTGCTCTCGTAGAAATCGATATCAATAAAATTATTGATGGTTTAACTTTTAAAAGATTAACTGCATAACGGGTGTTTTAGCAGCTATCAGATTTTACTGTGGAGATGTATAAAGATACAGTAAGATTAATAGTATTATAAGAAAATAAATCATATAGAAAGACATTTAAAACTTTACTGTATAAGCATATATTTCAGATAAATATTTTAAATTTTACTTAGATTAAACCACCAATATATGATATTATCGCAAATGTTTCATAAGTACAATAAAGTGCACAGTCGTTTATCTTAATGTATAAAGAAATGTAAAAAAAAAAAAAAAAAAAAAAAAAAAACATAAATTTGAAGTACTTGTCACATCTTTCATATATACCACATGCATAAAGTGACAGAAAATGTTTTATTTTATCCGTCGGTTTTGAGCTAAACTAATGTTTTAAGCTAAGTTAAATATTGATCTTAACCCTTCACTGCAAGATTTTTTTTTCTTAGGAGAAAAACAATGATACTATCACAATGATGTAAAAAAAGCAAATTATGTTTCTAACCTTTAAGAACACAGTAAAAACACCAGCTAAGTGAAAAAAAATTTGCTGTGATATCCAAAATAATTTACGTTATTAACGCATTCGCCTGATTTTCCATCTTCACGAAAACCCTTCAGTGTTCAACCAAAATTTAAATTTGAAGTTCACATTTTTTTTCTGTTCTCTTTCATTATTTTTATTGGTAAGTCACGTACTGGCGTACGGAAAATACAACGTTTTGTGTATATTATTCGATTTTCTTTCTTAATTAAATAATTTTTTTAATAAATTTGATTTTATTAATTTTATACTATGACTATTACTAGATATTGCATTAAAAATAAATATCATCAAAAGTTTATATTTAGGTTTTAAATGGCGTTGGCATATATAATACGCGTCCTGTTTTTTTATGTTACGACAAACCGTTCGTGTTAAATTGATTTTAATTAAATTAGTCTTTTTTTATCAATTTCATGTTTATTACTTTTATACTACTACAGGATGCGGAAAAATGTTTTGGATGGGCATAAAATCCATCATTTTCGAGAAAAATGCAAATGTCAACAATTTATGAACGAATATATTACATTTAACGTGTAAATAATGGAAAAGCAGATTCAATCTCAAAGTATTCGCCTTTTTCTTTGATGCATGCTCATAACCGTTTTGGGAAATCATTGACTAGGACACCCAACCTGGACGCCAGCCGGTAGGCATATGGACTAATGTCCAGGCGGTGACTGCGGCACGAAGTATCTCATCGGGAAGATTCTTCTATTCGTTAATCAATTTTGTTTTCAGACCATCCAAACTTTTATGGGAAGTAGCCAAGACCTTTGCCTTCATAATTCCCCAAATGGAAAAATTCATTGGTTTGATGTCGGGCATTCATCGGGAGAAATGAAGTCAATGTCCTCCGCCCTAAATTAGTCAAGAGTCTAGCGCGCGCAATGAGCTTGTACAGAGTCTTGCTGAAACACCCAACTTCGTCCAGAAAAGTATTTTGAGCAAAAGGATTCAGCCCTTTCTGCAAAATCTCGTCATGGTAGTATTGTTGATTGAGCCATTCAAAACTTTTCTGCACTCTATACTACACATTACATTCATCGGGAGAAATGAAGTCAATGTCCTCCGCCCTAAGTTAGTCAAGAATCTAGCGCGCGCAATGAGCTGGTACAGAATCTTGCTGCAACACCCATCTTCGCCTAGAAAAGTATTTTGAGCAAAAGGATTCAGCACTTTCTGCAAAATCTCGTCATGGTAGTGTGGTTGATTGAGCCATTCAAAACTTTTTCTGCAGTCTGTACTACACATTGCATTAAACAAGATTATTATTAAACATTTTTACTTAGACTTTAAAATGCCCTGTCATATAGATTACGCCACTCGTGTTCTTATACTACTACAATCTGTCCGTCGTCTTAAAGGTTAAGAATATTACTTTTTAGTGAAATATAAAGTTCGTGACATAAGTGGTACAGAATACAGTTTACTCTGTGTAAAGCACTTTGACATGCATGATATGGAGTCCAATTCAATTAATAATATATGCAATAGAGGTCATATAAAGAGATCATATTAATACCTGATAATTTTTAACATTCTATATATAAGTGCTAAATAAAAAAGAGAAAACACTCTTATCAGAAACACATGATTTTGACTCTTTTATGTTTTCGTAATACCAAATATAGTATCAGATTTAACATAATAAAATTGTGAAGTAGACTCACAGTATGTCATTTAATACACCGGATTTCTTCAGAAGTAGTATAAGACTCACACTGTGTATATACTTGGTACAATAGAAAATATGTAGTTTATTTATTTGGCATGTATCATATACACTATATTGCCAAAGATGACCGAACATTTGCGATTTCAGAAGTTTTGTTAACTATCTAGAAAAATACAAGAAGAATTAACCTGAAACTGCAGGTGTGTATGAATACTATAGTATAGGTTATACATTTTCGCGAAGATTTTTGCACGAAACCGCATAGGGGACTGTCAACATATTGAAAAAGAACGAATATCTTTTGGATAACCCTGTAAAAACTAATTTAGCAAAGGCGTTCAAACTCGAGATTATTAATAAGTGGCTTATTGTAATATACTGTGCTCATTTTTATGAGGATGGCATGTATACTCGTAGAGAAATTAAGGTTTTTATAAAAACAGTCTCAAATTTTACCTAGTTTTTTCCTTATAATTTGCAGAGTTCTTAATATAAAAAAAAAGTTCTTTTCAGAAAATAAGACAAACAACATAGTACATAATACTCTGTAATCAGAATTAAAAAATAATAAAAATTGGATGAAAATGAGCAGGTTTATTAAAAAAATTTTCTCTGTGCATGCGCGAATGCAATCAAAATATAATATGCATAATGTATTAGCTAAGTATACAGAGCAACTTTTGTGAAAGTCTCAAAATCATAGCTTGAAAATTCTGAAAATTATCGTCGATAGAATAAGCTCGAAATCCGTTGTTCCCAAAAGGAAGCAAAAATATGAGGGGTTGTATCCAAATATAGTAGTACGTGCAATATTGTGTATGCTATCTCGGCACTAATCAACAGATATTTGATACAACCCCTTATCTTTTTGCTTCTTTTTGGGAACAACGGATTTCGAGCTTATTCTATCTACGATAATTTTCAGAATTTTCAAGGTATTATTTTGAGACTTTCACAAAAGTTGCTCTATATACTTAGCTAATACCTTATGCATATTATATTTTGATTGCATTCGCGCAAGCGCAGTGAAACATCTTTTAGTAAACCTGCTCATTTTTCATCTAATTTTTATTATTTTTTAATTCTGATTGCAGAGTATTATCTACAATGTTGTTTGTCATATTTTCTGAAAATAACTTTCTTTTATATTAAGAACACTGCAAATTATAAGCAAAAAACTACGCGAAATTTGGGACTGTTTTTATAAAAACCTTAATTTCTCTACGAGTATACATGCTATCCTCATAAAAATGAACACAGTATATTACAATAAGCCACTTATTAATAATCTCGAGTTTGAACGCCTTTGCTACATTAGTTTTTACAGGGTTATCCAAAACATATTCGTTCTTTTTCAATTTGTTGACAGTCCCTATGGGGTTTCGTGCAAAACTCTTCGCGGAAACTTATAACCTATACTATATTGTTTACACACCTGCAGTTTCAGGTTAATTCCTCATGTATTTTTCTAGATAGTTATCAAAACGTCTGAAATCGCAAGTGACCGGTCACCTTTGGCAATATAGTGTATGATACAAAATGACCAGCGACAGGTTCTATAGAAAAATTTTCAAATACACTTGCATTTTAATATAAATTTTCTATAGAGATTTTAAATTGCTAATCTTCTGTTTTCCACATTCCACGTATATTACAATAATGTATTTTTGGTTAATAGACCAGTTTGCTGTGTTCAGGTCAATTGTTTTTTAACATGAAATCTAAGCAATCCGGCAACAGCAATTCCGTCTAAGCAATTGTACAACTGAAAGTTGATTTAAAACCATTATGAACAATCAAACCATAATCAGTTGGAATCCGTAGGTGTTGGTTTGTGTTTGGTAACCTTGAAACTCTCGACTAATGATTAATGAATTAGCTGTTGGTTTATATATTGTTTTTGAAATTACCGCTTCTGATAACTATAACGAAGAACTTCTTCAGGGATGGAGAAATAAACAAATACAACAAATCCAAGCAATTAAGTGTCAGATTATGATAGTAACAATTTTAGTGCAAAAAAATTTAATGCAAATAAACTCTACTCATCAAGAGAATATCCGAAACATTTTACTGAAAATGTTTCTTAATCTCACATAATCCTAAAAATTTCCTACGCGTTTCAATTATTGTTTAATTCATCTGTATTTTGTTTAGAATAAGTATTCATTGTATTATTGTTTTCAAATACCGTATTTAAAGCATCAAAATACGCACTATATTGGTTTCAAAAGTGGAAATAGCTACTGTCGCAAGTGTCGGGAATAACTATTGTTGTCTTACTTTATAAACGTATGTTACTGAAGTTTTGTAAGTTATTCTAATACTTGGCATATTTTCAGCATTAATTATCAGCGTAGTCTATTATATATTGCTAAACAAAACGTGGTTTATAATTTAGAATTAAAGAATACATTGTTTATATGAGCGGAAACAGAGCCCAACCATCACTAAACATTGCTGGTATAATAACGATCTATTTTATTTCTATATGTTAAAACAATCCACGAATTGTCTTTCCCTCATAAATTAGACTGTTGAAGGTTTCAATATTTTTAAATAATTCGAAGAATGTTATTAATATTGATATTTTCTTGTCTTCCTATTCAAGACTTAAAATTTTCCATAAAATATTCTTCTATATAATAGTTGGTTCGTGATTCTTTTCTACCTGTACCCTGCTAGTGATTTCTCTGTTTTCTAACTGGCCAGCTTTTGCACGTTCAGTATTTTCGTATTCGTCAATATTCTTGTCACAAAATGTGCTTTTACTTTTATAGAAACATAGATTGACGTAGAAATACATGAATTTGAATCAGATATGCTCTCATGCGAATTATTTTGAAAAACGTTTGATACTTCAAGAAAAGTTTTACAAGATAACTATTTTTCTTACATGCTAAATTTCATTTATTTCTTAAACATAAATAAATAAATAAATTTCTCAGTACTATTTCCCAAAATTCCATTAGAAACTAATATAAATTGTTTTCAATAAAAACAATGAAAAAATTATGAAGAACTTATTTTAAGGATTAATCTTAAATGTAATGGGAATTTATAAACAAATATTTCCACTGTTAATGTGATTCAATTTATATTTTTGTAAATGTAAAAGGTATATTGATGTTGACATTAATGAAAATGATAATAAATTGAAATAGAGCGAAAAACAATTATTGGATTTTATTAGGAAAATGATAATGGAAACGAAAGAAAATATATTGTAATTAAAAATACAAATTACTAAAATAATTCTCTATTATTTATGATTATAGAAAGCTAAATTTCATTAGTAGAAAATAATTGTTTAACATATTGCATTCGAACATTCGGAAAAATAAATCTTTATAATTGCTGCAGTAATTTTCTTTCATTTCGCATAATTTCTTTCATTCTTATAAATTAATTAGATTTCTAAAACGAAAGTTTTAATTCTTTAGCTTTTACTTTTTATATTACTGTTAAAAAAGTATTTCCTTTCTTAATTTACGTCTCGTATAATCATGTGTTAGTACATATTTTTTTTTTTTACAATTTTCTTTTTTCCTCTATTCATGTAATATTAATCTATTTGATAGTTTTTATAAGCCTATCCAGTAATAAACTAAAAATTAATTTACGCTTAATAAATCGTAAATGACTTATTCATTTATTTTAAGAAAAATTGCGAAGCTTGCTCATATTTTGAAAAAAGAAACTGAATTGCATATTCAGTATAGAATCATAAATCTTTAAAATTTTCTATGCATTTCAATTATTGTTTAATTCATCTATACTTTGTTTAGAATAATTATTCATTGTATTATTGTTTTCAAATACCGTATTTAAAGCATCAAAAAAGCATTTAAAACATCATCTTTTCATAAATGAAAAGCATAAGCAAGTGCTGCGGAATAGAAAAAATGTTAGAAAGAGCAGGTCTAGAGCACTGTTAAGGATTGTTGTACTTTATGATGCAGAAGAAAGATGAGAAGAAACTACACTGTAAAAAATGACCGTTGTTTCTTATTTTATGAAAATATGCTATAACCACGAACGAAAATATAATATAATCTTCTGAGTTATCCGAAATTTCAAATAGCATGTTACATTGTCTTTTGAATCCCCAGAAACGAATACATCTACAAAATTTAAAGAATAATTTATAAAAACAAATTATTTTTAGCTGCCCGAATTTTTCAGAAACGTTTCCGAAGGGTTTTTATAGTGTATTAATTAGTGTCCTCAGCCTGGAATACCTGATTTTCGAATGCTATCAATTCTGAAGTAAACATTTTCATGCTCAAAAAAAAATGTTTAACAGACAAACATGCAAAATTAACAGCGTTAACAATAACATTAAAATTAAGATTATTTATTTACTCTTTCATGTATAAATTAACTTATGCGGCTGAAAACGTGTACTTGAGAATGGATAACATTCGAAAAACAAGTATTCCAGCCTGAGGACACTAATTAATACACTATAAAAACCCTTCGGAAACGTTTCTGAAAAATTCGGGCAGCTAAAAATAATTTGTTTTTATAAATTATTCTTTAAATTTTGAAGATGTATTCGTTTCTGGGGATTCAAAAGACAATGCAACATGCTATTTGAAATTTCGGATAACTCAGAAGATTATATTATATATTCGTTCGTGGTTATAGCATATTTTCATAAAATAAGAAACATCGGTCATTTTTTTACAGTGTACATAAATTTATAAAGAGAGTTCTTTCAGGACAAAATGATAAAATATATCAAAATACGCTGTATGTATTAGTTTTATCCGCCCCATTCGAATGTACCGTTACAAAATTCCTCAAATAACAATATAAGGTAAATCCAACAACGAAAATCTCAACCAAGAAAAGGAGACCAACGATGGAAAAAGATAACATGTGGCATGGATATAAACATTGACGTTCATATACTGCCATACCAAATGATCGGATATAGAGGGTGGTCATAAAGTATTTGCCTGATTACAAAAATACATTACGAAATAACCAATGTACTGACGTAAGTACTTGTATTAAAAACTTCATAATCTGTTTACAAAATATTCAAACAACGCCTAATTATATTAGTTTTTCTACAATAAATTATTGCAACTCAGGGAAGGGAAAGACTTTATGACCACCCCGTAGATCAGTTGACCTGGAAGCTCTAAGACAGAAATTACCCAGTAGCTCTGATCAGTTTCCCACTCATCAATATGAATGATATCTCCGAGTGGGAAGTGAAAAAGAGCTTAATTTCTTACAAGAAGTTTAAAATTAGAGATAGTTAACGTTAGAGTGATTGCAATCTTACCGAATTTCATGTGCTTTTGATATTACTTTACAAGCAATGTTTCAAGAACCAATGATTTTTTTATGGGCACTAAGTTCACATACATGCGTTTTAATGACCGGCGGCATTACCGAATTTCGTGTACTTTTGATATTCAATACAACAGGTTTGTTAAATCCAATAATTTTTTGTTTGTTTGTATTGTTTTCATGGGTGGAAAAAGCGCTCATACATGAGTAATAGTGATCGCGTTATTACCAAATTTCACGTACTTTTTAGATTCCAATACAAAGAAGTTACTGAATCCAGTGATTTATTTTGTTTGTTTTGTTTTCATGGGCCTGAAGCGCTCATTATGCGCTGGTTTAAATTTATAACTTCTTTTGCCTTGGCAATTCAAGTATTCCGAAGTCATAGAAACTGGACAATTTTTTAACAACCATGGTATTAATGTAGTACAGCTGACCCTTGACTGGCTGGTCTACTTTAGCGATGAATTTAGCGAATTTCTTGGCGACTTTTGAGACCATTTTGTTTTGCCACATGCTTCCTTAGAAATTTCGAGATACGCCGGCGTTGGAATGAAACATTCAGATTTTTGTGGAACAGAAAATACAGTTAACGTTTCTGGACAGTTAACAACAGTTAACGTTTTTTGACATCCTTATCAAGAAAGGTTATTTAAATAAAACTATACCGGGAAGCCAGTCTGTTTAGTCTCAATTGATTGAGAGCGAGTTGTAAGCAGCGATATTCTTGCTTTGTTGATTTTATCGCACTATTTTCTTAAATTTAAAGAAAATGTTCTATATTTTCTGAACGAATGAATCAAATTTAATGAAAAACAACACAGCTAATTCCGGATTCCTCACCAACATACCTACATATTTACAGAATAATCGAATACTTTTTGTGGCAGATGTAGTGAAAGGCACACACAAACAGACACCAAAGAGTTTTCGGATACCCACAGTAAGCCTCAATTGACGTTTTGAAGTAATCAGATTTCGAAATATATATATTTTTTAATTTTTTATATGGTGGCTGGGTCTTATAAGACATATCTAGAAAAAAATTTCTTCATGCTCTAACAAGTGAAACGGGCAAAATATTACTTTTATACGAAAAACTTAACCCAGTTATGATACATTGAATTTTATTAATCTTCAGAGGTTGCCGGTACTAATAAAATGTGTGTCCACTTTTCGTATCTGAAAACTGTGAAATTTCTTAAAATTCAAACTATCGTACCTGGGTGAATTTTGGTCGTAGAAGAATATAACTTTTAATGTTTTTCCTCTCTAAGCATGTAGAAAATTTTCTAACTATAATTTATGGGACGCAGGCACCATACATAAATTATAAAAATGTAACTTTACAAAATTAGGGGCAAGACTATTTAATCAACAGAATCTTAATTCACAACTTATTTTGAACGCTTTTGCAATTTCCACTGCCCATGTGTCACAAACAGGTAAAATTTTAAAGCACGTTTCAATCTCTTTGGGTCGACCTGTATACAAGTAACTCAGAGTGCACACTAATAAATATTGTATGAACCGTACGCTGGTTTACATAGCAAAAATTTTAATTAAACAAAATGTTACATAAATTGAGGTGTTGTCTGTAAATATTCTCTATTTAGTCAAAAAAACAAAAAACAGAATGACACTTTCCAGTTCCAACTCTTCTAATTCTATAATTTCAGTTCTAACTAACGTTGGAATAAAGAAAAGTACCGTTTTATAATAAACTGTTTAAATATAGTATTTATGTTACTGTTTATTATAAAATTTTATATAATTCTTTAGAACTGTATGTTGTTTAATTTGCCATAAAGAATGGTCTACACATAAGATATTGCACAAATTTCATTTTTCAAGCGACAATTTTTTTTTTGCAGTTTTCCAGATCAAAGCAACCTGGAAACATATACAGTTTATGCACTTAAGAAAATCTTCAACAGGTTCAAGGAAATGTGTTAGGGGTCGTGTATATTGCCTTTCCTGAATGATATTGTGTATGCTTTTATAGATTTCTATCTCTTTTGTTGACTTTCCTAACCATCAGATGGTAAAAGTACAAGGAATCTTTAGTTGCAGATTTGAAACTTTTTGGGCTCAAAAGTAAATTTAGTTATAATACACTTGGTAGAAAGCTGTTGGCAATTTATATATATATATATCTTTGAATAATTATTATCATGGTTTCCACACAGCCTTATGATTCTGATTTAAATTATTCTAAAACAGTTGGCTATTGCAGATTAATATCGCTTAGATATTTCAGAATAAGATTTTCCGATATTGAACTTTCTTTTGGAATAGCAACAGATTCTGAATTTTAAGAAAACAATATATACCATTTGTGTGTTGATGTTTTACATATACTTACTTACAAAAATACACATTAATCTCTATGTGTCCAAACATATTAATTTTCTAGAACTTTGGGAAAAAATACTTTAGATTTGCTATTTAAATAGCAAAAGTTAGGGTTTACTGAAATTCAAACGAATATGTCTATTACAGAAATACTAGAAATATGGATATTTTGCATACTATTAGTATGACAATACAGGGGTCGATCTAGGCAAAATTTGGGGCCTATTTAGGGCTCCTTCACAAAAATCTATTTAATAAAATGGGCCCCTTCACAAAAATCAATTTAATAAAATGGATTCCTTCACAAAAATCAATTTGATAAAATGGGACCCTTCACAAAATTCTTTTTACTAAAATAGGCCCTTTCACAAAATTCTATTTCATAAAAACTTACTATTTTATTTTTTGTGATGTTTCAAAATGTGTAATTTGTAAACAAACAAGTTCACCAGAGAGGAAAACTTCAGCAAAAGGATTTTAAAAAGTTTTTGTTTCTAAATGCTTGGTTCGAATTTGATTAACTGGATTTCGACTTTCGTTACAAAATGTTATTTTTCACAAAAATATAATAAATTTCACAAAAATAACCTTTCTTTTTCACAAAATGGGCCCTAAGAAAAAAAACCATGTATCGCCCTCTACAATAGGATGAGGAAGAATAACTGCAGTTGCTTGGAAAATGTCGTATTAAAACAGGACAAACAACATTCGAGCATTTTCAGTTTTTTAACATAAATGATTAGTTTTACGAGTAGCCCTACTTTTTTGCATTTAAACAATTAAAAACATGTTTGAAATAAAAGAATCCCCCCATTAGTCATATTTTGAAGTAACTTATATTTTTTTCATACCATACGAAATCCTATATCGCCGTGTTGTTATTTTGAAAAGAGCAACTTTTTCTGACCCTGATACTTTTATCTTTTACTTATCCATCATACGTAGTATAGGGTAAGTCTTGTAATTGTTTTGAAAATAGAAATTTTTTTTTTTACGATTTATATGTTTCAGACACTGGAGATTCCGAAAAACATATTTTTAGAAAAATAGAATTTGCCGTCAGTCTGTCTGGGTGTCTGTGTGTCTGTAAACACTCTATTTCCAGAACAAATTGAGATAGAGACTTGAAATTTGGTATTATTTAGTATGTAATAATGGGTAGAAGGTTATTGAATTTCAGTAACCTCGATTATCCGGAGCTATATTTTTCGGACTCTCGAAATATTCGTTCTGCTAAAAGGCATATAAAAATTTTCGAAATTTTTTATTTTAAGGAATGACTATAAAAGACAATAAAAAAACAAATGTTGCACAAAGAATGTAATCGATCAAATAATTAGTTGGCGAGATATTTGTAATCCTATTTTCAACACTCTTCGATTTTTCATGACCCTGTATTTCATCCAAATTTTAAATCAAAGATATATTTCAATTGGAAATGAGACGCTTAATCGACGCAATAAACCGTTATTTAATATGATTGACATTTTTGGAGTTATAAGAATGTTTCTTTTACGCAATTCAGTAATAGAACATTTAAAGTTTATGACGTCATCAAGCCACGATTTTATTCGAATTGCAATGCATTTTATAAGTAGTTTATACATGTTTTATTTTCATATTTTATATTATGCATATCCATGATGGGCAAGTATTACGGTGGCCACCAACGACTAGTTTTATGACGTTTTACTTTTGCTTAGGACCTTTTAAACACCTGGTATATATTTTGTCCTACATGTTATCGCGTAACAATATTAGCATTAAATTTTATTAATATGGATTACATTTGAATTTCGTCGTATATAATATTTACTAAGCGAGTTCTTTATTTTTTTTAAATATCACATAAATAGTGAAGTGATGGAACAGTAGCGAACCAAAGAACCAATTGACACCGCTAAATTTAAATCGTATTCTCCGTCTTATTTAAGGGCAGAATATCTGAGTTTTTTTTTTTAAAGAGAAGAATACTATTAAAATTTATAGATGACAATCGCAAAAATTCTGAGCCACCGTTCCAGCACGGAATAATGTTATTAAAAATAATTCCCATACTACTATACGTTAATATTAAAATAAATGTTGGTGTGAAATGATTTAAAAAAAATTTATTTACATTACTATAAGAAACAAAATATTTTTCCAAAAATCTACTTCAAGAAAATTATTTTACTCCTCCTAGTAATTCGGAAGTACGTTCATTAATTTAGGATATTTACTAAACTGCCGGAAGAAAAACGATATAATGAGGTGATTCTGCAATTTTTTTTTCGAAAGATCTAAAGAGCTTGTCTTTAGATCTTTCGGGTTGATAAGGTAAAATTTCTTTGATAAGAATTATGTGATTTAATATAAAGAATGGATTGATTTTCCAACGACATCGTTTACTACGTATTTTAGAACAATAGTTGCAACTTTTTATATCAGTAATGACCAGATGTTTAATGTTCCGCTCTTTCCAGTAAATAGTAATTTGCTGTTTTTGTGACATTTTCCATTTAACAAGAATGTTTTTATCGTTGTATGTTGTTACAATTAAATAAAGGAAAATGTTTTTTTCGGAAAATGCAATTTAGGATTTAATTATATTTAACTTAAAAAGATTCTATTTATAACTCTCATCAATTTCATCGTATATTTATATTCCACGTAAATTTTAAACATTTCCTTGGTAGGTAACTTGATACTTTTAACCCCTTAAGAACCATATTTAATTTAGTGATATTATACTGAACACCAGATATATTACATTTCGTCAGAAGTAGTTTATGTCATTATTCTTAATTGTACGTGAATTATTTAATTAGATGTAATGTAAGGAGATGAAGTGAAGGTTTATTATTATACAAACAGAAATTAGACTTGAAGTTTCAATCTTCATCGCAGCGGGAAAACTAATGAGTTTTTTTACACGTAACACCATCTATAGGGTGCACTGTCAAGAAAACGGCAAAATTGTCAGCATAATTTGCTGTAAATTTATGTACCCAAATTGCCAGCATTTTTTGCTGTAGCATTTAGTATGATCATAGTCATATTTTCAGTAAAATTTGCATGTTTTAAGCACATTTTGCTGTAAAATTCCAAACATAATATTATTTAAGACCTATTTTGTTGTCAATTTACAGTAAAATATGCTGCCAATTTTTTTGCATAAATTTACAGCAAATTTTGCTATAATTTTTGGAGTTTTTTCTTAGAGTGTGCGAAAACAATCATTGTTATAAATCCCGTACAAAATCAATCACAATAGCAATTAGCGACGTAAAAAAACAGAGACTTAGAAACATTGCAGTCTGGGCTTAAAATGAGGACGTACGCACATACGTTCTGACATTTCAAATAGAAGAGTTCATGACGTACGTAGGTACGTCGCGGTGCTTAAGGGGTTAATATCTATAACCCTATCATTACAGAGTACAAAATATTATGAAACGCTTTATAACATGTATTTACATTAATAAGAAAAAAATATATCATTAATCTATTTAAGGAAAACCCTTTGCTTCTCTCTATAATTGGTACCTAAACTTTATTCATTAGTTAATGATATTTATTAAACCTCCGGAAGAAAAACCAGGTGAATTCTGCAATTTTTAGGTGCGTTCGTAATTATATAAATGCGTAGCACCTATTGTCGTCGTCTGGTCCGTCCGTCTGTCTGTCCGTCCGTCCATATGTCTGACCGTCCGCCCGTCTGTCTGTTCGTCCGTCTACATATAACAACGCAAAATATACCCAACCGAATGGTTTGAAATTTAAGATATATTATCTTTGCAGAATTTTGTCGAGACATTTCAAATTTTATGAAAATCGAATGAAAACTTTAGCAGATATTAATGAAAACATTTATTAAGAAATTTGTTTTTTTTTTTTTAATCGGTGCTTTCTTGTTATAGGACTTTCCGAGGTTTAATCTTCAAGCGACCGAGATACTTACTTTATTACAGAAATTAATCTGCACACGATATAATTCATTTCAAAGAATTAAAAATCATCAAGATCGGAATATTTATATAACTAGCTATAGTACGAACGCACCTCGTTTGCCACGTTCGGCGTACAGTTTCCAACTTGTTTAAAACAATATATTAAGATTCAGTCTTTAGGTTCGGACGGATAAGGTAAGAATCCTTTGATAAGAATTATGTTACTTGATAAATGAAATATATCGATTTGTCAACTGTCTAGTTTAGGACCTTATTCAGAACAGTAACTGCCACTTTTTATTTCTGTAATCACCAGATGTTTAATGTTCTACTCTTACCACCGAATAATATAATTTGTTATTTTTTGTGACATTTTCGATTACACAAAAGTCTATTTATCATGGATTTTGTTGCAATAAACTAAAGAGGACTACCTTCTGGAAAATGATATTTTAGATTTTAACTTTCTTTAATTGGAAAAGTTTCTATTGAACGCTCAACGATATATTCAAACATCGCTCTAGTAAAAAAAAAAAAATATTGGACGGATATTGTTTGTATTCTAAGTATATCATTGGCAATATTGTAAAAAAAAATCCTCGCATGATTGGAGAATTTTCTTGACAATATTGAATCAATATTATAAACTTGCGCATATAAAGCGATAAAAAAATGTCAGATAAAATTTTAAATTTGGTGTAGAAATGCGAAAATGTAATTTTTTTTTTTAGCACAGAGTTGATACATGGAAAATTTGTATAAAAGACGTTACCATTTAGCAGCATTTTTTTCTTTAAATACTTTTAAAATAATGTCAAGAATATAAAAGCATAAAATCAGCATAATTATAGTTCAAATGAAAGCTTTAAAAAAAATAGATTTCATGCAGCAATAGCTTGCATTCTACATGAAAACAGCCATATTCAACACTATTATAACAAATATAATCACTATTGATTTGCTACTAGGATTTTATACAACGTAAGTTTTGAACATTCACACTCTCAGAAATAAAACACTCAATTTTGACGATTCCGCAATCCTCAGGCCTCATTTCGTTGTTTTTGACAATCATTTCGTCACTGAGTCACGTGGGTTTTGACGAAACGCGAATCCTCAAATATCTTGACGAAACTGTTTCCTCGCAGTCAAAAATAAAACTCTTACTTTTGACGATTCCGCAATTCTTGAGCTATATTTCGTGATTTTTGACAATTATTTCGTCTCAAAATTAAGTGATTTTTAATGAAATGGAAAATCTCAAATATTTGACAAAAATGTTTCCCCATTCCCGGCCAGATTATTTTTGTTACAAAATCGCTCAAAAAAAAAAAAAAAAAAAAAAAAAAACACGAAAGTATTAAATTTACAATATATTAATGAAAACAGAAACAAAAATATTTCATCCTTGGGGGCCGCTATAACAGGAATGTACCAAATTTCTACTTTATTTTTTATATCTGATAATTTGCGTCTGTCCTTTTTGTAACGATTTCATGCATTTCTATTGCCTATTCAAAGATAAATTTTTCTGAAGTTACAGAATTTTGTTAAAAACGCTTAAAAAATTCTTCTAAAGTTACAGAATTTCGTTAAAAAAGGTTAAAATAGTAAAATGCGAACATCATTTGGTCCATTTTCGACCGAAAGATCAACATTTTCCCAATGGTTTAAAAAAAAAAAAAAAAAAATCACAATTTTATAGGAGCTCTTTTTTATTTAAGAAATATATTCATATAACAATCAAATTTAAAATATGTATAACTGACCCCCCTCTATAAACAGTAATCTTATCCGCTAAAACTGATGAACTCGCCTCCAAAATATGCACTTCAAAATTTATTATTTCTGATCAACAAATTAATTAGACAATATTGTAATCATCCATTGAACAAAGGAAATTTCTCTAATAAATTATATTAATCAAAAGCCATTTTCTAATTATTTATTAACCATAGAAAAACCATAATAATAATCTAGCCTTATTAATTAAAACATGTAGAAAGAATAACAGCAGCGATAAAAATACAATCTGCTTTCTAAAAATATAAACACACATCAACATCCGATAAATGCATTTAAAATCAAGTAATTCCGAAGTCCCACTGGCTAGGTGGTTAAAGCACTTAGCTGCCAAGCTAAACATCGCGTGTTCGAATCCCAAGTGATCTTATTTTGCCTTAGTCAATTAAGGATGCTTCTAAAAACTCCGATAGATGGCAGCACCAACCTTTTTGGAACTTTCGTCAAAGAAACAATTTGAGGAAACTGATTTCTTCGAAATTTTGAGGATGCAAATTTACTCGATTTGACGAAACGTTTATTCGGAGCATTTCCCAAGAAACCGTTTCGTCAAAAACGAAGAAAATTTCTTGAAATTTGAGTATTCATTTTTGAGAGTGCATTTTGTAGATATCGCCTTTTTTTAATCACTTTCAAAATTAATCCCATGCTAGAAAATGAGAAAGATAACATGAGCCACGCTATGACTATGAAATACTTTCTTACAGTTTAAAAGTTTAATACAAATTTTTCATCTTACATACTTACAAGCTTTAGAATTACGTACTACACCTTTATAAGCAAATTAAAAGTGGCACTCCTACGAAATTCTTCCGAAATGATTTTTTTTATAAGAAATATATCTGTAGTCTATCTCAGAAACATGCTATAATTTCTTGACTGTTAGGCTGTCAGGGAAATTATGCAGAAGTTAGAGAGTAAAAAGGGTACATATTGTACATTTTGTACAATTGTTCAATTTATAAAATTTACATACAATTGTACATTTGTGTTTTATTGATAATACTTGTATTTGTTTCATTTCTATGCACAATGAATGCAGTTTTTAACTAATTTTAATTTTAATTTTGGGAAATGTTTTTTTGCCTGTCAACTTAATTTATTCTTATAATTATTGCACTAATATGTGTGGGAGCATTACATTACCAAAAATCTGCATAGGATACCTTCAATACTTTCCAAAATAAAAGTAAAACGCGCAACTGTACCGAAATATATGGTAGGCAGACAATCTGTATAGATTGTCTGAAATTTCATAAATTTTTTTTAATCAAATAACGATACGGAAGTGCGGTTTACAATAAGAGCATTGTCAAAATGTAAGATTCTTTAATCATTAACAAAGGATGTAGTTCAAACAGTGACCGATAGGGGACGAGCATCTTCCGGACGTGCGCACATAAAAATAATTATAGTCGAACTGACTATATTCTTCGGTGGATTATTTATTCCGTCTAATCTTCAATTTAGAATGTAGAACAAGTTCCTGTGATAATAATGCTTTTTCTGTCAAACATACCATTCTTACAAAGTCACATGATTCACCAGCATAATTTCTAATTTATGTTGATCAATTTGGAATATAGAACAAGTTCCTCTGCTAATAATGCTTTTTCTGTCAAACATACCATCCTTACAGAAGCACATGATTCCCCAGCATAATTTCTAATTTATGTTGAATTTATAAGACACCTGGACATTCACATACGTGGTTACATTCCGACATCCATAGACATCAATCGAAAATCACATTCTTTTTTAGATATTTATGTGGTCGAAATTTAATTAAAACATTTATCTTCACTTCTCCATTTACGAAAATCATAGTCAACAATTGCTCAGGAAATTTTCTTACGCTGTAATCATTGAATCGAGTAAGAAATTCACTGAGTAAGTGATGATTTTATAATTGTTGTCTGTATGATTATTGAAGATGCATTGCGTTTAACTGCCTCTGTTGGTAAATTTTTAAACTGTAAACTTTTTTATGTAAAAAAAAAAAAAAAAAAAAATCCTACAATATGACGATTTTTTTATTGAAAATTTTATTTCTGTATCATTATTTATTCTTTTACATTGATTTTTTAAATTTTTAAAGAATTGCTGTCTACCCTGCATTTTGGAGATAAATAAGTTGAATGTGTGATCCTTGAAAGCAATGGCTTTCGCTTATAAATAATTATGAAGTGAACAGTTATAGCGAGATAACAAAAAATTGTTATTTAATTCATTGGTCAGCAAGCTTTTTTTAACATAAGGTCCGGATTTTATACCAGTGAGTTGATGGTGGAACAATCTACCGACATAGTGAATAACTGAAAGTTATAATAATGAAAGAAAAATACGTCCCAACATTTGAAATTAATATTTATTATTTACAATATATGAATAATTGCGTTTGGTATATTGTTTGTCGCTTGACAATCTCTTCATATCTTGCAACTCTTTAAAAATGGCCGGACATAACTGGTCGTCTAAATGAAGTCTAAATTTAAGTCTAAATTAAAGTCATTCACCTTATTTCCTAGCATTAACGTTTGATTTTAGAAAAAAAATGTTGTTTGCATACGTAAATACTGCCGAATATTATTGCTATATTTTTGGTAAACTAAAAAGTTGGGATAAATACATGCTTTGTAAATATCTAACTTTTTCAACTCTATTAGAGATACGTGTGTTGTATTAAATTTTTATTGTGCTGATACACTGCGTTTCTATAACCTGTATTTAAACATAATATTCAAATTTTAATTGCTTAATAGGAGTATAGCCAACATAGTGAAAAAGTATTAAGCAATTAAAATGTGAATATTTTGAATGCAAGGCGTGTGAAATTTTCAATGGAAAAATTTTCAAGTATTAAATATAGATGTATGTAAACATTATGTGGAGCTGCGGCAATGGTTTCATCAAATGGGGGTGAAAAAAACTTGACATCATATGTGTATGATCGAATGAAAAAAAATCTCTAGAATTGTAGATAGCAGAAAAATTAAAAACCCTAAAAAGTATGCTGAGAGACAGATTGATATAATATTGTCCTACAAGAGCACAAGGGCAGGTCAGTCACTTGGAGCCAAATTTTTTATCTCTAGCCGTAGATGAGAAATCACTGATTTAAAGAGAATGAAGTAATGTATTTCTCTTGCACAAAAGAGTATTAAGGTAAATTGTAAACTCTGGTACACTGTTACTCTTTTTTCTAAATGTCTGTCTAGAAATTGTAATTAATTTATAAGATTTATTATTTTGTTGTTTCCTAAGTTTTCAAGAAATGCAGATTTTAAGGCAGAAAATTATTTGTAAACGAGTGGATAAAATTTATTTTAAAATTTTCCTGGAAACATTTTTATTTGGCGTCTTAAGAACAAAACATTTGCTTTAAATATTTCAAGTAGAATTAATGAGTTCTAAAAAATTGAGAAAATTCCTTCTTATTTTCTCATGTATTAAAGCAAAACTGGCATCTCTTACATTTTTAGTTTGAGAAAAGTATGACAATTAAATCGAGGAACTATTCTAATTTAAAAAACAAATTACTTAGCTTTTAAACACTAAGAAGAATTTTTACATAATGCAGCGATTGGAAAGGAGGTATGTAATGTATTCTAAGAATGGAGTAATTTATGTAACTTTCTTTTATGGAAAACTAAGCAACGCTTTGTATTAAGAATCTCATAAAAATATTCATTTACAGAAAGAACTTTCATGAAAGTTCAAAATTTTACAGTAAAAGGCTTTAGATTAATGTAGAGCAAATAAATAAAAATGATTTTATCGAGATACATCTACAAGAATTATATAGTGCCATTGCAATATTAAATATATACATATATATTATTAAAAATATATACATATATCTTATTCAAGAGCAAACCTTTAAAATTCTAATTATAAAATCTTTACACTTGAAAATAAATTTTACATTTAAGAATGTAACTGTTGTCAATAGGTATCTGATATGATGATAAAACAAATAATTTCTTTTTTATATTATCCATTTAAAATGGTGTTTTCCATATAAAAGTAGATCACATAACCAGGAATGACAATTTGTACTGAAATTTTAGAAATACAGGGTATCAAAAATTTGTTTCAAGTTGTAATTATATAAGGTGTGATGAATGGCCATAATAATTTAATTATTTTCCGTATAGAAATTTCTTTCCGTTGAATAAACAGTACTTAAAAATACATTTTTACAAATACAACCTTTGAAACGTGATAAACGTATCTGAAACGATTTTCGACACCAAAATGCGTTTCGGAATGCATGATGGGATGTAACAATAACATATCCAAAATACACCTTCTTGGAGCTTACAAAGGTGGTAACGACGTCTTACTAGCATGTTTTTAAAAGTTGGCTAAAGCTGCAATATCCAGCTATAATATGGTGAAAAAACATTATGTTAAATAATATTAAATCAGTGGACCCGCGCGTTGCTTTCGCACTGCAATGTTTAAGCTTATTTACTGATTCGTTTTATCATCAACTTTTAATCACAGATTGCCGCACATAAAGGAAAGCTCCAAGAATTCTATAGTTATTGTGGAACAAATTATATTGAAGTGTGGTACACATTAAGAACATGCGCATCTGAAGCTCTTGGACGATATATTGGAGTGGAAGGTAGTCAGTAGAGTTGCAAAAAACCGGTTTATTCCCAGGTTTATTGACAAAACACCTGGTTTATTCCCAAAATAGCAAGTTTATTCTCAAAAAACCCGGTTTGTTGCCAGGTTTAAACCAGGTTTTTTATAGCCTTTGCAACTCTAGCAGTCATTGAAAGTCTAATGCGTCTTCTGCACTTCATTTCTGGTTTTCTCTGGTAAGCTGCTGTAAAAAGCATGACATATCGCATGAAAAGTCAGTCTACAAATTTTGAATTACGAGGATTTCACCAAATATATAACCGAAATAAAAGTAGTAATGAATTCCCTTTTCTAATCCCAACGAATGATTATTCTGAGGATTTGTGTGCCTTCACACCTGGACATTTTCTCATAAAAACTGACTTTAAGCGCATATGAGAACCTAATATTATAAGAGCAGTTGCATATTACACTCATCCAATAGTGGGCATGACAAGACTATTAACCGATTCCGGACCGATTACAGTAGGACCCTACTCAATACACTTAGGGGTGCGGGAGCAGGTCTGATTCCCAAGCTAGGCCTGATACATCATCGTCCCCAACTGGCGTGAGACAGTCCACAAGAATGAACGACACCTTGGAGACTATCGTAAAGCCATTACCTGAGAATTACTCAACCGTCAGCTTGGATCATATAAAAAATCAAAGAGAACGATGGAAACTAGTAACGTAGTTCTCACAATCCTTCTAGAATAAATGGTAAAATAATTATTTAACGCAATTACAAAAGTGTACAAAATTTTGAAAGAACTTTCCAGTTATGCAATTTGAGGATCTAGCTTTGCTGAAAGAGGATAACATACCCCATTAAAGTGGAAAATGGGTAGAGTTATGAACTTTATTCTGGCAGTAACAAGAAAGTTCGTGTATTTAAGTTAAAAAGCGCTCATGGTGAAATAACGAGAGAAATTCATAAACTAGTATTACAGTGGAGCATCGATTATCCAAACCAATAGGTGACCGGGGGTGTTCCGATAAACGAGATTTCGGATAACCGATCATTTTCGAAAACAACATACTAGGTTTATATGAGCGTAGTGAGACAAATAAACAGTGATAATAAACACAAATATGTATATATTTTGCACTACAATGCTTACAGCAAGACGAAGGGAACAAACTATCAAGAATCAAGGAATAAAGTGATCAAAGAAATCTGCGGGAAAACAAATGTACAGTACTGTATTTCTACATTTTAAGAAAAGAAGAAAATTTTACACTGTTTTTCTTGCTGCTAAATCACTTATACGTTTTAATGAAAGCAGTTGAACAGAATCAGTCTTTTTGTTGCTTTACTCATTTCAAGCCTGTCTCTAGACACCGAAAAGATTCCTCAGTGGATGGTCGTTTTTCAACTTGTTCTTCGTCACTACGGTCCTCCTCGTCGTCATGGTCTTCTGAAGGGCTTTCGTCTTCCATGAGAGTAGTAAGGATTTCATCGACCGTCAATAGTTGGTGGCCACCAACATCACATTCGAACCATTCTTTGACGTTTTCCTGATCACTATGTTCAATTCTTGAAGATTATTTAATCAATTCCTGCAGTGCATGGCGCGCAAATTTGAATTTGAACTTCTGGAAAGCGTTCGGTTAACCGGTCGTTCGGTCAACTGAGGTTTAGATAATCGATGCTTGACTGTATTAATGACTGAGAACTGCAAAGACAAATTATTATTAATTCATTATTTGTGTTTTTATACATTTTGTGTAAATCTTAAATTTAATCCAGTTTTTTCTTTTATATGCAATTTTTACAGGTAATATTGTAACTGTTAAATATTTGTTGTGTCGTCAAGTTTATAAGAGTACACGGGTTTCCATATTACGTAATTGTTGTTATAAAGGCCATCGGTACTCAGTATGTTAGATTCCTAGGTGGTACCATGCTATCATTTAATACTCATCTTTTCTTTATGTACACGCGTAATTCTTTTACAAGCTATCAAAACATAACAGCTCCCTTCACATTTAAAAAAAAAAAAAAACAGAAAAAAACTAGTTTAAAATAGAAAAGAAACTAGTTAAACATTAGTAAATATTCACCTCAAAATCCCATCTTTCTCACTGCCTAGGTACGTACCAACTAAAAAATTACTGCTTATCTAATCCCCTTCCCCCCTATGACCCCATGCAATCCACTTGTCACCCAGACTCAGCGGCTGAATGGATAAGACACTGGACTGCTAACCTTGAGACTGTCAGATCGAATCCCATCTCGGCAAAAGGGGAAAAATATATTTTTTTAAATAACAACAAATAAATATGTTAAGATGGCTCACAGATGGCGCCAATAACAGAAATAAATTGCAATAAAATTTTTCCAAAATGACTCCAGAATTTTATAAAACTGCAGTAATTTTGTAGTTGTATCTTCTGTAAAAATTCTGCCGTGGAATAGGCCAAATCACTACAGTTTTCCAACTGTACTTTTTTTGCCGATTTACTGCAGTTTATTTTTAGCTGGGCGATAGTGGTTCTTTTCGTTGATTCTAACATTTGTTGTGTTTTGTGTTTGTGTTGTGTTATTTTTTATATGTGCATGATCCTCTCAGTGGAGTCGATCGGGGACCACCTGAAATTAGCTGAAGGGCTCACCGGAAGAAAAGCACCGGCTGGGGGGCAACCTTAGCCAAGGAGAGTCTATGCGTCAGGGACTGATTTTCCTCGTAGTCCCGGGATGGTAAGAGGCCTCTCTCGCTCGTTGCGGCCGACGAACTAGTTGTTTCCTCCTTCCCTAGGACTCGACGATCGAAAGCCGCGACAAAGCAAGGGTCGTTGGGAGAACTCGACTTATGGTGTAGGACCTGGTTCCCTTTTCAGGGTTTCGACTACGAAGCCACCGGGAGACTTCAGCGATTCACCAGGTGTTTTCGTAGTGGTTTCCACTGATTTGGGGATCCACCACGTATGGTAACGACCTCTGTGGTGAACACGTGGGTTCAATGGGAGTGGTCAGTAGATGGCGACGCTTCCACCAGGCGCAGCCCTTACGGGAGGACTCTTCTGGTCGAGTGCGTTATAAGTCCCTCAGGACTTGGGTGCGGCGGTTGACGTGGCTGACGGGCGCCCTGAGATGCATGGCAGCACAGCTCAGTTTTACTCTTCTACTTAATATATTCAAGAATTGCATGAAGCAGCTGTGATTATTATTACTACAATTTTTTTAGATTATCTATCTTCTTTGCTGGTTTGAATTTTGTAGTACACATATTTGTAAATTTTCGAAGGATTCCATTCACAATAATTTTGTTTTAATAGGATACATTGCGAAATTCAATAAAATTGTGCTAATTGTGCATGTTTATCGAAAAATGGGAAATGTCCAAAATCCCCATTTGTTATATATTTCCATGAATTGTTCCAATATTCACAGATATAATAGAGAAAAAAATTCAATACTCCGGTTAATACGTTTCTGAATTTAAACCTGCATTTACAACATAGGACCTATCGACGCAATTATTATTTTTGTCAATTCTTTTTTTTACTATTTAGCCTCTAAATAAGACAAACACGTGCAATTTTAATGTACCCACTTTTCGCAAGTCATGATACATACAAAACGCAGACAATATTGAAGTGCCACTAATCACTTACGGAAATGGAACCAGTATGTTTGGAAATATATAAAAATAATCTGATTAGAACAGCTAGTGTTGATCAGACATTAGCACCTTCACTGATTCTTCCAAGATTAAATCTGATTCGAATCTGATACTCTGATTCGAATACAATTGATAAGCCTAAACATACTTGTGGGTTTTTATATTTTTATCAATTACGAATGTGCATATTTGAGGATGTATTTGAAACTGGGGGGGGGGGGGGGGGGGTAAGTGAATTCGTTTCAAATTGCTATATGAGAGCAGACTCTTTGCAGTAGAATTGTAATTTAATAATAGGTTAATAAGAGTAATTATAATTTAAATTTTCTTTGAATTACTTTTCATCGAATAAATAAATTTCAAAATTATTTTGTTTATCGCTTTTGTGTTTATCATCTAAACTGAATAAATTACAAAATATTTATTTTAGTATCTCCTAATTTTTTTAAGCATGAAACTAAAAAATGGACATTACAAAAGGTTATAAATCTACAAAAGATTACAAAAGGTTATAAATCTATAGTAATTTTAAAATAAATAATACATAACATTTAAAGATATGTATAACTTTTAAATGTTTTAAATACAAATGGAATACGCCTTTACCACAAATATTTCAAAACTAATATCGACAGTAAAAGTCTGAAATATACAAAGCATTCCGACATCAATTTTATAAGAGATTGAAATGAACATTACTGAGGAATCAATTAATATGGATTTAAACAGCCATTCAAATGTCAATTTTAAACCGATTGACATATGATTATGCAAATATTAACTACTCTGTTAATGCCAGAGAGATAGCTTAATTTTCTGTGAATTGATGCTACTTCTATTCCTTTCTCTTGCTGATGCGTTGAATAATATTAATTTAAAAAGATCTATGTATTAAATAAAAGTCTAATTAAAATAATATCAAATATTGCTAAAGCTGATATGCGATATTATTAAAGTAAGAAGTTTTAATATAAACTTTAAAAACTGGAGTATTTTTGTTTAAAAATCTAATGTGTTTAGATTTTTGTATTTGCTGCGTTGAAATTTTAAATTCGAGTACTTTAAGAACTGGAATAAGATACATTTTTATAAAATCTATAAAATGTCTTTAATTGTCGTGAAGTAAGATAGTCTTTCACAAATGGAAATGGTATGATTTTTGATAACAAAACTTTAAAAAATAAATTGTAGCATCAGGCACATTGCATCTCTTGAATAAAGCACTTACGGCTAACGGTTAATTGCAAAATCTGCAAGAAATATTTTATTATTGGAAAAATTTGGTTGGAAAATATATCAGGTTATACGAAAAATAAATATCTAACTACCAGCTTCCGAAAATACAACACGAAAATACAACACAGTAAGATGTGAACATAAAATTATGCATGAAATATCATATTCAAATAATAGCAAAAGAATAAAGATAAGCAAACAAAACAATGACAAAAATATGAAAAAATACGACACTTTCCATCTAAAAACCTATTCTAATTCGGAGCGCTAGTTGGAAAATAATACTTTCATCCTATTTAACAAAAAAGTCACAGTTTATGAACAGAAAGAAAAATAAAACAACTTGATTAGTTATATTTGTTTTTTCTGTCGGTACCTTTAACCTCATACATTTGAAAGATTTCAATATTTACAGATCAGAAAACATCATATATTATATTAAAATCAGCCTATCTGTTTGTATTTCACAACTCCTCCTCCTAGAATATAAAAACATAACGCGATAAAATTAACACGAGATATTTGCATCGATACGAGGATGCTGTATAAGATATTGTAATTTTAAAATTTGACTTAACATTTTAGTTTTTTCTAACTGTTAACGAAGTTTCTCTAAAGACGACAACTAAATAACTCCATTTTTGCGAACAAAAAAGAAAAAGATAGGTAAATAATATATTGTCTGCTATCCCAAATGTTGAACAAGAATCTTTATTTTTGTTTTGTTTGAATAAACCACTTTCATTTAGTTTACATTCACTTTTATAAAAATGCAATATAAAAAACATTCATATGACTTACTTCCACATTTCGTAAAGTTATTATTAAAAAAAATGAAAAATTTTAATATAATTGATAAGTGTATAAAATAATATTTTCCGCATTTGTTTAAAATGTAAAATATAAATGGCCTGTGATATAACATGGAGTCTGAACATACGTACTTCACATATGCTCAGATTAAAAGTTTTTCTTCCAACCATAGCAACTCTCACTGCAGATATTGACGATAATCGTCGGAACGAATTTGCTTAGACGCGTTAGAGAAGTAAACAAATATTAGCTTAGCAATAATGGCAAGCTCTGTAAATTTTTACAAAAAATCCTCATGACCAATGAAATTTTATTAGTCGTATGTCGCCATTTTCTTATAAAGGCATTCTACTAATTGAATCAAAATCACGTAACTTGAAAAATGTAAATTTTGCAATTCCCAGTTTATTTACAATGTAAACACGGTTTCTTGCTTATAATAAGAAATTTAATAACATTAATATAATGAATCTTTCAAAAGTAGAATTAAAAAAGATTTTTTTTTCATAAAAATCGAAAGAATTCGTGCAATGGAAATCCAACACATCGGGTTGCTACGCTAGCTATTTATTTTTAAAACAAGAAAAAAATTATTAAATGTGCACAATTTATTAAACGAATTCGCATGCATCTTGTACAGTTAATTACATAAAAATACTTGAATACCAAAACAATGCCCTAATTTTCTTAGAAAATAATACTTTTCATTGAATTAAATACGTATTCACAGAATAAAGCAAATTTTAATAAATACCCTTAAGATTTGCATAAATCTTTCCTAAATGTCCGGAAACAATAACCGAGGGGAAAAAATATTTTACAGCAAAAAAGGGGGTTCTAAAAATTGTACTTTAAAAATAAAACGAACATTTACCGAGCAACACGGATTTAATTGAATAAAAATGTTTTCTAAGTGCTTTTGTAATAAAATACATGCGTAGAATTTTTTTAAACGTATTGAAGTGTTTTTGGAAGCAAAAATGTTCTTTAAAAGAATCTTACTTTTTATTTATTTTTATTAAACTAATAGTTTAACAGGAAAGGTATAAAAGTTCTTGCGGTAAATTTTTTACTGTGCATTAAAGAATGCTATTTTAAAAAATATATCTTTGGAGAGCTATTAAAAATATTCAGGCACAATTCTTTTTAAAAAATAAGTTTTTTTTTCATAAAATACAAATAATTTTTAAACTGCGTAAAACTGCGCATTTAAAAATCGAAAGGTATTTTTTAATCACCTGAGTCTTTTATTGATTTCAATAGCCAGAATAACATCATGTCGTTTATGGTAAATTTCCCCGAACAAATGTGAGCAACCCTTGATGTAGCAACCCGTGTGTTGTGTAAGAGAAATCACTTACATATAGAGTGACACAAAAGTCTCTTGACACTTCTTTTAAATAGCTAACCAATTACGTTTACTTATAGGTATTTCTGGAGAATATTTACAATAGAGGAAAGAACAGACGTAGTTAAGGGTTGATTCCGTGGAAAGACGTATGAAGAGATACAAGAAGATTTCTGTCGAAAATTCAGAAAATCCGATCATAGAAGGCAGGCCATACAGATCTGGTCAACACATTTCAAAAGAACGTGAAGCATTGCTGATGAAGATCGTCCTGGAAGGTCAACGATAACACTAGAGACCATACAGGTCGTAGAGAATTGTATAAATCTAAAACTGCCGAGGCCAATTATCTATGACGCAAGACGTGGATTTTTGCTCGTGATTTTTCGTTTATTTTCACAATTGTTTTTCAGAATAAAATTTGAAATTGCTTTACTTTTCCTAAATATCTATATATATATTTGTCTTACGTGGCGCGAAAATAGGGCTGAATTTGTAACTTATGGTTTGGCAACAACTGTAGTTTCCAGAGCTCAGACCAATGAACAGACTAGATTATGTTAGATCAGCTCGGCCTCCAATATGGCGGTCAGTGTGAGAGGAGTGAAACCATAGAATGAAACTCAAACTAGCAATTATTAAAAATGAAATAATATGTATGTGATCCAAAGCGTCTGAGATGATTCCTCATTTTAATTATGAGCAATATCGTTACTTTCAAATGAATTCTCAACTCTTATTTAGAATTCATTTACGAATTTCACTCACTCAAAAGTCGGAGAAAAAAAAATCAACTGTCTAGGTTGCTCCTGTCGCCATCTGTTGCTGTATTGATGAAGTAAAAAATAATTTCTTTTGTAAAAATCTATAATCACTTAGAACAATAAAATGTCGAACGAAATTTAAACAATGACAAACAAACTATCTTCCTATCACGTAGTTTTTTTCTAATGAATTTGAGTCGTGCTGTACAAAATATATTTTTTTCATAGTATTTAAATGATTTATATGCACACTGGTAGCGCCAACTAAATACATTTTCAGTTGTGTTTTCAACTGAGAATTACTTTTTTACATTAAAAAAATGTCAATTTCATATGTTCAAATGTTTTATGGTAGAACTTATTCCGGCTAGAATTGCTGAAAAAAAAGTAGCGAGCGAGCGAAGCGAGCTGTGACCGCGTAGCGGCCTCAATGTGAATTGCTTTGCAATTCACGGGGGGTTGGCGAGCGTTAGCAAGTAGGGGGCTCAGGCCCTAGTATAGTATAATGCCTTAACACGAATTTAAATGAAATCCAACGAATACTTTTTTTATCTACAGGTTTGTATACCTAGTATTTCCGTAAGTAAAGTGTAAGTAAAAAATGATGGAGCTACATATATTTAATATTTATTCAGTTTTAATATCTTCTTAATATGTAGGAACATTATTACGAAATTCAAATTGATAATTAAATGTATATTATCTGAAAGGTTTTCTTATTTTATACATTTCATACGAGCTGTCAAAATCTCAAAATATCTATTCTGAAATTAGAAATTTGTATTTTCTTTGATGGTGTCTGATCATTATATTTCATGTTATATAAGATTCAAGAAGTTAAATTTTATTAAGCATTAATTAAAAATCATTGTATTACACATAAAATCTTATTGTGCGTCTGTATCTCGCATACAAAAACAAGAATAACATCACTAAAGTTCATGGGTCAGCTATGACCCACCCGGTAGTTCTAGGTAAAGAAGAAACCCGATAGTTCTAGGTAAAGGAGAAAACCGATAGTTCTAGATAAAGAAGAAACACGATAGTTCTAATGGTAAACCGAAGTCCAGGCGTTCCATCAAGGAAGTGGTTCCAAACCTGGGGTGCTTATTTAGGGGTGCACAAAAATAACATTTGATAATGGCATAAAGCACAAAAAATCGAATGTTAAAATAAAACAGAAAGAGAAATTCGTAGAATTTTGGTTTATAAAAAGAGTATTAATTTGAAAATGTGATAGGCTACTCATAAAATGTCGGAGCACAGCGATTCATAAACCGTTGTCACCAGCCTTGTCTTCCCTGATATTATTAAACACTTACAAATATCTTCCACCATCCGTCAAAGGTGTCACTGACCACAATATATTTTCTACCCCCCCCCCCCCTCCTTTTTAGTTACTCTGTATTTTTAGTAGTATTAGAAATAATCATAGAAATTATTTATGTTGCCAACATTCCTTTTTCTATACATTTACAAAACGCACAACAATGAATGCGGAATCATCTGACATAGTACACTCGAGTGTACTACTAAGTACTATTTCTTCGGCTTTTATAATAGACGAATAAATCACCAAAGATTTTGACACTTACAGCAGCCTTTTCGTCTATGATTATTTCAATGTTTAAACACGTAGTTCTATTATATATCTGTTAAATTTGTGTTTTATTTATCTTATCTCATTTATTTATTTATTGAGGAAGTGATAATTTTGTTATGGAATAGTAGACGGAAACAAATGCTGAACTATTTATATTGTTTTGAGTTCAACTGGTTTAAGCTTTTGTAATTGATCTGCACGCGATGGAGATAGATATTTTTAAGAAGTATGCTTGAAAATTATATTAAAAACCATAAAAAATCAGCAAACTGGAATACAGTTTTCAATCAAAATAGCATTTAAAAGTACATTTGTTACCCTATTCGACGGTATAAAAATAAAAATTTTGCGAAGTTTAGAAGTTATTAAATTTGCGAAAAAAGGGAAATGGTTTGTTTAAATCGTTGCCTCCGTATATATGATGTCAGCGTTACTCACAGACATATTTTTGCTATATAATATAGATTTGATTCTAAATTAGGCAATAAATTGATTGTATTTTAATGTGGGTGTCGCGAATTGAGAATTACACAAATGTTTATCTAAAGGAATAAGAGATGGCAGCAGATGTTTTTTATAGATGTCAGTGTTGCCAGATTGGGAATTATGAGCCTCTAGAGGTAATTTTGGGGAACAAGTTATTAGTGAGGAAATATTTGGGGAATATCAACATTTTGGGGGGAAACTTGGGGATATTTTTCATTATTTCATGTTTTCTTGTTAAAATTTACTCTTAGTCACTTGACAACACTGGATATGGAACGTCGATTACACGTATTTTAAGTTCCAATATATTATGCATTTAATTGCAATATCTATTTATCTTTTCTTAATTCATATTATTTTCTTCAAAAAGTAATTGATCACAATTAAAATAGCGTAATTCGCAAGTTCGGTTTCTTTTTTCTTTTTATTTCTTTTTTTCTTTTCTTTTTTTTTTTCTTAAAGGCTTGATTTCTGTAAAATTATTTAAGCTTAAAAGGTTGAATAATTTTTTGTGGTAAATTTAAAATTTACTTTTTTGACTAAATACTGATTTGGGGACTTTTACGAAAAAAAAATCCACTGATTTGGGGAAAATTTTAGATATTTTGGGAAAATTGACTTTCGACCATCTGGCAACACTGGTAGATGTACTTTCTAAGCTGTGGGAAAGAAATGGCATTGTCGAATGTTTATCGGCACGAAATTGAAATAATAAATATATTCTTTGTTGAGTTTTAAAAGGAATCTTTTCATTTATTGAAATATTATTTTCTGGCGTGTTTAAAAATGACGAAAGTTTTGAATCAGGTAGATCCATAATTTCAAAAATCGCTCTGTGTATTTGCGATATTTTGGGAAGCCTGTGTAATATAAAGACTTCTTGAAGTTTAAAATGATATCACAGATGAACATTTAAAATGTGGAAAGAAATCCTTTAATTCTGCACTTTGAATTCTACACATACTTAAAAAAATGTATATCTTTTTTTTTAACATATCACTAAAAACGACTGAATCATCAACAGCCATTCACAAATAATTCTTTTAGTAATTATAATGACCAGAAAGTGTGTTGACTAGAAAATTGAAACTGTATCAGGGTAAGTATATCATGGGTAAGTATATCAGGGTGTATAAGGGTATATATAAGTTTTTTTAGAGTTTAAAATTCTTCGTACAACCTTGCCTTTACAGGCGGGTTGTGCATATTTTCAAGAGTAGTAGTGTGCAATAAAGAATAATGTTCTTAAATTGTGCTTGTTCGATCTGCCTTTGAAGCCGTATATTGTATGTCCCATAGACTGTTTCCTCTTTTGTAAGTTGTATATTGAAAATGTAGCCTGTTTATTTCTGATTCACATCTTCCCTCATGTATTCAGAATAATCGAAAGTGATACATAATAGATATGAGTTCGGGCTCTTGTTTCGGAGCCCGGGCCCGCCCGATCCCGACGATTTTAAATCCGAGCCCGCCCGAGCCAGCAAAATTTTGTGTTTTCAGAGTCCGAGCCCGATACCGAAAATAATTGCATAATGTTTAAAAATTGCTTTAAAAGTAATATCTCATTTTTAAAAAACTTCGTACATGAAAATAACTGTTAATCCCGTGTAGCGTGTACATAATTAATTTTATGAAAATTTACATTCATACAGTTTGGTATCAAATGAAAATACACTTCTTTAAAAGGATGTTCATATTTTTCTCTCCAACAAGTAAATCTGATGGACACATTAACATAGTGTGTGAAATGCATACAATTTGTTGAAATTACTCTTTCTGTGCCGAAGTATCGAAAAATGTTTTCTATTTCGTATAAAAGGTGTATATCGTAAATTATAATTGATTCCTTAATTAAAACAATATTTCGTGTTCCTGAAAATCAGCTTAAATTAAAAATTTGACACCGTTATCTGAAAGATCCTATGCTTTTATAGGAAAAGTGGAAACACTGATTGTTTCTATCGGGATAACAATACATAACAATTATATCTACATACGAATGAAAGTGATTTCGTAACTGTGCAGAACAGAGCTTTATCATGAACAGAGTTCATGATTAAAAATAGATTCAATTAACTTTATTTTCATATGAAGAGCGATTATGACTCGCACACAATAGAAGACTAAAAATTTGCAAATCTACGCTAATGCTGATTGACTAAAAATAAAAAATTATTCATTTCGCGTTAGATCTCTAAAAAATAAAATAAAATAAACATTCCAATTTAAAAATATCCTACTGTCATAAACGAAAATCTAGCAACGAATAGGTATTATTATTCGAGCCTCTTCCCACTGGCGCCGTATCCCCCAGTCATCAGTCGCGTCACAAATATCGTAAATTTTCTTTTAAAGTAGCGTTCTAATACTAGAAAAGAAAAATAAGATTTATGTTTCCCCTTCTATTCATTCTGATCAAAATAACATTAAAATGACTTGAAATGGAATGTGTAATTTTTTGGGGAAAAAAAAAGTTATTTTTATTTTTTCTATATGAGAATAAATAAAATTGTCAGTTTCAGGAAGAATGAGCCCGAGCCCGCCCGTGCCCGAGGGCTGGTATAAAAATTGAGCCCGAGCCCGTCTCGGGCCTAGTCTCGGGCTCGGGCTTTCGGGCTCAGGCTGAGCCCGTCTCATCTCTAATACATAAATATATATCTTTTTTTTTTCTTTGTCAACAGCATTCAATAAGACTTTCTGAAACACACGAACGCTTACGTCAAAAAGGTGGGAAAACCAAGTTTCTAAGTTAAAAAAATTTGGAAATGAAAAACGAAGATATCATACGAACCATAAATGTATGAGTCACGTCTGTCGCCAAGTTCGAAAACAAGCGTCAAGAGACAATTTGGTATAAGATGTTACAAATATTCATACATATGAATGGTAATCGATAAAAACTGTTTGTAAATACCTTACTCATTTTAAATTTTATTTTGAAACAAGATGTATAAATATAAAATCATAAGGTAAAAATTATTAAGGAAATGGGCGATGACAGTGAAATAAGTGTTATGTTAAAATCATACTTGTAGGTTTTCGGGGAGGTAGGAGGGGGTAAGTGTAGGGGAGGGATGACAATTTATTTTCAAATGAAAATCACTATTGGATTAGTCAAACTTTTCACAACAAATTCCATAAAAATAAAATTAATCTGATCTTGGGGAATTTCAGAACCAGAAAATGGTTGGTTCGTTAACGACGATTCTGAACAATTTTAAACTGAATGGAGAAATACGATAAACAATTAATTTTTGCAAAATGACTTTATTATTTTTATTATTAAAGTGACTTTTTGTGAAAAATATGCAAAAGATATACTTATCAAGCCATTTTTGTCAAAAAGAAATTAAAAAAATAAATAACAGGAAGACAAACTTAATGTTTCACCAGATAAGTACATGTCACGTAGTTTCACTCCGAATTGAAAATCGCTAATTTAAACAACCAATTTTTTTTCACTATTCGTCAATTTAAAAAAATACCACTTTGTTACACATGCTAGGAATAGGTATTTGTTAGAAGTAGTAAAGCCATTTGAGTGTTGCGCAATATTTTTGTATATTTGTATAACGCTTCATAAAGTAATAGCCACGCAAAGTATATGTATAAATTGTTATATTAATAGCTTACATAACTATTTACCTCATGTAATAGTATTAATCGCCATAAATTTATAAAGTTTTTTTACACATACCTTTGGATTTGTCAACTGCATGAAGGAAAATGAAGGGATCTTTGCTCATAGAGATAGTGTGGTTTTAATTAATTTGGGAGATGTATAAAAAAGGATTAGAAACACAAATAAATGTAATTCAGGCTATTTTTTAAACTTTTTACTCCGATATTTCCCCTTATGAAAAAACTTTCTTGAGTTAATTATGATCCACTCTGTAGATATTCCGAAAATAAGGCGTAATTATCGTGGTGGGGAAAATAAATGATGCGCAAAAGCATAGCTGTCAACCTTAATCAATTTAAACCAGAAATTTTGTAAAACAAAATAAATGAAGGTTTGCAGCTATGCTTTTGCGCATGCGAAATTTGACTTTCCATAAGACTTTTTTCAATAACGGTAGAATACTGAAATTTCATTGGCTGTCAGTGAATTATGATAACAGCAGTTTGGTAAGAAGTTGTTTCAGGCTAGAAGATTTGGCACCAACGTATGTTTCGACACCGTTTTGTTTATATTTACTGATCAGCCTTAACATGAACTGCATGTGACGATATGGATACTTTAAAAATAGGCTGTTGTTAAAATTTTGTTGTGGTATTAATGAGAAATTTTAGAAATCTCAGATAATTTCTTAGCACGAGATATTTGATTTTCCAAAAGACTTTTAGCAATATCGCCAAAAACACGTTCATTCACCAAAGCCAATCGCGATTACGAGCCAAATTCGATTATCGGCATTCACCGAGAGCCAATGAAATTGCAGTATTCTGTCTTAATGCAAAATGTCTTATGGAAAATCAAATTTGGCTTTGCGCATGCCCTATTCATTTATTCGAATATCAAAATCGTTCATTGTGCCCATTTACAGGGAAATATATAGAATTACCTAATAAAGATTATTATTGTTGTCCAACGGTTTTGTAACATTTCTGAAAAAATGAATTCTGTATCTTAACTTTACAAATGAATTTGTATTCCTTTTATTGTACAAATGTATCATAAAAAATCCGAAATTTTAGCAATATTTATGTTTTATCTCTTTCTAAAAATACAGTTAATAATGTATAAGGAGTAATAATACTTTTGTTTTACAAGCAATAATTTTATACCATTTATTTATTGCATACAAACGAATAAAGAGAATCCTTAATTTTCCTTTTGTTTCGCGATTACAAAATACAATTCATTGTCATTAATTGTCACTTTTGTTAAATTTCAACACTAGTTATTCACAGTAATCAAGAAATTTTTCATGCAGTTCTAACATATTTAATATATTAAAATCGTATTTATTTTGCATTGTTAAATTTTCAAATCCCAAGAACGAATACTTTGAATAAACAGAATGAAATATTCTTGTCATTAGCATAAACTAAATGTTCTGCTAGACGTAGCCAGTGGTGCAGTCATGCAAGACGTTTGAAGAGATGCTTGTGTTAACAGCACAAACTGAAATCTAAAATGCTTTGGAGAAGTAAATTTTACGTTTAAATTTATTCTTAGGCGTTCTTTTGGTTGAAGAAGATGAATAGATAATGTAAATCTCTATTCTAATATTATATTTCATTTCTATTGTTTATAACTCAAAATTTAAATTCTAAAGATAAAAACTTTTCGTATTAATGTTACCCACACATTTGAAAAAATAATGCACCTTTGAAATGTCAAAAGTTAATTAAAGCTTTAAAGCACGTTATCTAAAATTTTATTAGATATAGATGAGAAGTGAAAATTAGTGCAGAAAAAAATCATGGTAGGGATTTTTGATATGTTTAACAACCGTTTAGAAAAGAAAATCAGTTTAAAAAGTGTTTTCTGTGTATAAAAAGAAATACTCCGAAAGTCTGCAAATTTTGAGGTTAAAAAATGGTCTAAATACCGGTTACCTCAGTTTTTTCCAAAAGAATCACACAAATAGGGATAATTTCGCTAATTATGACAGAAGAAAATTGTTTTAATACATTTTATTGTTTAATAATATTTAATATGTACAGAAAGAACATGGAATTTTTAATAAACAAGCATTTTTGTCAAATTTGAAAATCTTACAGTCTTCTTTCTATTCTGTTCCTAGTTTTGTTTTTTAACATGATAAGCATAAACGGGTTGGAAATTGTACGTTAAACGTGACAAATGAGGTGCATTCGTTTCGTGTTACAACTAGTTTTACAATGTAAAATATCATCGATATTATTTCAGTGAAATTAATTATATCGTCTGTTATGAACGAAATGAGGATGCTTTTTTTTTTTTTTACTACGTATGCCCTGTTTACAGATGCGAATTTTTTTTTCGACACCAGACAGAGTGGTAAATTCACCATGGAGATCTTGTTTACGAATGATTACCTCCATGGTTAATATTTCTATGATTTACGATGAATGAATATTGTGTTTATTTACTTTAATGGATTGAGATATTCGGCTGTTAACCTAATTTTCACTGAACTTATCTCAGAATATATATATTTTTTTAATGTAACTCATATCTCAAGCAAAAATGTTTTTTGAACAATGTTTCTAAAAATGTAAATTTTATGCAATTTTATTCGAAAAATTAATTTTGAATAAAAATGGCCGCTTGGCATATGGGAAAATATGTGGTTAGCCCGTATCTGTTTTCCTCAGTCACATGGTTTGGGCTTTTATTATATAGATTACGTATAATAAGATTTAATAGAATAAAGAAAACTTTTATTAATATCTTTTTAAGTTTTGATTCGATTTTAATAAAATTTGAAATGACTCGACAAACGCATGCAACGATTATATGTGTTAAACTTCAAACCATTCAGTTGGGTAGTTTTTGCGCTGTTACATGCGGACAGACGGACAGACAGACGGGCGGACGGACTGGACGACGACGATAGGTGCTACGTATTTATATAATTACGAACGCACCTAAAAAGTTTGTTGCTTGAAATGTAGATTACTTTATCTACAAAAATTACAAACATATTAATCTCTCACTGCGTCGTTGCAGTCGCTATGGTCCCAACATTGAACCCAGAGTTTCCGCTTCTTGTCTGCAGAGAAAGTGCTTTCGCAGAAGCCGCAAACTGAAACATCTTCCTCTGTATATTTTCCTTTTCTACCCTTTTTAAAGCATATGTTTTTTCCTTATATTTCATAATATAACGTAATTATTTTTGTGTCCTTATAAATGCATGATAAATGCCACACGCTGCATATTCTACAGAACGAATATTCTAATGCTCCTTAATAATATAAATCAAATTCAATATGGTTCAAATAGTGCAAACTCATTAAAATACACTGCAAACAATTTTTCCTTATAGACAATAATGTAAAGGAATTTTTGTTGTCCCTGTAAACGATCTATAATTGCTACACTATCTATTTTCAATAGGGAATGTCTTATGGTAAACCTCGCTAACATATCCTAACATACAAAAAAAGCGAATTATCACTTTACTAAACAGCGTTCAACCACCAGAGTGAAAAATTGTCCAGGCCGGGGTTCGATGCCGGATCCTTTGGTATAGCGTACCAAGCGCTTTACCAATTAAGCCATCCGGGCGACATCCGGTCCGGCATTCTCTCACTCTTATATGGCTAGGCTACAACCTTGCAGCACGAGATGGAACTTCAATCATGAGCACAACTCGTAGTGGCATACATGAGACAAAACAAACCCAGTATCGGCGAATATTTATATACTAATTAATTTTTCAGCAGAGCCGAAATTACGCTGTAAATTATTGAAATACAAAGAATGTGAATTATCACTTTACTAAACAGCGTACAACCAGCAGAGTGAAAAATTGTCCAGAGCGGGGTTCGATCCCGGATCCCTTGGTATAGCGCACCAAGTTCTTTACCAATTATTAAATGGCTAGGCTGCAACCTTGCAGCACGAGAGAGTGGGGGAATGCTAGACCGGATGTCGTCCGGGTGGCTTAATTGGTAAAGAACTTGATGCGTTATACCAAGGGATCCGGGATCGAACACCGGTCTGGACGATTTTTCACTCTGTTGGTTGTAAGCTGTTTAGTAAAGTGATAATTCACATTCTTTGTATTTCACTAATGTATAGTGTAATTTCGGCTCTGTTGAAAAATTAATTAGTATATAAACATATCCTAAGTCCATGGTAACTCAAGTACATTTACGCGGGATAGAGCACGGACAAACGGCCAGATAAACCAAATTCATAAATACTTTTACTATGACTACCAAATTCATAAATACGTTTAAAAAATCTACAAAGTTATAAATATGTATGGAAAGTGTTAAAAAAAATAACATACAAGATAATTCTGAAAATATCTAAATTTGCATTTTTATCCGTGGGAGTGGGAATTGACGGCAATAAATAACTTTACTTCTTAGAAAGCATTGCTTATGCTTTCCTAATATGCATTTCTAGGGGATTTACATCTTCCACATTCAATCTGCGTCTTGAACTGCATATAAAAATAAAGAATATACACAAAATAAAGAAAACGAAAATATAGAATATTTTGCTAACTGTAAAATATCTAACGAATGTTTGCTTTGATGCTTTTATAAATATATCCTTCCTTTCACAATACAAAAGAAGACATTAATACAGACACTATCTCTAAAAATGAGGTATGAAAACATTTTTCATACCATACTTTAAAATGTGGAATGTTTTTATTCTTATCTAACTATACAAAAAAGTAAATATACAATGAAAAAGAAAATTCAGGAATGCCTGCAGGACAAAAACACGCTTTTCTTTAAGAAAAATCACTTTAGAAGGAAATCACCATAATGCATTAAACAAGAAACGTCATATCATAATGTTCACTGTACATTTTGTTCAAAACTTTTATTTCATTTTATTTTTTTGCCTTATAGATACAGGGTTATTTCATTTTTCTTTTAATAAATAAAGATGATTCTTTTGTTTTTTATTAATCGGTATCCATCATTATGTTTATACGCCTCAAGATTGTAGACTTAACAAAATGGATGATTTATATAAATAATAATAAAAAGCCGATATACGAAAATAAAAAATAATTTCAAAAAATTCGGATTAAAAAAAAAAAAAAAAAAAGTTACTTTAAACCAAAATAATGTAACATTTTTTAAAAACTTTTAAAGATTATAACACATTTATTTCACGTTCTTTGAGGTTATTATATTTTTCTAACAGCTGCGTAATTACGAAAGGTGAGTTTTGTGCGTTCAAATTATTTCAAAATATTTCGCACCATTTTACTGGTTACTATAATCTTTTAAACGACAATTTTTAATGCAAAAACTCCCAAAAATTGTTGCTTCCGGGAAAATTGCCCTTCCCGGTACACTCCAGCCCTACATTACTGACTAAATTAAATGATGTATGGCGTCTTAAACGAATTTAAATATACAATTGAACCCGTTTAAGACGCTCACGGATAAAACAAATGCCCAAAAGATTTCGCAAACGCTATTGCTCTATTTCCCATGGAGATTTCGACATTTTATAGAAAAAAGGCCAAACATCGCTGCAAAATTCTCATTTTTTTTAAAAAAATTATTCAGAAATAGAATTGTTTCTATCATAAAAAGGAAATAAAACGTTATATATGTTATCTTATTTTTTTTTCAAATAAAAGTGTTTACTCGCGGGGTGTTGTGAGCATACGCCCTCTCTTTTTTAAGAAAAATTGTCGAATGAAAATTGTTGTCCGTAGGCGTAGAATCTAGGAAAGTGCAGCTACTAAAAGTATTTGACATTTACATTGAGTTTTGTACTAGTGTGTCAGTTTTTACTCATGGGGTGTTCAGAACCACCTGCTCGATTAATGGAGAGCTATATAAAAAAAAGTTTCGCTCTGTGTGTCTCTGTGGGCGATGGCTAGGAAAATCTAGCACACATAGAAGTTTGAATATTTGGATTTAGTTGGTCCAAGGTGGTCCTGATCAACCTTAGACTCAAAATTTTAATATTTTGAAAATTCGCCGAAATAATAATTAAAAACTTATTAAATATCTCTTCCAAAATGCTATCTTTTCTGAAAATGGTGCAAAAGAAATGTCAAAACCGCATAATGGGGTGTGTGTTACGAGGGCAAGAAAGATTTTGGGTTTACATGAAAAAGGCCGGCTACCAGATTGACTTCTAACTACGCCTTTTCGAAACACGTTGAAATACCAAAAACTATTAGGTCTAGCGGCATGGAAATTTGCACATATAGATAAAAAAATGATAACGTCTCCAGATATTAATTAACAGATATTTTAACATTCTTTTTGAAATTAAAATGATTTTTTTTCTTGCAAAGACACCGGCTTTTATTTTAAAGGCTGCTATCATTTTCACACTCAAAGTAAACCACAAAATAAAATGGAGAACTAAACAAATTACGGGCTCTATTAAATTATTAAATATATATAAGATCCGGATTTAAAAATTGGTACCTATACGCAAAATCCCATGCTGATTAAAAATTTCTAAAAATCGAAAATATCGGCAGGTAAGTTTTTATTTTATCAAAAAAAGAAAAAAAAATGAGTTATTTTCAGTAAACAAAAAATAACAAATAAATAAATAACTATACAATGCTTTGGATAATTAATAACCGTACTCACAAATTTTAACGTATGTTCAAATTTTTAAAACTGTATATAAAATAGGGATTTGAAAATTAGTAATACAAACAAAATCATATTTTATTTAGGAAAAAAATAATGCAAACTAATTAAAATACACTGCAAACAATTTTTCCTTATAGACAATAATGTAACGGAATTTTTGTGTGTCCTTGTAAACTATCTATAAATGCTACACTATCTATTTTCAATAGGAAATTCCTATGGTAAACCTTGCTAACGTATTCTAAAATACAAAGAATGTGAATTATCACTTTACTAAATAGCGTACAACCAACAAAGTGAAAAATTGCCCAGAACGGGGTTCGATCCTGGATCCCTTGGTATAGCGCATCAAGTGCTTTGCCAATTAAGTCATCCGAGCCACATCCGGTCTAGCATTCTCTGACTCTTATATGGCTAGGCTACAACCTTGCAGCACGAGATGGAACTTCAATCATGAGCACAACTCGTAGTGGCATACATGAGACAAAACAAACCCAGTATCGGTGAATATTTATATACAAATTAATTTTTCAACAGAGCCGAAATTACGCTCTAAATTATTGAAATACAAAGAATGTGAATTATCACTTTACTAAACAGCTTACAACCAACAGAGTGAAAAATTGTCCATACCGGGATTCGATCCCGGATCCCTTGGTATAGCGCACCAAGTTCTTTACCAATTATTAAATGGCTAGGATACAACCTTGCAATACCAGAGAGTGAGGGAATGCTAGACCGGATGACGTCCGGATGGCTTAATTGGTAAAGAACTTGGTGCGCTATACCAAGGGATCCGGGATCGATCCCCGGTCTGGACAATTTTTCACTCTGTTGGTTGTACGCTGCTTAGTAAAGTGATAATTCACATTCTTTGTATTTCACTAATGTACAGTGTAATTTCGGCTCTGTTGAAAAATTAATTAGTATATAAACATATCCTAAGTCCATGGTAACTCAAGTACATTTACGCGGGATAGAGCACGGACAAACGGCCAGATAAACCAAATTCATAAATACTTTTACTATGACTACCAAATTCATAAATACGTTTAAAAAATCTACAAAGTTATAAATATGTATGGAAAGTGTTAAAAAAAATAACATACAAGATAATTCTGAAAATATCTAAATTTGCATTTTTATCCGTGGGAGTGGGAATTGACGGCAATAAATAACTTTACTTCTTAGAAAGCATTGCTTATGCTTTCCTAATATGCATTTCTAGGGGATTTACATCTTCCACATTCAATCTGCGTCTTGAACTGTATATAAAAATAAAGAATATACACAAAATAAAGAAAACGAAAATGAATAGAATATTTTGCTAACTGTAAAATATCTAACGAATGTTTGCTTTGATGCTTTTAAAAATATATCTTTCCTTTCACCACACAAAAGAAGACATTAATACAGACACTATCTGTAAAAATGAGGTATGAAAACATTTTTCATACCATACTTTAAAATGTGGAATGTTTTTATTCTTATCTAACTATACACAAAAGTAAATATACAATGAAAAAGAAAATACAGGAATGCCTGCAGGACAAAAACACGCTTTTCTTTAAGAAAAATCACTTTAGAAGGAAATCACCATAATGCATTAAACAAGAAACGTTATATCATAATGTTCATTGTACATTTTGTTCAAAACTTTTATTTCATTTTATTTTTATGCCTTATACATACAGAGTTATTTCATTTTTCTTTTAATAAATAAAGATGATTCTTTTGTTTTTATTAATCGGTATCCATCATTATGTTTATACGCCTCAAGATTGTAGACCTAAAAAAATGAATGATTTATATAAATAATAATAAAATGCGGATATACGAAAATAAAAAATAATTTCAAAAAATTCGGATAAAAAAAAAATTACTTCAAACCAAAATAATGTAACATTTAAAAAAAACTTTTTAAAGATCATAACACATTTATTTCACGTTCTTATAGGTTACTAGCTTACCCGACCGGCGTTGCCCGTGCCAACAACCTTAAATGTACCTGAAATAAGTGTTGAAATTTTTTTTATTTTTAAACAAATCTAATGTTGTGGGCCCCACAACCTTAGACAGCATACACTTTGCGTGCCATGCACACTCCCATATGTTACTGTAAGTCAAGTCGAAACGGCCATATCCCGTCGTGATCCAGCTCATAGAACCATAGGTAGAAAAGCGCCCCTGGTGGTGAAAATTACGAACTAAAATCGATAAGCTGTATCGATGTTGAGTCGAATGAGCCATACCCCGTCTTGATCCAGGCCATAGAACCAGAGATAGGACAGCACCAACTGGTGGTGAAACTCAGAACTAAAATCGGTAAGCTCTATTGATGTCGAGTCGAATGAGCCAAACCGCGTCGTGATGTGACCCATAAAACCAGAGTTAGGTGCAAAATCCTTTAGTTACACCTTCCATCGCCAGAGGGCACAATCTGTTCTATACGAACATAACTGAAATCTTTAAGGCTATCTATGTCGAGTCCAATTAGCCGTACCCTGTCGTGATCCAGCCCATAGAACCAGAGATAGGAAAGCGCCCCTTGATGTTGAAAATCTGAACTAAAATCGGTAAGCTCTATCGATGTTGAGTGAAAAGAGCCATACCCCGTCGTGATCCAGCCCATAGAAACAGAGATAGCAAAGCGCCCCCTGGTGTTGAGTCAAAGTTGATGTAGAATAAATGTAATATTTAATAAAAAGTCATCACCCCTCCTCATCTCGCCATTCCCACAAAAATATTACAAATGTTTCTTAATTATATTTAATGCTCCGATCCGATAGCGGGCGAAGCTTTTCACTGAAAAACGCGAGTTTCCTCAAAGGATCACAGGAAAAACGTGAATTTCATCAAAGGATCGCTGAAAAAACATGAATCACGACAAAAGGATGCGGAAAAACACAAATTTCATTAAAGGATAAAAAAAAAAGCAAATTTCGTCAAATGATCGCTGAAAAAACACGAATTTTGTCGAAGGATCACTGAAAAAGCACGAATCTCGTCAAAAGGCAGCAGAGAAAATGCGAATATCGTCAAAGGATCGCGAAAAAAGCAAATTTTGTCAAAGGATCACTGAAAAACGCGAATTTCATCAAAGGATCACAGGAAAAACGTGAATTTCATCAAAGGATTGCTGAAAAAACATGAATCACGACTAAAGTATGCGGGGAAAAAATGCAAATTTCATTAAAGGATCACAAAAACAGCAAATTTCGTCAAATGATCACTGAAAAAATACGAATCTCGTCAAAAGGCAGCAGAGAAAATGTGAATATCGTCAAAGGATCGCAAAAAAGCAAATTTTGTCAAAGGATCACTGAAAAACACGAATTTCATCAAAGGATCGCTGAAAAAACATGAATCACGACAAAAGGATGCGGATAAATGCAAATTTCATTAAAGGATCACAAAAAAAAGGCTAATTTCGTCAAATGATCACTGAAAAAACACGAATTTTGTCGAAGGATCGCTGAAAAAACACAAATCTCGTCAAAAGGCAGCAGAAAAAATGCGAATATCGTCAAAGGTTTGCGAAAAATGCAAATTTTGTCAAAGCATTACTGAAAAACGCGAAATTCATCAAAGGATCACAGGAAAAACATGAATTTCATCAAAGGATCGCTGAAAAAACATGAATCACGACAAAAGGATGCGGAAAAACGCAAATTTCATTAAAGGATCACAAAAAAAGCAAATTTCGTCAAATGATCGCTGAAAAAACACGAATTTTGTCAAAGGATAGCTGAAAAAACAATCTCGTCAAAAGGCAGCAGAGAAAATGCGAATATCGTCAAAAGATCGCGAAAAAAGCTAATTTTGTCAAAGGATCATGCAAAAACACGAAATTCATCAAAGGATCACAGGAAAACGCGAATTTCGTCAAAGGATTACAGAAAAAACGCAAATTTCGTCAAAGGATCACAGGAAAAACGCGAATTTTGTCAAAGGATCACTGAAAAACACGAATTTCATCAAAGGATCGCTGAAAAAACATGAATCACGACAAAAGGATGCGGATAAATGCAAATTTCATTAAAGGATCACAAAAAAAAGGCTAATTTCGTCAAATGATCACTGAAAAAACACGAATTTTGTCGAAGGATCGCTGAAAAAACACAAATCTCGTCAAAAGGCAGCAGAAAAAATGCGAATATCGTCAAAGGTTTGCGAAAAATGCAAATTTTGTCAAAGCATTACTGAAAAACGCGAATTTCATCAAAGGATCACAGGAAAAACATGAATTTCATCAAAGGATCGCTGAAAAAACATGAATCACGACAAAAGGATGCGGAAAAACGCAAATTTCATTAAAGGATCACAAAAAAAGCAAATTTCGTCAAATGATCGCTGAAAAAACACGAATTTTGTCAAAGGATAGCTGAAAAAACAATCTCGTCAAAAGGCAGCAGAGAAAATGCGAATATCGTCAAAAGATCGCGAAAAAAGCTAATTTTGTCAAAGGATCATGCAAAAACACGAAATTCATCAAAGGATCACAGGAAAACGCGAATTTCGTCAAAGGATTACAGAAAAAACGCAAATTTCGTCAAAGGATCACAGGAAAAACGCGAATTTTGTCAAAGGATCACTGAAAAAACATAAATTACGTCGTAGGATCATTGAAAAAACCCGAATCGCGACAAATTTTGTTTAAGGATCACCTAGGCCTCTGAAATGTTTGACATATATAGATGTTGTCACCAGAAAGTGCACCTCCCAGCCGGATTTTTAAATTTAAATTTAGATTTTTTAAAATTAAAACGTGCATATGACATTCTGAGTTTGAGGCTTTTTACAGCGTTCCGCCAATCCGCGACAACGAAGCAGCCAGTCAATGAGAGCAGCAGTAAATATGGGATATAGCAACAGCATTTCCTTTGTCGAGCTTGGCTAGACAGATTATTTTATATATTTATTTATTGATCATTACTCTCTGTTACTAATTAAGGTTCACATAAGTTATTTTCAAATGTATTTCTTCATATGCGTAGTCGCCCCCATATAATATCAGTTATATATATCTTGCAATTTACTGAAAGTTTTCATAGTGCTAGGCATATTAGTTCAAAGTTGAGGCATACTTCAGTAATGCGAAAATTTTGAGTAATTATTGCTATAAGATGTATGTTTTATGAAGAGTGTCATATGAAATGAAAACATTCAGTAAATAATAATTAAAGTATTTATTGAAATTCTTGAGTGAATTTTTTATTTACTGAATATTTTCACTAAATGTCACTAAATTTTTGAGTATTTATTTATTGTTATTTACAATCTTACTTCCTATTACTGTTTTTGACTACATTTTTAGTCAGTTTGCTTCATTTTAAAACATTTTTAGCCGCCCAAGAATCGAATGATTTTCTTGAGAGCAAGATATATATATCTCATAATATATGGGGGCGACTACGCATACGAAGAAATACATTTGAAAATAACTTACGTGAATCTATATTCGTAACAGATAGTAATGAGCAATAAATAAATATATAAAATAAACTGTACAATTTGTTTCTACAAAAGCTCCGTGCTAGCCAAACAGGAAATGCTGTCGCTCGCTATATCCCGTAATAACCGCTGCTCTCATTGGCTGGCTGCTTCGTTGCCGTGAACTTGGCGGAGAGCTGTAAAAAGCCTCAAACCCAGAATTTCATATGCACGTTTTAATAAAAAAAAAAATCTAAATTAAAATTTAAAAATCCGGCGGCGAGGTACACTTTCCGGTGACAGCATCTACACATGACAAAATTTTCAGAGTCCTAGGTGTTATAATTACGGTGCAATCCGCGGGCAGGCAGACAGACATCTGTTCTTCATCAACGCGCCCGGCGTTGCCCGGGCCCGAGATAATAACAGTCTGTTTTGTACAAATATGACTCAAATTTGTAAAACTATCGAAATAAAGTCGAATGAGCCAAACCCCGTTATAATTGGTCCGATAGAACCAGAGATAGTACTGTAGTTCCACATTCCATTGCCAGGGGTCGCAATCTGTTCTGGAAGAGGCCTTTTCAGAGCACTCGACCAAACCAAATTTCCTAGTAGAATTGAAATTTAACCACGGGTAAACATTGCCAAAATAGTGGCAATCGAGAAAGTGGGTTACGCAAACAATCGGTTTCGAAATTGTTAATGTAGATATTTTTTAAAACCCAAAGGTACGTTTTGAAGAAAATGAAAGTGTGTATGATCTGTAGTCTACTGTTTGTCCGTATTCGCATTTCCCTAGTCGGTGCGAATTTTTAAACCTGGGCCGAAAAACGAAAAGTGCGTGAATGAGTTTTGGAAAGGATTTTTTGATTGATTAAATGATTGACTGTTAAAATTAAAAATTTTCAAAACAAATACCAGATTTTATAAAGCAAAGGGATGTAGATTAGGTGCGGTATTTTTATTTTTTTGTATCTTGTTTATAAACGCCGATTCGAATTTTTAAACATAGGAGAAATCGTTAAAAATGCGAAATTGACTTACGATGAAAACTTTTTCGAAAGGGTTAACGTGATTTTTATTTTCAACTAAAGGTTTCTGCGTAAACCCAGTAGAACGTAGATGTTTTTAGGTGTGTTTGTTTTTTGTTTGGTTGTTTCAGAAAGCCGATGCCAGATTTTATACTTCGCAGAAAATCGGAATTCGCAAAAGTGAGTCCTGCGCGTGAAGTTTTTTCAAAGGGTTAATTTTCTAATTTTTCAAAAACAAATACTGATGTTAAAACAGGAATAAGAGTAGATATTGTCTGGTATTTTTCGTTTTTCGTACCTTGCTTTGAACCGCCGCCGATACGAATTTTTAAAAATCGCCGATATTGCTAAAATCGCGAAACGGCATACAGAAAATATACATTTTTTAAAGGTTAATTTTCGTATTTTTTAAAACCAAAGGTGGCTTTGAAAAAGACAAAATCAGTTCTTTAATTTGGTGACCTTCGTTTTCCGTATCTCTTGTAGTCCGGTGGAGGAAAGGCTCTGAAAATGGGAGAAAATAAAAAACATGAATTAGATGCTTATTGATTATTTTATTTGAAAGGGTTAAATATGAAATTTTTTCGAACCAACCGGATCGTTCGAGACATAAAAATAAGTTCTTTGAGAATATGTAGACGGTTTTTAAAATTTCGTTCATCTCACGAACCCCAATTCGCCCCTCTACGTTGTCTGTCCGTCACAGAGCCGATTCTCAGAAACTATATAGCTTACAGACATGGAATTTTCTGTACTTATTGCTGAATATCTACTATGAGGCTCAAAATCATAAAATTTAAAATCGTATTATTTTCATATAGAGAAATAAAAAACCAAAAATCTAACAGCCTTTTTCTATTAAATTTAAACATTTTTCGTTATAGCAGTTGCCAACAATTAAAAATCCACAATAAAATTCTTTCTACAATAACTAATTTTCTATTGAAAGATTTCCATGTGAAAAATGAAAATGAAATAAAAAGTTTCACCAATTGAAAAAAAGATTATGACGTCATATTGTTAATAAAACGGAAATTTTCAAATATTTCTCAATAATACAAGAGGTATGAGTATGTGTAAGTACAGAAAGCAAGTTAATATGATGTCATTACAGAATTAAAAAGAAAATTATTCTGACGTCATATTGGAAGTTTAACAGACTGTCTCAAATGTTTGAGAATAATACAAAGAGAGTATCAATATGAGTAATAGAGAAAGCAAGTAGATAGGACGTCAGCAAGTGATTATAACGTCTATTTTTTTCTAACGTTATTTTTTTGTAATTAAACTTATTTGGATTTATTAAAGAAAGGATAAAGTGTTTTGAAAGTAATATTAAACAAAACCCTTTGAGCGATCTTCGATCACACTTACCCACTTGGTCTGTATTTTCAGCCTTTCGCCCATGGCGAATTTAGAAAAACTTAAAAAGAAACAGGTCGAATCAGGCTTTGTTTCTTTTATTTACGGAGTTCCGGATAAAGGGATTCTGAGCATGCGTGCGCGGATTTCGGAAGAGTGATTTTTTATTTGTGATCTTTAATCAGTTTTTAATTAATAACTACTCTAATTTTCAAAATATTAAAATTCTGAGACTCAGGTGGACTACTTAAATCTAAATTTTCAGGCTTCTAGATGTGCTAGATTTTGCTAGCCATCGCAGACAAACAAACAAACTGACAAACACAGCGAAACTTTCTTTTATTAGTATAGATTTCAGTAAATAATTAAAATATTAAAAGTCTGAGACTCAGGTGCAACAGGTCAGGCCTTGGACTATCCACACCTACATTTTCAGACTGCTTGGCGGGCTAGATTTTGCTAGCCATCGCAGACAAACACACACGCAGAGCGAAACTTTCTTTTATTAGTATAGATAGAAAAATTAACATGTGATGAACTACTCATTTCTATTCAAATATATAGTTTTTTCATCTGAAACAATTGTGAGGACTATCGTTTGAAAAACTGGTTTTTCATCAGTTATTCATAAAACAAAGAATGAAAATGAAAAAGATTTTTGAAATAAAATAATCAGTAACATATTAAATAAGGTCTTGCGTTATAAAAAATACTGTGAAAAATATTACCAAAAATTAAAAAAAGCTTAAAGGCATTTTAGTTTATCATACTGAAAGATTGATTTAAAAATTAAAATTTCCATGCGCTCAACCACTATTTAGAAAGTCTGATGTTGCAGCTTTGAAAGATCTTGTGAAAATACTAATGACAACTATTGATCATTTCATTAATCATTATTATTTAATCATTCTGAAAATTAAAAACATTTTGACAATATTTTACTCTTAATAAATCTAATGTAAATTTTGTCACGACTTTAAAAGGTTTTAAAACAAAGCTATTCTCTAATATTTTCTCATAATTAATTACTGCAGATTTTTCATGCTCATGTACAATATACTGGTAATATGTGTATCATATTTAATAAATTGTTTAAAAAAATATGCAATAAAAAATCTCGGAAAACGTTTTTGTTCCGTTAATCTGAAAAAGGGAATTATATGTTTCGTTCGTGAAAACAAAAATCACCAACACAATACATTTACAATCATAAGTTCAATAATCAAGTGAAAATATATCATTATCTCTTATTACTACTTCTTTAACAAGAAAGAAAAAGCATCGTCAAACATAGATTAAGAAACACTTTTCCAACATATTCAGAATGCTGTAACAAAACTTCATAGTTTAATGAGATGAAAGACTATGTTAACAATTTGGAAAACGCATAACACGTTGATAAAACCCCCCTTTTTTTCAATTACCATCTATTGCCTGAAAAAAAAATCGAAATTCTTTTGTGCAGCCCTGTATATGACCTATTAGATTTATATACAAAGTACATAGTATGCCAAAATGTATTTCAGTTACACTGTTACAAATTTGCAGCAAACTGTCCAGTCATTTGACCGTTTTTATAGAAAACGGGTACATAGCCGTAAATTAACTCTATTCTGACCATAATATGGGTAATAATATGGTCAGAATAGAGTTAAATGATGGTTATGTAACGGTATTTTTATAAAAACGGTAAAATGACTGGACAGTTTGCTGCAAATTTTTAACAGTGTGAAAACCACAATTGAAAATGCACTATGAACAATTATTGCTCATCGATAATAATGTAACCGAATTCTGTTGTGTGTCTGTGTAAATGAACGATATATGCACACCATATTCTATAGTAAGCATCTTGTAGTGCATCTCAATAATGTACATAAATTTCATATTGTTTGAAATAGTTTAACATCATTAAAGTACGCTGCAAACATTTTTCCCCCGTAGACCATTATATAACCGAATTGTTTTCTGTGATCTTGTAAAAAAATGATAAGTGCTTTGCACGTCATATTCTATAGTAAGCATTTTAGTTCAGCTCAACATTGTATATCAATTTAATCATGTTTCAAATGTCATAACATCATTAAATTCCCCCTCAAAAGATTTTTTTTGCCATAGACCATAATGTACCGGAATATTTTTGAGTGTGAACTATAAATGAAACACATTTCATTTTCAATATAAAACATGTCATGGTAAATCTCAATAACATATATAAATTACATGATAATCCGAGTACATTTACGCGAGTTAGAACATGGACAGCTGCACAGACAGACAGACATACGGCTAGGCAAACCGAATTCATTAACACATTTCAACTATGTTGGAAAGTATTAAAACGCAAAATCACATTTCTTGTCAAGAACTGATGCATTAAATTTGACAGAGCTCCATTTTGCTAAAATTGCAAATTTTCAAAAAATCATCGGTCAAGGAGTAGACAATTATAAGGTGGGTGAACCAAAGGTGGCCGGTGTTCCTAAGGTAGACCACATTTCAAAAGTAGAATTAATTTATTTATTAATCACAAAAAGGTGCTACTGCATTGTCAATCATGTATCTGCAGTGCACGTAGCTAAATTTAAAGAGATTCCTTTGATCCTCCGACATTTATGCAGTGATTTCATTTTTCAGAAGAAGTCGTTCTAATTTCCATGTAAGAAGATATTTTAATTTGTACGTGTTTATATTCGTGGAACTTTCAGTTATAATACGTTTTCTGAAAGCTTATTTCTTTCACTTTAACCACATTTACTTCAATTCTAAGAAATGTATCAGATTAATACTTTTACGTCGTTCAAATGATGGACATATGCGTGTTCCCAAGGTTGCCACTTTAGAAACAAATGTAGAAATCAGTGTAGTAATGGTGATTTTTAAAATTTCTAAATAAATATCTGAAAAAATTATTACCATTTATTGTTAACACCATAGATCACTCAAACGAAGTCAGTAACTCCCAGAAGAAAATCCTTCAGCTACTGTGCAGAAAAAGTGCTTCAAGGTCTTTTCGTGTCATAAGATAAGAAGATTAAGAAGAAAAACTCGAACGATATCAAAAGAAAGATATCGTCGAAATCAAACTCGAAAGAAATCAAAAGAAAGATCAATCGAAAGATCAATCGATTACAAAGAAAGTATATTGATATGTGTTAGAGTTAAGTGTAAAATTTTACAAACAAAAATTCAGCCATATACACCTAATCAGAAAATTATACAAAATCCTCAAAACTTAACTATGACCACCTTTAGGTTACTTACCTTATATATTTTTAGCCCCTTTTATACTCGAAAGAGTATAAAAGGGTATAACATTTTTCAACATAGTTGAAACATGTTGAGAAAATCGGTTTGTCTGTCGGATTGTCCGACTGCCCGGCTGTAACTCTCGAAAATATACTCAGATTGCCATGTATTTTTTATTGAAGTTGTCATTGAAGTTGTATTTAGATTGATCGATATTAAAAATGAAATTTGTAGGATTTAAATTTCGTTTACAGGGACGCACAAAAGAATTCCGTTATAATAAGGCCTATGGAAAAAAACCGTTTCCGATGCATTTAAAAAATGTTACCATGATCAAACATAATGGAACTGATCTACATGACACTATTCGTTTGGAGGACAAAAATATGCTTTCTCAGAGGTATAAAATAAGTAGTATGTATAGTTCGTGTACAGGGATGCAAAAGAACTTCATTACATTAATATATATGGGGAAAGTTCATAGGCTGTGTATTTAACTGATTTTATGATACTACATGACACGTTTCTTTTGAAGGACAATAATGTGCTTTCTCAGAAGTATAGAATAAATAGTATGCATAGTTCGTGTACAGAGATGCATAAAAGAACTGATATACAATTATGAAGCACAGTAAAAATGCTTTTTGTAAAATATGGGTTGCAAAGCATTTATTATTCATTTACAGAGAAACATAAAATAATTTATTTAATTATTCAACACAAAAGAATTCTGTTACACAATGTTTTCCGAGGGAAAATCATTTGCAGTGTAATTTAATGATGTTTCACTATTTGAAACATAATGAAATTTATATGTATTACTGAGGTGCACACCATAAATTGCTTACTGAAAAGTATCGTGGGGATTGATTTTTACAGTTTTCTGATACTGGGCATTACAGTTTACTGATAATTACACTCTATGTGTGATAAGTGCGTTTTCAACTTTGATTTGCGTTCTTAAGTTTAACTAATTTTTTTTTTCATACTACATGGAGCGTATAAATTATATTGATCATATACAGGGTCACAGAAAGGAATTCGTAATATTACTGCCTATGGGGGTGAATTGCTGAAGGGTATTTTTAATTGTATTAAGCATCCTCTTGCTGAACTGTATTTTGTAGATTAATAGAAGTTTGTGGAATATAAATAAATTGACTTACAAGGCTACGAAAAGAACAAGATACATTGTCGTTTATGGTTGGTAATTGCTTGAAGTAAGTTTTAAGTTGCCTTCTACGTTTTTTACCTGAGTTAAATTTTAGCTTAATATGTGAATTTTGCTAAATGTGAATTTTCTAACTGAACTAAATTTTATCATGCTATATAGTATCTATCCAAATCTATAGATCATATACAGGGCTGCACAATATAATTCGACTACTTTTTTGACTATGAGAGGTAATTGCTAAAACTGGATTTTAAATGTGTTACATGTTTCATAAAAGGTTTACTACATATCTCCTTTAACCTTATTTAACGGTAAACTTTCGTTAGAGTTTTCTGGATGTGTTGGAATGTGTTTCATAATTTATGCCTGACACATTATTTTTCGTTCTTGTTGAAATGTTATCTTACTTACTTATCAATCCCTTCCAGAAACAAAAAAATCCATAAAAATATGTACTAAAGCCAGTAAATTTTATCATATTTTTTTGCTTGTTTGTTTCCCTTAACACATTTTTATACTAATACAATTAATTAAACGTGTGAATTTTTACATTGCTAAACTGAGCGTAAAGCCGACAGAGTGAAAAATGTCCAAGCCGGGAATCAAATCCTGGCTCTTGGAATAACGCTCCAAGGTTCTACCACTGAACTAAGAGGACGATACCCAGCTTGGCATCTCGCACTCACATATGTCAGACAGGCTGCAACTGCAGCTCAAGATGGAAATGTCATCATAAGCACACAAACCCTATGGCAATTTGACACGACATATAAAGCCACACAAAGCGCAGCATAGATCAATACATATAAGCACTCTACAATTAATTTTTAAAATAATTTTCAGGAGTGAAATTCGCCCGAAACCAATGAATAATAAGCATATGAATTTTTACATGGCTAAACTGAGCTTAAAGCCGACAAGGTGAAAAATGTCCAAGCCGGGCATTGTCTATGCTGTAATTGTGTGGCTTTATATATCGTCTCAAATTGCAACAGGGTTTGTGTGCTCATGATAACAATTCCATCTTGCACTGCGGTTGCAGCCTGTCCTACATATGTGAGTGAGAGGTGCCAAGCCTCGTACTGTTCTCGTAGTTTAATGGTAGAACCTTGGAGCGTTATTCCAAGGGCCCGGGTTCGATTCCCGGCTTGGACATTTTTCCCTCTGTCGCTTTTACGCTCAGTTTAGCAAAGTAAAAATGTGTTTATTATTCATTGGTTTCGGGCAAATTTCACTCCTGAAAATTAATTGTAAGTTACTTATACAATTAATTGTTCTAAATGGTTCTCTTTTTTTCGTAAGAAATGTAATTGAAGTATTTTATAGACATTGCATATATTGAGAATCTGTAGTAGGAATAAATCCTTTAATGCAGTTTACTCCGATTATAAGTACTGAAATAGTCAATATAATATATTAATTGAAAAGCAATATTGTATATGTTATTTTTAAGTTTCAGAAAAGACAGATATAGAGTCAAAATACTTTTAAACTAATAGCGGCTTTATCTCTGAAATGTAAATGCATAATTCTGGAGAAAAGCATTTGAAATTTCTCTACTCATTATTACGCAAATGATGTTATAGAAAAGATAGTAGTAATAATAACTAAAAATGATGCTTACTCTTAAGTTTAAATTATATTTTGGAAAATGTCATTTTACTGTCGTTTGTACAAATGTGAAATTTTCAAATTGCAACATTGATTTAGAATAAAAACTGTATGCATATTTGTTTAAAAGTAACAAGAGCATTATTTACATTGCAGTATAACCTAATCAAATATTAAGAAAATTCTTAGAATTATCGAAATGAAATACAGATGTTTTTCAGGTAAACTAAATAATCCCTTCGACACGTTTTAGATGGTTTTCACTGGTCTGCAATACTGCTAAATTTACAACAACCATCTTGAATCACCGAAAATGCTTTCAAGAAATTAAAATTTTTCAATTAATGCTATTAGTGCGTCATCTTGAGTAAATAGAGTTAAAAAATATATAATTCCGGTTCGTCTTGTGTTCCTGTTAATCTATTAAATAGAACTTATGTTAGGGACTCACAATAAAGACATTCCATTTTAAATCAGTTTTTTAAGAGGCATGATGATATAATAGGCTCTATATACTCTGCATTTTACAAAATTTTCTAATTTTTAATGTCACTTTTACATTTTTAATCTATTTAAATATTTTTTGACATTTGTTTTGGTAACATGTCAATTGCTTTTATAATATTTTGCTGTACTAACTGCCTCTAGCGACCAGTCTGGTCTCCCTTAAATGTATGCTAAACATTGCAACATATTATTTTTATTTTTAATTCAGTTTACTTGGCTAAAGGTTTGTCAAATCGGAAGATTCTAGTAGAGAAATCAAGAGCTCTCTACGACCATGCAGCATTTCGTATATATTTTGTTATGTATTTCAATTGTCTCGTATAAAGTTTGACAAATATCGCTTAACTCACATATGAGGCATTTAAGCTTCATGTCCATTTGTTTATCAGTTGCAATACGTTTACTAATTCGGAAAATTTTAAACATATTAAGTAATCTTCCATAATTGGATCCACAGCCAATTGGCGTATTTTTGCTAATACGATTTTGTGCAATGAAGTGATTTTTGCGAAAACTGTTTAATGTCACCCACATTCTCGTTAATTCATATTCTTGTTAACATATTTTTTGTTTTACGCTAATCTTGGCTGTAAACGCGATTACGGTAGATTAGGAATTTTCATCTAATCGTCTTGGATAATGTACCACAGTCAGGCAGCATACTAATTGACATAGATTAGCGATTATGGTTTGGTGAATCATAGAACTTTTGGAAGCCATTTAAAGAAAACCACATTCCATTTAAACCATATTTTCTGTCGGTATCGCCCATTTTTTACCACTTTTTTCCTTGGCAGTGCAATCTGAATAAAATTCAACGACTTTCGTATAGATGCTGATCTTTATCAATTTAGATTTCTCTTTGATCTCCTATCTCGAAAGAGTTCAGGAGTTTATAAAACTGCGTAACTGACTGACTTCGGCATTATTGCTTAATGTCTGCTGGTTTTTATAAGTGTCAATACGTTCACTAATGCAAAAACTTTAAGCCTATTAAGTAGTCTTCTGTAATTGTATGCAATGTCAAATTGTCGTATTTTATCCAATACGATTTCAAGGTTAGAGTGAGTTTTTTTTAAGGCTTTAATGGTATCCACATTCCAATTAAACTATATTGTTGCTAGTATCTATTATGTTTGTCGCTAATTTTTCTTGTGGTTCCGATTACAGAAAAAATATGTTTGTTCTCACTTAACCTCTCTGATTAATCTTTCATAATCGAGCTGCATGCTTATTGGTGTATTTTAGATAATACGGTTTCGTGGCTGACCTATTTTGTCTACGGCGATAACAGAAAAAATATAAAAATACAATTTTTTTTAAAGGGTAATGGTATGAGTATTTAATTAATATAATCTTATTTCCTTTATATTTTGACATATTTGCGATTTATATAGTCCACAGATAAAATGAAACAGAAAAATCATACGTCAAGAACAGATTATGAAACATTTTCTAACACATTCAACAACACATTAACAAATCTTCTCCGTTTAATAAGGTGAAAGATGATATCAAAGTAAACAAATTGTAAAATGCAGTAATCATTTGAAAACCTAATTTTAGCTATTAGCATCAATAGTCGCAAAAGAATTTGAATTCTTTTGTGAATCCCTGTATATGATATACACATGTGTATATACTACATAATATACTAAATATATTTCAGTTAGGAAACAAAGACAATTAAAAATTCCCTTTCAAGTAATTTCCATCTAGTTGAAGAACGTGCTAACAAATAGATAGATGGCCAGAAACACAGACGGCCAGACAAACCGAAATCACAAACACTGAAACTTTTAAACTTTCGTGCATTTTAGCACTTTTCAAGGATATGTTGGAAAGTGCTAAAAAGCGCATTTCAACATTTTGGGACGCGCTGTAAAGACATTGAATATAGTATACGTTGAAAAACTGTATATGAAAATATGGAAAGAAAATAAAACCGATAATAACTTTAACTTATGCGTGAAATATGTTTATCGTCGTGAAAATATTTTCTTGAACAGAATATATTTCAGGATATATTTTGAAAACAAAAGATTTTTGTTTACTTAAACGTATGCTAAGTAACAGAAGAAAATGAAAAAAAAAGATAAACCAATCGACAGTGTTTCTTAAAGAGATGTGAAGATACACAAACTTTTCAAAATCTGATAAAATGTTTACTTTGAGGAAAAGTTTCATTTTTTATCAACATTTTTTAAATTTTACTACAAACAACATTTTAAAGTATGTTTTATGGAACAGAAAGCTTAAAAGTTGTCTTATAAAGTTATATTTGATTCTTTGAAATGCAGAATTTTATAAAAATAAATTGATATAAATCAGGTAAATTATGTAACTGAATATATTTCGATCGTCAACCTTGCACTGGAATAAAACTTGAATTTTAATCAAGCTTCTTTTCTTCATTAATGTTATTGTACTTATATTGTAACGAAGCCATCACCATTAATCATTTAAGCTCGTGGATCATATTCATAGTTTCTGTCCTATATAAATATCTTACTGCGCTCCATAAAGATATTTATTTTAATTATCTTTATACTGCAAATTTAAATTTATGCTTCAATCTCCCATAATTTAGAAACATTTAGTAAAATATTGCTGGATATAAATTTTGATATCACTTCAATTTTAGTACTTCTGAAGTTTTCTAGTTTTCTTAAAGAAATTCTGAAATCCCACCTTTTAAACTTACATTCTGTAGAATAATTGGAGAAATAATTCAAGAAATTTTCTGAAGAAAACAATCTTCAAAAATAAATGCTGATATTTTGCATAAAGTAAGCTTAAAATGTAGGCAAAATATCTTCAGATAATCCTCAGAATGTTTTCTTATGAATTATGTTTCGTTGAGCAGTTTCAGCTAGTCAAATGAAGCTCGCAGATGAGGTGCATACATAACATTTTGTAGTTGATATAGCTGTACACTTTCCGAACACTACATGAATAAGTTGACACTCTCTGTTAAATTCCTCTTTTTACTTCACTTGATGAAAACTGTGTGCTCGTGCACATCGGGAATGCGACTGAGAAATGAAATATTCCAATGTGATTACTGTTTGTAGTTACTAACTTCCTGACATTCTATACATTGATTTCTTAATAGCCCTGTATATATTTTTTAATAGCCCAGCCCATCTAATCTATCATATAAACAAAAATCATCGACGCTAAAATTGGTTATTAAAATGTGACACTGCCTCCCGCTCTATCATATCAAAGGTCCTTTATCTATCTGCCTGCCGTTTGAAAATAATACAAAGCACGATGTGCTTGTGACTTATACTGCGGGTATCTAAACTCACTGGCAAAACTTTAAGGAGAGTAAGAACACATCTAGAAAAGCTCAAAATATCGTTCGTAGTTCATCGCATGATCGTTATTCAAGAAGTGAAGCGTGACAGGACGCTTTCTGATTGTGGAGAAAACCATGTTTTCTACATAATATCTCACAAATGATTGCGGATTTATTTATATGGAATATTGTTACTAAGTATAATGTTAATTTGGGTGAAACATATAAGAAAAATCAAGATATTGAAAATTAAGTAAATTTTCTTAACAAACAACTGAGTTCAAGAGGAGGATGACTTTAAATTGGACCAAATTTGCTTTAGATAAACATTAGGAATCCGAACTCATGGACAAAATTTTATGAGGTTATAGAATACATTTAAAGAGACATCTAAATAATTAAAATCAGCAATTATTGTACACATCAATCTCTCCAAAACCATGGTATTTTTAGCTTGTCTAAGTTTATTCTGTTTCTCCTTAAAGTTTTCCCATGAGTTCAGATTCACCCTGTATATAAGAGATACACTTCTAAGGATGTATAAACGTTTAACACTTTTTGAATACTTTTATTTCAGAAATCTTGCGTATAATTTTCTATTTTTTTTTAATTGCACTATAATATATTATGAACAATGCGTAACCAAAATTGCAGAAAAATAAATACGAGACTTTAGAACAAATATTACCATCAACAAATCATGTATGTAAATAAGAATAAGTAAAAAATGATTTACCGGAATATGATATCGATCGTTTATATAAACCATATATTAATAATACGTGAAAAGGTTTTAAATGGACACATTCCAACGACATATATATGAGATAATTTCAATAAATATTTATCATCGGGAAAAATTATGTTAACTCCAAAGTGGAAAATAACACAGCGTTAATATATAATTCAGCAAAATGAATTACTGTGTATTTATTTATTAAGCATAAATATTTAATGAACATGTAATTAACTCGGTATTTATGAATTCACAGCAACTTTTTTGCGTTAATTTTAATCCACAGAAGCGCGAAACTTTCAAATATAATGCACTTAATCAATTTGGAAGATATCGGTAAACATCAAATTATTTTGAGGTATGGAGTGGACTAGAAAACTAATATAGTAAAATTTGAATAACTCGACATCGTCCGAGAAACGAAATATTTGACAATTTACGCAAGTGCTTCATCAGTATGGAGATCATTTAAGTCAAAAAAGGTGTTTTTATAATATACGAAATTTAAAACTTTATACGATCTCTGTGACCTATAAGTTATATTTAGAAAAAGCTCCCTATGCTCTAATAAGTCAAACAAATAAATTCTTTTATGACAGCATTTTAACGAGTTAAAATACTAAATACGAGTTACTTCTAATTTTATATATTTTTGACGTTATCCAACACTAAAAACCCGTATTCCGTTTTTAGAGCTGAAAAAAATCTGAAAATTCATAAAATTCAAAGTTTAATAAATCGGTATGTTTTGATCGGTTAATATGATTTGATGGGTTTTGATCGGTGAGATAACTTTTGTTGTCTTACTTATTAGCGCATGGAGAACTTACCAGACACAGTCACCATTTTAAAAATTAAACTTCGTTACTTCTACAATAATTATTATTTTGATTTAAAAACGCACTAAGATGATGAGGAAGAATATTTGAAATATTTTAGTAACTAATACCTCTAAAATTAACGGTATAGAAATTAACTATTCGACAACGATGAGAGGGAACACCATTTATAAAAATACATTACATTTATCAAAATAAAGTAGGTATCCCTATCGCCATGTTCCTGATATGGCCATCCCCCTATTATACTTTAGCTAACCGAGAAATTCGCTAGATGGCATCAGCATACCGTGAAGGAGACCCCTAGTGTATGCATTATGTGATTACTGATCATTCAGTTAGATTGTGGAAGTTGACGCCAATTTCCTATTTTATGTTTTGGGGTTAATCTCTTTTTGTTTTTATCTGGCAAGTCTTCTTTTTTATGCACGTTTCTAAAAGGATTTTTTAAGAACACCATCAAACTCTATTCAGTTTTTAATGCTCTATCAATTGGTGCTGTCGTTGATAGTGTATATTTTACGAGTTCAAATCAAACGATCTTTGAGAAAGCTGACTTGCTCCTGATATGGCCACCCAGGTGGACATATCAAGTGCACCATGCAAGCCTAGGATAAAGATATTTTTATTTGTTCTAATTGCGGTAGGTATTTTTTTAACACATTTGTTAAACTCTAAAAGGATTTCACGTTTTTTCAAATAAAAACTTAAATTGTAATGTCAATTTTGTTAACAACTTTATTTTTGATGAAAGATCCTGTTTAAAATCTACTTTTAAATAACAAAAAGAATTATTGAGTATCACGTTTATTTATTTTACACCAAAATTATTTAATTTACCATAACAGCATTTATAAATTAAAGAAACTCATGATTTGTGATACATGGAACAGTGGTCGCCATATCATATGCATATGTTCCTGATATAGACACTTGGTAAAAATTTGGAATTCCGTTTTTTTTATTTACGTATTTACATTTTTTTTACTTTTAAAACTATTTTTAAGGAGAATTCAATATATATATATATTTTTATGAAAGTCTATTAACCAAAAAACGTTGAAAAAAGTAAAACAGTTTGAATTTTTTCAGAATGACGACAAGGAAAATTCTTAAACTTTAGCATAGTCATAACAGGGACACCCGCCTTATCCATGCCGGATAAAGTTTAACAGGAACTTTTGCGATTCAAAAGTGCTAGACAAAATATTAACTTAGAAGAGTTTTAATTAAAAAGTGTCGAGTTATCGGGGTTATGTCAAACAAATAATGCATTAGTCAAAAATCATTTGGTTAAACAATGTTGGCTTATCCAGATTTCAGAGCTGTCCGAAGATCGAGTTATCTTAATTTCACTGATTTAATATTTCATGTACACTGGCCTCCAAAAGTTAAGGTACAACCAGTTTTTTGACTCTCCCTATTAAAAGAATGAAAATAAAGGTAAAAAATATGGTTTACTTGAATGATCATAAAATCTTCAATAAAATCTTATGAAAAAATTTTACCCATCTCAATTATTTTAATGTATTCGATACTTATATGTTTGTCAGGAGGAACTGCAAATATCCTACTTTGGGAATTTGTGTGAAATTTTTTTTTTATGGTTGATGATCTTGAATTGTTGGTACTAAAACAGATGGGGTTATCACAAGCTGGTGCTGCTAGACGTCTTAATGTGTCTCGTAGTGTGGTGCGAAAGCTCTGAGATCAAGTTGAAAAAAAATCATTTTCAAGAAGACTTGTTCCAGACCACTCATGAGCTACAACCCCTGTACAAGATCGCTTTCTAGCTCTTTTGGCCCGAAGGAGGATCATCACTACTGTGGCACAGCTCATTTCAGATCATCGTAAATCAACAGAGATGACAATACCTGCGATTACGATGCATAGACGTCTTCACAATTAAGGACTGTATACAAGACGAACCGTTGTCTGTGGCCCTCTTAATTGACAATACAGAAGTGCCCGTTTATGTTGGCCAAGAGAGCACGTTACCTGGAACACACAATAATGGGCTTCCATACTGCTCACAGATGAGCCCCGGTTTGCTTTGGAGAGTGATCCGTGTGCTGATCTGGAGAGAACAAGGCATCAGATTCTACCTATGTAACATTATTGAAAGACACAGTTATAGAGGAAGTGGAATCATGGTTTGGGCTGGAATCTCTCTTTTGACACAGCAACTTCCATGTGTGCCATGGAAGAATTCTGACGGCTGTGAAATACCGGACGAGATTCTTGCTCCGTTTGTCATACCGTATGGTGGTGCTATTGGTGATGAATTAATCTGAATGTTTGATGTCTGATCGAATTGAGCTAAAGTCGTTGATGAATATCTAGAGGATCAAGATTTGGAGTGAATGGAATGGCCAGAACAATCTTCGGACCTTGACCCTAGAGCATTTTTGGAACTATCTCAGCAGACAGGTGGCTGCCATAAGTTCTCTTCCAAAGTCTTTAAATGAGCTAGAACAAGCGTTGTTCCATGTATGGGAGTTGTTTCCCTTTCCAGTGTCTGACAACTTAATTGACAGTATGGAAAGTCGATGCCAGGAAGGCATTACAATTAGGGCCGGGCACAGACCTTATTAAAATCCTTTTTTTTCACAAAAAACTATTTATTTTTTTTATCAAACAGTGGAATTTTGCAAAAAATGCAAATTTGTATTTGTAAATCATGCTTGATTTTAAAATTAAGTAAAATTCGATAAATAACTGTTTAAAGCACAAATCTTCTAATTTTCATGTTTTTAATTTCATTTGTTTTCAAATTAGACACAAAAGACTGGTTGTACCTTAAGTTTTGGAGGCCAGTGTAATGTAAATGTAACTAAAATGCATAGTAAAGCAATTTCTGGGATTAAAATTCAATTGTTAGAAAAAGGTGTCATTACATATTAATATTTTAATTTTTTGGATATATATTTTTTTAATATGTAGATTTTTTGGAATATGAGCGTCCATTTTTGCATGACGATGTTTTTAGAATATGTTTAGAATGTGCAGAAATAAGAACTTCTGAAGTTTTGTCTCATAATTCAAAGAAAAGATGCTTCCAAAATGTACAAAAAGAAACTTACATAATGCGTTTCGAAATAATTAATATTTCTTCATCAGGCACAGAAGACATAGTACCACTAAGAGAGCAGTAGGAAGTCAGCTTTTTGCTATTGTAGTGATAAGATATACTATAGGTGTAACGTTCTATATATCAATTCTACATCTTTATAAGGAGAAGTTAAAGGTCTACTCAGAGGATTGCAAACGAAGTTATCCATGCTCCGCCAACGTACAAATAGAGTCAAGAGAATATCGGTTCCGAACGGAATGGAGGAGTGCGTAGAAATGCTGGAATAGAAGCACGTGAACAAAAGAACTAATAAGGTTATGTCAGTAGATTCTAGTACGGAAATATCAATTTCAAATGCGAGAACAAATTTGAGTGTTCGGGGTAGTTTGACATCAATTTTAAGCTATAACTTCCAGTCGCCTATAAAAATTAGCAATAGCGCCTCAAAACCAAACCAATAATAAATTTCAAGATATAACAATTTTCACTCAGTCACACCTTAATACTTATCATTTAAAATGTAAAACAATTATAAAACTGTTATTATTTCTGAATTTTATTACTAATTAAAAATCATGCACATATTCAATATGTTTGATAAATAATTGCTGAGTCCTTAGTAATATGTTAATAACTTAATATGGAAAGACATATCTTATTTATTGCAATTGACATTTTTTAAGAAAATACTGGTTACTTTTAAAATACTCCTTTTAATATTATTTAACATAACTGAAGCATATTACAATGTTTAAAAATTCCAGAACGTTTCCTGATATAAAGTAAACATACACAAATGCAAATAGTGTAATCTCATTATCTTCAGAAACTATTACGAGGTGAACCAATGAAGAACCCCAAATACCAAAAGATCCTCTAAGTTAACAGGAATATCTTTTTCAAAATTTAGGGGCAGCAAAAGAACTTTCTTATTTTTGAAACTCTTCCGTAAAGCATGTACGACTGTTATTTTTTTGAGTTTTCAGATTGGTCTTTCTACAAATATTTTCTGAAGTTAAATGAAGGATATCCGCATACGTAGGTAACGAATAAGGCTGTACGAAGTTACATCGAAATATTGTAAATCATTCTGTTATATGATGTAATTTTTCTGCAATTTTTTACAGTATCAAGACTTTGATTTTCCCGATAGTCATTAAACTGTTTTAATGTCTGCACTTTAGTTTTAGTAAACATGCTTAAAGTGCTGAACAGAAGACTGTAAGCTTTTATCAAGAAGCGTCTAGTTTTATCTTTATATACTTCGCATATAGGAGTAGCTTCTTAAACATTCCTAATGGGATTATGAGAAAATTTTAACTCTACTGTCAGGAAAACCTTTAAAACTTTACAGATCCACATTATTCAGAGGCTGGTGTTATCAAAGTAGTGATCTGCGCCAGTATGTCAGCATTAGTTTATTATTCCGTGCAAGGTTGTTATACGCGGCAACCTGCAGGAGCTATGATGTTTATGAATCGTGTTTTTGAGTAGATTTCAATGCTATCGTTTTTCTTTTAAATCATTTTAGTTAAAAAAAAAATAATGTTTAAAATGATTTTTCAGTGCAAGCGATATTAAAATTTTTTGAAACCTTTCAAACACTTTTAAATTTCTGAGATAGACGCTACTTTAAATAAATGTCATATAACTTACGTTTTTTTTCCAGAAAAGTTTTACAGTGAGTCCCTGCATCTTATGGGAATTATGTCCATCACTGCGAGACGTATGTGTATACTGTAGATGAGTGTGGATCGTTATCCCTATCATTATGAGATCATCATTTTTGTCTGTTTTAATTTGGTTGAATAACGGATTTCTAGAAAGGAGAAGTGCGTCCCGCTTACTAAACCTGGGAAGACCTGAGTTAGTGTATCCCAGACACCTTCGTAAATCGGCAATAAGTGGTGCATATACAGTGGGTGATCGGTTAACGAACTGTTCGGTTTACGAACAGATCGGTTAACGAACACTTTCCCGAGAGATTTTTTTGTTCGGATAACGAACACTTGTTCAGTTGACGAACACCTCACAAAATAAAGCCAAGAAGAAGCAATTCTGTGTTTCAGATTTGAAGATCTGTATTTAATTGCATCTATTATCGACTTTGAGAACATTTTAACAGTTGTATACATATAGCCTAATTAACTCATGGGCTACCGGATGTTCGATCCCTACATTTTAGCCCCCCCCCCTTCCCAAATTGGAATGAACAGTATAAAACAATAATTTTTATATTTTGTGTCCATTTTTACAGAAATATTTTTAATTGAAAATTATTTATTTTAACTCAAATTTAGTTTCTAAATTATTAACAGGCTCTAGGCTCTACTTGAGCTTTATCGGGGTCTGCAGTAAACACGATCTTTTAGAGAACTAATGGAGTTTTTCATAGGTCAGTGATAAACTGATATGATTTAATGCTGTAGTCAATGAATGTGATCCTGAAAGTTTTTACAAGGAGCATGTCATTTATTGTTTTTTAAGTACGGCACGACACGGACAAAGTCGTGAAAATAAGATATGTCCATATTAAATACGAACGTATATTAATCCTATTAAAACGGGAAGACAAACTCCAGAAAGGAAAAATAAGCTTCTGTCAAATATTTAATGCCCCACAAACTCAAAAAAAAAACATGACTGAAGGAAGTACAAGACTATATGTATGTAAAGTATGTTTTATTATTATTACATTTAGGGAGAATTTATATTAATTTTTATATATTATACAGCTTTTAAGAACGAATTAATTGAATTCTCATACAAATCTATGATCGGTTAACGAACAAATTGGTTAGCGAACATTGTTTTGGAACGGATTGAGTTCGTTAACTGATCACCCACTGTATTTTTATAATTTGACTGTATCGATGAAAAGACTACTCAATCATAGACAAATTAGTTTCGAAATGACTGTATAATTATACGCATTACCCTAAAACAATAAAAGGTTGTTTGTTTGTTGTTGTTGTTTTTAAAATACTCCTATATCCTATCCAATTATCTTTAATCCATTATATCTATATTACATTCTAATAGTACGAACCGTGACACATTTTTTAATTTCCATACATTCAAATCTTCTGTTTCAGGAAAACCCAAAGGTATTATCATTTAACATAAGTTTATTTAAAAAAAAAAAAAAAATAGATAAATAAAACAGGATTTTAAAAAGTTACACTTTTATATATAAATTGTTTTAAGCAATTTATTCATATATACAAATAGAAACAAATTTTCTCAAAAGAATCGTGTTTGAATATTGATGCTCCTAGAACAAAAATTGTTTCCTTATAAGTGTTTTACATAATGTTTTTTAATACATAGAAACATTTACCACAATTGCTTTTACAAAATTTATTCCAAGGCTATTAAATTGATAAAAATAAATAGAAAGTATGTTATTTTTTATTCTGAAAAAAAAAAAAAAAAAAAAAAAAAAAACGTGTTTTAAAAACATTTCAGCGCAATAAAAAAAAAACTTTAAGTGCGTATCTCACTATTTTGTAACAAAAGCACTTAAGAAACATTTTTATTCAATTAAAACCGTGTTGCTCTCAAAAATCTCTTTTTTTTTTAAGTGGGATTTTCTAAAGCCCATTTTTTATACTGCAATTTTTTTTCGTGACTTATTGTTTTTGGTATTCCAAGGGAAAGTTAATGCAAATCCCAACAACATTTATTGAATTTCCTTGTATTTCTTAAATAAGTATTTAATCCAATGAATAACATTTTTTTACAATGAAGTGGTAATTCTGATAATGAAAATTCTGTTGACGCGTTTACCTGATGTAAAGTAATATAAAAGTTGATTAAATTAATACAAAAAAAAATATTTGTCATATACTTAATATAATACGTATTTTGTATAAAAATTTTCTTGAAATTTTATTTCTTCGTAAGTATATACTTCAGTGAATGTTTAGTGTGTATGTGAAAACAACTTTGGGGCTTATTTTATGTATTGGATGTACCATAAATTCGTTCATATTTCAAATATGAATAATATGTTTTAAGAATTTGTCGTATGGGAGGGCGCTTTGCATTTTAAGGCTTTTTAAAGTGTTGGCTGTTTGACGGCCATATGAAAAATAAAAAGTTCCTTTAAACTACGTTATAGGACCAAAAGTCACAGGACACTTTCGATTGTGGATGCTTTTTCGAACACCCGAAGACATACATTATGAATTCTTCCAGAACTTCAAGGATGTAAAAAATATATTTTACCTCATACTTTTCGGCGAAGGTTTATTTACGAAAGCAATTAATAAACCATCAACAAATTGTATATAAAATAATATTTCAAATCATCCCGTACAATAAAATACCCGAGCAATCACCTCGTACAATAAAATACCCGAAAAGATCTATAGCTGTAGCAGATGACTATGCGTGTCCTGTGCAGTATTTGAGTTCATTTGTGTAAGAATAGCATGTATCTTCATGGAAATGAAATGAATTTAGTCTTTCGTGGACAGCCAGCTGCGAAGCATAGCTCCACGAGAGGAAATGTTTAATGGAAATGTATATTTAAGAGTACAGATGTTGAATATTACATAAGAGATTAAAGTAAAATTAGTATACAGTTAGTTTTTACAATTCAAGTTCAATAGCACAACATTTTTGCAACATAAAACTAGTTGGATGTGTCAATTTCAAATCTTTCTTCAATATTTCTCGTTATTCTTTGTACGTCAGCTGCTTGCAAATCACCGGGTTCCGTTAACTGCACGAGCAGCTGATGTATAACACAACAACGAAAAATCGAGAAAATCGCACAAAAGTCGCTATAACAGCGCGCCCTTCCGGAGAAATATTCTCAAATTTAAATGGGACCTGCTGGTCATAGTCAAAAACACATTAATGAAATTTCGTTCAACTCTATGCAACATGCTTCATACACTTTTCGATGATACAATGAGGAAAGACACAGCGACACACGGACACACAGACACATTGACAGACAGATCGACAGACATTTTGTATAAACATATTTTTCAGGATCTTTGACCCTTAAAACGTGTAAATCCGCCGGAAACCGGAAGTCGAAAAAAATTTTGATAACAATACTTCCTTCTGTTATAAATAGAAGAAATGAAAAAAGAAGAAAAAAGAAGAAACATCTTTGAGCCGTTGAGAGCTCTTGATCCATTTACTTGTTTTAAGATTATGCGTCTAGTCAAACTGGGATAACTATATTTTTGAATTTTTTTATTTCTTAAGAAAAAGTATATAAGGATAGTAATTAGAAATTTCACGAGAAAGTAAAGTATTATGCAACACATCTAGTAATATCTTGCCCCACACTACTTGTATACTTTTGCATGACATTTATACATTGCAATTTTTTTTTCTGTATAATACTAGCACCCCAACTGCCAGTATTGTACCGTAAAATTAACAGTAAAAACAGTAAAAAACAGTAAAATAAGCAGTAATATCCTACAGTGCATACCGCGCATGCGCGGCAGTGTATTACTGCTTATTTTACTGTTTATTACTGTAAATTTTACGCTATGATGCTGGCAGCTGGGCTGCCAGTATTATACCGTAAAATAAACTTTTTTTCTTTCTTTCTTTTTGCAGTGTAGCAATCGTTTGCCGAAAATGTCAGATTTGCTTCAAGAAATTCAGCAGATAATTTTTAATTGGACTAATGAATAGAATTTCAGAAGAAAGAGCCGTTACAGCATCTAATTGATATATTGATAGATGCTAAGTGACAAACTTTTCAAAAATATTTATATGCCATGGACAGAAGGAGTGCGAAGATATAATCATAATGTGAATTATAATATACAATTGTCAAAAATCATATATATACTACTAAATAATATTTTGTAAAAGTATTTAAAAATATCATAGATTATTTTTCACAGATGGAAATGTTTATTTCTAATGTTGTAATTTTCTTTAAGTTTATCATTATATAAATGATCAAACACGGTTTTATTCATATTTTGTCTCGTGTATACAATTTCACTAAAATTTATATTATCTCATTAGGGAATAGTCTCTATGGAATAAAGAACAGTTCCTGAACTTTCTTAGCATAGGGGAGCAGCGGTTGCCAATTATACTTTAAACTGGTGGAAATCTTCTGTGTCCATTCATGTAGTAACCTAAGACCGGTTTATTGAAAATGAAATTAAAATTAACTTTTCGTAATAATATTGTAAGTATCTCCGCCTTTTAATGAATAGGACCAATCTTGTTGCCAGTCTGAAACTATTTTTGTCTAAAATATAATTTGACTTTTGAAAATGGGTATAAGAGTTTGCTTTCCGTTGTTTTGGTCGTTCATGATAGCATCATTTCAATTAATCAGCTAGTTCACTATCCTTTGTTCAAACATGCGATTTGATCCATGTAATTGTTACTTGTTTGTTGGGAATTTACAATAATAGGCAATATATTTCAGTTATTTAGGGTTAACTCAATTTTCAGGATAGTCTGTTAATATGAGAACATTATTATATTGTGAAGATTCGAAACAGTTTAATGCAGATAAAATGGCTTTCAGTTCTGATTGATAAATGGAATTCAGTTTATGTAATCTGATTGCATTTTCATAAATACATGTATTCTGATCCACAAATTGCCTTTTTTCATTGTTTTACTTTTTTGTTGTTATTTTTTATTGATATTCGAGTTCATCTTGAAAAAAATACCCGAACAAGCCCATTCCAACAACAACAACAAAATTATCAAGTTCGAAGAATCCGATCAAAAGTTACCCATAGACATAAGTAAAACACATACACTTTTGTATATTATATTTTAATATAATTATATTGTGGTATGTTGTTTCAAGTGCATTTGTGAAGTTTCCAAAAAGTGGCATTAAATTCGGTTGAAAATCCTACTTGCTACAAACAAGAAACATCCAGAAATTTCTTTAATTTTTTAAAGAAGCTATCTCCATGAATTTACGTACTTGTCGTACACAAACGTTACACACGACCACGTAGTCATTTGCAAAACTGCAGACCATTTCAAGCATTTTTTTTTGTTTTTTATAGCGTGATCGCAAATATTACTTTTTATTCAATTTGTTGTTGTTCATTGCATGATTATGTCCATGACCAAATCTTTGCAGCAAAATGTGAGGTCAAACATGTTTTTTATATTCCTGAAGTTCCAGTAGAATTCGTCAAATATTTCTCTAAATATTTGAAAAAAAATTACTAAAATTGAAAATGTCCGGTGATTTTGGCCATATAGTGTATTTTTTGCCTCAAACTTTCCGTCCATTTGACAAATCTTGTGGTGCAAACCACACTCTGATATGACAAATTGTTAAATTTGTATGAATTTTTAAAGCTTGAATCGAATTATGGGCTTTTAAAACCTACTCTTCAACACGTCTTATTGTGTAAACCTCACATTAATTAATTTGTTACATTTTTATAAATATTTGAAATCTGAAATACGTTATTGACCTGTTTATTTTATTTTTTGGTCAAAACAAATCCGATTGTTAGGCAAATATACTATATAAACCGCAATTCTTTATAACGTGTTTTTTTCTGACATTCTATTGTCTAACCAAATTTATTGAAAATAAAATAAATAATATTACATTAAGTCTTGATAGTAGTAAATACAATGTATTAATACGGATAAATAAAAATATATTTAAGAAAATAAGGCAGAGCTTGCTAAATATAAACTATACCTTATGATAATACGTATAATATATGTGACGATAAGTTCCATAAAATATCTATAAACTATACTAAATCTAGACTGGAAAAATCGTGGAGCGTTAATATGCAGTTCAGTGTAATGCCTCCTCACATCTACATTTGTAGCGAATAAATATTTTTTTAACATTTAATTAACTTCGTACCTATGAATTCTCCAAACATTTTGTTTCACGTTAGGTAACTGATCTATACAAAAGCAAATCCTTTAAACATAATACAGTTAATCACATTGGAAGAGAAGTGTCACAAAGAAATAGGTTTCAAGTAAAGATACAAAATAACTAATTAAAATAAGTATTTCCTGCAAGAAAATTTATGTGATTGGAGAATATGTCACCAACGTATTCAGTATTAAAATACAATAAATTAACCGAAAGAAAAAAAATATTATCATTATTATTATTATTATTTTTTTTTTTTACTTTTGTAAAATTAATTTCAATCTATTTAAAAACCTACGTCTCGATACCGGACAATTAGAATACCAATTTGTAACAAAATAAAAATGAAATGCAGAACCAGAAATACGAGTATATACTAATAAAAGAAGAGAATTCGTCTGCATAAGTGTTTGTGTGTGCGATGTATAGGTAATTCTACCTCACGTGGAGGTCTGAAAACTTCGATGAGGCAGGTCTTAATCCACCTTATGCTCATATATTATTTTTTTATAATTAGCCAAGATATTAATTATAAACTAAACGAAAGTGCGTGAAAAAAGCATTCTTTTTCGAGCACGCTCGCGCTTGCGCAGTTAAGACGTTTCCACAAATCTCCAAGCCGAGAAGAAAGAAAGGCAAAGCAGCCGCTTTTTTTCGCCCCGACTTTCTAACCGCGCATCGGTCAAACCGTTCTAAATACGGACAAACTAAAAAAAAAATAATTTTGAACTTTTTACTAACAAACGCCGCAAACCGCATAAAAATAAAAATTTTAATATTTTCAAAAAATGTTTTTAAAAAAGTGCGATTACGCGTGTTTTTCTTATATTTTTTTCAAAGTTTGCATTGGGCTTAATTTTAGATATACAGAAAAATTAAATATACCTGCTTAATATGAATACTTTCTTCTCTAGGATGGTGCTATTCGTTTTCAAAAATACGAATAACACTTTCACAAAAATTCGTGACTGGAAGTCATTTCTCATCTCCCAGAGATCTTACGCTAAAAGTAACTAAATGTCGGTATTTTAACAGAATCTTTTTACATGTTTTTGTACACTCGATTTGCATCAGGTAGAATAATTTTAAAACATTCGGACTATGAGAATATGTTTAAAAAAATCTCAAAATTTTTTGTTCAGAACGCGAACGTGCGGGGGGCTTTTGTTCATGTTTTTACAACTAAATAGCGATGTTTTTGCGCGAAAATTATACGCTGGTTTACGAAACATTATATTTAAAACTCAGATAATTTTCAAAGAGTTTAAACAATAAGAAATATTTTGTTTTTTATATTAAACGACTCGGCGAGCAAATGAAGTGAGAAAAAACACTGCTCTTTCTCAACTAAATATCAATATTTTTTCTCTAGATTTTACACAGGCTTCAAAACAATCATATTTATAATTGATAACAATTTCAAAGAGTTTGCACGATAAGAACTTTTTTTATCAATTTTTAAGTGACCCGATGTAAAAAAAAGTCTTCTTACAAGCATCTTTACCACTAAAGATCGATATTTTATCACAAATTTTGTTTAGGCTTCGAAACCATCATATTTTTTACTCATTAAAATTTCGGAGTTTGGACAGTAAAAATTTTTTTTAAATATTAATTGATCTATGCGAAAAAAGAAATTCCACACACATTAAAATTCTGAATGTGCTGTCTTTTGCCGAAATGCGGAAAAGCATATAACACTCACTTAAAAAACGTACATTTTACTTTTAAAAGTCGTTCCGGCCTGTACCGAGAGGAAAAGGTAGCTTTCATTGTCCATGTTTTTAAAAATTCAACTCATTTTACTGAACCGCCCGTAGCTAAAATGTTTGGAACCCGATTATAGAATATTCAATCCCGGTTTTCGTTAATACTGAATTCGAATGAGAATTTCAGCACTACAGTTACAGCATAACAGAAATCAGATTGTTTCAAAATGTCAGCCACCGTAGAATTTCAAACTACTATATCTCAGCCATTTTTTAAGATAAAGCCAAAACAAAAAATGTTCTGAAATCTTTGTATCACAATCTAACAACTTTTTCAATTTATAATTTTTTATACATCTTTTTTTTTAATTAAAAGAATTAACTTGCCACCATTTTGAAACACGATGGCGCATGAAGCTGGCCAACGAACCCGTCCGAGATATTGGTATGTTCCGTACACATGATCAGTCGCATTCATATCGGTTCATAAATACGAGAGTTATAGCATAACAAATATAAGATTATTTCAAAATTTCAGCCACACTAGAATTTCAAACTGCCATATCTCAGACATTTTTTAAGATACAGCCAAAACAAAAAATGTTCCCGAATCCTTGTTTTACGTTCTAACACATAACAGAAACAAGTTTTTCAATTTATACTTTTTAGTACATATTTTGGAATTTTTTAAAAATTCAAAATTTTTAACTGGTCGCCATTTTGAAACAAGATGGCAGATGAAGCTGGCCAGCGAACTCGGTCCGGACCTTGGTATATCCTACACACATACTCAGTTACATCAAAAGCGATTCATAAAAAAGAAAGTTACCGCATGACATGTCATATATATATATATATATATATATATATATATAAATCAACATTTGAACGGAGGGTGATTTGGGGGTCTAGGGATCGTGATCGGTGAAAATGTACCAAAATTTTTGTAATTGCTTTCTTCGGAACGGCTGCAATAGGTAGCTTTTTGTAGTGGAAGCTACCTTAAAGACACATATCGTTTAAAAAATATATAAACATTACGGTGCCCCTGATACCAGGTTCGATTGTAAACATTTTCGTTTAAAAGTATAAACTTTTACAAAATCGGATTAAGGATACAAAGTCATACAAATTTGAATTTTATATAAAGTTACTATCACGTGCAAGAACAACGCTGGGCGGGTCACTTAGTCTATATTAAAAAGCAAAAGCATGTCTGTGAGTGATGATGACGTCATATTGACGTTTGCAACAAATTTCGCTCTTACTGCAATTTTTTAATTTCTAAAAATCGTACAATTTCCTTTTTTACACCGTCGAATAGCGAAAAAAAACGTGATTATTAATGCCACATGTTTGAAAACTGTATCTCAATTTACGGATTTTTAATAGTTTTAAATGAATTCTCAAGCGTGATTTTTTAAAAATCTATCACTATCGCGTACAGTCCGATTACGAAAGATTAACCCGTTTGCACTCAAAATAATATAAATAGTACTGGATCTGTTTCCGGCTGATATTCCATATCGAAATTAAAGCATCATCAATAAATAAATATAATAATAATAATAATAATAATAATAATAATAATAATAATAATAAACAGAAATTTAACAGACATATAATCGAACTACTCGCTTAAACCACGGAAGTTTATAGAATAAAAAAGGCTGCTGTAGTAACGATCTTTGACGATTTCTTCGACTATTAACTCCTGGAATGAGGCTAATATGAATGTATTAGTCTTAATTAATTTCAATATTTATTTGGATACAATACTAATATTTTTCATACAAATCTGCTTTTTGGTGTTGTTAGTGGTCAATACAAAAAATATATTAAATATAAAAAAGCTTTTCGAGTTTTTTATTTTAAAAAAATGGTCCTCATCTATGTTTTGTAAATCGGGAAGCACGGGTTGGATGCCCTAGTTTCAATAAATGAACTAATTTATGATTGCTTTATGGCACAGTATCACTTAAGGACGGAGAGCTTCTTTGGACTAAGCTAAGCTGGAATTCTCTAAAAATGTTATCAATAGGTAAGATAGTATCAAAAGTTCTACCACCACTGTTTCTTGGGAGGATACTAACTTCCACAAAATCTTCACTTAAATACTGACTTGTTTTCCAGTGTATAGTAAAAAATTGAGGAAGACCATAGAAAAAACAATCAAAAAGTTTATTATGCCTACATTGGAGTTTTGGTATCTCCTTTGAGAGTGAGAAAATAGGGCATATGCTCCAAATTTTCCGAGTGTAAATCAACTGTCTTATTAGCTTGCCTTTGTGATCTGTTGATACAGCAAGAGTCTAAGTTTCGATTTAGTGTGTCGCCAGTCTAACAATTTGGGAATCCTTGTAGCCGACCGCACCCAAAATTATATTTCTAGGGTACGCGGAGAAAATGAAGAACGCATGCTTTATTTATTATTTTATAAAACTCCCTTTTTGGTTCTGAACTAATACAGCTGGTGTAACTACATTCATTACCTGTCAGTCCTATTTTTTGTATTTGTCCTGAACCAAGAGGATGGTGTTATAAAAAACATAAATAAAACACTAGTCCCCAATTCCACACCATCCCAAAGTTACCCCGTTTATACTATATTTTACCATCTTCTTACAAAGGTTTTCCTCGCCAACCTCATTAGATTTCTGAAAGCTAGAGACTAATAGATAGGTCGGCTGTAATTAGGAACATTTAGGTAAGATTCCGGATAATATTCACATTTTCATTCTAGATATTCGTATCCTGTGAACTTCCATTCTTACAATATTACATTTTATTTGTTGCATTTAGCAAGAAAAAGTAAATGGTAATATTAATACCGGACGAAAAATTATTAATTTTTAAAAATCAAAATTGTATAGGATTTTTAAATAAAAATTCGACTATGCATTATATCCATGGATATCTAAGTTTTTAGGCAAAATGTTTTATATTTTACGTTTCACCATATTCCCTTTGTTTTCTTATTAAATAATTTAACAGTTTATACAGGCTCAAAAAACATAATCCTAATATTCATAATTATTAAGACTTCAGATTTGTTTTCTGTTTTTTTTTTCTTTTTACTACGATGACAGAAGATAATTACAAATTAGAAAAAAAAACCCCAGAGAGACGGACAGACGAACTGAAATCATATACAATTTTCAACTAGATTGAAAAATGTCAAAAAAATATTACTAGACCCAACCACTCTAGTTCGTCAATAAAATTTTAAAATAAATTAGTGATTTTCGTTCTTAATTTAATTCTTAAAAATTCCTTTATATTAAATTAGCGTGCCCTTGCATACGAGAAATAGACACTTTGAATGTATGGAAATTAATTTCTTGTATTCGTGTACGTTACAGAAACTTGAGACAGAAAAGAAAAAAACTTCGAAAAAACTAACAAGTTGGAAATTGTACGTTAAACTTAACAAATGAGTTGCTCTCGCGGTGTAACTAGTTTTACAATGTAAAAAAAAGTTATTATTTCAGTTAAATGAATTATATCGTCTGCTATGAGCGAAATGAGCATGCCTTTTTTTTCTTATTACGTATGCCACCTTTACAGATCCGAATAATTTTTCGACACCAAACAGCGCTGCAAAATTCACCATGGAAATCTTGCTTTGCGAATGATTACCTCCATGGTTTAATATTGCTGTGACTCACGATGAATGAATTTTTTGTGTTTATTTACAGGGTGTCCATAACTAAACGACTCTACTTTAAAGTTGTCTACAGACGAAACTATTGGTCAGGAAGTTGAGAAATTTTGTGAAGGACATAATAAAGGAATGGGAATTTGTTAAGGCGAATAAAAATTAGTGCAAAATTTCGCCACCAGATGGCGTTTTTAATGAGTCAATCGCATTTGAAACATTCTGTAAGTCATGATTAACGAAGAACTATACCTAATCTTAAAACCATGTTCACGACATGTTTTTAGCATTTCCCAGAACACACTGTTGTCAACTGTGGAACATGTTATCCTACCATTCCAGATGGTAGCTGAAAATGATGGACGTCATGTGGAACACGTTTTGTTGCAATAAAATATGTAAACTATCTAAAATGTATGCTAAATGTATAATTCATTAAATATTCTTGGTTTATCATGACTTACCAAATGTTTCAAATGCGATTGATTTATTAAAAACGCCATCTGGTAGCGAAATTTTGAACTAATTTTTTTTTTCGCTTAAACAAATTCCCATTCCTTCATTATCTTCTTCACAAAATTTCCCAACTTTCTGACCAATAGTTTCGTCTGTAGACAACTTTCAAGTAGGGTCGTTTAATTATGGACACCCTGTACTTTAATGAATTGAGATAATCGACTGTTAACCTAATTCCCACTTAAATTATCTCAGAATCTATACATTTTTTTAATGTAGCTCATCTCTCAAGCAAACAATTTTTTTGAACGATCGTATCTAAAAATGTAACTTTTGTGCAATTTTATTTGAAAAAATAATTTTGAATAAATATGGCCGCTTGGCATATGAAAAAAGAAGTGTTTAGCCCGTATTTCTTTTCCTCAGTCACATGACTTGGGCTTTTATTATACAGGGTGTATCTGAAAAAGTGGGCACAACTTTACGGGGTGATAGAACGCAGCTATACGAGCATATTTAATGAAAATAATCAAATAACGAAAAAAAAAACCCAGCTGCATTTAACTTTATGAATTATCATTTTTGTGAAATTTGCTAATTGAAAGTAACATTTCAGCTTCGGCACGATCACTATCGGGTTGCGTCAGAAATGATTGATGGCTACCTTTCTACATATTCTAACACATCAATATTTTATATCAGACTGACGATATCTCTTAATTCTTTCGTGTAATGTGTCTTATTAAAATTTTATTAATTTCAAATCCTATTAATGTAGATATCTAATAATGAATAAATGTGTTTTTAACTTTTATTTGTATTTTGTTTATTAATTTTGCCAGTTAATTATAGAGAGATGTGAAACAGTTATTTAAATTAAAACATATATCTAAACGATTCTGTGAGGAAGGAAGACGAGAATGAATGCAGCGTCTAAGCATATATCTAAACTATCTTGGCTCTAAATGGCAGCAGTATTAGATTATCCTAATGTATGGTCAATGCATAATCTAACCGACTTTCCCTCTCAAATATTAGAAAAGAGCATTAACGCAATTTACGTCTTTAAGAGAAGTGGACGTTCCGAAAAGCTTTCAACAGTTAATGGAACGTATTGACATTATTTTATTTTCACACTGCACGGCACAAATGTTTTGTTATTAGTAGAATATTCCCTTCTGTTTACATATGCATCAGTGTATGATTTAGAATTTAATCAGATGCATTTGTGAAAAGTATAAATGTTTGTCATCACTCTTAAATACTTGAATAAACATACTAACAGAAATATCTCTTGTCATGAAACAGAAATCTTATTTTTAACAAATATGTATGTCACATAAAATTTCCCTTTTAAAAAATTTATTTTTTGGAAACAAAAATATGTACCCTGTTAATAAGAAAGTGATTGAAATGAAAACATTAAAATTCTTGAAAGTTGTAAGATTGTATTATGTATTGACAGAAGTTATCCTTGTAGTTTAATGAAGATAACAGATGGCAACATGATACTGCAACAGTGAGGAAGGAAGCAGAGTCGGTGGCGTCCGTAAAAAAATAATGAAAATTAAATACGCTATTGAACAAGTTTAACCCTTTAATACCCATGGTAGAATTTAGGATAATTTAGGTCATTCCGAATTTAGGATAATCGGAATTAACACCAGAAATAACTACTATTAATTTTTCTTTATTTATAACTAGCTGACCCGCTCGGCGTTGCCCGATCCCGTGATAAAATTACACAAACTTAAAGTTTACATGATTTTATATATTTTACCCGATTTAGTATGAAATTTATTTAAAAGTGCTGACCACGCGAGGAAAATCCTTCATTTCCTCTTTCAGCCTAAAGGGAGTGCATTGTGATATAAACGAACCTCCGACACGTGTTCTGGCCGCAGGCGTGCAGCGCACACGCTTTAAAATCTTTTAGTTCCACCTTCCGCCGACAGGGGACGCACTCTGTTCCAAACAAACCACCTTCCAAATGAAACTCCGACACGTGTACCCGCTGCCTCCGTCTCCGTATAACAGGTGTTCTGCGCACGCGCTACAAAATTCTTTAGTTCCACTTTCCAACACCAGGGGGTGCAATTTTTTCTGTACGAACATCCGACATGGGTACCCGTTGTATCAAGGTAGTTAAACGAACCAATTCCCGTTGAAATCGTGTCCACAGAACTCGAGAAAATGATGCGCTTCCTGGTGGTGGCAGGTGAAACTAAAATCGGTAACGCTATCGAAAACCATGTCGAATCATCCAAACCAAGTTGTGTTCGGACCCATAGAACCCGATATAAGAATGCAAGTGCTCAGCAACAAATCATTTACTTTGATTGTTGGTATACATCAAGTAAATACGGGTTGTGTATTTTTATTAAAAACATAAATTTAATTTTTACGAAAATCGTTATTTGAAATTTGCGATATTCTCTATATATAACATTTATAAAACGCTACGGGAGAAGCTAAAAATGTTAAATTTCTTAAATGGAATTTGTTTTGTGTAAATCAGAGCAAGGCGTTATTCCCCTCCCTACCCATACCCACAAATATAACGAAGAACTTATGAAAGAAAACCACCTTCTCCTACATTAACGCGATCATTAAAAAAATAATTATATTTTTCTGATAATTAGAACATAACGAAGACGCTACGCTAAAATAGCCGCCAGATGGTACCCCTTCCCATCCTCAATTTCAAATATATATCTTAATTAGTTGTCTTAATTTTTGATCATTAGTAAAAATTGGCAGTTGTTTCCTTTCATTTTCGCAAACTAAATGGAGGAATAGGCCAGAGAAACAGATTTCTTTGTAGTTCAGTTTTTATTGAAGCAGATCCCTGCCTGAAACTTTCTCGGATTTATTTTGACTGGCGCCGCCAGATTTTTGGCAGTTTTTTGCACAAATTAAGAAAAATTACCAGACGAATTTTACAAAAATTGTCGGAGGCAGAAAATTGTTCTACATATGCTCAGAAATTTTCAAATCGATATCTTAATTAGTTTTTTCAAAATTCGCTAATTAGTAAATGAATTTCAAATTCGTTCATTTCTGTTAGCAAATCGAGAAGAGATGATCTTTTCTTTAGCCATTTTGATAAAAACGATGGCATTTTCGATGCGATGTTTAATGAGATTCTAATTAATATCTTCGGTAATTCTCAAAATATTAAAATACTGAATCTCCGGTGCATCAGATCAGGCTTTGAACTGACTAAATATAAATTTTCAGACTTCTAGGTGTGCTAGATTTCGCTGGCCATCGCAGACATGCACAAACATACACACAGACCCAGATACACACAGAACGAAACTTTCTTTTATTAGTATAGATCGCGGTATGTCTGTCATTAAATAAAGCAAAGATTTCTATTCCAATTTTCTGGTATGAATTCGGAATATCTGAATAAACGGAACCTCTAAATTGGCAAAACTGATGGTAGCATATATGCTACCATGGGCAATATAAGGTTAAGTAAATTTAACTTAAAAGAATACACTTTTATAACTACAGCCATACACATTTATATGTATCTATATATATACAAGCCGTTCTTGGTATGTATGTTCCTTATACAAATCTATGTTGGAACGAAATTTGATGTACATATGTTTTAGAGCACGAGTAAAATTACTGTCAACTTTAAAAATTTCTCTGACCATTTACCACTTTTTTTTAAACATCTCCCATATTTCATCATTACAGAAATCTATTTTTTTTCTCAATTTCTAATGCAATAATTCTTTCCTGTTGCCACACTCTATAAAACGGCACAAAAATTTAAAAATAAATGATAACACGTTTATTTTCTTTTTGTAAGCCATTAAAAATTCAGAATGACTCTCTATATTGTTTTATTTCCGAAAGTGAAATGACTTTAAGAAAAAAATGCACATTTTTTTCGATAACTTTAAACGCATTAAAATGATGTAGTACCTTAATTTAAATTTATTTGTAGTTAACACATCTACTTTAATACAGACGTTTCAATTTCAAGAAAACATATGCACGTTGCACGTATATATATATTACTAGGGGGCTCAGCCCCCTACTCGCTAACGCTCGCCAACCCCCGGTGAATTGCAATGCAATTCACATTGAGACCGCTACGCGGTCACAGCTCGCTTTGCTCGCTCGCCTCATTTTATTTTTCTAGTAATTCTAGCCGGAATAAGTACTACAATAAATCATTTGAACATATGAAATTGACAATTTTTTTAATGTAAAAAAGTTATTGAAAACTCCGTTGAAAACACAACTAAAAATGCATTTAGTTGATGCTACTAATGGACATATAAATAATTTAAATACTATGAAAAGAGGATCTTGGAAACATAATTAGCACCTATAATATTGTACAGCACGGCTTAAATTCATTAAAAAAAACACTACGTGATAGGAAGATAGTTTATAATCAATGATTGTATAAATTTCGTTCAACATTTTATTATTCTAATTAATTATAGATTTCTGCAAAAGAAATTATTTTTACTTCAATAAAACGGCAACAGATGGCAGCAGGGCATTCTAGAAAGTTTATATTTTATTATCTCCGATTTTTTGTGTGAGTGAAATTCGTAAATAAATTCTAAATGAATTCATTTGAAAAAAATGAATTCATTTGAAATTAACACTATTTCTCATAATTAAAATGAGGAATCATCTCAGACGCTTTGGATTACGTTCATATTATTTTATTTTTAATAATTGCTAGCTTCAGTTTCACTGCTCTGACACTAACACAATCTTGTCTGTTCATTGGTCTGAGCTCTGGAAACTACGATTGTTGCCAACGATAAGGTAGAAATTCAGACCTATTTCTGCGCCACGTAAGACAAATATATATATAGATACTAGTGTAAATGCCGGTCCCAGAATGGTGGATAGAAATCGTGGTTTTCACTTTAAATTTGAAATAATTGATATATATATTCATATACTATTCATCGACAATAAGGAGAGATTTATATTGGAAGATTGTATTGTCTAGAATGCTCCTACTGTTCACGTTCAAACACACTAAGCATTTTATATGCTTTTGCAAAAGGATTGTGTCTCACAATTTCATCTAATTCGTGTAAAATAGGCGGTAAACAATTTTCATCGTCAATGTTATTAAGTAGTTCCTCTACGGTTTATGCTGTATCTTTCATTTTGGTACTTTTCTGTTATACCAACACCATGCCAAAATGTATTGTCATGAGCCATTTATTTCAACCCTGACCGAGCGAGGGTATTCTACTGAAAACCGTGCCAAACATTGTGATTTGTTATTTATTGAATGTAAATCATTTTAATATTATAATTATTTAATCGTAACCTGGCAAAACATCTTAATTTGCTGTTTTTCGAATCGAAAATATTTATAATAAGTTATAATTTGCATTTTTCTCTGACGATGGGATGAATTTTACCACTTGTCAGTTACGTGATGATAAGGAACGTACAATAAAATTGTTTTAGGAGTTTGATACATAAAAAAAAAAGTTTTTATTAAAAAAAAACATGAACAGCAATGCTAAAAGACATTTATAATTTTATGCCCGCAGCTTAAATCGAGTTTTATTTTATTATTTTATTGTATAATATTTATTTGTTCTTTTACTTTAAGTATATATTTGTATTGATTTATTAAAATATTTCGTTAAAGTCTGAAATTTTCAAGATGGCAGTCCCATTCTTGACGTGCATCCATATGTGATTCATTTAATGTTTTCAACAATTACAGATAAAAAATTTCAATGTATCGCACATTTATCTAATTCAGTAGACTTCGCCCTTAGCTACCATCATGTACTCGGATGACGCAATAAGAACTGATTGAGACTATGGAAGGAAAGCATTTTAGAGGAGATGAAGAAGCAAAATCTTCGTTGCACGAAGGTCATACACAATCGAATTCTTATATACATACACTTTTAAAGCGCTGAATACGTGTTTTTACGTCTTAGAGAATACGCCAAAGAATGATGTTAGTATAGCTTTTTCTGCATTTCCGCATTTAATTCCCAACAAATAATTAAGATTTTTATTTGGATCATTTTCCTAAATAAAATATATGCTGTTATTTACTGATTATATTGCATATGCTATGTATTGTAGTACGTAAAATTTCAGTAGGATTAAAATTTTTTATTTTCGTAAATTTTGTCATGTTCTAGTAAATAATGCAATTAAATCCAGAACATAATTATAGCAACTATAAATTACCGAACATTATTAGAAAAATACTTATTCTTTATAATGCACAAATTTATTATTGAGAAATGGTTTACACGTGCATTCATGTTGTATAAAATGACAATAGAAACTGTATCCTATCCTAATAATATTATAAATCCGATTGTGTGCAAATGTTAAGCTGAAGCCAGCGTCAAAACGGAGCATTTAATGATCCTGTATCTTTACATATAGGTTGATTATAATCCTCAAATGAACATAGGCTGGTTTTTGTTTATTTTATTCAATTTTTTTCTTAATAATTCAAAATTTCGTTATTTTCATAGAGAATAAATGGATATTTTTTCGTATAATATTTTAAAATTGTTACATTTATTTTACCGTTGCCAATACTAAATCCAATCGCGGAGTAATAATTTTTACTCAACAATTTATTTTCAAGTGAAAAATGAAAAGGAAATGAATTATAAGAATTAAACAGAATATGAAATGACGTCATATTAGAAATAAAACGTGCGTTTTCAAATATTTGATAATAATACAAAGTGCATAAATACGAGTAAGTATGGAAAGCAAGGGGATATGATGTCATATATAGAAAAATAAAACAGATTTGCTTTGTTGTTGAAATAAAATGATCTTGGGTTATAAATTATTTGTGATTAATTTATGTCTTTTTTTCTTTTTTACATGAAAGGAATTATTTTAAATGTACGTAATGTATGTATTTTAAATGTATGTGTTGTAAATTAAAGTTCTGTGTTTTAAATGAAATGAGTAAAAGGTTTATATTTTTAATGAATTCAATACGAATGATGGTGATGGGAATAATAGTTGGCGGTTTATCGTCTGCACACGGCTAACATAAAGATACCATACTTTTAATTTAAATTTTAAAAAGTGAAAAAAGTGAAAAGATATTGGATGAGAAATGTCAATGATATGCATCGCAAAATTATGCGAATCGAAAATCAGACAATCTTAATAAAAATAACTATATTTTTTTAAAAGAAAGTTGCTTTTTTAATAAAAGCTAAAGATTTAATATGATTGCGTCGAAGTAACAGCCTTTTTTCTCTATCATTTTCCCAATTGTAAATCGTCGTTTCGAACCGGAATTTAATTTTTTGTCATTTTTAAATATAGCTTTTTTTATTAATAGTTCTGTTTCATAATAGATTTTTGTAAAGTCTTGTAGGATGGGAAAAGTGGCATAGATTTTAGAGCAAGGTTTAAGTAAAATTACAATATGTTTTAAATTTAAACAAGTTGGAAATTGTACGTCAAACGTGACATACGAGGTGCGTTCGTACTATAGCTAGTTATATAAATATTCAGACCTAGATGATTTTTAATTCTGTGAAATGAATTATATCGTCTGCAGATTAATTTCTGTAATAAAATAAGTATCTCGGTCACTTGACGATGAAACTTCCGAAGCTCCTATAACAAAAAAGCACCGATTAAAAAAAAAAAATTCAAATTTCTTAATAAATATTTTTATTAATATCTCCTAAAGTTTTGATTCGATTTTAATAAAATTTGAAATGTCTCGACAAAATTCTGCAAAGATATTATATCTTAAATTTTAAACCATTCGGTTAAGGTAGTTTTTGCGTTGTTATATGCGGACGGACGGACGGACAGACAGACGGACAGACAGACGGACGGACAGACGGACGGACCAAGCAACGACAATAGGTGCTACGTATTTATATAATTACGAACGCACCAAAAAACAACAATGTTATCGAAACGAAAATCGATTTCCCTGACAAATTCGCGTAATGCAAAAGCAAAGAAGAAATCAAAACGTAATGAAACTTTCGTTCCAGCCGAATTGTGTAAACTTGAACAAGCCGATCGTGCCAATTCATAACATTATAAACGTGAAAGCGCATTCTATATAGTAGACAATTTTTTACATATAGGTATAAAAATTCCAAGAATAGGCAGGTCAGGGATCTGTAATCGGGTCCATAGCCAATTTGCTTTTTTTTTTTTTTTAATCAAGTGAAATTTGGCGCAAAATTAAATACATTGTTGTAACAAAATTTGTTTTTTGCGTGGTGAACACTTAATGGCAGGGGTGCAAAAATTTAGGCGCCAATGGGCCGATTACCACCAGTAAATTTTAATTATTCTTCGCCTAATAAGAATACAGATAAAATTAATGGGAAGTATACTAATAAAATTTGACGAAGAATACTATTAAAATTTAGTGGTGGGAATCAGCCCATTGGCAGCTAGATTTTTGCACCCCTGCTTAATGGTATTTTAGATGATCATTTCCTCGCTCACCTTTGATGATGCCAACTATAACTGTAAAACATATTAAAAAATAGCCAATAATTTTCTAATTTTCTTATTGCCTCATGATGTAAATAGACATCCTGGTTTATACTTTAAACCTGAAATGGTCATGCCATTGTTGTTCAATTTTTATTCCTAATTCTAACCCTAATCGTATCCTATCTTTATCCTAATAATAACTTTAAACAATATTCTTTGACACGAATATGTAAATTAAGTCAATATCCATAAATGGAATGAATGGAAAATATAATAAATAGAAATGGCAAAATAAAATAACAAGAAAGTACATTTATTCGACACCTAACCCTAGAAAAAGCGTAAAAAATTTCAAGCGCACGAAATAAATTAAAATAACCCTATATATACTAACAAAAATATGTAAATTTAGATAATCAGTTTGGTGTTGTTGGTATTTATTTGTTTATCGTGTTCTTGACACGATAGAGAAAATATCGAGGTTAAATTGGGCAGAATTTAAAGTACTTTCTAGCAACCTTTATTTACATTTTAGAATCGCATGAAATTGTTATATCTTCATGAAATATCTATCAATGTATAAAATTCACAAGCAGTTTGTTCACTATTTACACAACTTAGCGTGAAGCACTTTACTTAATATATACATAAACAAGACATAAAATAATAATGTAGTAAGAAATATATAACATATGTCTATGCAAATAAACAATATAATAATGCCCATTTAGCAATGCACATATATACAAAATTCACACCGAATACCACTTAAAATGCACTGTTGTATAGAAGAATTCTCCCAGTGTTGTTTTTCGTTTTACGAAAAAGGATTCGTAATAAAGGTTGCTAGAAAGTACTTTAAATTCTGCCCAATTAGATTTTCACGATTTTACTTGGTCCTCCTTTTTTCATTGGTTGCAGTTTCATTGTCGCGATTGTATACATTATTTGGCATGAAATTTCACTTTTTTAAGACTGGGTTATGTCAAGGCCCCTATAGCAAAGAAATACCGTATGGTCACCTATAAAATGTGATAAAGCTTTGGTTAATTATATATGTTGTTAATTATCAATGCTATATTTTGCAATGCTATATTTATACAATGCAATTTTGCTAAATTAATGCATTTATTTTTTTTAAATGTTACGAGAACGAAGTCACGGGTAACAGCTAGTATATATATATATTATGCTGAAATGCAAATAATAAATTTACTACATATTTCAAATACATAATGATTTGAAATGTGTAATAATAGCGAGGATACTGGTTGATTACTTATTGGTTAATATTGGTTGAATATTGGTGAAAAGGATTTTGAAGAGAAAAAATAGGCGGTCAACAGAGGGTTAAAAGCTACATCTTGTATTTTCTTTAGGCGCACTGCTTATAGAATGGGAGAGGGTAGTGTGAGAGAAATGCTCACATGCGAGCAATCTTGTCGTCGAAATAGAGGCAATCAGTGACGAGTTAAAAGAATGAGTGAAGCTGTTCATCAAAATATATCTGATTCTGTGAATGACTTTTAACTACACAAATAATTTGCAGTTAATGATAAAAATTATCCCGATAAATTTTTTTAATTACTCTAAAAGGCAATTCAAATCAATACTGTGGCTTAGAAAAAAAAAAGATCATCCTTACTAATTCTGCTTTAAATAATCATGTAAAAAATTATAGGTTTGAATCGACTAGGAATAATATTTACTATACTGCGCTATACATAGATTGTCCGTCGGGACCATCTACATGTTAAAAATGTTTCCACTTTCAATTTTTCGAATAGTATAACTCACTTTTGCCACTTTATTTGAGTTTTTTGAATCAAATTATTTTTGAAAAGTATATAGCTTATGTATTTTTTCTTAAATCTTCATATAGTTAAGAAGATTTAAAATTTGAGGATGCTAATGCAAAATGAGCATCTTAAATTTTATATTTTGTCAAAAATATATCCTATTGAAACTCTTCTTTAATAATGAGATGCAATGAATAGACCCAAACATAATCTGGGTATTTTTTTTGTCTCAGAAATGTATTTTTAATTAGAAAAATTATTAGTAAATTCATATTAAATTATAACTATGAATTATGGCCTACATGTAATTTTACATAAAATATCATTCCAATTCCAAAAGAATCAGTTTCATCGAGAAGATGGCTATGTGCTTTTACAGCTCATTCTTATCATTAGTTTTCAAGTCCAACGCATTCATGTCAAACTCGTTTTTTCCGATGACTGCATTAGGCAATATAGGTGGTCTACATTAACAAAAAAAAGTACAGTAAAGTAATTAATCAAAAATAAAAGACATATTGTTACCATCGCACAGTATAAAATTTGTATATATATACAGGTTGGTCTTAAAAAACTTCCCCTATATATTAACCCCTAGCGGCCAAACTGCTCAACCAATCGAAAGCAAATTACAAATATTGTTATTTTAAGGTATGCGCCCTAGATAGTGATGATTTAAAACAATAGAGATCTCACGGTTACGGTTACAGTGAAACAATTTCAAAATTTTTGAATGGCAACACTCACTTTTTTCCTGCGCATATTCATCAGCGCATTGAAAAACCATTAATGGTGTTTGAGCGATACACGTATGACGAAAATTGCCGTCGTAAAACATTTATTTGTAAAGCATAACAATGTAAAAGACCAATGTGAACACAAAGAGGAGGTGCATTGACGCAGTTTGCATAATTCACAGGGATAGACAGTAGAAGGACCAGTCACAGAACGCCATGTGCAAAGCATTGCGGTGAAAAACCTTTAATAAGCAGTGTGGGAAGATTGTTTCTTCAACCAGGTGTTCGAAAGTGCCAACAACATGACACTAACGGTGAAACAACGAGGTGAATTAATAAAGCTTTTTTATCTGAACGGCGACAATGCCGCTGAAGCAGCGCGAGTTTATCGGCGAAATCATAAGCTACGACGAGGCCCATGTTCTGTAAAAACTGTACTTGATTTGGTAAAGAGAAATTAAGAAACTGGATAAACATTTGATAGATCGCGATCCGGGCAACCATTTGTTCTTCTTGAAGTTGTTGCGAAAGTGCATAATACGATTACTACAGGTTGAATACTGCTGCCCTCAATTTGGATGTACTTAAAACCACAGTCCTCAAGATTCTGCGCTCTGCTCTGTGGATGTTTCCTTATCGATTCCAACGCGTTCAGATGTTGCAGCCTGGAATCGAGCATCAGCGTTTCAACTTTGCGAATTTTCTCATCAGATATGATGAAAATAGCAAATATCTGCTGTGGATATTATAGATGGATAAGGCAAATTTCTCGTTAACTGGGAGCGTAAACTCAAAGAACTGCGTTCACTGGGCTAACGAAAAACCTCACGATATGGAACTAACGCCTTTACACGAAGCTAAAGTTACTGTGTGATGCGGCATCGCAAGCACATTCGTTCTCGGTGTACTTCTCCGAACAGGTCATACTTCTAGAGGTATGAAAACGTGCTCCATCACAAGTACTCAGTTTACAATAATATTGAAGAATTACGTAATTCCAGAATTGTACCAGCGAAAATTCATTAATGATATTGCATGAATGCAAGATGGTGATCCTTCACACGTCGCCACATGTGTTCGACAAGTGCTGCAACAGCAGTTTGGAGACTGAGTCATCCCCTGTAACTTTACACCTTCGTGGTTCCGCTATCCCCCGACCTCACTCCGATGGATTTCTGGTTATGGGGTTATCTGAAATCGAATGTGTACACGTCTAATCAAACAGACTTGTCAGAATTATAAGATGCCATAAAACGTGAATTTTTAGAGTTTTTCCTGTGATGTTACGTTCGTCACTGTTGTCAACGATCTCCCGCATGCAATGCGTTATCATCTGCGAAAGTAGGCACATTGAAAAAAGCTAATTCCAATAAAAATTTTCCCTCTTCTCTCATGTTTTGTCATTGGTCCTTTACAATGCTCTTTTTTGCAAATGTTTTACACCGGCAATTTTCGTCATACGTCTGTCGTTCCAACAACATTTATGGTTTTTCAATGCGCTAATAAATGTGCGCAGGAAAAAAAAAGTGTCTTGACATTTGAAAAAAATAGAAATATTTTCACTGTAACCGTAACTGTGTTTAAAATCATCGCACTCTCGAGCGCATACCTTAAAATAACAATATCTGAAATTTCCTTTCGATTGGTCGATTGTTTAGGCCGCTAGGGGTTCATATATCGGGGAAATATTTGTATGACCACCCTGTATATATGTTTGTAGTTAAATTTAATTATATTTAATTTGTTGTTTAATTATATTATTATATTTAATTAACTGGGAAATCCCATATAATCCAATGGGATTTCCCCCTCGAATTTGTCAATTAGTTCACTGTATTGCTGGTATTTTTATGTGTTTTCACGATATTTGACTGGTCTTTTTATATTTGTTACTCTATAGAATTGACTACCAAAGCATGAAAAAAAAAATCTTTGGTATAGTTCGCGCATACACAGTTATAAATTACTTCATACCATTGCCCATATCTCATCAAATATTCAATATATTAATTTTTTAATTGCACTATACTGTTTCTACTGTTCTTGAAGTCAAACATTTGCTTTACATCATCGCATTTCAAGAACAACTTGTCAAGAATTTCAGTAGATATTCGACCAACTGTGTAAAAAATGAAAGCGTCCGGTCACTGCCCCTTAATTTTTAGACTGCAGTGTACATGCTTTTCCTAGCTGCTTTGATACAAGGAGCTGAAATAAAATCTCAAAACTTAGTGTTACCGTTTGAAAGATGAATGTTCCTGAATTTTAGTATGTAGATAGACTCTGAAGCAGTTTTCATGCCCAGCATTAAATAGCAGACGCTATTCTTTGTCGATTGTACATTACATATGATGCTTTGCAGCATAATTAATTTGGGCTGATTCATTTTTAACATTTTTCAACCTACTTGAAAAGTTTTTATGACTTCGGTTTGTCTGCCGTCTGGCCGTGCTCTAACTCCTGTAAATATGCTCGGATTCCCTGCAATTTCTATATGTTATTGTCGTTATCTATAGCATGTTCCCTATTTCAACTGAAGTGTGTAGCACTTATAGTTTTTTTACAGGGACACTCAAAAGAATTCCGTTACATTACGGTCTATGGAGAAAAATCATTTGCGGTTTATTTTAATGATGTTACACAATTTCAAACACGTTGTAATTGATATATATCACTAAGGTGCATTATAAGAAGCTTAATATGGAATAGAGTGTGCATAGCACTTAATGTTGTATTCATAAAGTTCAAGAATGTGGATTGCTTAAACATTATATTTGTTAATTTTCTGTATGAATTGAAATGTATCTATATAAATATTTTTTCAAATATTCTGCAACAAAATGATACATTTTTAAAGAAAGCATACTGTCTTTTCTAAAGCTAACTAAAAAGACAATTCCAGAATATACATTTAATTCACATAAATTACATTACATAAAATCACGACAAATGTATATTAAATATCCCTAGAAACGACTTTAACTGTACTTTTATTCACAATATTATCTGTTTAGCTTTCAACGAACTAGTTAAGAACTGGTTCAATCCATTCGCTTCCCTTCTAGCCAATAACTGGTTCAATCCTGGTCAATCCTGGTTCATTAAACTTTGTTTTTTGTTATTCTGAAAAATAATTATCTTTCTCTTATTATTTTCTCTATTTTTTGTGGATTATTAAGTACAGTGAAAAAAGGAGAAAATATTTTTACTCAGAAACAATGAATACCTTATCGAACGAATCCTGGTTCAATTAACGTTGTTCTCAGTTGTTCTAAAAAATAATTATTTCTCTGATCGGAAGCAACAAAGAATTATCTTTTCATAACCAGACTTTTTAAATATGTGTGAAATGCCGACAGACAAATGTACCTTAATGTATGTTATGCGTTTGCTTGTAAACTGTTAAAGTGTTTTTGTACATGCCAGTTTTATGTAACAGAATTTAGAAATTTATCAATCTATTGCACTGATTTCTTCTAAGAAACGTTAAATAAAGGGAACGTACAGTTCTATTTCAATCTAAAGCAGTGCCGTTTACAAAATTAAAAAGATGTAGTTATTTAATACTATCTATTCCCTTTAAGTTTTGAAAAGAATATTTGTTTTCACTTTAGATTTTCACTTGCACTTTTAAAATTTCGCAAAACACCTTTTCTGAAGGTTGCGGTATTTCGGCCACTTTCCTATTTTTTTTTTTTTCAGAAAATCCATTTCTTCACAGTTTTACTTTATTTAAGTAAAAAGGGCAACGCGAAAAAAACACAACTTCATTATTAATATGAACATAAATTTATTTGTATTTGAAATGAATCGAATGTAAATAAAATAATTCCAAAAAAGTAAATAATACGTTCTAAAATTTATGGTTATAAAATTTTTGAAACCACCACTTCAATTTCCAATCCAGAAAAAAAGTCATATAAAAGTTTTCTAGTTGTTCAAAATTCCCAATTTGGACTTTTAAAAATGATAAAACGCTGAAATAGCAGCAATGGCTGTATTACCCTCAGGTACCTTAGCTTTTGTTAAAATAATTCTGTATATTAGAGAAATGAAAAAATATTTTATTGAAAAAAAATAGTTTACAACATACAAAATAAAATTGCGCTTAGAACCACAGTATACTTCTTTTTAAATATAAAATTCTTTTATCAGTTTACTACTATAACTTAGATACATAAATGTCAGTGATCAGTGCAATCCAACGTCTTAGAAAACGTCAGCAAAAACAACGGATTTCGATAATTTGAAAAAGGAAGACGTGAAACATTTGATGATTAAAGCAATAAATTGTTGAAACTTCTGTTCTAAGAAAGAGCAACTGTCGAAAGGGACGCTCGATTTATTTTTTGTTTCTCTCTTACTACCGACTAACTATCAATATATCTTACATTGTCAGCACAAAAAGATTATCCGTTGTTTATATCTTTTGAAACAAACAAAAACACAGAATCATCTTTTTTTTTCTTCTGGCTGCTTGGTAAATAACTTAAAATAGTGCTTGTTCTTTCCGATTTTTTTCTCAATAAATCCATTTCTTCAAAGTTTTACTTTACCTAAGGAAAAAGGGCAAAAAAAAAATCATTATTAATATGAACATAAATTTGTTTATATTTTAAATGAATCGAATGAAAATAAAATAATTCCAAAAATGTAAATATAACGTCCTAAAATTTATGGTTGTAAAATTTTTGAAACCACCACTTCAATTTCTAATTCCGAAAAAAAGTCACATAAAAGTTTCCTAGATGTTCAAAATTCCTAATTTTGAGTTTAAAAAATGGTAAAACGCTGAAATCGTCATGTGGCAGTAATAGCAATGCTGGCTGTATTGTCCTCAGGTACCTTAACTTTTGTTAAAATAATTCTGTATATTAGAAAAATGAAAAAATATTTTACTGAAAAAAAATAGTTTACAACATACAAAATAAAACTGAGCTTAGAACCACAGTATACTTCTTTTTAAATATAAAATTCTTTTATCAGTTTACTACTATAACTTAGATATATAAATGTCAGTGATCAGTGCAATCCAACGTCTTAGAAAACGTCAGCAAAAATAACGGATTTCGATAATTTCAAAAAGGAAGACGTGAAACATTTGATGATTAAAGCAATAAATTGTCGAAACTTCTGTTCTAAGACAGAGCAACTGTCGAAAGGGACGCTCGATTTACTTTTTGTTTCTCTCTTACTACAGACTAACTATCAAGATATCTTACGTTGTCAGCACAAAAGATTATCCGTTGTTTATATCTTTTGAAACAAACAAAAACACAGAATCATCTTTTTTTTTCTTCTGGCTGCTTGGTAAATAACTTAAAATAGTGCTTGTTCTTTCCGATTTTTTTCTCAATAAATCCATTTCTTCAAAGTTTTACTTTACCTAAGGAAAAAGGGCAAAAAAAAAATCATTATTAATATGAACATAAATTTGTTTATATTTTAAATGAATCGAATGAAAATAAAATAATTCCAAAAATGTAAATATAACGTCCTAAAATTTATGGTTGTAAAATTTTTGAAACCACCACTTCAATTTCTAATTCCGAAAAAAAGTCACATAAAAGTTTCCTAGATGTTCAAAATTCCTAATTTTGAGTTTAAAAAATGGTAAAACGCTGAAATCGTCATGTGGCAGTAATAGCAATGCTGGCTGTATTGTCCTCAGGTACCTTAACTTTTGTTAAAATAATTCTGTATATTAGAAAAATGAAAAAATATTTTACTGAAAAAAAATAGTTTACAACATACAAAATAAAACTGAGCTTAGAACCACAGTATACTTCTTTTTAAATATAAAATTCTTTTATCAGTTTACTACTATAACTTAGATATATAAATGTCAGTGATCAGTGCAATCCAACGTCTTAGAAAACGTCAGCAAAAATAACGGATTTCGATAATTTCAAAAAGGAAGACGTGAAACATTTGATGATTAAAGCAATAAATTGTCGAAACTTCTGTTCTAAGAAAGAGCAACTGTCGAAAGGGACGCTCGATTTATTTTTTGTTTCTCTCTTACTACAGACTAACTATCAAGATATCTTACGTTGTCAGCACAAAAGATTATCCGTAGTTTATATCTTTTGAAACAAACAAAAACACAGAATCATCTTCTTTTTTCTTCCATCTGCTTGGTAAATAACTTAAAATAATGCTTGTTCTTTCCGATTACTTAATAATATATTTTTTTTTTTCATACCATACGTAAATAGTATTTTCAATTTATTTTTCTTTAATCGAATGAAAAACAAGTGATATAAAATTTTTTTAAAGTCAATTCCTAATCTTTAATCATAAATATATAAAATAAACCCGTGCAGCAATAATGTCCCACGTTATCTTTATTGAACATTTTTTTATAATCATCCTTGCGGTATTTTATTTTTGTGGCATCACTAATTTGAGGAAAATCTTTCATTTCATTTATGAAAACAATGACAGAAAATTTTTTCTCCCATATAAAACTAAAATTAATTAGTTAATTTTAATTAATGAATTAATATTTGAAAAAACTGTTTTCACATCCAATGTCGTCCACTACAAGTTTAAAAAAATGTATTTGAACTTGAGTGGATGAATAGAAAATATTTTATTAACGATTGAAAATTTAAACAAGATATATATAGATGGAGTGTGAGCTAATAGTAGGAAATTAAAAAGGGGCATTATAAGGCACAAGTACAATTAAAAACAAAGCAACATACGTAAGCAATGACCAGTTTATTTTAGTAAGAAAACTAAGTTAAGTATAACTGTAAAAGATTATAGATATTTGGGTTTAAAGATGCCATACAAAAGCAGGTTTGAAGGGAGATATGCCCTCATCGTTAGAATTCTTGTTAATTCCGGCATCTAATTTATTTTATTAAAATGCGGCATTCTTATTATATTATATACATTATACTAAGTACAATATGCTAAATACATTATACTCTATACACTACACTGAGAAAAAATGTACGTAAAGAAAGGCCTTCACTTATTTTCAAATAAATTTGTTTGTAAATCCTGGTGTCAGTCAATCATTTCAACATTTTAGCTACAGAAGTACTTTGCCCCTGTAAAGATTAACATTTTGACCTGAGCAGCCATGCACTTTGCATACACCTCGGAGGAGGCATGTAGAATTCATTGGTCTCAGCAGATTAATCCATTTCTTGAGCTGTCAGTGTTTTCGATATTGAAACCGCTGGAGCAGATGGTCATTTTTATCTTTTTTTATTAAATTTTTTATTACATAACTACTCATATTTGGTAAAATTTGAATTATATTAATAAACCAAGATATTTTCACATATGGGACAATTGAATAATGTATATTTTACCCATAGTGAAAAATTGTTTTTTTTTTAAAATTTATATTTGAATTAAACGTTTTTAGTTGGGTTTTAAATGTTTTAAGTACTAGTAAATCTACAGATCAGAGGCCTTAACGTCAGCTCTACATGTCATTGTTTATTAATCTCAATATTTTTAATATAATCTGTATAATATTTAATATCCTACAATCCGATTTTTTTAAGTTATATGTGCATTTAAAAGCACATAAGATTTACTGAAGCTTCCGGAAATTTTAGAAGTATCACATTAAACCCAATTTAATGCAATAATATGGTAAACTACTTATTCTTGTATGTTTTCAGAGTAAGAATATATTCCTTCAGAGGGCTCGGCCCCCTGAACCCCCTATTGCCACCTTAATTTGTAGTCTCAATTTCCAGTAATTGTACTATTTCATTATTTGAGTATATGTCTGAATGCATTTACTAATGTAATTTCATTAGATTAAGCCTCTTCGTGTACAGGATATTTTATCCTATCCTTAAAAGAATACTTATTTCTCAGTCATTAAACATCATAATACGTTTCTGAAATTAAATAAAATTTCATGCAATAAATATACTTATACGAATGTCAATTCCTCTTATGACATATTCATTCTCCACATTCAACGTTTTAATAATTTTCGTTTAGAAAACCGATTTGGTCATCTTTCTTTTGTAGTTAAAATAAATCCCCATCTATTTCGTTAGAAAAAAAAAAAAAAAAAAAAAAAAAAACATTAAAAATTAAAATCACCCGAAAATTAGCTATTTTGTTAATAAAATTTCGCGTCAGAATAATACGATTCACTTGAATTTTCTTTTGTTGATATTCTTTGGAATAGAGTTGCTTGGCAACCATTTAATAAAAGAGAGAAAAAAAGAAATGCATTGGAAAATTTTGTAAAAAAAAATGAGAAATTAAAACGTTTTATATTTTTCAAATTAATGCGTAAATTTTCCCAATAATTTATACAATTATTTAAAAAATTCTAATAAATATATTAGCGAATTTTCAAAGCGATCGGATTAATTTAATATCTCCATTTTTTTTTATTTAGCAAGCATTCATTTAACTTTTATATCAATTATACCAATGCCTCATTATCCTTTTGGTGAATGTTAAAATTCAAAATTCGTCTGACTTCCCATTCAAAAGCATTATGTCTTAAAAGAAAATGTTCTATAATTTTTGAACCAATGAACCAAATTTAACCAAAAACTATACAGCTGATTCCGGGTATTTCACCAACCTACCAACCAAAAATCCAGCTAATCGGACGTTTTTTGCGGCAGTTGTCGCGGAGCAGACAGTCAAACAGACAAACAAACCGACAAACAGAAACGAAAAGCATTTCGCGTCTCCACAGTGAACCTCAACGGACGTTTCGCAAATTTAAAAAATAATACAGAAAATTTATATATATATATAAACTCGATTTATGGCGTCCGGTGCCGCCATCTGAAAAATCTATAAGCCCGTCATTTCTCCCGGTCAAGGGTCCATTCTTCCTCCAGAACCCTATCCCTCATGGCTTTTTTTTATGTCATCCATCCAGGTCTTTCGCGGTCTTTCTCGTTTCCTCTTTTGGTTTGTTCTGTAATTAGATGCGATTTTGGGTACTCTCTCGTCACTCATTCTTTTAACATGGTCATACCAGATTAATTGTTTCTTTTGGAGATCGTCTAATATGGTTTCCTTTATTTTCATCATTTCTTTTATTCTTTCATTTTTTATTCTCTCTATTCTTGATATCCTACATGATCTTCTTAGGGCATCCATTTCCACTGCTGCTAATTTCTTTCTTTCAGTATCCATAATTCTCCATCCCTCTGCTCCATATAACAAAATGCTCTTTACTATCTTTACTATATTATACACTTTTTATATGCAAGACATAATTTTTTTTTCTTTCTATTTTTGCTGGAATAGAGCGCCAATTATCCAAACCTCTATCTACCTATTTTTTTAACTTTGCGACCTGGAGTGTTTTAAGAAAAAAGTTGCAGTAAAACCTAATTAAAATTATTTGACAAAATAGAGATTCTAGTGTTTTCGGCGTATTCGATGCGATAAACTGTTAATGCAAAGTAACTTTTGAGAAATTCTAGTGGGTAAGAGAAGACGAAATATTAAAGAGGCTATAAAAAAACTTAATCCTTTCCACAATTGCATCCCTCCAAGAAACAACATCTTTATCTAGTAAACAATTTTTTTTTCTCCTCAATCTTTAAGGAACAGATGAAATCCTACATAAATGTTACTTCTTTATTTCTTCTAATATATGACCCTGGTACCTGGTAAACAAGAAATATCACTTTCACAGAGAGAAATCATTCAAAACTACCTTCTTCATAATTTGTCAATGGTTATCGAAAACTGAAAATTGACTTCATGGACGTTGGAGTCCGATGGATATGATTAAAAGAAATAAGGCACTGGAAATACCGCTTCAGTAACAATTAGCATCCAAATAAAAGGAACACTTTTCTTTAGATAGAAAGGCAAAACTTTTCTTATTAGATGGTCAAAACATAGAAAAATAATGAAAAAGTGAAGAGTTAAAACTCCTGTTGCAACTTGAATATTTCACAGAAATAGTGCAATCACTTTTTCTTTAATGTCACAGTCAGTGAGCAGGTGAATTTGTCCAGTTATCCGAGCTTTTGCGCATTCAAAATGTGCCCGATCCCATTATGTTTGGATAATTGTCACTCTACTGTGTTTTAAATCAGTCCTAAAGCGTAAATATATACACTTTTTTTAAGAAATAGAATCTGAGTATGCATATTGTAATGAATTTACATGCATTTGTACAAAACATAGCTAACATGTGCAATTGCGTATAATCTCGACTTTTGTAATAACCATCCATACAAACTGAGAAAATCTGAACGTCTTAAACTTCTGTAAATCATTATTCGTGCATTAGTTTGCATTTTAAAGATATCCAATTCAGCTAAAATTTAGTAATTTTTTATTTAAATAGAGGAATCTAAGAGTCCTGTAATTTTTATGACACATTGATCGTGGATTATTTTAAAACTTTGTTTGTTTAATAATAATAATAATAATAATAATACATATAAATTGGAGAAATCTGAAAGTCCTATAATTTTGGCTATTCACTGCTCAAGGTTTAATTTGCATTTAAACAGTCTCAATTCAGCTGAAACCTAACAGGCATTACATTTAAATTGCGCAAATCTGAGAGGTTTTTTTTTTTTTTTTTAAATTTATGACTCGTGTACATTTTAAACATTATCTATTCAAATAAAACTTAATACAGTAATCCCTTAACATTCGCGGTTTTAACATTCGTGAGTTCCGATTATTCACGAACATAAAAATACGGAAAACTGAACTTTTGCGAGAATTTGACTTGATTATTCGCGATTTTTAAAAAATTATATCTTTGCTTTTTCCGAATTTACAGTAGTTAAAGATTGTTTTGCCTGTGTTTTCTTAGTATGTATTTACAAATCAATTTTCAGTTGTCTACTGAAAAAGGAGCGAGTGTTAGGAAAACAAAATAACAGCAGAAGAATACCCATTGCAATGGGGATATTAGAAGTGGTAAGGTAACGGCATCTTCAATTATTAATTTAAAATGTGCTTGTGAAGGTTCTCGTAGAGATTGAGCTGAAGCTGCATACATTATCATCTCTTTGCGAATAGAGAGAGAATCGAAAATACTTTATTTAACAAAAAACCTATGCTTTTTAGCTGTAATTATTTCTCCAGTCATTTAATTTGAATTATCTTCATTAAATAAATTTCATAAATATGAATATATGTGTACATTCACACATATATGTTATGCATAACGTACTCTTAATACATATATCCCTTTGTTCTTTGAAGTGCTGTGCCACTCTAATGAAAATTTTATAGAACCTAACTCCTTTTTTAGTGCAGAGATAGACTCAACATTCACGGATTTGACATTCGTGAGGTTTTCCTGGAATGTAACTCTCGCGAATGTTAAGGGATTACTGTAATTACACACCTAAATTGAAGAATCTGCGTATTTTTATTACAATAGGAGCAAACAAAAATAATAACCACTATGCCATTAATAAGGCAAATACTAAAATAAATAAAATTAACACTATTTTACAAATACAATATCCATACTTTAATACAAATAATTCATTTAATGATTTCGCCTGTCATCCAAAGAGCGTCTAATAAAAATCTATTTTACGTTGAATGTGTTACTGAATTATTACCAAAATCTAATCCTGATAAATATCCAATAAAACATGATTCCATTCTCACTATGTCATATCGTGTCTTTTTTATCTTAATTGACTGCTTTGTTCATATGTCTTATTGCAAAAAGAACTTGATATATTGAGATGCTTCATGGTGATGAGATCTTTGATGAGCTTTCTCCGTATCTTAAATTACTACTGCTGATAATCTCTTTGAGTTGTCTCTCTCTGAAATATAATTTTCTTTTTATTGTGTATCTTTAATTTCAATAAAGATAACAAAAATTTTATTTGTATTATTAACACTTTCTAAAATAGTTGAAAAGTGTTTATGACTTCGATTTTTCTGTTTGCCGTCTGTCTGCACTCTAATTCTCGTAAATATTCTTCAATTATCACGCAGTTGATGTATGTTATTGAGGTTTAATATGGCATGTTCGCTACTGAAAATGGAGTGTGTAGCATATATATACTGTTAAAAATATCCCTGTAAAATTACGGGCAGAGGCCGGCAGCAGAGATTCCAGTCATATCCCATAAAAAAAATAAATCTATGCCCATCATTTTGTGGAGCCCGTAATTTTACGGGGCAAAGTAAAACAGCATTATAATGCACAGGATATAATGCACTTTAAAACACAATAACACTTTGCTTACTGTTCCCTAGTACGTAGCACGTTAGATAATCATCACATATTCGCTTTTTTGGCGGGTTAAAAAATTTGTTACGGTTGCGGTTAAGTGACATTATTTTTCGAAACACGACTAAAATGAAGGGTTACACCGTAGCGGAGGAAAATGTATGGGGTCGTACCATATTTTTGCTAATAGATGGGCTAGAACTGTAAGAATATGTGGATTGCCCTTAATTTTCTAAGTATCCAAGGGATAAGGCCGCTAATTTAGTGGATCAGACCGTTTTTCAGAAAAAAAGGCTGTTGCCCGTAAAAGTTGAAGTGCAAACGCTCATAAATTTACAGTTTTTTCTGAGAGTGTAGTTCTTTTACAGCGACACGTATAAGAATTCTTTTATATTATGGTTCCTGGAGTTAAATATTTTGCGTGATTTTTAATAGTGTTACGATGCTTCAAACATAATGAAATTGTCCTTTCATAATGAAATTGACATTTCATTATGATATATTGGGAAATCCCTTTGCGGTGGATTTAAATGATAATTTGATGTTTTAAACATAATGAAATTATTAGGTTACAGGATACCATGACCGATAATTACTGGAAGTGCGTTTTCCGCTGTGATATGCACTTTTAGACTTATCAAATTTCTAGAGTATTACGTGGTATGCATAAATTCTATAGAGGACTGCACGAATCGATTCGCATACATTACTAACTATGGACAACAATTGCTGAAAATGATTTTTTAATGTTTTATGTGTTTTTTAAAATGTTTATTTGGATGTCTCAATTCATTGTACTATAAAAAAATTTCTTAATAATATGTTGGGTGTCGGACAGTCTCTTATGTAGAAATCGTCTGTACGTATAGATGGTAAATTTTTATATTGCGAATGACGACTTAGAATTTAAAAATTTTAACACTAATTGCGATTTTATATTACCTTTTGCCAGCGAGTAGAAATTAATTTGATTGACCAATTATTGTAATTACTTTTTTTCTTAAAAAAAAAAAAATCACTGATTTATTATTTTCACAGTTAAATTTGTTAATTAGCCAAAACATTTCAATACAATAAATATTTATAATACATAAAACTAGTATCATTTTTCAAATAAAATAATACTATTTCGATGAAATCAATTTATTTAAGTATTCCGTTATAAATGAAAAGAACGCTAAATAAATAAAGAAGAAAATCCATGCGTCAAACATAGATTATGAAATTCTTTCCAACACTTCCAAAATACTGTAATGAAACTTCACCATTTAATAAGGTGATAAAAGTTATCGTAAGTAAACAATTTACAAAACGCATAACACATTTGAACACTGAATTTTAGCTGTTATCGTCCATAGTCGGAAAGGGGCTCTGATTTTTTTTCCACCCCTGAATATAATCACTAACTTTGTAATACACTACACAATTCAGTTCAGTTAGAAAATGAATAACACTGTTGAAAAGTCACCTTGAGCAATTTCCGCTTATAGACAAAAATGTACTCGATTTTTTTTTTCTTGCAGAACCCTGTATGTTATCTACAGACTTTTATGCGAACTACATATTAAGCTAATATTTAATTCCGATATAAAACGTATAACACAACTAAAAAAGCTCTTCCAGCAATTACCGTCCATACACGGTAATGTATCCAGTTCTTTGCGTAGCCTTGTATATGAATTTATTTTTAGTCGACAAACATATTTTTTTAGTGTACAAAATGGAATTTGCTGGAAAAAACATTAGAAAATTAAAAGCCATCAAAAAGCAACTCATGCCCATAGACAGTAATGCTTTTGAAATATTTGTGTTGTCCTGTATGTGATCTGCTGAATTTATACACCTCATGCAGTGTGAAAAAATTTAGTTAATCTTAAAAACACAAACCAAAGTTGAAAATGCACTTCTAGCACTTATTGCTTATACACAGTACTCTAACTGAATTACTCTTTTTGCCCCTGTAAATGAACGATTACTGGCAGAACTCTATATAATACAGCAAGAATCTTTTAATAAATCTCTTTAATGTGTATAAATTTCATTATGTTTGAAAAGGTGTTATATCATTAAAATAAGCTTCAAAGCGATTTTTCTTCGTAGGCTATTATGTAATAAAATTATTTTGTGTGTCCCAGTAAATGAATGATAAATGCTTTGCATTCTATATTCTACGGAAAGCATGTTTACGTAAGGTAAAGCCAGGAGAGATGGCGCAGTCGGAGAGATTGCACACATACAGGTTCGGGGGGAAGGAGTAGAGTGAGCACGCATCGACTCCACTTAGTTGTACAACAGCAGTAGTGGAGTGTCTACTTGATAGTACACGTTGATTGTTTTAAACATCTAAGATAAAGTGTTGCTATTTTGTTTTGTTTTCCCAAAGTAAGTGCTTGAATTTTCATAGCTATTCATCACAATTTCTATAGAATGTCAGTAGTACAAAATATGTTTAACTTAAACGATTTCTCATAAGCTACTAATCTAGACTAACAGTGTGAACATCAACGGTTCGTTTTAGTAGCGGCCATGTTTAAATAAAAGGCCGCGCAATCTCTCCTACCGAAATTGGAGGGTTTGCGCATCTGCTACTTAGGAGAGATGGCGCATTGTTCCCATTAGTTTCCTTGCTAGGAGAGACTACGCAGCTATAGGTAAATTTGCATAAAAAATGAAAAATGAAATTGAACTAATTTAAGTTAAACATGTCATCAAGTAACTTAATGTTATTGTGTAATCTTATCTGGACTTGCTTTTTTTATTCTTTATTTTTTTTTCAATTAAAATTTTTTCATCGTTTTAAAAATTATTTCCTTTTTCTGATTCTTTAATCATTAGGTTGAAATACTTACTCCTAATAGATACAATAATATTTGTTTACAAAAACCTTACAACAATGTCATTTAAGTGTAATTATTATTGTTAACGATTTAATTGCAGTTATTATAGTAACAATCTCTCTACCCCTGTGCGCAATCACACCTACCCTGTAAGGGCAGATTGTGCAAAATAACTTTTCTGGTTTTATTACAACTGTTCTATTAAATTGCTAGATAACAACAAAATTGCAATGGAAATGCATAAAAAAACAAATGAAGTAAAAATTATTCATGGATAGTTTAGCAAAAAATTAATATTTAGATTTTTTATTGTTATTCTTTTGAATTGTGCGCAGACTCTCCTAGCTTTACCTTACTCCAAATAAATGCATTTCAATTTCATTATGTTTGAATTAATGTAACATCATTAAAATACAATGCAAACGATTTTCTTCATAGACAATAGTGTAACGGAATTCTTTAGAGTGTCTCTGTAAACGAACTATAAATTGTGCATATTTTGTTTTTAGTAGAGAGCATGCGATGGTAAATCTCCATAACAAATCAATAACGTAGAATTCGAAGTATATATACTAGAGTTAGAGCGCGGGTAGAAGACAGACCAGACTGGCAGAGAAACAGACAGACGATCAGTATTCATAAATATTTTTAAACTAGGTTGGAACCGTGCGTTCCCCTGAAACATCGACTCTCCCCGCAAAGTTTGGTATATTTTCCGTTTAAATGTGGTGTAAAAAAGCGAAAATTTTCCTCGGAGCTATAGGAAACCCTCCAAGAGAATTTTTTTTTATTTAACTCATTCAGACAGAAAGTACTTCGCGCCTGCTAAAATATTCCAACTGGCTGTGAAACTGCAACAATGAGATTATTTAAAACACTCAAAAGTAGATAATAAATTATAAATAAAAAATAAATATTTTATTATTTTAAAAAAGACATGTTTTTATCAATGAATAGTTTCATATTAATTAAATTACGATAATTTGTTGAGAAAACGATTTAGAAATCCCGGATAAATAGTTTAAATAATCCCTTTTATTTTTTTCTTATTGTCATATCTTAAAACAAGCAGAGCAAAAATTATATATTTTTTAACAAATTCACTAGTTCTATCAAGCGTAAATCAAAACGGTGAATTTGCTGTAATCGGGGCCCACTATAAATTAATGTAATGTAATGGAAATGTTTTGTGACATCATGAATTGCAGCCATAAAATTATACGTGACTTATAATCTAAACATTGAATTCTTATAAAAGAGGAATTTTTTAAAACTATTTTTACATTTATACTTTTTTTACTTTGTTTATCTGATATTACATTACAAATAAATATGTGCTACTGAATCATTACCAAACTATAATCCTGATAAATATCAAATCATTCTGATTTTATTTTCAGTATGTCACATCAAGCCTATGTCATCTGAATTGATTGGTTTGTTCATATGTCTTCTTGCAAAAGAAAACTGAGAACCTTGCAGGATCATTCTCTATATCTCATATTTTCAGAGGTTTTTTTTAATCTATTTCATTGTACTTGTTTATTAGAAAACGTTTACTTTTCTTTGTCTATGTACTACTTCAATATCCTTATATATCTGATACTGAATCATAACCAATGTATAATCCTGATAAATATCCAAAGAAATAAGATTTCATTCCATATATGTCACATTCTGTCTCCGTCACTTAAAGTGATTTGTTTGTTGAAGTGTCTTATTACAAAAAAGAACTTAAGATGATTGCATGAGAGTTCTCCGTATCTCAAATTAGGAGAACTGTTACCAATTTTAGTTATATTTCCTGATAAAATATGTCTTCTTTTCTTTATCAAATTTCCATATACATATGTTTTTTGATACTTTACTTGTGTTATTATTATTATTATTAGAAGCGCCCTCACGTAAGGGAAAGTAATACAAAAATCATATATTTTTTGTCATATATTACCTTTTCGCGTATGTATCCTGTTTTAAAAAGATGATGATGATGATATCACGAACGGCGACTTTCTTCTGTAATCAGGTTATAATGCTTTTTCATTTAACTGGTTATAATTCTTTTTCATTTAATTCATCTTTTTACTTTCTTCTATCTATAATAGAAGAAAGTATTGTAATCGAAATTTTTTTCGACTTCCGGTTTTCGACGGATTTACACGTTTTAGGGGTAGGAGAGTCCGAAAAACACGTTTTTACAAAATGTCTGTCTGTCCGTCCGTCCGTCTGTCCGTCTGTGTGTCTTCATTGTACCATCTAAAAGTGTATGATGTTATGCTTCAAATTGAACCAAATTTTTTTTCTATGTTTTTGGCTATGGCAAGCAGGTTCTATCAGAATTTGGGGATATTTCGACGAAAGGGGGCGCTGTGATCGATATTTTTGTTCCATTTTCACTATTGTACCATCTAAAAGTGTATGATGTTATGCTTCAAATTGAACAAAAAAATTTTTCTATGTTTTTGGCTATGACAAGCAGGTTCTATCAGAATTTGGGGATATTTCGACGAAAGGGGGCGCTGTGATCGATATTTTTGTTCCATTTTCACTATTGTACCATCTAAAAGTGTATGATGTTATGCTTCAAATTGAACCAATTTTTTTTTCTATGTTTTTGGCTATGGCAAGCAGGTTCTATCAGAATTTGGGAATATTTCGACGAAAGTTGACGCTGTGATCGATATTTTTGTTCCATTTTAACTATTGTATCATCAAAATGTGTATAAAGTTATGCTTCAAATTGAACCAAATTTTTTTTCTCTGTTTTTGACAATGGCAAGCAGATTCTATTACAATTTGGGGATATTTCGACGAAAGGGGGCGCTGTGATAGCCATTTAAAGATTTAAAATTCAAAACGATGTGCAAATTAAAAAAAATAGAAATCCTAAAATTTTTTTTCTTTAAATGTTCGGCCTTGATCCGGAGAATCCGGAGCAATTTTTGTTTTGGTTTCTATCTTAAAAATTGGCTGAGATAGAGCGGTTTGAAATTTTAGGGTGGCTGACATTTTCAAACAAGACAGCAGAATTCATCCATAAACGGGTTTAATTTATGAGTTTTAGTTAACATGGTTTCGGCAAATTTTCTTTCATTGTTGTAACTATTAATCCTATTATATGCTTATCACTATATATTTATATTCGCCAACGTCAAATTCGCGCCAAACTTGGCAACAGTTTGCTGAATTTCACCAAATTTGGCGACCAAAGTAAGTTGCCATAAATGAAGCCAACTTGGCCGTAGAGGACTAATTTGGCTATATTCTCATTCAAATTCAATGTTGACGAGAACTGGGATTCAATCTTTTTTATTTAGATTCCACGCATTTTACCTTCGTGTTTTCCAGTAAAATTAGCTAAAATCGTAAAACCAAGGAATAGGGAGGCTATCTGTTCCTGTTCGGTTCAGGCCAGAAGGTTTTTTCGTAGTTTAGTATACGTCGATTGTTCGCATCCCTGTAACCCGACGATTCACAAGCTTCTGACGTACAACAGAACGACGAAAAATATTGATTTTATTGGCGATGTCATAGCGAATTTTGAAGTATTAACATGACTGAGATAGAAGAAAGTTTTGGGATTGGCACATCCGACTAGTTATTTTTAATATTCATGTGTAAACACAATTTTTATGACGTAATTTTCTTTATTTCCTGCTTTCAACACGTGATCATTTAATTATTATTTTAAACTTTCATTACTCTTTTTAATAGTCTCGCGCAAATACATTTTTTATTTGAGATAAAATATAATCATTTGCGCTTATTTAGAAATTGGCAATAATATAAAAAATGACTTTTTCAATAGCAGATTTTTTTACTCGATTTTTAAGGATTTTTTGAGTTTTTATTGTCCGACCATGATAATTTTTTGAATTTCTGAAAGCTTGTTATATTTCGCGTATGGTGGTATGATTTTCGAATCCGTAGGATGGCTAGAAAAAAAGTAATAGCTCCTCAAAGAGTCCGTAGTAAAAAAGCTATGAGAATAACCCGGAATATCTACGCAGAATTTGATTGGTCCATTTCTAAATCGTTTTTGGCTCTGTTCCAGATTACTTTTTTTTAATATTAGAAGGATAGAAGGATAAAATAAAAACGAAAACCACAGTTGTTCAGTATTAATTATTGAAGTTCTATTCATTTTAAAATGTTTGCCAGTAAAATAAACAGCTTACAGGCATTTTTTTCATAGAATTTGCCAACTTAACATTTACAAACGTAATACAAAAAAATCCCTGACGGCTCGGCCTACAGGCACAGGTAGATTTCGAAGACGCAGAACGTGGGGTGCCTGTTTGTCGGGAATTGCGGAAGAAATGACCTTTTTGCGATGATGCTGCAGTTGGAACCGCCTACTTCGAAACGAAACTTGTTTGCAGGCGGAGCCAGCAAGGATTTTTTTTTTTTTTTTTTTGCTATAAGAGTTGGTCCTATAAAAAACAGGTCAATATAAAAGTTTTAGATAATATTAAGAGGAATTATAATATATTTAAGCGGATTTAAAATATTGGGAATTGACGAAGTTATGAATTTTTTGCTTCTAAAACCCCCCCTTCCCCCCCCTTAAGGCAATTTTTAATTATATCAAAAATCTGTCATACATACATTTTCGGCCCTTTTTCTAGAAGTAACAATAACTTTAAACGGATTCGATACGTATAATAATAAAGAAATTATGAGGATTTTTCTGTTTTCACAAAAAGCCCCCCCATTTCCCCCCCTTGGTTCGATTTTGCCCATTAACGAACTTGACCGAGATTTTATGACCCTTGATTTTATGTATCAGTTTGGAAGAGATTTATGCAGAATTTTTCCAGTTATCGTGGTCAGAAGAAAGTGACATAGATAGATAGATAGATAGATATATAAACTTTTGAACTGGGGGTGGTTTTGGGTTCTGGGAGTCATGATCGGCGTAGATCTGCAAAAATTTTTCAAAATTTCCAACTTAGGTGAGAATGTAATAGGTAGTATTTCTTACGAAATCTACCTAAAAAAAGACTTTGAATCGATCACATAGTGTCAAACAAAGCATGTAGAAGAAAAAGATTTTTAAAAAATGTCACGTAAATATGCAGAATTCAGTGTATTTCAGTAGTTATTACTTAACTCGAATTTTGAAATAAAAAATTATACGTAAACGACTTACATTTAGCAAATGTTTTGTATAATGTAAATACAAAGTAATGTAATTGATGTGTATATATATATGCAGGATTTGAGTTTAAACATTCTTCATTTCCTTTATGACGTGCGTCATCATCAAATTAACTGACGTTCTAGTATTTTTATTATCCATTATTTCAAAGCACGAGTTACAAAAAGTTTGGACATACATATATACATATATATATATATATATATATATACAGGGTGTTTCAAAAATGACCGGTATATTTGAAAAATCAATAAGAACTAAGCGGGCAGTGATAGAAATACACCGTTTGTTGCAATATGCTTGGGACAACAGTAAATTTTCAGGCAGACAAACTTTCGAAATTAGTTACAATTTTCAACAACAGATAGCGCTGCAGTCTGGAAAAATCTAAACCACGATATTTTGCACATATCCACCATGCGCAGCAATAATATGGCGTAGTCTCTGAACGAAATTACCACATACATATATACATGCACACACACACACACACACACACACACACACACATATATATATATATATATATATATATATACATACACACACATATATATAGTTGGTATATATTACTGATAAATTTAGCATTAATTTAATCTTAGAAGAGAAAACAAATGATGAAATATTAAAAATACGTTTATAATTATTAATCTGCAAAACTTAATTAAAAGATTAAATGACTAAATTTCTTTGATGATGTAAGTACATTTAGTCGAAATAAAATTCATAATTAAAGTATTGATGACATAACACATCTTCATTAATCTGTATTGTACTCGAAATATTTATTTATTTTTCCATTTGAACTTCAGTATCGAGCAGATTTCTATGTTTGCTATAAAAGTAACGATATAAAAAAAGGAATTTTCAATTCGGACGTAAGATTAAGGGAAAGGTATATTAAAGTGGTTTAACATGAATTATGATAACACAAATGTAACTACAAAGAATATATTATAACAGAAAAATGGTGTTTTAATTAACGAGATTTATCTTCAGATCATTTAGCTAATTATCCTTTGAAAAGCTTTTTCTCTAAATGAAACTCCTTTTGAAAAATTACAGATAAATCGTAAATTACTTTTAATTATTTGTAATTAATATACCATGCATTATTCATTATAATTATCTTACACAAACCCGATAGTTGCGTCTTGTCCATTTTAATTAGTTATTGTTTTCATTATTGCCTTTCTTAAAATTTATCAATTAAGTTTGCAAAAATAAATACTCCCATAAATAATACGATTTATTTGGTTGTTAAATTTTGTTATTAAATTGCTCATATTTATTTAATTGTTTTTAGAATTTTTACTATTTGACGTCATTTTAAAAATACTTATTATTATTATTATTATTATTATTGTTATTATTATTATTATTATTTGAACAAGAAGGAAAAGTCATTCATTAACCATAGATTATGAAGCACTTTCCAATATTATAATAATATTGCTACGAAATTTTATATTTCGGTTGGATTAGCAGGAATCTGTGAAAACAAAAACAAAAAAAAACATATTTATTTTTGCTTTAACAATGCCCTTTACTTGCGAGAATATTGGATTGTCATGATCACATTTTGTAACACAAAATGCAAATAATCAAGACATAAAAAAAATGTCAATAGCTACTCCCAGTCTCTAAATTAGAAACATTTAGGAAGCGTCTTCAAGGAATACAACGAATCAACTTCGTCTCTAATTTCACAATAATACCGATTCACTGATTATCAAGCGACAGTGTTTAATTTTATTCTCTTTACGACGTAAAAATCTGTTAGGTTAGAAATTTTGAAAAGTCGAACGTATGAATGCGTGAGTATGTTAACAGAAATGATGTGAGTCAATACGATCCTTTTCCTTGATCTTTATTTTTTTTATGCGCATTCGGTATGGGTGAGTAAGAATTAAAGGTTGTATTCGTATGCAAATGCTTTAAAAAAATTGACTCATCGGAAATCTCTCTTTCCCTTGTCAATTTATCTTACGTTTGAGGGCAACAAAATATCATTAAAAAATATTTATTTTTATAAGTAAGTATTTCTAAAGCATGATAGCACCATACATTTCTTTCTAAAAATACTTTTAAAATAATGCAAAATATACCTGTAATGATGTTTTAGAGTAAGTTTGGAGTGCTAGAGTCCAGATCAGCTGATACGGAAAGGAATTAAAGACGGCAAGCAATAGTATGGGGCTCCTGTGGCGTAGAGGCTAAAACGATGCATCACTGTGGGGTACATCGGTTCGATTGCCGTTACTTCCCTTTGATGTTCCTTGTTTGTACTTTCCTGTTCTTTGTGCTGTAAAGACTGGTTTATCCATCTGTCCAATTCCACGACGGTTCATCAGTAAATCCAAGGAAAGAAGTTCACGAGCCAGAAGATAAACGTCGGTATCTTCGCTGTGTTTTACTCAAGTAATAAGTCTCTGTGCCTTACTGAAAGGCTCTAGGGAAGGTTTTTCTAACCATGTACCGGTTCTGGTACATAAGATTTCATCTGCTACTACACGAACCTTCTATTTCAAATGCATTGGATTTAAAAAAAAAGAGCTTTGAGGGTCTCTAAGCATATTTCTAAGCTCAAGACAAACCAAAATCCTTTAGAGAAATCTTTTTTTTTCCGTTAAAGATAATGAACAGTGAATAGTGGGTGAGTTCATGGTTAAGTAACAAAACAATAACTAGTTTCACTTGTGTACAATTTTTTTGGTGACAATGGAATAGTAAAAGTATATCCTGAAATAGAAGAGAATAAAAAGAATATAAATGAAGTACCCTTTAAGTAATATAATAATATAATTTTAAATATTAGCTTTCAAAGAATATGCAAATTAGGAACCCTGGGGAAACATGATTTTTGGGGGCCTCCAGAATATTTTAAATACTTATAAATTTTACTATCACGCCTATTTTAGAGTGTTGGGGACACTTTGAGATTGGATCCCTAGCACAAAGTGCGTTCAGAGCCCTGTTGTAAATAAATCCCTATTAGCATTGTCTTCATTAACAGGTGGTGTGGCAAAAATATAGAGGAAAGTTGTCCAAAATAGGGACGCTAACATATTTTCGCCTACCGAAAAAATATATAACTGAAAAAAATCGGTCAAGGTATTTTACTTTTAGAGTAACTCTTGTTGCCATTTTCCCTTTTTTCAGAATTATTTTTTAACCTTTACAATAAGCCATTATGCCCAAATAAACGTTTATACATCATTAAAGAAGAACTTAATAAAAATGATAATACCACCGATTTCTCCAAAAATTAAAGCATACAGTAACATATTCCGTGGTGTCACTAATGTCCCTGTTTTAGCAGACAATGACGTATGCTAAAAAATATGACGACACCCTGTATAGATGTAAGATAGTTTAACAAGCAGTATGTCCAAATGTAGCTTAAATCTAGAAGAATTATTGCAATACTTATGAAATTCGAATGTTCAAAGATGACTCGATCAGTTCCAATACAGTCCATGACGAAAATCGGAAAGAGAAACTGCCAAAATTAAACTCTGTGGAAAACAACATATCAGTGAAATTTGTCAATAGCACATATTTCAAAATGACATATTGGTAACCATGAATGATAGTAACATGTTGGATCTTAAGATGGCAACACATTCTAACGTCCCCATTTGACCAGCCGTCCCCGTTTTAGACGACTTTCCCCTAAATTGTTATTTAGTGGTACGACAGTCTAAAAGTTTGTCAACTCCTGCTTTTTGGGGATTTCAAAGCAGTGAATCCTAATACAGTGTTAGTCATAGTCACTTGTGCTATAAAGGAAGGATTGATTTAAGTACATTTTCTTTTAGAGATAGACGTTTTCTTGGATATGTCTAAAAATTACAAGAAACTGTGTTTGATTATTCACTTTCTGCATGATCTTAGAACTTGCAGTAATTTATGATGAGTCGTGAAGGCCTTGTTACTACTTTTGTGGCGTAAGTAATCTCGAAAATTCTCGATAATTAGGTTCTTAGGGCTTGATCATTAGAATTTTGCAAATGGAAGTCTGGTGGTATTTTTAATTTATCACAAAGTTGTCTGGTTTCCATGTTAAGTTTGTCGACTACGAAGACTTCTATACTCACCAACTCAATTTAAATAATATTTTCAAATATCTGTAAGATTATATTTATTTTTTTTTAAATGGGCGTCTGTGGAGAAGATTTGTTTGTTATTTTTTAGTCATAATGAAATTTCGTTAAATTTGAGAGCATATAAAATCATTAAAATGCATTTCAAGCACAGTACATAATTTAGAATTCATACTGAAACAGAATTTAAAAGCTGCGTATGGTATAAATTGCGAGAAGCATAAAAATATGGAAATATTTTTAAGATCATTTATCATAATTTACATGAATATCAAAATAATTTCAAATAAATAAAATGTAAATGAAATGCCTATTATGAAGAATAAAAAAGAAAATAAAAAGTGCATATTTAAAAAACCTTTAATTTCTATGATCTAGTCTTGACATTTAATTAATTTCATTCAGGCATATTTAAAATTAGGTTTCTTAGTGCTACTTTAAAAAAATAAATTGTATACATTTATACTTAATAAAATTACTTCAGTTTAACGATAATGAATTTTGAGTTGTGCAGCAAATAAGTCACGGACACTCAGGGAAATTCTAGAATTTATATTGCGTTAGTGACTGCATGTTAATTGAACTTAAGTAAATGAATAAGTACAGATTTCTTTACACTGTATGATTTCTGTCTCATTTAAGCTTCATTAAAATACTTAAGTCTGAAATTTCTCATACTTTAAAAGCCATAACTTTTAAATTAAATGATCAGCAACTTGTTGTTAAGAGAAAGTATGCATAAAGTCTTTTGAATTCTACATACAATCAAAGATTCAATCAATATCGTCAAAGCACTTTTAAGAACACATAAAGTTCTTTACAAAGTTTGAATGCTAATTAACTTGGAAACGTACTTTGAAGTCATTAGCTATTTTATGCGCTAAAAGCACTGTTTAAAATGAAGTTCAACTTTACGAAGTCCGCTATTCTAAACTTTTGCGTTTGAGATACATATTTTAGAAAGTTTTAAAGTATTTTTTTCATTAGGTTAGGTTATGAAACTATTTTATATAAAATTTTATTTATTCATGCATACATTTACATATTAATTTCAAATATTTTCGAACCAGGCTGCGTTGTCAATTAGTTGACACAGTAATAAAACTATTTAAAATCAGACTTTGATTTTAAAATAAATTGTTCAAACGATTTTCTCTTATACGTTTTTTGCATATTTACAATTTTTAAAAGCTGTAAATCGATCTCACAAACAATTTAAAATTATTTCAACTTCTGAATATATATATATTTTCAAAAGATTAAATGTAGAAAAAAAAGTTGTTGTTGGAGAAATATTGGATATATAATGTGATGATAAAGTAACTAGGATTTAAAAAGAAATTCTTAAAGCATTTATCTCTCTATCACTCACTCTGAAAAGTCTCTCTGATCAAGTTATGATCTCCTAGCCCATAGAGGTTTGCGTTTTTTACATTAAATCTATAAAGTAAAGATTACTTAATATAATTGATAAGTTAGGATTTTGTTATACAGGATGGTCATAAAGTCTTTCGCTGATTACAATAATTTATTACAGAAAAACTAATATAATTAGGCATATGGTTGTTTCAATATATTGTGAAGACATTTATGAAGTTTTTAATACAAATAACTTACGTCAGTAAATTTCAATGTGAGCACCCTTGGTAGCTCGAAGAATGTCAAGGAGGTATTTCCTTTTTCGCCACGTATTAATAAACATTTGGGCTGTCACACTAGACATATCATGTGTGATCCCCACCTTGAGTGTTTCAATAACTTTTATTGGTGTTGCCAAACACTCCATCCTTTATGTACCCACAAAAGAAAAAAACTAGAGAAGTTGGTCCATCCCGTCTGCTACATCTTACAGGAAATTTGTCATCAAGGAGCTGACGAACAACGGTGGAGACCGGACTAAAAAAAAACAAAAAAACTTAAGAACATGACTTTTCCATAGTAAAAATTTTACAGTATTACATTCAATGGTTATTTCGTAATATGTTTTGTAATCAGGGAAAGACTTTATGACCACCCTGTATTTGCATGACGCAAGTTTCCATGAAATCATTGTAGAGGTAAAAAGAAGGCCTGTAAAGAATGTTCTTATTTGATATAATTAATAATATTTTAAATAAATGATAAAGTATTTAGAGTTATTGAAACTGAAAGCAGTATACTGAGGCGGTTTAGTCGCATACACTCGAGAAATTCTAGATTTTATGTTGTGTTAATGACTGCATGCTATTTAACTTAATTATAAAAATATTTATAGTATAGGATTTGTATCCCATTAAATTTTGATTAAAATAATGAAATCTAAACTATTTCATCCTTGAAAACAGTGTGCGTACAGTTTTTCCAAAATAGTTTTTCGCCTTATTTAATCACAGGAAAATGTTATAAATTCTACGATTAAAGGAATTGACTGCAAATGCTGGGATTATAATATTAAATCGAAATTTTCTGCTCGAAAATAGTGTTGTCAGACTCCTTGGAAAATTCAAGGCGTGTACGCACCTTGTAAAAGTAATAGCTGTCAAATTAAATAATCAGCAGCGTGCTGTTTTGAGAAAATATGCGCAGATTCTCTCGAGTTTTACATGCAATGAAAGGTCTATCAATACCTTCAAAGTATTTTTAGGAACACCTGAAGATCTCACAATACTAATTAACTTGGAGACGAACTTTGAGATCATTAACTTTTCAAAGTCCGACATTCTAAACTTTTGCATTTGAAATACTTATGCTAGAATGTTTTAAAATCAATTTATTTTCGGAAAGTTCTTATCTGTTTTAGAGTATGAAATTTAACTGATTGATACACACATTTACCTATTAATTTTAAAGATTTTTTTAAATATACTTTATTGTTAATTATTCCACAGAATAATAATGTCATTTTAAATCAGGCTTTTATTTTACAATAAATATTTAAGTGTTTTCTTATCATGTTTTGAGCTTTGTTTTCAGTAGTCTGACGTTCTAAACTTTTGCATTTGAAATACTTATGCTGAAGGATTTAAAATTAATTTCGTTTCGGAAACTTCTTTATCTATTTTATGTAGAAAAAAATAAAAAATAAAAACTATAACGTGTAAGAAAAATTGATTTTCGCTTTTAAAAAGCAAAAATCGATTTTTCATACACGTTATAGTTTTTTTAAGTTTTGAATAATGTTCTTTGCAAAATTAAATAAATAATTTTACAAACGATAATTTTAGTTTGATGATGCTTAACAAAGAAATTGAATAATAAAATAAATGAAAAAAAAAACACGTTTTTATTAAAATTTACAAAAAAGTCAACTTATATTATAAAGCACAAATGTATGCGTCGCTCAATGCTGACGTCATAATGATGCGGGAAACAATGTGGTTAAAATGGATGAATGTTGCAACAATGGACATAATTTCTTTTCAATTAATATTAAACAATCGCAACAATATTTCTATGGATAAAATGCTAATTTTTGGTCGGCGTCCCCCCCCCCCCCACACACACACCCTTAGGGATCAAATTTTAAAAATCAATCTCCAATTCATGTATTGCCCCCAGAAATACACAAATATTCCAAATTTCAAAGCTCTACGTCAACAGGAAGTGGGTGAAATATGAGTAACAAGATTTGACAGCCATATAAATACAAACAGAATTGTAAGTTAAAAGAAATTATGTAACTAGTCGGATGTACCATTCCCAAAACTTTCTTCTATCGCACACAGATTTCGCATACACTAAAAAGAATCAGCACCAATTTATATCAATGTCTAACTGAAGCTCAAGTTTTATTAAATTCCGTGCATTATTTCTTGAGATATGACTATCGCTAAAATCGTGTAAATCCTTCAAAATGCTGCATAGCAGCGCCATCTGCTGAGCGATTTTTACCATAAAATAATCAGCACCAATTTATATCAGAGACTAACTGAATATAAAGTTTTATTTAATTCCATGCATTATTTATTGAGATATGACTATCGCTAAAATTAGCGGGCGAAGCCCACTATTCTGCTCTATCATAATAATATCTATCATGTGGATATATTTAATAAAAAGTAGTTTCCCCCCTCCACATATAACAAATACAAACATTTCTTTATTAATTACATCCATTGTGCCGATAGCGTGAAGCCCGCAAGTCTGTATTTTAATATGTGTTACGTTGACTAAATAAGATATTTAATAAAAGTCGTCCCCTCCCCATCTCCACAAATATAACTAGTCAAATGTGCCAATCCCAAAACTTTCTTCTGTCTAACACAGGTTTCGCATACACTAAAGACGAATCAGCACCAATTTATATCAAGGTCTAACTGAATTTAAAGTTTTATTAAATTCCGTGCATTAGTTCTTGAGATATGGCTATTTCTAAAATCGTGTAAATCCTGCAAAATGTAGCATAGCAGCGCCACCTGTTGAGAGATTTAGACAAAAACCTAATCAACAACAACTTATGTCAACGTCTAACTGAATCTGAAGTTTGATTAAAATCCGTGCATTAGTTCTTGAAATATAGTTATCGTCATAATAATGAAAAAAGTAGCATAGCAGCGTCATTTGTTGGGCAATATACACGAAAACGTAAGCAGCATCTATTTATATCAAGGTCTAACAGAATCTGAAGTTTGATGAAATTCCGTGCGCTAGTTCTTGAGATATAGCTATCGTAATAATCGAGAAAAAGCTGGTATAGCAGCGCCACATATTGGGATATCTACAGCAAAACAACCAGCGTCTATTTATGTCAAGGTCTAACTGAACTTGAAGTTTGATGAAAATAAGCGCATTAGTTATTGAGATAGAGCTATTGCGGAAATCGCGGAAAATGTAGCATAGCAGCGCCACAAAAACTAATCAACACCAATTTATATCAAGGACTAACAGAATCTAAAGTTTTATTAAATTTCGTGCATTAGTTCTTGAGATAGAGAGCCCACAAAATTATTGTCCCCATACATACAGACAGACAGACAGAGTCACAGACAGACATTTTTTAAAAACGGTCAAATCGTGTTCAGGACCTTCTAAAACGTATAAATCCGTCGAAAACTGGAAGTCGAAAATTTTCATGAATCCAATACTTTCTTCTTGTAAAGATAGAAGAAAGTAAAAATCATAGTTATTTCACTGAAAAAAATTAATTATATCGTCTGTTATTATGATTTGATTAATTTCCGTAATAAAATAAGTACATTTTAAGTTGGCAAGATTTTATCTTTTGTTGACAATCACCCAAAATGGGAAACGTAAGTCTAGCTTTGAAAATTTCAGAACTTGAAATCCATATTTAGACTCTCTTTTCATTTAATATCTATTTCTCCGGAAATATCTCTCCAAATAACTGTCGGTAGATTACATAAGATTGCTATAATTAAACATTTTTAGTATACAAATTCGGTTTTTAAATTCAGTAATACGGAAATAATATGACTTCATCTTAAATAGGACGTAATCACCATGGCAATCTATTATCATTACCTGTCATGGGATATCATTGAATTAATTACCTATGATAGGATTTAATAGAATGAAGAAAACTTTTATTAATATCTTTTTATGTTTTGATTCGATTTTCATAAAATTTGAAATGGCACGGCAAAATTCTACAACGATTTTATACATTAAATTTCAAACCATTCGGTTGGGTAGTTTTTGCGCTGTTATATGCGGACAGACGGACGGACCAGACGACGACTATAGATGCTACGTATTTATATAATTATGAATACGCCTAAAAATGCTGATTTTATTTTATTAAAGCTACAAATTGTAACTTGATATAACTATTTCAGGTTTACGTTATAGAATTTGAAAATTTACTAAAGCAGTCTATTGTCAGACACACGAGACATTCTAGATTTTATGCTGAGTAACACTTTCCATGTTAACTTAGCGTAACTAGGCGCAAAAGTCTTTATACTATATGATTTCTGCTCTATTTAATTTTCATTAAAATACAGAAATCTAAAATTTTCCATAATTTTAAAGTAATAACTTTAAATGAGATAATCAGAAACTTCCTTTTATATTAAAATAAGCGAAAAGTTAATCGAGTTTTACATACTATCAAAAATTCTCTCAATATGTTGAAAATAATTTTAAAAGCACATAAAGCTCGTTATAAAGTTTGAATACTAATTAACTTTAATATGCACTTTGAGGTCATTTAGCTATATCATTCCACAAAAGTGCCACTCCGAAAGTTTCAACTTTAACTTTAACCTCTCAACTTTGTATATGAGGTCCATATTCTAGAATCAGTTAAAATAAATGTTGTTTACAATTTTAAAACTTTGCCGTCCGCCTGTCTCGTAAAAATACTTCTATTCGTAAAATGTTGACATGATTGATTGACACCAGAATTTAGAAACAAATTTATTGGAAAATAAGTAAAATCTATTCTTCATGTACTTGATAAAAGGGAGTTTGTCATTCCAAAATTCTGGTGCCAATGTAACATTTAAGGATTAAAATTAAGTTACTTTACGTACGACACCATTGTGGTGTCGCCGGACGGCAAAGTGTTAATCTATACTAATATTATAAAGTAGTAAAGATTGTTTGTTTGTTTATAGGGGGTAATCTCTGGAACTACTGAAGCGATTTCAAAAGTGATGATGGCAAATTCATGGTGACAATCCCTGTTCCAACATAGGCTATATTTTATGTCGGTACCACTACCCCCAAGGAGGCGCAGGAGCGAAAAACGTTCTCAAATTTCGATTTTTTTTATACTGAAGGAGCTAGAAACATGAAATTTGGCATGGTAGTTACTTATAAGATGTAAATGCTCTCTATGAACAAATTCTAAAAAAAATCGAAATTTAAAAGGGTAAGATGAGCGAAAAGCATTCTAAAAACATTCTAAATTACAATTTAGAACGATCTAAATTATAATTTAGATTATCAATTCTGAACTACAGAACCGTTTTCAAAAGTGATGGCGGCAAATTGATGGTGACAGTCCCTGCTCCAACATAGGCTATATTTTATGTCGGTACCACTACCCCCAGGGGGCGCAGGAGCAGAAAACGTTCTAAAATTTCGATTTTTTTATACTGAAGGAGCTAGAAACATGAAATATACAATAATTTAAGTCATACTTACAGTTAGACATTCATTTCAAAGTTTTTCTAAACTTTCTATGTAACTAATTAGTCATCAATAGAATGATACCTTTACACGTAAGGGTTTTCTTTTATAAACAGAAAGATAATAGCTTTTTATATTTTGATTTTTTTTGCATGTTTTTTTGGCGCCTTTAATAGATTTCTGAAAAAAATATATCATTTTAAACTCTGGAACATTTCCTCCAAGAATTTAAAGTAAAAAAGAAAGTTGTTATAAGAAGTATTGCATGGTTGAAGTAATGATAAAGTAGCTACAATTAAAAAAAAACTAAAAATTTTTAAGATGCCAATATAATCGATTATTTAGCGTTTTATTATCTTTTTCATCACACAAAGTATCATTAAATAATTGTCGTGGTCCAAAGAATGCCGGCAGAGAAAAAATTCATTTTGTGATGTAAATTAAACTTTTTTCAGATTAATGACAAAGAATTTGGAGTTATTTGAAATTATTTGAAGAACTTTAGCCACAAAGAATGCAGATTTTATGTATCGTTAATAAGTGCATAATAATTTAAGTACAAAAAGTCTTTCATAGAATTCTACCTAATGCTTTTATATTCATTAAAATACTAAAATCTAAATTTCCTTTTACTTTAAAATCATAATTTATAAATTAAAGGATCAGCAACTTACTATTAAAAGAAACAATGCACAAAGTCTTTTGAACTGTTCGTAAAATTAAAGGCTCCATTAATTCCTTCGAAGTAATTTTAAGAGCAGATAAAGCAGCAGACTGATTAATTTGCAAATGTATTTTAAGGGCATTATCTATTTTGTTTGCTAAAATCTAAGCATTTTGTGAGCATTAAAAAAAGATAGCCACAGACAAATATATCAGTAATTACGCTCGTCATGATTTAAAGTGCGTCAGGATTGTAAATATGAAGAATGTTTAAAAGGAACTTTTAAAAGTTTATCTCAAAATATTCAAAACATACCATTTTTAAACTTGCATGCAAGATTTATCTTAAACTTCTATACATATTTAGATGAGATTTTCATGGATTTTAAGATTATATCTACGTAAAATCTTCGAGATTACTTGTTGATACGTATTTTTTTAATAATATTTAATTGACTGCGATTTTTAAACAATCATCGCGTTTTAGATGAATGTGAGTGTGATATGTCAGAAATCTGTTCGAAAACCTTTCGTATGATACCCATTCATGGTTCTGATTTTTGAATATGCATATAAAAATAGATGTTGGTTTGAGAATTAATATGCGCTATCTTACAAAACTTAAATTTTTGTATATTTTAGGAAAATTTATATTTGTAATTTTTTTAAAACTTGTGTTCAAGATTTCTCTTGAACTACTTAATATAATTACGTGGAATTTTCACGGATTTGTAGAGTATTTCTACATCAGTGGGGCTGTGCAAAGCTTTGTAACTGCAATCTCTGAGATTACTTGTTCCTACCTTTTTTATTAATTTTTAATTAACAGTGGTTTTTAATCAAACATCGTGTTTTAGATAAATGTGAGTGTTCAAAAACCTATCGTATGATACCCCATTTATCATTGTACGTTTTGAATGTGTATGGAAAAGGGATATTGGTTTCATAAATAATATGTATGATTACATCATTTATCGTTGTACGTTTTAAATGTGCATGGAAAAGGGATATTGGTTTCATAAATAATATGTACGATCTTAAGACTAAACCTAAATTTGTATATATTTTAGAATAAAATATATTTAAAATTTTAGCAATTTTTTTAACTTGCGTGCAAGATTTATCTGGAACTACTTAATATTTTTACATGTAATTTTCACGGTTTCATAGAGAACTAGCAGGCTACGACCGCTTCGCTACTCGACTTTTCCAAACGAACCTCGAATAAATAAAATATCTTTTAGTTCCACCTTCTATCGTCAGAATTCTCAATCTGTTCTAAACAAAATTCTTTCCGAATAAACCTCCGGAATGAGTCTCCGCTGCCTACGGCACTGTATAGCAGACGTTCTGCGCACGCGCTGCAAAAATAAATTAGTTCCACCTTACATAACCAGGGGCGCCATATATATATATACCTTTAACATTAACGCGATATTTAAATTATGACCAACACCCCTCCCCCCACCCCTCAAAATTTAACCAGTGATCTTTAACATTAACAAATATCGGTAATTTTTGAATTGACTTCGCACTTTATTTTCTTTCATTTTCAGACAGTAGCTAGAGTAGAAAGAAATATTCAATAGTACTCTTATCCGTTGATATGCGGCGAATACAGAAGTGCACAAATTTGAATTCTCTGTATTGGTAATTAGATTTATTTTCCCTTTTTTAAATATAAAGTACGAACCAAATTACGCCGCTTCGGAAGTTGCGAAGAATGTAAAGTGCAATTTGGCTACCTATCATTTTGCACTTAAAAAAAAAAAAAAAAAAAAAAAAAAAACGTAGTTGTTACGTACGTAAGAAGTAAGTAAGAAGACGTCTAAAATCCAATCTATAATTACAAATGTGCGCGTTAGTAACTTTAACGTCATAACGATCCGGACAACAATGAAGTTAAAATGCATAAGTTACAACAATAGAGATAATGGTTCAATTAATAATTCAAACATTCGCAATGTTATCTGTATAGGAAAATTGAAAATTTTGGGCTAACGTTTCGACGTTTTGGGACGTTTATTTCGTTTCAGGATCACTGTAGTTGCTTCGGCTGTGTTTTAATATGCATGCATCTAAAATTTAACGATTCTGGCTTCTAAACTGTCGTATTGTATAGAAAGATAGTCATACAGACAATTTTTCATTTTTATATATTAGATGTCTATATTAGTGGGGCCGTGCAAGGTTTTGGCACTGCAACCCTTGAGGATTATTTGCTGATACGTTTTACATTATTTTTTAATTAATTGTGATATGTAACTAAACAATGTATTTTAACGAAATGTAAGTGTACTATGGCAAAAGCCACTTCAAGTACCTTTCGTACGATACGCCATTCATCGTTCTGCGTTTTGAATGTGACAGGAAAAGGAATGTTTGTTTCAGAAATAATATATATGATTTTAAGAGTAAACCTAAATTTGCGCATAGTTTAGAAAAATACGTAGTTTAAAAAGAAAGTTGAAATTATTGCATAAGTTCATATATACAATTTTGAGGTTTGTGAGAGGAGTAATAAATAAATTTAGATTCAGACTTAGGATATAGACATCTCGCGAAAAATTCCGAAGATTTCGTGTAAAAATAGTAAGTATTTCAGGAGAAAAGTTTCGCGCAATTAAAAGCTCATTTTTACGTTTTATAGATAAACCACTTTAAAGTGTCCTTTAAGTTTTTGCTTGCATTGAGAAGATACATTTTCAGTTATTACTGGAATAATTATAGATTTGTTTGCGTGGTTTGTTTTAAGAAACGTTATGCGAAAACGTTGTTCATTCACATATATTTTATCAAAAAATCGGATTTGTTTTGAAGATTTAATACTTTAACAGTTGAATAATAAAACTTAAATATATCAATACCTCCCTCCCCCACTTCTTAAAAATTTATATATTTTTTTTTTCTCGAGTAGATTTTTTAAATGTTTGATACATATGATAAACAAGACTAAAAGAAGATGCATCTTCGATCGCAGAAGGAAACACTTTTAACACTTTTATAAATTCTAAATATATTTCTTTATAAGGTAAGCGTTAAATGCATACTGACAATTTTCGATTTTTTTTACTGCCTATGTGATATAATGATATAGAACGATCAATTTTCCCTTCACGTAAATTATTCTTGAAATACCTTCTAAATATATCGTCATTTATCAACATATTTTTTGCAAGTCATTAGTGCCAAAATCTAAAATACAGAGAATTTGTGACGATCATATTTTAAAGTTACCCAGAAAAATTTACTGCACCATGTATCATTTTACTTATCTTTTATTAACGTTCTTGAGACAAGGTTGAATTATTAAAATTTAGAAGGTAAGAAATCGATAATAGTTTTTGAAAAATATTACAATAGCCTTTAATTTAAGGATAAAAAATTAACGCATCAACAATACAGAAACACATCGTTATATCGTGCCTTGTTATAGAGCTTTTACGGATGTAACGCTTTTTTCATTTTTCCCAAAAAGAAAAAAAACATGTATAACTTTCAAAACTTTCTCAACATTTTTAGATTTTATATGAGTACAAAAATAAGTTTGTGTATATCCGTTATTATTAATTTACCTAAGAGATTTGCAATGTGCGTATAAATTAACGTTTCAAAATAAATATAAAACATTTACTTTTAAGTTAGTACCCTGCTTATTTTCTCAATGCTTTCGGTTATATCGTGCATTCAAGTATATGGCACTTTTGAGTGATTTGCTACCATGTGTATAAACGTCTGGGAAGTGTATGTATGTATACATTATATATATAATCAAATGAAAAATATATTTACACGTGAGTTTTAAACAGAAATAAAACTTTAAAATGATTAAATGATAAAGTGCGAAAAGCATTCAGTGGTGATAATTACACCATTTTTCAAACAATATAATTTGCTTATATCGCGTCTAAAAAAAAACTTCTTGACGTTAGAAAAATCCGGTACGTAGTTTTTACTTAACCATTTTATACAAGCTGATTTTCAAATGTGTAATAGATCTTACTTAATGTTGAAATCAGTCGTCAGCTGTCGCGGCAGTACTGGATGCGGCCTTGGAAACAGAAATATCCCCCAATAAAAGAGAAATGGATGATAACCTGATTACAGAAGATCGCCAGTGGTCATGATAATATCATTCGATCTTACGTAATCGAGTAATCTTTTTTAAAACGAAGCAAATTAATATGTCTTGAGAGTCTATGGGTGTATACGGGGGAGGGGGACTTCGAAGGGAGAAGGGCCGGCTACAGTTATAAAAATATCCTTCTTACGTTTCATATAAGGAAATATCATTTGTTCAAAGCTAATATTTGTTACAAAAGACTAGTTTATAACTATATTATTTTTTATTATTAATCTGAGATTAAGCGAGAATATGTTTTGTGTGGGCGGATTTCCAAGTATTATTTTTCATTTAAAAATTCGAGAAATATGCCCTTTCCTGGATTTTGAAATTTTATCAATATTTTTTTCGCTTGTCATTTTGAAAATTATAGTAAAATTTATTCTTCTCAAAACATTTAAGATAATTAAACACTAAAAGGAGTGGAAATTAAGTTTTTTAATCACAAAGTAAGAGCCTCACAGACATTTCGCAAACTGGCCGTTTGCTCTTAGCTATTTCGCGAACTGGCCGATTGTCTCTACCTATTTCGCGAATTGGCCAATCAATTTAAAACAAAGTTGGTCAATTCGCGAACTGGCCAATTTTGGGCTTTAGCCGTTCCATATATAAAATCCTCGCCAAAAGCGATAAATGGCTTCAGATTTTTTTTAAATAGTAAATATTACTACTTTTATAAACAAAAAGTACCGTTACAACCGGGAGAGTACACTAAAAAAGTATTTTTTTTCATCTGGAAAACGGAAATGTCAATTTAAAACTTTAGAAAAAAAAAAAAATATGAAAGCGATTATGAAATATACCTTTTAGAAAATATCTTTTTGAAGTAGTAAAATGCTAATCTTTTTTAAAACATAACATGTCGTTACAACCGGGAAAGTAGCATGAATTTGATTTTTCTCTTTTGAAACTCTATTGAGGAACAGCCGATTGCAATTTTAAAATGCAGAAAAACGGAACTTTTTTTCCATAGGTTGTCTTTAAAAATCATGGAATCTTCGGACATGCACGGAAGCGATGTGAACACCTATGAATTGCCAGAAATTTATACTGTTCATTAAGGTTTTTAATTAATGTATCGGCAAATTACCAAAAAATGAAAATTTTCATCTTCAGGTTTGATCGAACCTGTCTTCCTCTATTCTGATTAAATTTTGCATACTTTTATGCGCGATAGATTTCCCTACTATCGCCAACAAACAAATACATACATACACACAGACAAACATCTTTCTTTTATTAATACTAGGGCATCCAACCCGGACTTCCCGGGATAAAGAATATATGTGAAAACCATTTTTAATTTTTTGTTATTGAAAACTAATAGATTTTTTACATTTAATAATTTTAGTTAGATTGCCAGCTAACAACATCAAAGAAATCACTAAAAATTTCGTTATCTACAGCAGTTTTTTTATTCTGATAATTTCAGCAGTTTTAAACGTTCAATTACATGTCTGTTAAATCTGTGTTTTTTTAATTTTGTTATTGTTTTTCGTTGCTGGAGACAAATGCTGAAATTTTTATATTGTTTAAAGTGCAAATAGATTAATATTTTGTGATCGTCTGCAAGCGATATAGATTTTTTTTAAAAATCATGCTTGAAATTTAATTTAAATGCTATAATAAATCAGTCAATTAAGATACAGTTTTCAAACAGATTGCATTTGAAAGTAGATTTTTTTTCCTATATAACGGTGCTAAAATAAAAAATGCGCGATGTTTAGAAATTTGAAAAATGGCAATAGTAAAAATCGTAAAACCGAAATTTCATCGTCAACTGTTGCCATTCGCAAAATGACGTCAGCGTTACGCACGGACACGTTTGTCCTTTATAATATAGATATATAAATGGTAATATTTTTGAAATAATGATATTTGAATATAGTATTGAGGTTAAATAATTTTAATTTGAAAAGAGTTTTCATACCGTATGCAGGTTTCTGTAGGGCCACCACTAAAGTTCGTACATATTACGATCTAGACATTCCTTCAGTTAAAGATTTTTTTTATTTTTCAATAATTGTATTAAAGTATGTTGTACTCTCCTTTGTTACTTTCTTTCTTTGTATCTTTACAAGAAGAAAGTATTGGATTCATGAAAATTTTGGACTTCCGGTTTTTGACGGATTTATACGTTTTAGAAGCTCCTGAACACGATTTGACTATTTTTAGAAAATGTCTGTATGTGAGTCTGTCTGTGACTCTGTCTGTATGTGACAAAAATTTTGTGGGCGCTCTATCTCAAGAACTAATGCTCGGAATTTAATAAAACTTTAGATTCAGTTAGTCCCTGATATAAATTGGTGCTGATTAGTTTTTGGTAAAAATCTCCCGGCAGGTGGCGCTGCTATGCAGCATTTTTTGCGATTTTCGCAATAGCTCTATCTCAAGAACTAATGCTCGGAATTAAATAAAACTTTAGATTCAGTTAGTCCCTGACATAAATTGGTGCTGATTAGTTTTTGGTAAAAATCGCCCAGCAGGTGCCGCTGCTATGCAGCATTTTGCAGGATTTACATGATTTTAACGATAGTCCTATCTCAAGAAATATTGCATGGAATTTAATAAAACTTGAGTTTCAGTTAGACCTTAATATAAATTGGTGCTGATTCTTTTTAGTGTATGCGAAACCTGTGTGAGATAGAAGAAAGTTTTGGGATTGACACATCCGACTAGTCTTTTATACTGCTAGTACTTTCATTAGAGTAATATGCAGCAAAATATTATGAATTGTGAATAATTCTCTCTTTATTCCGAAAAAACTCGACATTTTTGGTAAATCGTCACCCTGATTGGCAATGAAATTGTGATTTGTTTATTGGCAATATTGCAGCAATATTGGCGAAATTATCTGAATATTTGCAATGTTATAGCCATTGTAAGCAATATTGGCCCAATACTGTTTGGCTACTAGTGAATACTAATAATTAAAGATATATTTATTTAAAAATTGTAAAATTGATCTATTATAGATAGATCTATTGATAGATCTATTGATATGTTTTGACTATTAAAAAGACACAAAAAATATTAGGTAATTAAAACAATATATTAGGTTTAATTTTTAAGTGAATCACAAATTATTTGCTCCGTGTAGTTTTGGCAAACTTGCTTGGACCTTTTTTTAAGCGTTCAGAATCAAAGTTAATGAAATCCATTTTTAGGTGCGTTCGTAATTATATAAATACGTAACATCTATAGTCGTCGTCTGATCCGTCCGTCGGTCTGCATATAACATCGCAAAAACTACCCAACCAAATGGTTTGAAATTTAAGATGTATTATTTTTGCAGAATTTTGTCGAGACATTTCAAATTTTATGAAAATCGAATCAAAACTTTAGAAGATATTAATGAAAACATTTATTAAGAAATTTGTACCCAGAAAAAAGTTTTGTTGAATCAACAAAAATTTGGTTGACCCAACAAAACTTTTTGTTTAAATATAAGTCAATGGAAATTTTGTTTGAATCAACAAAAAAAATTTTTTTTTTTTTTTTGCAATTCAAAAAAAAAATTGTATCGTCAGCAAAAAATGTTTTGTTAATTCAAGTAAAATGATTCAATTTTACTTGAATTTTGCTAAAACAACCAAAATGTACTCAACAAAACATGTTTTGTAGTTTTAATCAATCCCTTTTTCTGGGTGCGATTTTTAAAAAAAAAACAAATCGGTGCTTTCTTGTTATAGAAGCTTCCGAGGTTTAATCGTCAAGCGACCGAGATACTTATTTTACTACAGAAATTAATCTGCAGACGCTATTTTTCGTTTCACAGAATTAAAAATCATCAAGATCTGAATATTTATATAACTAGCTATAGTATGAACGTACCTCGTTTGCCACGTTTGACGTACAATTTCCATCTTGTTTCGATAAACCAAGCTTGTGCCGATTTCTTGCTCTATAGACAATAATTTGATCGATGCTGTTAGAGTCTGAGTTTCAGTTTGAAAATCTGAGGAATAAATGGGGCAAGAACCCCTATGATTATAAATGAAACGTATGATAACCCATTAACTTTACCAATTCACACCATGCTAAATTCATCCATTTCATCCATGCTAAATTTATTCAAGATTTATCCGATTGATTACCATTGATGTTAGGTGAACGATGGCATGAAGACCATCGAAGGAACTACAAGATCCTCTGCATAATTAACTTTACCGATCCACACCATGCTAAATTCATCCATTTCATCCATGCTAAATTTATTCAAGATTTATCCGATTGATTACCATTAATGTTAGGTGAACGATGGCATTAAGGCCATCGTAGGAACTACAAGATCCTCTGCATAATTAACTTTACCGATCCACACCATGACCCACGATCCACACCGATATTCATCCATTTCATCCATGCTAAATTTATTCAAGATTTATCCGATTGATTACCATTGATGTTAGGTGAACGATGGCATGAAGACCATCGTAGGAACTAACAGATCCTCTGCATTATTTCATTTGTTCCAAATATTAGTGGATAATGTTTCATGAACTTAATCCACTTTGATTCTGAGCGCCTCATTTTCTAAAAAAGAATCTTCTGTCTTTGGCCGTTATGTTCGTGTGTATGTGTGTATGTTTTAATTTTTCTCAACAATCACCGAACGAATTTGAATATAGTATTTTACACTGCAATTTTGGTAGATAAAGGAAGGTTTTAAGATTTTAAAAAAAGTCATTGCATACTATATAATTTTTCTAGAGGAACAAGTAAAATATATTAATATGTGATTATGTACTATGTATCAAACATGAGCGATTTTGGCGACTACAGTGCCTTTATAAATATGAGAATATAGCGATATATGTGCAATAGAATTTGATTGGTATAGAAGATTTCTGATAAAAACTTTCTGAGCTTACCATTACTTTTCAGTGTAATGTTTGTTGACTTGTCTAATTCGTTTGATCGAATTTGTCTAGGTTCCTCTTTTGGAGATTGACGACGTCAGCCGCATGCTCAAATTGAAATTTTTGTGTAAACTATAGAAACCCAATTTCCCAAATTTGGCAAAACTCGCGTGAACGAGTTCGATTACACCAGTAAAACATGTCAACAAACATTAGATTATACAAAATGGCACACTTGGCAATATGCTTTGAGTTTCGTTTTCGTTCAAAATCGTAACAACCAATAAATTTTTATTGATTGTATGTCCGTATTCTCTTGTAGTGTTACTCTAATCAGCATTATGAAGTTCTTGAGTGTAGGCTGCCATAGTTTGGACGCAAACGTCCAATCTGAGCATGCACCATATACGTGTGAAGCCACTCCCTTATTTATAAACGCACCCTTCTATCAATATAAATTAAATTGAATGTAGTTTAAGATTTCTACAAAAATAATCTGTTGTGCCAAATCAACCTTTCTAAAATACGCTAACTGACGTATAATAAGAAAAAAAAGCAATGTCCATAAATGAGTGCTTTTGCAAAATTGCAAGCAAGTCGTACCTTTAGTCAGTCAACTTGATGTCGCTTTGATTTTTTTGTCTGAAAATTACTTATTGTAAGGAACCTGATCAAGGGTATTCCATCTGATCAAAGGCGTAATCAATGAACAGCTATAGAGATTACATTAGCCCTTTTCCATTTTTGAGGAGTTAAAAGGATTTTTATCATCACATAGATTTCCGTCACTAATTGCAGTGGTTCGAAAACTACAGTTGCTGAGATCACAGTTTTTCTTTGAAATTAAAATTGTCTGAATGATGTATGATATTCAATTTAGGAAAATGCAGACATAAAATGTCTGATGAGAAAGGGACAGAAAGTATGAAGTTTTTGCAATATATAGATTTTTTTTTTTCGAAATCGATATTTATAGATTCTTGTTTCTAAGAAAGTTTTTATTTATATTGAGCTATCTTACGTTGTCAGCTGAAAATAAAACATCTATAGTTAAGATCTTTAGAAAAACAAGAAATAAAAACCCTCAATGAAATCGCCTCGTTAGATCATTTTTCTTTCGCCTTCTTTAGTAAATACCTTTAAGGTCCGGAAATATCTGCCAGTCTCTGTTAGAAAGTTTGTATTCTTTTCGCTAAAATAAAACCCAGGCGTATTTCTTATATATCTTTAGAGGGTATCTGTTATTTGATCTTTTATAACAACTAAAAAATACATTGGGAAGTTTAATACTTTGTCAGCAATATTAGTTTTTTCCACAAAAAATGTGTATATATATAGACAAAGTAAATAACTTTAATATTTTGTTATTGTACGATTGTTAAAAACAATTTAAATTCATAACTTCTAATTTAATTTAATGCCGATCACATCTTATTATAATTTGATGAAAACTTACTATTTCACTGAAAATTGCAATAAAAAAATATATTGTGTATTACTCCTAATGTGTATTGTGTATTATTACTAATATGATGTCCGATTGTCGAAATTTACAATATCTAGTGCAAGTAAAATACGTGCAAAATTGTGTATAATGAACTAAAAATACGCAATATGGGATCTTTTAGCCACTAATTTACATTTTAAAAATTGTCATTGTATTGGGTATAGTTTTTTTAAGACACCTAAAAGATATATATGATTAACTACTGCACATCAAACATGAATATTACTGGCAATAATGTGATTAAAAGTCATTGTGTTTAACAATGAAAAAAAAAACAGTTAGAAAAAAACTCCGTTGAGGAAAAAACGTCTCGCTAAAAAACGACAACTGGCGGACAATAAGTAGATAAAAGCCAATAATTTAAGAAACAACTACTTAATGTCGGATTTAAAATTTTTTTAAGAATTACGCATTCATACAAATTACAAGTAATTGCTGCATGTAGATCTTTAACTTGAAAGCGTTACTTTCTTTTTAATTTTATTATCAGCGTTTGATATATTACTTATCCATCATACGTAGTATAGGGTAAGTCTTGTAATTGTTTTGAAAATCGAAAAAAAAAACAATTTTGACGGATTTACACGTTTCAGACACTGGAGATTCCTAACAACATATTTTTAGAAAAAACAATTGTCGCCCGTCTGTCTGTGTGTCTGTGTGTCTGTAAACGCTCTATCTCCCGAACAAATGCAGATAGAGATTTAAAATTTGGTATGTACTTAGTATGTAATAATGGGCAGAAGCTTATTGAATTTCAGTAATGTCGATTATCCGGAACTATTTTTTTTCGGACTCTTGAAACATTCGTTCTGATAAAAGGTATATACAAATTTTCGAAATTGTTTTTTTAAGGATTGAATACAAAAGACAATAAAAAAACATAAATTTTGCATAAAGAATGAAGTCGATCGGATAATTAGTTGCCGAGATATTTTTAATCACATTTTCCATACTCTTCGATTTTTCACGACCCTGTATTTCATTCAAATTTCAATTCAAAGATATATTTTAATTGGTAAAAAGACGCTTAATCCGACGCAGTAAGCTGTTAGCTAATAGGATTATCATTTTTAGAGTTATAAGTATGTTTCTGTTATGCAATTCAGCAATAGAGCATTTAAAGTTTAGGACGTCATCAAGCCAGGATTTTATTCGAATTGCAATGCATTTTATAAATAATTTACTCATGTTTTATTTTCTTATTTTACATTATGCATATCCATGATGGGTAAGTTTTACGGTAGCCCCCAACGACTAGTTTTGTTATTGCAATCAAGTTTCTTTGTGTAAAAATTACGGTATTTTGAAAGTGACTGCATTATGGTACATAATTGCCTAATTTCTTTCATCAATAAACACTAGTTGTAACGTTTTGTAATGTGAATGAAATAACGTCGTGATGAAACTAATATGAAACGGTGATACTACGTTATGTCTGATATTCAATTTTTGCAGTGTGGGGAGTGGAAACGTTGAAAGATAGCATCGTTTCATGGTGTTATATAATAACATACAATAATTACTTGCGTATCGACATTCGCACATCCATACTTGCATCACAGAGGGTCGTTAAAACTACCGAACTGTTACGTTTAAGTAAAACTATATTTTTTGATACAAGAGTCAATCAAATATCAACCAGAATTTGCTATTTAAAATTTATTGAAAACAGATAAAAAATTGTCGTTATAATATAATTATAATATTTCTTAAAAATTCCCTAAATTAAAAATAATAATAATAACAGTAGGAAGATATTTTTTTTTACTATAAGATATTTTTAATATAATGAATAATGCTTTTTATCACGCCAAGCTAATGTTAAACCAATGGTAGCGTTCTTTTAAAAATTCTCGTTTGCAGTTTAATACTTTTAAATGTTTTTTTTTTTTTTTTTTTTTTTTAAATCAGTTCCGAAAATAAACTAGTCGTCGGTGGCCACCGTAATACTTACCCATCATGGATATGCATAATGTAAAATATTAAAATAAAAAATGTGTAAACTACTTATAAAATGCATTGCAATTCGAATAAAATTGTGGCTTGATGACGTCATAAACTTTGAAGATTCGATTACTGAATTGCTTATAAAAGAAACATCCTTATAACTCCAAAAACAATAATCTTATTAACTAGCGGTTTATTGTATCTGATTAAGCGTCTCAGTTCCAATTAAAATATATCTTTGAATTGAAATTTGGATGAAATACAGGGTCATGAAAAATCGAAGAGTGTGGAAAATAGGATTACAAATATATCGGTCACTCATTATCCGATCGACTTCATGCTTTATGCAAAATTTATGTTTTTTTATTGTCTTTTATATTCACTCCTTAAAATAAACAATTTCGAAAAATTTTATATACCTTTTATCATAACGAATATTTCGAGAATCCGAAAAAAATAGTTCCGGATAATCGAGGTTACTGAAATTCAATAGGCTTCTTCCCATTATTACATACTAAGTACATACCAAATTTCAAGTCTCTATCTCAATTTGTTCGGAAGATAGAGCGTTTACAGACACACAGACACACAGACATACAGACACACAGACGGACGGCAAAATTTGTTTTCTAAAAATATGTTTTTCGGAATCTCCAGTATCTGAAACGTGTAAATCCTTCAAAAAAAATTTCCATTTTCAAAACGATTACAAGACTTACCCTATACTACGTATGATGTAAGTAAAAAGTGTCCTCAAAAAAAAAAAAAAAAAAAAATCTAAAAAACACGAAAGTACCGGTTAGACTTCGACATTATTTAAAACTATTAAAATGCAAACAATAAATTTAAAAAAGGCGCTGCAATTTCTTTTTCATTAGCTTGCGATTGTCTCAGCATTACTTGCGTAGGATCTTAAAAGTATAATGTGCCCATTGTCATCTGCTGATGACACGTCTTTGAAAAGACCTCATGGCGTAGATTTTAAGTATGTACCGTGATTCTATATTGGGATCTAGAAAAGTTTACCTAATCATAGAAAAAAATTCCATATCTTTCGGATTTTCTGATATGACAACACGTAAACTTCCAAAGACAAAACTTCCCCTACAAACAAGCAATAACTTAAGTTGGACTTCTATTTTGGGAAAAAAAGCAGCGAGTCTCATATTTTGACTTTCTTCTATCATTGCAAGAACAAAGTACTGGATTCATGAACATTTTCGACTTTCGTTTTTCGGCGGATTTGTACGTTTTAGAATGTCTGGACCACGAATTGACTGTTTTTACAAAATGTCCGTTTTTGAGTCTGTCTGTCTGACTGTGTGTGTATCTGTATATGACAAAAATTTTGTGGATGCTCTATCTTAAGAACTAATGCACGGAATTTAATAAGATTTTAGATTCAGATAGACATTGATATAAATTAGTGCTGATTAGTTTGTGGTGTAAATCGCCTAACAAGTGGCGTTGTTATGCTGCATTTTTCACGATTTCCATGATAGCTATATCTTGAGAAATAACGCACAGAATTTCATCAAACTTCAGATTCTGTTAGACCTTGACATTAGACGCTGATTACGTTTTAGTGTAAATAGCCCATGAAATTTCGCTGCTATGCTGTATTTTATATGATTTTCACGATTATATATCAAGATATACTACACAGAATGTCATCAAACTTGAGATTCAATTAGGCATTTTTCTATGTTATCGTTGATTATGTTTGGTGTAAATCTCTCAACATGTGACACTGCTTTTCTGCATTGTTCAGGATTTACATGATTTTAGTTATAGTCATATCACAATAGGAATGCACGAAATTTAATAAAAGCTTAGATTCATTTAAACCTTGATATAAATTTGGGCTGATTCGTTTTTGGTGTAAAGATCCCAATAGATGGCGCTGCTTGGCTGCATTTTTCAGGATTTCCGCAATAGCTCTATCTCAAGAACTAATGCACGGATTAACATTAAACTTCGGATTCAGTTAGACGTTGTCATAAGTTGTTACTGATTACGTTTTGGTGTAAATAATATAACAGGTGACGCTGATATCCTGCATTTTTGGATTCTAAAATGAATAATAAAAATAAATAACGCTTTTGAAATATTAAAATGTATGAGATAGAAGGAAGTTTTGAGATTGGCACATCCGAAGAGTTTTTTTTTTCTTTCACTTGACTGTTAAATTTATCTAAAAGTTCAATGTATCTAAATGTTGTAGGATTTTGAATTTTCGATCAATTTTTAGTGTTATGGTGGGATTTTAAATTTGTGTGCTACTTACTTAATAACATGTACTTTTTGATTAAAAAAATATATATACACGGTGTTTCTAAATGAATATCGGGGTTTTAACGCTTTGTAGTATCTGTTATATAAAACTTAAAACTTAATACTTAATACATAAAATGGAAGAGCAACTCAAACAGTTTGTTGGTACCTGTGCAAGCGCATGCGCACGCAATGTTTCTGCCGCCATCTGTTAGAAAGCGCTAGTAGCAAAAATGGCGACTAGTGGACAGAAAGCATTTTGTGTTCTGTAGTTTGAAAAGACCGAATATGTAGTTACTGTGCAACCTGCGTTCCGGATAAAGTTCAGATGTGATCCCCCAAATTGAGGCAGCTGTTGCAACAATTGCCCACAAACACTAATTAACGTTTGGGAAGAACTGAGCTATCGACTTGATGTGTGCCGTGTGACGAAATGTGTTCACATTGAACACTTGTAAGCTTGTAGGTAAAACTGTTTGAGTTGCTCTTTCATTTTATGTATTAATTATAATTTTAAGTTTTATGTAATAAATACTACCAAGCGTTAAAACCCCGGTATTCATTTAGAAACACCCTGTATTACTCTTTTTTAGTGAAAACAATACAATACAATCTATAAATTTGAAAAAAAAATATATATATAAGAGTTTACTTATAGGCATTGGAGGTTTAAAATGATATTTTAATGTAGCATTAAAAAGCTAGCTTTATATTTTTATGAAGTAAAACTACAATAAATGTGATTTAACACAATAACTTCAACATTTTTCAAAATTTTTAAACGAAATTTAATGCAATTTGTATCGAAGAAAACTAACTGAATGATTAAAGAAAAATATTAAGAGAAAATATATTTATCATCCTGTCTTTCTAAAATATGTTATGACACATGAGTTAATGGAATAAATGTATTTATATGAAAATAAATGCCTCTTTAGAGATAAATGATGAAAACTTTTAACTTAGAGACGCAACAAGAAATTTAAATCTCATTTTGTCAATCTAATGAACTTACTCGACGCAATAATTTGTTTTAAGCTAACATAAAGCCCTGGCAGCTTATATTTATCATTGATAATTAAAAGCATTTTACAAGATGAAATACAATTTTAGATTAGTTCCAATATAATATTTTCTTAACTTTTTCATAAAGTTCTGATTTGGAAAAACTTGCTTAAATTTCTTATGCTTGTAATATAGGAGATATATATTCGTAGTATTTTGGTCAGCGAGCGGCTAGTCATTCCTTCAAATCACCAATTTACTGAAGTGAATATTAGTGGATCGCAGTTAGTTCTTGGGAGGTTGACCACTTGGAAAAAGTCCATTTCTTTTGGCTACTGTATACATGGCACGTGCGTGCACATAAAATCTGTGCTATAGCATGTCTTCTCCCATTTGAAATTGGGAGGTAGGTGAGGGGCAAGGAGCAGGAGATATCCCTCCTGGTAACAATAAAATTATGGGTGTTCTCTTGGGAGCTAGTTTAGATCGCTCATGTAGAAGATTCCTGACTAAAGGGAATTACATTTTTCTCAATATTTATGGTCAAAATCCTGAATTTGCTTGTATCATCTAAAAAAGAAAAACAATCTTATATGAAATATTTAGCGAGCAATGTCACCTTAAAAATATTTTCAAAAATTAGTGACGGGATAAAAACTAAAGATTATGCAGGGTGTCAAAAAATACAAGGTGATTTAAAAGTATATTTGAAAGTTTTTTTTTCATTTCCTTCATGATTTTTAGAGGAGTTTTTCCAATCAAAAAATATACAACTAAATGTGCAAAATCAGTGCTCAGCTATTGAGACTGAAGGATATTTCATGTAACTATTTATTGCACAATGATTAGTTTTATTTCGGTATGAAGTTGAAATCACAGGGTGAAAAATAAGGTGATTTATTAACTGTTCCAGCAAAAGCCGTTCGTATTGAATAATTAGCATCTTTAGCGTAAGCTGTACTGTTTGTCTTATGTGCTTACTGAGATAACTCTGAATCAAAATACCATCTAGCTGTGTCTTTTCGTACTACTACCAACAAACTCTCAGACGCGTATGATCATATTGCGATCGCATAATTCATATGTTTCATGGGATTACGGAGTTTTTCCGTCAGGTAAAGGGTGGGGTAGGGGTTGGGGTTAGGGGTCAGATAAAATGTATTTGGCAGCTTTGGCAGCATAAAACAGTAAGCACTTCACCACTTGAAATGAAATATAATGAAAGACTTTAAAATAAAATTATCATACAATAAAATAGCAATCCTGCAATTATTATTTCAATAACGCTCACGAAGATTTAGAAGAGGGGAACGTGGCTCTCCCTTATTCCTGGCAGCGTACGCCCCTGTATGCTTTAAAATATATAACTACTATATAACTAGAGCTCATATGCAAACTCAGTACTTTTTTTATTCTACATAAGTAATTCCAGACTTCTTAAAAATGTTAAATTTTGAGTATTTTACCTGTTAAAATATAATAATGGTTTAAAAGGGTAAAAAATATAAGTTTCATATGTCACATATCTTTTTATTCATCTACAGAAAGCAAGATCTAATTGCATATTTTCATTAGTCTGTTAAAATCAAGAAATTATTTCAATTAAATTATTTCTTAATAAACTCATCATTGTAAAATTCGATTTATTTTTGTTTCATAGTTCCATAAGACTAAATTCTAAACAATTAAAATATTACATTTTATGTGTATTATCCTTTTAAAATATAAAAATTTTAGAATGTGATAAAAAAAAAATGTTTTGTGTTCTAAACATTACAGTTTGTTGACAGAAAACAAGATCTAAAATCATTATTTTGGTTTGTTATATATTTTGATGCCTGAAAGGAGTATCCATATCAATTTATGCATCAAAGTATAAACAGAAGATGAACAGGATCTATCCTGCGTCTCATTTTACGTCTGAAATGAAAATTTCACGCCATAAAACATGTTATTCCTGTAGTAGAATTGGCATTGATTTGATCATTCAATCGTGATAAGAATGCTTCAAATAGAGAGCTAATGATTTTCTTTTTTAATGCAGGTCAGGATAAATTTTTTAGAATTATTAAAGAGAACACAAAAAAATATATCTCGTTAAATATTATCAATATGAGTTAGATGCAGAATTATTTATTTTTTTAATCGCTTGAAACAGGCCGTGTCAATTGTACACTGTTCAAAAAAATGTGGTAGGTTGAAGCAACAATTGGTGCTTCACTAGCTGGAACCATAAGATGGTGAAACCGTGTTCCAATATTTGGAGCTATGGTTCAACTGGACCTCCAAATGCTGGAACGAGATTTAACCATTTTATGCTTGCAGCTACCGCAGCACCAAAAATTGATTTTACCTTTTTCTTTTTTAATGCAAGTCGAGATAAAATTTTTAGAATTATTAAAGAGAACACGAAAAACATATCTAGTTAGATATTATCAATAAGAGGTAGACGCAGAATTATTCATTACTTTAATCGCTTGAAACAGGCCGTGTCAATTGTACACTGTTCAAAAAAATGTGGTAGGTTGAAGCAACAATTGGTGCTTCACTAGCTGGAACCATAAGATGGTGAAACCGTGTTCCAATATTTGGAGCTATGGTTCAACTGGACCTCCAAATGCTGGAACGAGATTTAACCATTTTATGCTTGCAGCTACCGCAGCACCAAAAATTGATTTTACCTTTTTCTTTTTTAATGCAAGTCGAGATAAAATTTTTAGAATTATTAAAGAGAACACGAAAAACATATCTAGTTAGATATTATCAATAAGAGGTAGACGCAGAATTATTCATTACTTTAATCGCTTGAAACAGGCCGTGTCAATTGTACACTGTTCAAAAAAATGTGGTAGGTTGAAGCAACAATTGGTGCTTCACTAGCTGGAACCATAAGATGGTGAAACCGTGTTCCAATATTTGGAGCTATGGTTCAACTGGACCTCCAAATGCTGGAACGAGATTTAACCATTTTATGCTTGCAGCTACCGCAGCACCAAAAATTGATTTTACCTTTTTCTTTTTTAATGCAAGTCGAGATAAATTTTTTAGAATTATTAAAGAGAACACGAAAAACATATCTAGTTAGATATTATCAATAAGAGGTAGACGCAGAATTATTCATTACTTTAATCGCTTGAAACAGGCCGTGTCAATTGTACACTGTTCAAAAAAATGTGGTAGGTTGAAGCAACAATTGGTGCTTCACTAGCTGGAACCATAAGATGGTGAAACCGTGTTCCAATATTTGGAGCTATGGTTCAACTGGACCTCCAAATGCTGGAACGAGATTTAACCATTTTATGCTTGCAGCTACCGCAGCACCGAAAATTGATTTTACCTTTTTCTTTTTTAATGCAAGTCGAGATAAAATTTTTAGAATTATTAAAGAGAACACGAAAAACATATCTAGTTAGATATTATCAATAAGAGGTAGACGCAGAATTATTCATTACTTTAATCGCTTGAAACAGGCCGTGTCAATTGTACACTGTTCAAAAAAATGTGGTAGGTTGAAGCAACAATTGGTGCTTCACTAGCTGGAACCATAAGATGGTGAAACCGTGTTCCAATATTTGGAGCTATGGTTCAACTGGACCTCCAAATGCTGGAACGAGATTTAACCATTTTATGCTTGCAGCTACCGCAGCACCAAAAATTGATTTTACCTTTTTCTTTTTTAATGCAAGTCGAGATAAAATTTTTAGAATTATTAAAGAGAACACGAAAAACATATCTAGTTAGATATTATCAATAAGAGGTAGACGCAGAATTATTCATTACTTTAATCGCTTGAAACAGGTCGTGTCATTTGTACACTGTTCAAAAAATTGTGGTAGTTGAACCAACAATTGGTGCTTCAGTAGCTGGAACCATAAGATGGTGAAACCTTGTTACAACATTTGGAGCTATGGTTCAACTGGAGCTCCAAATGTTGGAACGAGATTTAACCATTTTACGGTTGCAGCTACCGCAGCATCAAAAGTTGATTAAACCTACTACAAAATTTTTAACAGTGTATAATGTAAAACTCTAAAGGAAAAACTTGCAATGTGTACAGGGATAGCCAATAGGATCGATTTGTTCGAATGATGTCACAGAACACAAGATCTAGTAACTCAAATTCATTAAAGTGGCTTAATTATTGCTTTTAATTTTTGTAGAATTACAATATTAATAATCACATAAGATAAATACGTTAAAAAAAGACTCTTTAAAATTAAATAGCTTAGAAGGAAACAAAGATGATTAAAATAGTCATAATTTTGAAGCTCTAAAGGAAAAAATGTAGATTTTACAAAATATTTCTCTTTATTTTATTTAGCCAAAAGGAATTTCTACAGAGTTCGTTAACAAGTGTATAGTCGTCAGAAAAGAAAAAAAGAGAGAGAGGGAGAACCCCATATTTTTTAATCTTTAAATCGTCGCAGTGAGATGTGAGAGGTACCTTTCGACTCGGCATTTTGTAAACTTTTCGAATATGAATATAAATTTAAATGTCTTCTACATATTAAAGCCTTCTGACCGCTTAATTTTCGTTTCAAATCCTTTTGACCGATATGTAATAGACCAGTATCTCTTCATTCTTGCATATTTCAAATCCCGTGTATTTGAAATATGCAGTAGATTTATCACTTGCATTTTCACGCTGTGACTGTAGAATTTTTAAAAGAAAATTGTGTATTGTATAAATGTTTCTACAAATGCCTTGCCAGTGGAAATCACGGGATAAGCGGTCAGAGGGTTAAGAACTGTGCTGTCTTTAAATTTTCAACTAGTAATACTAAATTTGATTTCTTTGAATCAAGGTAGACCGGAAAAAAGTATCGTTTATATATACTTTGTTTTAAATCTTCATAGATTTATAAAAGAAAATGTGTTAAGGATTTATCTATACAATTTAGAAAAATAAAATTACTACTTTACAAGTAGATGTATTGGGAACATTCAATAAAATGATACAGAAAGTTTTGGTGTAAAAACAAACTCACTTTATATTTAAGAAAAATTCATATTTTTTTCTGTTTAAAATCTAATATTTTCTTTTCTGTGGATACTTCGATAGGGTTCTTCAAGCCCTCATAAAATAAATCTCAAAATATATATATATATCTCAAAATGTAATTATTGGAATCACCTCTACACTTACAGACCCGTATTTTTACAATTGTGGCACGTTTTCTGTAAAAATTAATGTAGCTAACAAATCATGTTTCTTAAATATGTATTTATCGCTAATTTTATATAATTAAAAAATTGTCTTTAAATTGAAAAAAATCCTGTAATATCTTTGGGTCTAGGCGTTGTATCTTTAAAAAATTGATCGGATGATTTTTTGAAAAGATATAAATAAGTGTTTGTCAGATGAATTAGCATTAGCATCCTCAAACTCTGAACTCATCTAACTCTACGAAAGTTTAAGAAATGTATACAATCGATGCCTTTTTCCGGACTATCTTGATAAAAGGAACTAAAAAATGGTCTTAAATGTGGGTGTTACCACTGTAAAATTCTAAGTAGGTTCAATTTTTTATATGTAGATAACTCCTATTTTAAAATTTGTAATTCGAAAAGTTTCAATATTTCAAATTGAAAAAGTAGACACAATTGCGATTAAAAAGTATGGGGATATTCTCTCTCTCTCCCTCTCTCTTTTTTAAAAATTGCACAATAGCACTTCTTTACAACACCATCCCCCCAAAAAAAGAAATGTCCACGAACATGACACGGGAATAATTAATTGCCGACACGGCACAGATCTGCAGCAGAGGAAATAATAGCCTGAACACAGTGTGAGTATTTTGAAAGAAAATCTGCCCGAGTCTGTATAAGCCTCTATTAAAACATACTACCCCCCCCCCATACACACACACCTCAAGAAAGTGTAATCCTCGGTGCACCACTGTGTATGTGTATGCCATGCAAGCATTTTCAAAAGGTGAGATTACGTTGTGCAAAGTACTGTTGCCAATTTATCGGATTTTTTTATTCGAAGTATTTATGACGATTTCTGAATAGTTGCCTTCACTTTATTTAATCATGGAATCTGTTAGTAAATAAAGCAAACATTACCAGTCTAAATTTCTGGTAGATGAATAACAAAAAAAATCTGCTAAATTGTCATCATTAATGGGAATGTGACAGGATGAACTAATTTGGAAGGGAAGAGCCTCGCAAAAGTTCTTGCACACGTCCCCGTTTTCGCTGAGGGCGGCTCTGATTGTTGAGCTATTGATTAGGTTTATGAAAATTTCCACAATAGCCACTATTAGTTTCCTTTGTTGTAAAAAAAGTGTAATTAGTTGCATATATTGAACTTCAATCATTGAAAAGGGACATTGTTATAATCTTATTTTTACTGGGCTAATTTCAATAGTACTTAGATCAGCCATACGGAACCTGTCCGCATGTGGCTCGGCGTACTATTGTGTGCGGCCCGAGACACGTAATCATTAATCCATGTTTATAAAATTAATTATGATTTTTCATAACGGTATTTAAGACCTTCATTTTTGTTTTATATATTTTCATAGGGAGACAAAATCTGTCCTGCTATTTATAATTAATTAAAAAGTATGTTAAAACATCTTAAATGTCGTTTTCTTGGTCAAAAGGTATTTTTACATATTTTTACAAAAATTATTTTCACATATTATACATTTCTTAATATTCAACACTAATCAATCATTATTCCGAATTAATTAAATTTACGCTATGTACTTCTATAATAAAAAAAATAAGAAGTTTTAGATTTAGCAAAAAAAAAAAAAAAAAAAAAAAACATGATTTATTTGAGAATATCTTCTGATTTTTTTTTCTTTAAAGCTTGGAAATTCTACATTTTTATATTACTACGTTTATACTTACAAATACTGCTTTTTAGGGTTGAAGATTTGTCGCATAAAAAATTAAAAATAAAATATTTTTGCACTACTATTTCAAAATAACAAACTTCTCGGAATATTTCTACAACGCTTGCAATAGAAATCTATCACGAAGTTTATTGTTTGAAAATAGTGGTGTTAAAATTTTTTGGTAACATTTTTGCTGCGACAAACGTTCAAACCTACTGATAATGTTAACTTTGTATATTACTATGCTATACTATTTTTCTTATCCTACTATTTTAATCGACCCCTTTTTTCTATCCTTTTTAAGTGTGTTGCGGCCCGCCTAATGTCCTATATATATGTTTGCGGCCCGCGAGGGGAAAAGGTTGAGTTTGGCTGACTTAAACTGTTAGTTAATATTTATCTTACGCTGTTAGTTAAGTAATTTTGTGAGGAAGGTTTTACTTATGTTTAGATTTACATTTTCATATGGTGCCTGATTGCATAGTTATGCCAATATTTGTGCGAGGCGTTATAAAATAATCCTGCAACTGATATCACACTTCTGCCGCTGGCGTCTATTTTTATATTCTATTGTACCCCTATTTCCAAAAAAGTGTTGTTTGTGGTAAATTACTCTTGAAATTGCTTTAAAAGTGTAACACAAAGACTAAAAAAAAATGTACGAATAGAACAAGACAATAGTCGCCAGTGATCGTGTAAATAACTGACCCCCTTTATCGTGTGAATAACTGACAATGACAGTTATAGTTTCGTCTCGCCTCAATATCTACTCCTATACAATCATAAAATTTGAACGATTGGTACCTTTCTAACATAATTACCAATTTGTAGGATATTTAAAGTTAATTGTAAAAGTGTCTATTTTTCTTAACTTTTCAGACACGTATATAAAATCCGCCAAATGGGAGCTATTTTTTCTGTTCATTTTTCTTTTCTTCTTTTCTCATGAATAGTATATAGAATAAAACTTGCTAAGACGGAATAACAAGAAACTTGAAAGTAATTAATTGTCTCTTAGACAGGTTTCTGTCTTGGTAGTTATTAATTGTAATGTAATTGTATTTTTGTGTTTCGACTATACTATAAATGTTTATCTTTAGCTTCTGTACTTGCAGAATTTGCTTTAATATATTAGAAAAGTCAAAGCTTCAAAAATATTAAATTTCCCATATTCTATTCCATAAAATCTGAAAAATATACGAAGTTATTTAAAACAGATGTTTTGTGTCACTTGAGTTCGTTTATAGAAAATTATGTCTGTTACTCGAGATTTATTAAAATCAAAATCAAAAATATCCTGAGTATATCGATCAAATCACTATATTTGGGAAAACAGTTTCTACGTCATAAAACATCTTAGTCCTGTAATCGAAATTGATGATGTAGGGAATTGATGATTTAGGATTTGATCATTGAACCATTTTCATCAATTTGAATCCTCATTTTTCTTAAACCGTACAGAGTTTTTTTTTTAGTCATAGAAAGAGTTTTGAAATGTATTATTTACAAAGTAACTTTTTAATTTTAAATGTGAGTGAAAAACGTGAACAATCAAGAAAATTTTTATGAGTGATCCCCAAGTTCAAAAGTAATAGACATTCAATTACTCGATAAAAGTAGACAGTACAAATATGCAGACACAGATAGGATTTTGTATAATAACTAAACATTTACTGAGAGAATTATTAACAATCCAAGTTACCACAAACAAGTGGTGTTTTAGTTGTGTCAGCAGTTTATACAGCAGCGAACCAAAGTACACAGTGCAATTAAAATTACGGGTGTTGAATTTAACGAATGACAAAACTGACTTGCTGTACTAAAAATACTTACGTCATTGCTGTCGTTGTATCTGTGAGATCATATGAAGTAATGTCCATATTTATACAATTTATACAGCGATATTTTCGGGAAATGTTGTAATTAACTAGAAATTTATGTTATTTTGTTTTTAATCTCAAAAACTAAACAAGTCGGATGTGCCAATCCCAAACTTTCTTCTAATTCATACATGTTAATACTTCAAAAGTCGCTATTACAGTGACTATAAAATAAATATTTTTTGTCATTCTGTTGTACATCAGCTGCATGCGAATCATCGGTTTATCTCGAAACACCCATCGTTTCACAAAGAAACCGATGCACTGTGGGAGATTTGTCGATTCTAGCTGGCCAAAATTATTTTCCAACTTATTTCTCTTGAACTCTATGTATTATTTAAATAAATGATATATTAAACTCATTTAAACAAAATTTATTAAGTTTTAAATCAAAGTTTCTTCGGAGATGGTTATTTTGAATTGGAAATTGATTAATTTGAGACATTAAAACTGAAATATGTATTTGATACATTTTATGTATCCTTCAATTAGGTAAAGCACATTTAAAGCGTTAAGACAGTTAATAAAAGAGTTAATCTAATTACTTAATAGGTACGTATTGTTGTAAGGCTTAATAGGTACGTATTGTTGTCTTAATGATACTTTGTTAACATAATGGAACTTAAAGTGATAAAATTATTTTTCTATCATAATACTACAAATTATTAAAAAAATATTTTTTTTCTAATAATCTATTAGAAATTCAGATACAAGACAAACACACGACAGATTAAATGAAAATTGCTTAGAAATTTAAATTCAACACTTCATCATCTGAAAGTTCTTTATTCTGGCTCTCAGAATATAGAGCCTTTTCTTCTATCTTGAAAAATTAACAACACAATGACTGCCTTTAGAAAAAAAGAGTTGTTTTAATTTTTATTTTGTAATTTTATTAGTTAGGAAAATATTTGAAGTCAACAATATTATATAAGAGAATTTCCTGGTTAGATGATTTTCTCAAGAACTTTCTTGCATAATGAAGTCTACAGGCACAGAAATAAACTGTCTGTTATATATGTCTTATATATATATATATATATGAATGTATGTAATTGTATACTTATACTTATCTCTACATAGCTGAACTTTATGCAAATAGTGGATGTCATAAGACACAATGGAGAAAGTTCTACATTATGTTTTCCATATCCAAAGTGAATTTCGAGAATTGTCTGGGCCAATTTCAATACCACTCGAAATTTGCCGGTATGTATTATATTTTATATGAATCTGCAATGAGATCGACATACATTTGACAACTTTCGGCCAAATTGGGCCATACATTTAAACTTTTGCGCTTGCAAAACTTCATGTGTTCTTCATTGTAATTTCCCTGTATAAACATAACATTTTCAACTGAATTCACCTTTTCGGACCTTGTTGCTGCTGTATAATGGTTCAAAAGTTTATTTGTGTGATTGACTTAAATCCTGGTGTCATTGATAAAAGAAAAATGGTACTTGAAGTAAAATTTCAAAAAATAATAATTTAGACTTAATAAGGTAAAAACAATTATAAAACCTAGAGATGCAGATAGATGCAGACAAACTAACTATTTAATGGTATCCAAAAGTTAGCTTTATCTTGCTTTTTTATATAACTTTTTCTATTTTAAAAATGACAATTTAAAACAAAAAGAATAAAGAGTTTTTTGCGACATTAATTATGAATTAACAATTGATCTGTTGAAAATTTATGCACATAAATCCGATAAAACAAAGTCCATATTTAGTTCGGAAGCTTCCATAATATAACACTATTTTTTATTCTACTTGAAATAACAGATTAAACAACTATACTCAAAAAACGTGATTCATTCATAAAATAAGAAACACCATTTTGCATTAGTCTCTGGACCATACAACTATATTTATATCAAAACCAGGAGTATTCGCAGGGTACAACACCCCAACTATTAAGTAATATCAGGTAAAAAATAAATTATGCTAGGAAATTTTTTTTAATTGACTTTTGGCTAGCTAGAATCAGTAAATCTCCCACCGTGCGATGTACAACGTAACCATGAAAAGTCCTTCTGGTCTGTACAGGCAGGAAAAGATGGCGTCGCATACCTTGATTTTAAGATTTCAGCTACTTTTGCTAGAAAATATGAAGCTAAAACGCGTGGAACCAGATTTCAAAAGATTCATTCCCAGTTCTCGTCGATATTGAATTTTAATGAGCATTAAAGCCATAATTTAGTCTATATATTATACTAATATCTATATATTATACTAATAATTTAGTCTGTATATTACTATAATAATAAAGCATAAATTAGTCAGTCATAGCCAAGTTGACTTCATTTATGGCAACCTATTTTTCTTTGTGTTATATGTGTTATATCTTTAAAATATTCGAACTTCTCTAAAAGTTTTAACATCTTTTCTATTTAAATTTGAATGTGTGTTGTATTTCACTTCTACACTTTCTAGAATATGAATAATTACATGTTGAAAACAATATTCATAATTAAAAAGACTAAGAAATGTCGAAATTTTGAAATTTAAATTATTTTCTGAAATTTTAACTTTAAAAAAAGTTTTAATATGCCATTATTTCTGCAATAATTGTAACGTAGTTATTTTATTGTGGTGAAAAAAAATGCAGAAAAGGGATTATCAGATGTCTGTTGGTGGTACCATTTTCTTAAGATTTAAATGTAATTATATCTTAATAATAATTTTATTAAACAAATACCGTTTAAGACAATTTTAAGTTCCCTGTAAATTAAATTCTGCAGGATACGGAAATGACATCAGTTACAAAAGGAAACATGCGTAGCTCTAAACATTGATTAAACAGCATATAGTTTCATATATAGAATAACGTTTCAGATCTCTTTTCAAAAAAAGACAATTGTTTATCATTTTAATACAAAAATAAACTAAAAACTTAATAAAAACGACCTGACCAGATGTTGAGGGTTTATACTTTCAAAGCTAGTAGACTGGGGAATATAGGTTTTGAATCCATATCGCGCTAGTCGGCCTAACCATTTAGTATATTCAGTGATTTTTATCGAATCTTACGTAAATATAGATGATGTTCTCTTAAAAATAGATCCGCGTGGTAGACAATCATCCCCCCTCCCCCTCGGCCAATATCCTTTGTGGCGATAATAGGCCTTAACATATACTAATCAACCACCGAACGCAATAAAATGCGTTCGACTAATCTGCAGTAATTAATCACTTTGGAGCTTATTCAGTTGGCACAATTTTTCGTACTTTTCGGTTAGCCGGGCGCCAATGATATATGTACATATATAAATACATATGTATATACTAGTATATATACACATATATATGTATATATATGTGCATGTATACATATGTATACGTAGATATGTGTATATATGTGTGTGTATATATATATACATGTATATATATCACTGGCGCCCGGCTAACCGAAAAGTACCCAATTTTTTTAAATAGTAATTTCTACTTATTTAATGACGGAAATGTGCCCTAATAAAATAAGACAAACATTAATTTTCTTTATTACTGGTACCAATAACAATTGTTGTGTGTACTTTTTGAAGATCCATAAATGCACCCATGGTCACGAAAGGATTAAATTCAGCTAGACTCTTAAAATGTCTCATGGTGCAAGAGTGGGAATAAATGGCAGAGTTCAGGGGAAATTCAATTGCTAGAATTAAACAATTAAGTAAGAAGCATTGTCTCAGGCTCATCGATAGTCGTTCTCTAATCCTTATGATACGCTGTTTTGGAAGAGTTTGTGATGCGAACTGTACTCTACGCCGCGCGCCGTATGTTTCTGGGATATTCGTAGAATAAGGCGCATATTTATTTTGAATCGTAATAAATCTGCGTATATATTTACAATTATTGCATGTGACGTGATCATAACATCACAACAGGTCTCAAGTATCACAGTCACAAAGTATCATAGAAAAAATGTTGTCTTTAATTTGTCACATAGTAACTATCAAGTGACCATCATTTGTTGACTAAAATGTGATGTTAGAGTTACCAATCGCCTAACCATTTTCAAATCGTCACGAAATGAAATATATACCTGCATCATATTGACTTGTATACGGATAATTTTTCATGTCACGTGACGGCCATGATGAAAAATCGGAGTTGTAATTGGGGCACAGTAAACTAAGAGTTGGTCATACCGCATGGTTATAAAAGATTCACAGTTAATGATTTTTTAACAATATAACTATATCAAAAGTATTTATAGAGTTTTAAATTATTACTGTTTTCTTCAGATAGAAAATTAAATGTTGTTACTACATGCATCCGCAAGGTATATGAATGCAAAACTGTTTTTGATTATAAAGCATGTGTGTAAAAATAAGAATTTTTTTTAATAAAAAAAAAAGGACAAAGATTATAAACTGAAAACCGAGATTATTTACAAATTTTCAAACCCAATTGTAAGTAATTTTAATTTTTTTGCTGTGTATCTACAAATTACAATCTTTCAAAAATACTAAATCTCAGAAATAGTAAATCTAAATTTTATTCGTCGAAAAAGAAATAAAATGTTATTGGGTGAGGAAAAAGAGAAATGTTTTGCGTCATATTTTTTAGTTTGTTTACAGAAAGCAAAATCAAATGTTCTAACTGCAGAATCAATTTATATATTGAAATATAAACCGAAAATGGCCAGAATCTATGGACCATGTTATTCTAGGCGGAAAAAGAAATTGCACATCATAAAACATCTTATGGCTCTAATGGGACTGACACTGGATGAGATTATTCGGCCGCAATAAGAATTCCATTTTTTCGATAATATATGTTTTTAAAAATGGAATAATGTTACTTTTTTTTAAAGATTTTACAAGCATGAGAGAAAAAATTAAAATAATATAATTTTTTATTTACTTCTTTTCCCTAAATAATCCAAAATATTAGTTATTCGAATTGGTTTAGGATAGATCTCACACATATATTATTTTTTAAAGAAAGATTGTTGAAAAAGAAAACTAATTTCTATGTAAACTAATTCTAGGCTTTAACCGAATTCAACCTCCACAGTTAGTTTCATTTCGTTTTGTAATTTTAGAAAACTTAAACATAAAATGAAAACGCAATTTAATAATATGTAGACATGATATCGTTATAGAAAGCATTTATAAGGTGCATAAAGTTGTGACATATAAATGTATGAGTAAATCGACACCTGTGATCTTTTTTATGTTGCAGTCAGACTACGTGTATATATTTTTCTTTTTTTAAATATATATGAAGTTTAATTTTTTGCTGCCAAATTTGCTGCCAAAATTCAAGTTCTATTTCGTACCTCTTGTAGTCATTTAAATTTGGAAAATGAAGCAAGGTAGTCAAAACTTTAGAAATCGCTTAGTATCAGAATTATTTTCAAAAAAATATGACTACACCATTGATTAAATATCGTAATTTAACCCTCTATTCCCAATGCACCGTGTATGATTTTGTTTGGAAATTCTTGACAGAAAACTCTACAGGCATTCTGTAGTCAAGCCCATCTGTTGACTTCTTAGGGAACTAATGAAACCATTGATATATAATCAATACTTTCTGTTATAACCAGAGGCCTTTTATAACAGCCCAAACTTCCTTACGCCTTTCTCACATGGGACACTTCGAGATTGCCTAACTATTTCCTTTTTTCGATGCGGTTTATGTTTATCATGACTTGTAAAAACTGAGTTCTGGTAATTTTTCACTATTCATCGTTAGTTTAAAAGTTTTAGAAATCATATATATAAAAATTGTCATGGAATGTTTTATCCAATGCATTTTGCAGTGCGGTATTATACAAACTAAAGAAAACCGATGTAGCAGAGTGCCTAGCTAGTATTTTATAAGACTACCCTAGTGGTGAAGTAAGTTTTGACATTTGGCGTGTGATTGTGGTGTGTGGAATTATAACATGTTTGCGTGAATGAGACCCATAGAAGTGGGGATATTGAGTAGTTTCTTCTTCCAAGATGAGGTCTATTCTACTATTTCTTTAAGTTTCGCATAGTGTGTATGAATATTCAGAAATCTGATTGCCACGTTTTTTTCCCTAATGATATCTTAATTACTTAACCGTGTTTGTACAGTGTGGTAGAAAATGGACTGGATGGAATCTGAACGCATCCTGCCTTCGGGTATTTATGTTCTCCACGTGTTGGCCTCAAGCGTAATTTCCAATTAACTGTTTTGTATACAGAAGTGTCGGTTACAGTAACAGTGTCGCGAATTCAATAGTTTTTTTCCCATCTCAAAAAATGCCCAACGCGCCAAAAGAAGTTTTCACTTCAAATATACAGAGGTGTCGGTTACAATAACAGTGTCGCGAGTTCAATGGTTTTTTTCCCATCTCGAAAATGCCCAACGCGCCTAAAGAAGTTTTCACTTCAAAAATAAAATGAGTGCTATGAGAAATATCTGAAAAGTAAATTCTATCGTTCAGAACTCTCAGTGCCTTTTATGAAACTGCCGTCGACAAGTCGAAAGACTCACTATCTTTTTATGATTTAAAATCCTTTATTAAATCCAAAAACACTGATTTTATTTAGAATAAAAGTGATTTTTACATAAATGGAAGCAGTTGCATGTCGCGCGTTACTAATCATGCTATGATTGATATGTGATAGTTTATAGAAGGAATAATTTCAGTCATTTTGCAATTATAACGAAAGATAATTTTTTTCGTAATCTGTGAAACCTTGAGGACGTAGCGATGACTAAAATGGAGCACTCAATTGGCAAAGCTGTCACTTTTTCTGATATTTGGATATTTATTTATATCGGTTCAAAAGTTACTTTACATTATTGAACCAGACAAACGTTCATCCACGATTGGAAAGTATTTAAAAATCCGTAAATTGACTTACAATTTAAGAAACATTTTTTGAATGTCCTGTTAGTTTTCTATTCAATAGTACAAAAATTCAAATTACACAATATTTGGAATATAAGATATGTGCGAGACAAGCGAAAAAGCGATAGCGCAAGTCACTGTCACCATTGTTATGATGTGACCGTTATGGACGGACATGTTTTTACTTTATAATATAGATTCCAAATATTTGGACATAAATATTTGAACAGTAATGAAAAGTTAATAATTTAATGAAACACCTTTAAACGTTTTGTGACCCACTTGTTTTAAACGAATGATGTATATACTAAAAATCATTATGTTAATCTTTAGACACATTTTGATGAAAACTCATTTTTCAATTTGGCCTAAATATTATATTTTTCTGCGAAAATAGATAGATTGCTTGAGAAATTATTCTTTATCGAGTTGTCTAAAAAAATGTAATGTATTTGTTAGAATGAAAAAAAAATTAATTTAAATATGACAAATTATTTGTCGCTTTTTACAAACAAAGAGCTCTTTTATTTAATAACGCATAGCTTTTCTTTAACTTTCGATAGTTTGATAAAAACTACAATTATTTTTTCTTATTATGATGTAGAAAATTAATGATATTTTATTTTTGCTCCCTTTATACAGTTGTTTTATAGAAATTTTTCATGTCAACTAGGTTTATTAAACAATGCATTAAAAAGTCTTCGGAAATAACTTTCATTAAGAAACTTTGTTAAAGTAATAATAATGTATAAAAACATGCAAAAATGAGTTTCTAGTCATTAAATTAGCTTTTTTCACTTAGAATGTTTTCAAAGTATTTGTAAAATTTTTATTTATATCTACATAATTTTCCAAAAGAAAAAAAAATTACATGTTTTTCTTTAGTTTTTGAAGGTAAAAATAAAAAATAAAAAACCCCGAAAAACTAAAAAAAAAAAACTACTCTTCAAAAACAACAGTTTTATCTACTCAAAAATAACAAATGACGTCCATTTTTGAAGCCAGAGAGTAATTATTCTTTCTGGAAGTCAGTAGCCTTCAGGGAAACCCGAAAAGATATCTATATTTGAAAGTAGTTCACATAAAGCATTGATCGATGGTAAACTTTCGCATAACAAGTTCCTATAAGTCTTTTGCTAGAGGATATAAAAATATTTCACATGAATTGCTTATCCATAGCAAAAATAAAAATAAAATCACATAAACTGTCGACCATAAAAACATTTATTCTGCAATCCACTCCACATAGTTTCTTGGGGCAACATAGTATCATTCACCGGAAGAAACATAATCTATAAATAATGGTTTCGCTTTTTGAAGTGTTTATAATATTTATCTGAAAAACATCCTTATCTACAGTAAACTTTGCTACTTATAAAAATGGATAAATAAAGAATTTAAAGCAAAGAAAAAAAACCCAATTATTAAAGTTTGATGTTTAGGTAAAATGTTCGCTATTCTATATTTCGCATTTGTCCTTTAAAAGGTAATATTTTTGTCGTATCCAAGAAAATGTCATGGCACTTTTCTGTAGAATTAATGGTTTCGGAGAAATTACACTTCTTAAAGGGGTTTACAGGTTTGAATCGGAGACGGAACACTCCTCCGTTTGGGTGACTCAATGACTGGCAGTTTACACCTCCAAAACATTGCTTATTCGATAGATTTCACGTGCACCAGATGCTACTAGAGTACACTACGATATGTGGCTGTAATCTTCCCATCATGAATACCATGTCATTCTATCTATCACAGTCCTTAGAAACTAATGTTTATTATAAAGAAGTCTTCCGTTCATCAGTAACCTATGTCATCTATACAGTTAAAATACAAGCGACTATTTTTTCTCCATCTGATCAACGTTTTCTATTGTACTAAATTAAAAAATACTTCTTTTAACCAATTTCCTGCTGAAATAACTATTCTTTCGGATTTTTGCTTCAAACTAATATTTTACTTTAAATTGTTACTATTTGTCACACTACTGACAAAACTGGAAAGAAAAAAAGATAGCTGTATTAGTTTTAAAATTAAACAAGAACAAAAAATCATGCGACGGGCATAGATCAAGAAACACTTTCCATAACTAACAAAATATTATGTCATTTTTTATGTCATGTAGAAATGTCATTTTTTCAAACATGAAATGAGATATTTAATTAAGCGATTTAAAAAACGCATAACTCAGGTTATTTTAGTCAGGTTAATGTAACTCTGGTTACATTACTAAAAATTAAATAAAGACGTAATTGAGTAACGTTTGGCCGTTGTTGGTACATATTTATTTTTTATAATTAAACTTTTAAGGGTCATTTTCACAAAAATAGGCAAAAAAGGGTAAAACAAATTGTTTTAAACTTTTGAATTTATAGAATGCAACTATTTAAAAATATAATGCGCATCAGGATTTGATTGCTTTTCAAACTTCTCTTTCTATCTGATGCCTCCTAGTACTGCAGCCCCACCAGTGGCTGAGAGGCTCTGCTCTCAAAGCGGGTAGACGAGAAGTGCTGGGTTCGAAATCCTGTCACGCTCGTCGACCTATCGGTTCGGAGTTTTCCATGGTTTTCTTCGAACCTTGCCGTAAATACGGGTTAGGATCCCTTAGAAAGACCCCCACGGAGGGTACTCCCCCTAGGGCCTATATCCCTCGAGTAGATAATCGGCCGTCATAAATCAACCAACCAACCTAGTACCGCACACAATGTTTGATAAATGATCAATAAACTAGACAGTATTACTAAAATTAGATATATCAAGTCTACGGAGGAGAGAAAAATTAAGTTTTGAATTTTTAACTACTGTGGTTTTCTGTTTGCTAAAATGGTGCACTTCTTTTCATTTATTGCAATGTTAAAGCTGGTTAAAATTTGTATTATAATTATAAGTTAACTTTTTCTTACCTGATTTATGATGACAACGGACCACTGGGGTATTTTCCAATATCCAAATGGAACTAATAAATTGGAAAAGATTTAATATTTTTACAGCAGAACAAAGAGTTATATACAGGGTCTGTTCTGAAATTAGTAGGACTCATTTAAAAAATATATAAATATTCATGAGAATAGTACAAACGATTAAAATTTAAGTAGCACCCTTCCCCATCTACACACTGCTGCCAACGAGTTTTCCAGTTTTCGTATGCCTCCAGGAACGCCTGGACTGGAATGCTGTTTAGCTCCCTCGTCACGGCCTGTTGAACCGCCTCTACCAAGCCGTGATGCTTCCCCTTGAGCATCGATTTTATTCTCGGGAATAGAAAAAAGTCTGGCGGGGCCAAGTCGAGGCTGTAAGAGGGATAAGGCAGCTTGCCACATTGTGTTGGGCAAGATACGCCACTATGCGAAACGCTGTGTGGCTCGGCGCATTGTCACGATCTCAAAAATTTGGGTTTGAGGAATGCTCAATTCATCAGCAACCATTCTGATACTCATCCTACGATCACTGTTCAATAAATTTTTCACTTGCGACGCATTTTCTTTGGTCTTTCTGGTCGAAGGGCGTCCGGAGCCGGTCGTCGTCTTCCATTCCTTCCCTACCTTCTCGGAACAGTTTATGCCACTCAAGAACACTCGATCTACCTATGGCAGCATCACCGTAGGCCTACTTAATCATGTCGTGAGTCTCTTTGCCCGTTTTGCCAAGCTTTACACAACATTTGATCGCGTATCGCTGCTCCAGAAAACGCTCCATGATTTTCCTTTACGAGGCGTTTCAACAGGGGTTCACAGTACAAGCTACCTGCTCCCTTTAACGGCCGAGAGCCGACTGCCGATTTTTCCCAGCATTCCCAATATCCTCCTCCACCGATCGTATGCGGGCAGACTGTCTCTCGTCCGCCCGTTCGCTCAGGAAAAAACCAGTCCTACTAATTTCAGAATAGACCCTGTATAAAAAACAAAAAGACTTTCTTTCTCCCAAACTACCTAATGATAATTTTTGCACTTTTTAGGTGCATTCGTAATTATATAAATACGTAGCACCTATAGTCGTCGTCCGGTCCGTCCGTCCGTCTGTCCGTATATAACAGCGCAAAAACTACCTAACCAAATGGTTTGAAATTTAATATGTATAATCGTTGCAGAATTTTGTCGAGTCATTTCAAATTTCATGAAAATCGAGTCAAACCTTAAAAAGGTATTAATAAAAGGTTTCTTCATTCTATTAAATCCTATCATACGTAATCTATATAATAAAAGCAAATGTCATGTGACTGAGGAAAACAAAAACGGACTATCCACATCTTTCTCCATATGCCAAGTGGCCGTTTTAATTAAAAAAATTTTTTTCGAATAAAATTGCATTAAAGTTACATTTTTAGAAAGATCGTTCAAAAAAATTGTTTGCTTGAGAGATGAGTTGCATTAAAACATGTATAGATTCTGAGATAACTTCAGTGAAAATTAGGTTAACAGCCGAATATCTCAATCCATTAAAGTAAATAAACAAAATATTCATTCATCTTGATTCATAGGAATATTAACCATGGAGGAAATCATTCGCAAAGCAAGATCTCCATGGTGAATGTACAGAGCTGTCTGGAGTCGAAAAAAAATTGCATCTGTAAACATAGCATACGTAATAATAAAATAAAGGCATCCTCATTTCGTTCATAGCAGGCGATATAATTCATTTCACTGAAAAAATAACAATGATTTTTCACATTGTAAAACTAGTTATAGCACGAAGCGAACGCACCTCATTTGTCATGTTTAGCGTACAATTTCCACCTTGTTTATTTTTATTTTCAGTGTTCACGGAGGGTGACTATTTTGGATAGGGACACAGTTTATAAGTTAATTCCTCAGAAACAAGTAATATAAAAAAATTTTAAAGTCAATTCCTACTTTTTAATGATAAATATATAAAATAAACCCGTGCAGCATTAATGTCCCACGTTATCTTTATTGAACATTATTTTATAATCATCGTTGCGGTATTTTATTTCTGTGGCATCACTAATTTGAGATAAATCTTTCATTTCATTTATGAAAACGATGGGAGGAATTTTTCTCCCATTTAAAACTAAAATTAATTAATTAAATTTAATTAATGAATTAATATTTCAAAAAACTGTATTAACATAAAGTGTCATCCACTACGAGTTTTAAAAAATTATTTCAACATGAGTGTATGAATAGAAAATATTTTATTAACGATTGAAAATTTGAACAAGATATAGACAGAGAGAGTGTGAGCTAATAGTACGAATTTAAAAATACAACCAGTTTTAAAATTATCAATTTAGACTTTAACTAAAGACTTTTAATTAGTTATCATCGAAAAAAAGCAAAAAGATTCAAATTGTTTAAATATCACTGAAGTGAACGTTGCGTTGTGTTTTAGATGTAAGGACGTCCATGGAGGGGCTTTTGATTTATATTCATAAAAAGATTAAAGTTAAATATTAAAATTACTTTGTGAGAAATGTATTTAATAGCTTACTTAAAACTTAAATATGCATATGAATGAAAATATAAGAAAATGTTCTACATTTCCTAATATTTATCCATTCAGGACCGTAAAATGTACTTTTCTGCGAAAATGACCCATAAACCGTATACGAGAGTTTCAGGTCGGACTAGATCAATATGTAGCATGATTCAATTGAGAGTACCTTATTTGTAGTTCGCGAAAATGAATTTATTCCGATTTTATATGCAGGAAAATTAACTCAACAATATGCGGTAGATTCACATGTACAAGTCGAGGCTATCAATCTCAATTGTCTTCGCTACAATCAAGCAAAGCTTTGAACTGAAGAATATAGTGGTTTGCTTCATTTTGTTAAACGAGGCGATGCAAATGCTGGAGAGTTGAAGCTGGAAGAGCAGTTATTTTACCATCTACATTTCAAGGATCACCACGAAACATGAGACAACGCCACAACAATGCAATGGCAATTGCTATTAAACTTGGAATTAAACTTGACATATTTTGTACTTTCAAGTGGAATCCTAAGTGGAGGGAATTAACTAAAGACTTGAATCTTGGTCAAGCTGCAAGCGAAACAGACCAGACTTAGTCACAAGGATCAAACTGATCGCACATCCAACTGTATGCATTCATAAAAGACATCATTGAAAAAAAGTTTTGGCAAATCGCTTGGTTATATGCACATTAGTATAGAATGTGAAAAAAGAAAATTATCACATGCCCATATTCTTATAACTTTAGATGATCACCACAAATTTCGTGAACCATCTCAAGTTGAACGATTGATTGAAGCAGACCTACCAGATCCAATTGCTTACCCACATCTTTGTTAAAATTTTAAACGCCGCATGATTCACGGCCCAAGTGGTAAGTTGAATCCTAGATCATCCTGCATTGTGGATGGCAAATGTTCCCAAAGCAGTTTGAACAAATATCAAGGATACTATACAAGTTAATGTTAATGGATAACCATTCTATGGGAGGCGGTAAACTTCTAATATTTTGGTGAAAGAGAAGTCTATTGATAATCGTTATGTTTTACTATATAATCCCTTTTTGTAGCAAAATTATGATACAGTGATCAGTGTTGACATACTATTAAAAAAACCAAAAAATATAGATATTAGTACTACAGGGGTTAAAATATTAAATTCGAGAAAGTTTTTTTTTTAAATTTCTATTAATAAATCGCAAAAATGAATGACCCACAACACAGCCCATTGTTTGTTTACATTAGTAAATTTAGCACGATTTCTCAAATGGTTTGTAGATTACGCAAATAATTGAAATTTTGATACTTTTCAATGTTTTATAGAAAAACATGCTGAACAGATTTGATTTGAAGTAGAAGATATTTGTATTTAAGCACTTAAGTTCTCTCATATACATCTCAAATGGAAATTAACACTAACATGTCCTCCATTTTATCGCCGACAGGTAGGATGGATGGGTTTGTACCGGAGTCATCACACTGCGTTTTATTATAAAATTTGTTTAAAAAAAATATATGCATCCGGAAAAAATTGAGCCAGAGCTACGAAACATTGCGTACTAATGTGATTTGATGAGTTATGCAAATTATTAACATTTCAGCACCAATGGCCAATGAGAACTTCTGAAACCCACATTTAAATAGCGCAGCAAGCAGCATTTGAAATATTCGATACTCGAATTCACGGGTAATTAGAATTACACTGCCATTGTTGATACACGGGCTTTGAAAGAAACATGCCTTTAAGACTTACTCGACGGCACTAGGAGCAATTGTCCCACTTCGAAAGGGTTCACATCATAGGACTTAGAGAAGCGGCTTGGTTGATCAGACATATCAGCCAACATGTTGGTCGAAGCGATATGGTAGTTGAATGTATGGTACGAAGCGGTGTTGGCAGCAGTGGATCAGAGAAGGCAGTCAGTCGCCACAGTGGCTCAGGATGACCAAGGACCGCATTTGCATTAGAGAATGCAATCAGGATCGGAGCCACGTCTACACCAATAGTGTCGCTATCATCTATTCACATCATTTGCTAGTTGACATCGTTCCAGTGGTATCAAGACATGCCATCCGTAGACGACGTGCCGACTCTGGGCTCAAGTTTCGACGTCCATTAAGGCAGTTGCCACTAACCCCTCAATATAGGTAGTATCGTCTGGATTGGTGTTGATCTCGGACAAGCTGGACAGTGTCTGATTGGAGATATTTGATCTCCAGCGACGAATCCCGCTTTTTTCTCAGTGCTGATGACCACCACATACTTGTGTGAAGGCAAAGAAGGTCAGCGGTCTAATTCAGCATTTGTTCTGAGTGGCTGACGGCAATAACACCTAGTGTAAAAGTCTGGGAAGTGATCTGTGGGGACAGCCGATCACCTATAGTCGTGCTACGAGGTACTCTGACGGCTCGAAGATACGTTGATGAAATTTTGCAGCCGGTGGAATTGCGTGTGCTATCAAGTTGCCCAGGTGTCCTTTATCTGCAAGACAACGCTTGGCCACATAATTCGTATCTAACACAGAGGGCCAGCGGTAACGTAATAGACCCCATGTCCCAACGAGTATCGGCTTGTATAGTTGCCAGGGGCGGCTTTATAACCTACTGAAAATGACATTTATTTGCTGCTACTAGTCAATAAGATGTTTTCTTCTCTCAATATGTAATCATTTGTTCATCTACGGAAACACTATTTCACATGCCGAGTTTCATGGTCGTGGCACAAGTTTTTCTGGGTGCATTTTCTTTTTCGCAACTAAATGTGTTTAAATTATATGTGTTTTGGATTAGCAACTCTATTAAATGGAAATAAACATAACTTACATCACTTCGGATTGGTAAGTGTATATATTTTTTGTTTTATTTGGCCTCAAATTCATTTCATACATTTTTGGATCAAAATATACCTCCCCAGCCGGCTGTTGATTCCGATTACGCAATATCAACGCGAGAGAATGACTTAGTTTAGCTTATTTATTGTGGCTTATTTATAGTGCTTCCTCACTTTATTAAAGGGACTGATCTTACCATTCCAATATTTGTGTACATTGTATTTATGTTTCTTATGTGTTCTGATGATGATTGAGTGAGTCAATCGAAACATGTCAATATTTTAATGTGTTTTATTGATATTTGAGGTCTTTTAAAAAATTAAAGTATTTTAGTATATATTTTGAACGTTTTTTGGAATATATTTTATTGTGTTAATTTAATAGACGTACTTAAGACATTTTTCCTTATATGTAATATAAATATTTGACATAAAATCATTTGGATTACATTTAAAGATAATTAGTTAAACATTGTCATCTCTTTTGTTATGATTTTTGTGTCCTTATTATATATTTATGTTTATTTCATTTTCCTAATTTTGGACGGAAGAATTTTATGCTCTGTTTTGTGCTAATTAGTTAAAATATTTTTATGCTAACTGAAGAAAAGAAAAATCAAATTAAATTATATGAATAGTTCAATGAAATGTACGCTTAAAGCCGTAATTTTAAAACTTATCTCTTGATATCTACAAATACGGATTCAAAAACTATAAGATATCAAAAAAGAAATTTAATGACGTAATAAAACGAACTCAAACGAATAAAAATTTAAAAACAAATGAAGTTATCAGTATTTAGCTATACTCTAGATATGCTGTTCAGTATTTAGCTATGGTCTTTGGAAATCATTTTTATTTTCTAAATTGGAGGAACCTTTAAACAAAAGTTCGCTGACCGTTTTAATGCACTTAGTTCATTCACATTTGTATCAGAATAATTCCGTTAAAAGGCCGGAAAGAAATAATATTTCCCTGGAAAAACTATTGATAATACGCATAAAGATTATTTTTATGCTTAGTTTGACATCCCTTTTTAGAATACTCTAGAAAATAATAGCGCTTATTCAATGGAATTCTGCCAATATTTTGCTTTGCTTTGTTTAGATGTCGGGCAATAAAATTCAACTTAGCTACTATGAAAACTTTTCTTCACATAATTAAATGAAAAGAAAGTCAATTATTTTTAACTGCATCATAATATTAATTGCAGTTTCTACATATAAAAATAAAGTTATAAAGTTTAAGACCTTTCCAATCCTTTTATGCTAGAGCCATTTAAAAATTATAGTAAGTATAAAATGTCTGCATTAGTTTTTAAAATCTTTTAAGTTTTTGAAAGAATTTTAGATTTTGTTTTGTCATTAGAGTACTTTTAGAACAGAATGAGGTTTTAGAAGACACCTTTATAAGCGATACGCATGCTCAGATTCAATGTTTTTGTGCAAAGTTTGTCAACCTACATTACAGAGTTTAGTAATACTCGCTTAAATGAGTTAATCTATTAAAACGTATTTTTTTGTTGTTGAATTTTATGAGTTATGTTTAACTCAGTTTAAAACTTAATAAAAAGTAAGTTTCAGATTGAATCTGTTTAATTCATAAAAGCAAATCACTGTACTTAAAGACCTTCCCACACAGCAAAATATATCGAAATCATTTCGACCGATTATCTGAATTGTCGGCAGAAAGCCTAAAACCACCCAGTGCCATTGTAATTCATCATTATAATTTATAATGCTATCAACAGATCACTTCTTTTCAAACGGAGGGATTTTGAATGGATGATACATATTACAAAAATGAGAGCGGGAAAACGTCATAGGACGACGAATATCATACAAATTCTGTCTCCACTAATATCCTCTGCACTTTGAATCTATTGACGTATTACATGACTACCCACCACTCTTCAAGGCCTTTTCTCTGCATTTCACAAAACCATTCAAAATGATTTTTTAATGTTGCAAACATGGTAAAATTTACCAGATACAGGCAGTTTGTGTAGGATCAAGGACATGCGGAGACATGAAATTTGGTGAATATAAATTTCTTAAAAAAATCATTATTTCAAATTTGTTTTTATTTGAAAAATAGAAACGATATTCGATTTCTAAGTATAAGAGTAAGTATCTGATTAAAAATACCTGGACATTTCGATTGTTTTATGTAATTATGTAACAAAAATTAGGCTGCACACATTTTTACGATTATTCTTATTTTTTTAACTCTGTCCCATTATTTTAGATTCCTTACCATTCCTCTTATTAAAATTATGTCGAAAATCATTCCAGATGCAACCACAGAGTTTTTTTTCAACTTTTTTCTCAGACAGAACTATAGTAGAGAAAAAAATGGCTGTAGTTCTTTGACAGGAAATTTTCTTCAGAATTTAACTCAGCATTTAAGTATTAATTTCAAGCACTGTTTCTTTATTGATAATTTTTCCGTCCTAAAGATTGATTCCTAAACTTTTAGAGGTAAATTAATATTTCTTTGTTATTACGTTCAATGTAATTAACTGTTGCTAAAATTCAAAGAGCTTAAATTAGACTAGTACTACTAGAAGAGCTACATTTAGCTACAACTTAGACTTAACATGTCTTGCCTAAAAAATGGTGGTAATTTTCCTTACCATCCCTTCCTGACCGTCTCTGTTTTATTTCAGCATTAAATGGATGGCGAGGGTTTCACAGGGATAAGTACAGTATTAAACGTTAATACTGAACAAAAACATGTTTAATTATAGCAAGAAAAACAAAAATGTTTAAAACTGGAAGTTTTAAAATGCTATTGTATTAAGTTGAATTTCACAAGTTGAATCAAAATTCAAATTATGGGAGAATGAACTCTTATTTTCCAGTCTTGTATTTTTTTTATTGTCAAAATTTACCTGATTAGTAATGGAAAAACACACTCTAATCACCCAATTAAGAGAACAGAATACACGGAAAATACGCTAATCAATCTTAATAACTGTGAATAACAAAGAAATGTAACAGTAAGTTTTTGAACTCTGAAAGTGAAAGTGCTAATGACCCTTTGCATCATCTTTATGACGTACAGCACTGTTTCCGATGAATGACCTGTTTTATCCCAACAAAAAAACAAAAGAACTGATTATTGCACATGCCGTAAAAAGAAACTTTCTTTTTAGACTCTAAAACTTATTCAGACCGTAAAGATTGCATAATGTTATAATGCTAAAAATTAAAAAGAGTAGATGGTAAGACTCCTGAGATCACTTTAATCTATTTTTTACAACTAGTATTAAACTTAAATATTAGTAAAATAGATATAATTATTTTATCTAAACTAACAACTCCTTTTTTCAAATGTAAGCAGCGTTTTTCTCAACACCAGCAGCCTTTGGGATTATAGTGTGTTTGCAGCCCATGGAATAAAACTTTCTGGTTATACTGAGTCTAATATGGATACCTGCACATCTCCAAAGAAGAACAACTCTATTTATTTACCTAATGACTTTACAAGAACAATTTTGAGTAAATTAGAAAATGCGCGCCACCGACGCATAGGGTAAACCAATGATTTGTAGTTTTTTATGCTATAAGTTTTTCTTGCAAATATGATTATGAGACTGAACTTGTTTAGATCTAAAAATAAAGTAAAAGGTAATCCATAAACAATCAATTAAAAAAAAACATAACTTGAATAAAAGCGAAAAAATTCGAAAATGGCATCATGTAAAGAAATCCAATTCATAGAGAAATTCAACTCTCAAAATTACTCCAACTGGAGATTTAAAATCGAAATGATGCTAATTAAAGAGGATTTATTTGAAGTCAAAACAGAAAATCCACCGGAACAACCCAATTCTGATTGGACAAAAAAGGATAAAACGGCGAGAGTCTTAATAAACCTCAGCATTGAGGACGATCAAATAGTGCACGTAATGCACTTAAATACAGGGAGTCAATGCACTTAAATACAGGACAAATTAAAGAAATTCATGAAAGATCAAATTTATTAAGCAAATTGTTCTTGCTCATGAAGCTTTATAGCGCTAAACTAAATGAACATGGCAGTATGATAGCCCACATAACTAAAATTTTAGAATTTGTGGTTAAACTATCAGCCATAGGGGAAAACATAAGTAACTCATATATTTCTGCACTATTTTTGTGCTCATTGCCCCATTCGTACGACACATTGATTACCGTCCTTGAGGGAAGACCCGAATATGAATTAACCCCTGTTTTTATATGAAGTAAACTCACAGATGAGTACATACGTAGGATAGTAAATACATAAAATTTGAAAAATACTTCGAAAGCCTTTAAAGAAGTACGGAACTGCAGATTAGAAAAAGAAACTAAATACTGCTCGCTCTGCAAAATGCGAAACCATTCAAAATCATAATGTTGGTTTCAAAAAAAGAAAAAATCCCAACACATTTGCACAGTATAACAAAAGTAATAAGAACAAAAACCTCTCCACATCACTATGCTTCGCGAAAGATGAATAGAAGAAAACTTAAAATTTCGTGCTTATGAAATTCATAACGGTGAGATACACGAAGAAAATGAAAATGAAAATATAGCATTTTTAGTAGAAAACACAGAAAAACATAGCTGGGTGGTGGATAGTGGAAGTTCTACACACATAACTAATTCGAAGGAAATATTTAAAAAAATTAAAGACATGACCGAAACCCAAATAAAAAAGGAATTTATCTAGCATCTTACGGTTCCGTGGAAGTAGTCATGGAAAATGAAAAATTTAACTGTCAAATTACACTAAAACGAGTGTTATACGTTCCGGAGATAGAGTCAAACCTGCTGTCAGTTAGCAAAACAACCAAGAATGTTTATGAAGTAATTTTTGAGAAAAATAACTGTTTTATAACATATAAAGGAAAAACAATCCTCGAAGGAAAACTAAAAATAACTTATATGAAATACAACTCACTAATAACAAAACCCCCAACTACGAAAACCTAACTCTATAGAGACGTGGCATAGAACGATGGTTCACATAAATTATAAAACAATTGGTGAACGGAATAAAACTCGATAACTGTAAACCCGAAAGCATTTGCGAAGACCCCATATCCAAAATCAGCTGAATATAGAGCAAATAAAAGGTTGGAAATTCCTCAATCCAACATATGCTGCCCTTTACAAACTTTCACAATAGGTGGAAAAAACTATTTTGTCATCTTTATAGATGATTATTCAAGATTTTGCATAATCTACTTAGTGTCTAAAAAAAGGCGAAATTTTTGAAAAATTAAAAGACAACATCGTGACCGTTCACAATAAATTCGGAAGAAAACCGAAGACAATCTGATCCGATAACGGAGGCGGGTACACCAGCTCCAAAAGGGATCAATACTTCAGAGATAACGCTTCAGAGATAGTTGATGGGGTTTGTTCAAAATTTAATGAGAACCCTTGTTGATGCCATTCGAAAATTTAAAGTTGGTACAATTTTTAATAAGCAGACGACTCCTATTTCAAAACTTGCACTCATATTCGGAAAATAGGTAAGATTCCTGGACGAATGGTACCTCTGCAGGGGTCGCAATGTCCTATTTTTTGTATACTGTCTACCACTATTTCCAAATTATAAAATCCGTGGTAGTATTAACTAGTGCTAAGTGTAACGTACATTTTAAAATCCCCCGTGTAATGTTTATGTATAGATTGACCATTATATAGCGCGTACATAAGTAAGTAACATAGAGTTGCTAAACTGCTACTTTTACATCCTGTTTCACACATGTTTTCATTGTATTTCTCATAAATTAATTTAAATGTTTTCGCAAAGTAAATACTTAATTTAGTGTTTAAAAATTTTAGTTTAGAAAATTCTTGTATGAAAATGTTACTATGCGTAAAAACAATTTGAAAGGAAAGGAAGAGTATTTAGAAATTTATGTTTAGAAAATTCGTGTATATTTTTACAGCGGGAGTAAAACAAAAGAATATATATATTTTAAATGAACTAAATTACAATATGCATAGTAAGAAATAAAATTAGATGCTTAACGCAACAAATATAATAAATTAGATTAACAATAACATACATTCAAAAAGCCTTCTGTGATAGTTATACCATTGTCATTTATCAATTTATATGGGCTTTTTATTCGTATTGAAGTAGACAGTGATAGCGCACTTAGGGGGGAAATATTTAATATTAGTAGATATTTATGTTACGGTCAATATGATTAAACCGGTTATTATTATAATAATAACCGGCCATTATGTCCGGTCATTATTAATAATAACCGGTTAGTATTAATAATGACCGGATTAATCATATTGACCGTAAAATATATATATTGTGTCCCGTTTTAGGTGAGTTGGAATGCACTGCTAAATTTCTGGTACAGACGACAATGCGATGCAGGCAGTAACAAATTACTGTACGACGGAGAATTTGAAGATCAATATCGATGTGAATACACAGCTCTAGATCTGACGTTAAAACAGGCAGTCGAAGAAGATCCGAGAAGTTTTACGGCCGAATCATGAGTTGGAAATCCTCGGAATTTTCACCTCAGAAAAATGTCAGAATTTGTAATCTCATCTTTTATTAAAAAAAACACCAGTCCAGAAACGGATGATAGAATCTTAACTAGTCTATTTTAATTTTAGATGAACTGAAATTTACTTCGTCATTTATTAGCATAAAAATACTAAGTGTAGAGAACTAGAACTAAACTAGAATAACAAGCAAGGTGCTATCATTCCGGCGCTATAAGTACACGAAAATATAATACTGCGCAAGTCTAAAACAGATAACAAACACAAAAAATGTGAGATCTGAGCTAGCGCAGGAGATTTCATTGGTAGTTTGCAAATGTACAACATTGTTGGAAAAGTACATTGATTTAAGGGTTCCAAACCAATCAGAAGACTCTGGGATTTTTTACCGGTATATGCAGAAAACCGCTATGCTATGGTCCTGCTTTCGGCAGAAGAAAACTTCAAAACGTCTATATCGGAATTAAAATTAGGATTATAGCTTACATAGAATATTCTAAAATAGAATGAATGTTGAGACCAGAAAGAAAATGTTTCTATGCATAAAAATAATTGAAAAGGAAAGAAAGAGTATTTTAGAGTAAAAAATAGTAAATTAAATTGTGAAAATTTTTGAATATTAAAATATGTTATATATATAGTGTGGTCATAAAGTCTTTCCCTGATTACAAAAAATATTACTAAATAACCAATGAATGTAATACTGTAAAATTTTTATTATGCAAAAGTCATGTTCTTAAGTTTTTTTTCATCTGGATGGATGATCCCCTAGACATACGGCTTGGTTAATCCAAGGCCCCTTTGAAAAGCAAACTGAACATAGTTTACACAAAAATCTTTCACCTGACACACTGTAATAAATTCAATTATTAAGTTTAGTATATTTTGGAATTTTCAAAGGATGTCCCCTCAAGGTCAGGATCACAGATACTGTGTCTAGTGTGACAGCCCAACTGTTGTGCAACACGTGAAGAGAAATGGAATACCGCTTTGACATTCTTCGATATACTAAGAAGGCTGATATCGAAATTTACTGACATAAATACTTGTATTAAAAACTTCATAAATGTCTTTACAACATATTGAAACAAGCATATACTTAATTATATTAGTTTTTCTGCAATAAATTATTGTAATCAAGAAAATATATTATAACCATCCTCTGTATGTGTATATATACACATTTAAAAAAAATCAAATCCTTTAATACATTTTTAGTCTAAATCATAGCCAGAAAATCATTCCGATTTCTTATTTTCTGCAAGAATAAATTTCTGAGATTTGAAGAGTCAATTGGCAATATTAGAACTGAAAACTGTATATTAAAACATATAACATGAAATGCCATTAAAAGTATCTCAAAAGTTTTAAATTTGCTCGGTCAATCACTTTGTGAATCACAAAAAGAGACAAATCTGGGACAAAAGAACTTCTAACGAGTTAAATTCGAATTAACCATCTTCCTTTAAAATATATCTTTCTGTCCATTAATTCGCTTTTTTAGACAAAGGAAGTACAAAAAATAAATCAAATTTCAGAGGTTTTCTTTTTTTGTAAACGGTCAGTGACTCTCATGAGCAGAAAAGAGGGAAAACCGGAATGCTACATTGATATAAATAGAAGACTATCAAGAATAACGGTTCTGTAAAAAGCTTCCTTCCGTATAATAAATGTGCTTTTATAGAGGGAATTAAAGAATTTTCATCTGCATATGAATGAAATCTGTTTACTTCCTATTGTTAATGAATTATATATAAAGAAAGCATTGAAACGTAAATTCATTTCATTATTTAAATTGCAGAGATTTATTTATAAATAAACCTAGTGAATACAGGAGTAAATTTCTGAACAGAGAATAACAATGACACAACATTTTCAGAGTAGTAATTTTATTTTATATTTAAGGTACACAGAGTATTTAAAAACACTCTCCCTAAACAATAAACATAATATTATAATATGATAGCCACCAGTAAATTTATATTCAATTTTATATACATCATGTTCTATTAATGAATATTTATTGAAACGAAATAGTAAGTAAACGGTTTAATGTATTAAAGTTTAATGTATTAAATTATTAAATTTTAATGTATTAAATGATTAAAGTTTAATGTATGTGCTCTGAATTTATTAACTGACTTTAAAACAATGGAGTTAATAAACGGGCGTTTAAATTTTGATAGTTTTTTTTTTTTTTTTTTTTTTTGGAAAGTGCTTGTTAATGTTGTGGTCGGTCCCATTATAAATTGCATCATGATTAAAAATGCCGCGTTTGCCTGCTTCCCTGTTTACTTGTCTTTCTTTTTACTAAAACTTTCCAACATAGTTAAATGTGTTTATGACTTTGTTTAGTCTGTCCTTCTGTCTTTGTACTCTAACCCCCGTAAATATACTTACTTGTATTGCTATATGTTATTGAAGTTTCCTATCGCCTGTTCGCTATTGAAAATTAAGTGTTTATCATTTATAGTTCGTTCACCGGAGCACTCAAAAAATTATTTTACATTAAGATCTATGGGAAAAATAGCTTCTAATACATTTTACAAGTCTTACGCTATTTTAAACATATTGAAATCGATGTACATCACAAAGGTGCACTATTAGATTTTTACTGTAGAATAGGGTGTGCATAGCATTTGTCATTCATTTACAGGGACATACAAAAGGATTCGGTTACAGTATTGTCTATGAGAGGTAATTGTTAGAAGTTCGTTTTCAATTGTGATATGTATTGTAAAATTATCTAATTTTTTTACCTTTACTTGGTGTGCATAAATTCTATAGATCATATAAAGGTTACACAAATAAATTCTTAAGTATTTCTGAATATGAGCGTGAAGTGCTTCAAGGTGGTTTTGAATGAAGTTATATATTTTCAAGCTGAACTATATTGATTATACTAAGATATGTTTGTAGAGTATAAGGTGTATGCTACCGTAGGCAGTGGAGCCACCATCTCCGGGTTTGTTTGGATAGATTTTCGTTTAACAATATAAATCATACTAATTCGAGGTTTGTTTAAAAATATAAAATCATACAATTTCAAGGATGTACGTCCACGAAGCCAGTGTGATCACCACCATTAGATTAGTTTGTGAAGATCTTCGTATAAAAATATAAAATCATTCAACACTGGTTTTAGGTATATTTGAGGTTATTATCACGGACCCGAACAACACCAGGCTGTTAAGCTGAAAACAAAATAATAATAATCGGGTTAAGGGTTCCATAAAAAAATTATGTTTTATTACTTTTCTCTTTTTAGGCAAAGCAAAAAGGATTAAAAAGCTTAAGTTAAAACTTTTGTGATAATAATAAAGCTATTTTATTCTTTACCTGTTGTAGAAAAGTAAGCAACGTAAAAGTGAAAAAGTGATCAAAATATGGTAGGCAGGAAGATTATGTGAATAAAATATTACTCTCATTAATTTTCCCAAAAGTTATACTTTTTAAAATTTTTGATAAAATCCAACAAAATAAAATTAATCAATTAGACTTTTTTTTTCATTTTCTCAAACAGTATCCTTACAAAAACTACAACATATATGTATCTTTAAAATTATTGGAATTATAGTAAAAAATCTGACAGACCATTTTTTCTCATTGTTTAAAATTCTATCTCATCTGCAACAGTAGAGACTACTCACAAATTGGTGAAATTAAAAAAAAAAACACAAGTTTGTTCTTTGGATTTTATGCTAGAGAGTTAGAAAACAATGCATCACAAATGTATCTAAATAACGCATTACACTGGCAGAAATCATGCAAAGAGACAAATGTAGTTTTAAATCTTAGAAATATAATTAAATAAAAGCAATTCATAAAGCATTTTCAATGCGCTCTTTCTGATATCCAATACATTACAGAAGTTTTTCTTATTATGCTTTTGTAAATATTTGGAAGTTCATCGCCTCTAATAATCTTGTAAGCATTAATTTTTGTTTGTTTAAGGTCATATAGAATGTGTCGTCGTCCGCATCTCCTTGTACTTGCAAAGCTTTTGCTCTATAATACAATTCAATTTTTAATATGATCAATTGTCCCATTCACAATGATTAGTTTTAAATTTAGCAGAACTCATTCAATTTTCAACGTACAGATATGCAAATTCTTGTAAGGATTTTGTTTCAGCAAAAAAAAAAAATAATTGACCAAATTTGTGATGAGGGGTCATATAAAATTTAAAAAGGTGAATTTTTTATTCAGGAAAGGTTTTTTGATTTACATAACCTTGTCTTCATCCTTAGTTTGGACATTTTTAAAAAATTTATACTGTCTACTTATCTCCCACAGTTAAAAAATTAAAAAGAATTAAATCTATTTAGAATACCCTCCATAAGTAAATACCACGATTTGTCTTCAAACATTTTATTCATTGCATAACATAAATACTACAAACATCTGTTTCTGCATCTGAAAAGTAACCGTGTAAATTTTAATGTGAAACATATGATTCTTCAGTTTGTTTTACTATATCTCGACACTTAAATATTGTTTTAAATTGTTATCATATTTTTGTTCCTTGTTTGACTATAGATTAGAATTGAGGAAAAAATACCAAAATAAATTTATTTTTCTTTGTTATAACGTTGTTTTTAAGAAATCATAGTTAATAATATTCTGATCGTGAAACATTACTTAACTGTAAACAACATAAATCTTCACTTTAATTCGTGTAAAAATAAAAATAATGATGTCAAATCTTTGAATGCTTATGTGAAAGTTATTTTATAAAGATAACTTTATTTTTGTTAACCAAATATATTTATTTGTTATCTCGAAATACCAGACTTGCATAAAAAAATGTTCATATGAAGAAATAATGAGCCTTCAGCACTGTTTGTTCCATCCAATTAAAATTTGAAAAAACTCAGCGGTTACGAATTTTTAACTAAGATTTTTTCCAGTGCACAATAATGAAGGTAAAATTTCATTTTTGGCAAGAAATATGTATTTATATGTTTTACAAATATGATTCAATTCCATTATTTTAAAAACATGTGAAACTATTTTATATTGTGATTTTTTTTAAGGTATTATTTATATTTTTGTTTAACTATTTTTTAAAACAATATGTGGTATTTTTAATTTCAAATTTTTACACTCTTTAAGAAATTGTATTAAAGGATTTTCAAGTTTCAATTGATAACAAACTGATACTTTTAAATAATGAATTAGGGTCCGAGTGTCTCACTATAATAAAAAGATTCGGTGGGGAGATACTTGGCGTAGAACACTGTTATGCATAGGGTTGGCATTAACTGATTACTTTTTTAGTGGATTGTTTAATCGACTAAACGTTCAATCCTGTGAAACTTTAATAATAAATAATTTAATCGTGATTGAAATTGAAAAAGTAATTACTCTTAGATTTTTTTTTCAAGAATAATTCAATCGGGATTAATTACATCGTGATTAATTTAATCATTAATCTGATTACTCAGACGAAAATTAAATATGGCCGTCAATTAACTTTCTTAAATTTGCTTTCATTGTTACGTTCAAGGGTCACTATACGATTTTACCCACGAAAAAGATGCAGGATCACACAAAATTATTGAGATAGACTACGGTCAAAATATGAAAATTAATGACGGTCTTTTATTTTCTATCTTTTTTCTCTCGCTTCTTCAGGTTTTAGCACACTGCATCTTTGCCCATAATGGATTTATCCTTCAATTGCAGGCATATGCCTTTTCTATAGGTGCTCCTTTTTTTCGACATTTTTCGGCGTTACCCCGTTTCTTCCAACTATTTTTCAGTCGCCACCATCCCCTATCGATTTTCTCTTTTTCATCTTTTAATCCTTTTTTCTCACTCTCCCTCCTCCTCTCTTCCTTTTACTCAGTTATCACGATCCTAACAACTTGCCCCTACTTTATTCCCTCTTGACTCCTCCCGTATATATATATATATATTCGAGCAATATTTTACCCTTCACTTCGCTCTGCTTGTGGGCTATTCCAAACTAGTACCAATAGGTTGTCGTCCTTAAATCTGCCTGTACTTTTTTGATAGGGACCTTAGTTTCTGCGATATAAAGGGATTTTGCCTCTCATTTTCAAAATTTGCTCTCCTTCTCCCTTAATATTATTTTCCTATTCTGGGTTTCACCTTTTAAACTTCTGTACCTATGACCCATCTTTTCCTAAAGTTGTGTTTCATTCAGACAACTTTTATAAGATTTAGCAGAATTTTGTCCCCACCACCAAGTGACGTTTTTGTCACCATACACATAGTATTTCTTAGTTTTCTTCTCTTCAAATTATCCGATTTTCATACAACTTTCACATTCGAACCTGTAATCATTTCCTGCTCCACTTCGTTTTAGTTCCCATCTTTTCCAGTTGAGGGCACTCTTCTGTCCCTTTTTTATTATCTTACTAGTAAAACAATACTTAGATAATATATATTAAGATAGTAAAAAAGGAAGGAAGAACGTGTGTACCGGAGAAGAGGGAAAGTAAAACAAAGTGGAGGAGAAAATGAAACAAACAAAAAGAAAAGTTCATAAAAATCGGATAATTAGAAGACAAGAAAACTAAGAAATACTATGCATAAAGCAAAACAAGTGGGTAAGTGTTCGAAGATCGCACAAAGGGTTTCGTTTAATATTCCTTCCAAAACACGCTATCCTTTCTTTAATAAATCCAAATAATTTCATTTTCCAAAATAATAATAATAATAATAATAAAGTACAATAAAAATAAAAAATAAATTCATATTTTTTTATAAAGTAAAACATTATCGGTCTATTTTTCTCTTTTTTTCGAAAATCTGAATCGGTCTAATAGGACGAAGCCCGCTATTATACTCTGTCATAATAACATGTGTCATGTGGACTAAATGCGATATTAAAAACAAATCAATTTCAAAATTAAACAGAGACCTTCAAAGACAGAGACCTTCAAAAGACAGTAGTACCTTGTACAGAGACCTTCAAAATGTAAAAATATGCCAATATATCCATAATCTGGTTTTTATCTTGATTCAATACATTCCTCAAACTCGTATGACGTTATAATCACTTGCTGAGGTCATATCTACTTGCTTTCTCTATTACTCATATTGATACTCTATTTGTATTATTTTGAAACATTTGAAAAATCCGTTAAACTTCCAATATGGCGTCAGAAGAATTTTCGTTTTAATTCTCTAATAACATCATAATAACCTGAAATCTGTACTTACAGATACTCATACTCCTTGTATTATTGAGAAATGTTTGAAAATTTCCTTTTTATTACCAATGTGACGTCATATTAATTTTTATTGAATTGGTGAAACTTTTTATGTCATTTTCATTTTTCGCGTGGAATTTTTTCAATAGAAAATTAATTGTTGTAGAAAGAATTTTATTGTGGATTTGCAATTGTTGGCAACTGCTATAACGAAAAATGTTTAAATTTAATACGAAAACATTAACTGGTTAAACTTTTTATTTCATTTCCTTTTTTAACGTGGAAATCTTTCAATAGAAAATTAATTATTGTATAGAAAGAATTTTATTGTGGATTTTTAGTTGTGGGCAACTGCTATAACGAAAAATGTTTACATTAATAGGAAAAGACTGTTAGAATTTTGGTTTTTTATCTCTCTATATTAAAATAATACTTTTTCTCAAATTTTAATGTTTTGAGCTTCATAGTACGTATTCAGCTATAAGTACACAAATTTTCCTGCCTGTAAGTTATATAGTTTCTGAAAACCGGCTCTGTGACAGACGACAACGAAGCGGGATTAACAGGGTTTCGTGAGATAACGAAACCCTAAAAAGCGCCACAAGATGGCGGGGGCAGAAATTGGCTAATATTTTTAAAAGTTCTCCAAATAAAACAGAAATTTAAGGAAAGATAGCGCCCAGCGTGTGATTATTAAAAAAATAAATAAAAACTAAATAAAAATTAAATCTTTGAACTAATTAAATTCTGACTTTATTTCCCTATCAGAGTATTAAACTGTGATGAAAACTCCTTGGTATCATTTTTTAAAGGTATATAAAATTAAATAAACAGAAAAAAGAGAGTACGTCGTTACCGACAATGCATCTATGAAATACATTAATGAGATTAATACTGATAAAATAATATTTGAAAGACATAGTGATATAATGTATTTTATATATGAAATTTGCTGTTAATATTTCATTATTGAATAAAATTTGAATTATTTGATATTATGCTCTCTCACATTTCTTTACTTTTATTTCTTGAATTTGCATGAATAATTTATGCATTTATTTAATCAAACTCACTACTGAACTATAAGGCATTAATTCATTTCTCATGAGAGGATTTTATTTACTTCTTATCTCATTACACTCAATACAGCATATTTAAATCTTAGCGGTGACTTTTCCCCGAATCTTTCCCTTATCATTAGCTCATTGCAGTCGATATATAATCCTACACATGATAATAACACTTCGAACTGGGGTATCACCGTATTAATTAGCTGTAATAAGAACGCGCAGCTAGGTACACGGAATTTATTTCCCTTTAGATGTTTTCTATTATAATTCACATATAGCTATTTTTGAGCCCGTTTCCCACCCAACAGTTATAGCAAATATAAAGATATCTTTTTCGAAGTGTGCGTAATGTTCAATATGAAAGATCTATAGAAGGTTAATAACCTTTTTACATTTGGTATAGTTTACACTACAAACAAACTTCATTTTGAAAATGTACAAATGTCTGTATAATCTCTTAGAATGTTTTATCTATGCAATATATATATATATATATATATATATATATATATATATAAAATAAAAAACATCCATTGTATTTGCTTTTTCACTACTTAAAAAAAATCACATTTTAGCTATAAATGCTTATCAGCATTTCATTTATAAGAAATCAAATGTAATAGTTATTCTTGTGATCGAACGTAGCAATACTTTTGTTATTCTTATATTTTGTTTTTGGGTTCATTATTTTCAACGCATGTCATCAAACATTGCAAAGGAAAAAATCTCTCAAAATAATATTTGATTTATTGCTTTCATATCAGCAACAGAACACAAAAGAAACTGTTGCAACTAAAAATATGCACAACCCTCTTCAAAAGAAATAGTTTTACCGAGATTTTAAAATATAAAGTACTTACTACTTTTTTATCTATAAAAATATGAAAATATTCGATATTTCAATTCTACTATAATTTTCATTCCAAAATATAAATTTAAAAAGAAACTCGCATTTCTATTTTTGTTTATTGATTCGTAATATTCTATGTGTATTTTGGAGCAAAAGTTTATTTCATATTTTTGCTATACTTATTTATTAGATTTCTGGAAAAAAATCACTCCCGGTTTTTAAAATATTTACCCTTTTTGAGGTGAACTGAATGCGACTGGGTTATTTTTTAAACGATTATATGCCTGTCTGAACATGTCTTTGGTATACAAAAATTGTATGTGCGCTGTAATTGAAAAACGAATGCCCGGAATTTTCTGAATCTTCGTATATAGTTGGACCTTGACATAAATTTATGCTCCTTAGATATTGATGTATTTTGCCTACACAGAAAGAAATAAAACCCGATTTGGGTTGAAAGATTCTTAGGTATGTGCCCAAATTGAGTCATGCCTGTTTTGGTTACCACTGTGTATCCATTTTGGGCACTGTTAAATAACTATTTTCAATTCTTTTAATGGGTATTTAACAGTGCCTAAAATGGATACACAGTGGTAACCAAAATAGGCATGACCCAATTTGGGTACATACCTAAGAATCTTTCAACCCAAATTGGGTTTTATTTTTTTCTGTGTATATCTGCTGTTGGCACTGCAATGCCGTTGTTTTCACAACAATAGCGGCATAGAAGTGTGAGTACTTATAGGGTGTCCTAAACGAAACACCTCATTTTTAAACACTTAGACTGAATATAATAAACAACCAAAAAAATTTTGTTAGGTGGTACATGGTAGCTTAGATGTGGAAATTTACATTATGTAATGGCCATGATTTTTATTTCAGCTGCTGAAAATCGGAGAAATTGAAAAATAAAAAATGACAGCAAATTCTGAAAAAGCCCAAACCGTGTCGTGATTTTCAGGATTGAGGACCATCGGCAAAATGGAGCAACTTTAAACTGACATTTGGGAGTCCGGAACACACTGACTGCCGAATTCCCAGAAAGATGGATTGGGAGATGTGGTTCACTTAGACATGTGGATCTCCTTAGACATCCTCCGTGCCATTGCTAGAGAAAATGTACAAATGTTTTTATTGCACAAACAAAATTTCATAATTGTGCATATCCATTGTTGTTCAAACTTCTTAATGCTATATTTACATGTTGTATTACATACTATTCAAATTAGGGAGTATTAATATAAGTCAAACACTTAAAGCGTATGTGTAATCGTGATAAACACTCTTCTAATCAAGTGGCAGATGATATTTGAAACTTGATAAGAAAATGGCCAAACACATCTTCAGATGAACTATCATATATATGGGCGGTTCGTAAGAGGTACTCTTGATATAAGTAAAATGAAGTTATAGGTAATTAAATTTTGAATTATATTGCAGTGTTCACGTCATACATCTCTTAAATACACCCAAAAAATAGACCATGAAATACAGAGTAATAATTATCTCTATAACACAGAGCGGAAGCATATGCCTGCTGCACATGAGGCTTATGGGCGGGTTTTAAGTGGTTCCTGAATATGAATAAAATGTATTTAGAAAAACTTAGAAATACTATTTCAATAACTTTGCAATTAACAAATAAACAGCTGTTTGAAAAGTCTATCTGAAAATCACAGTAAGAACTATTTTTTATAACAGCATATTGCTCAAGAAACTTCAAAAACATCAAAAATAGTGTGGTCATTATGGTAGCTAGAATCACTGGCATGTAAGACGAAACTATGGGTTTTTAGGGATTAAATTTTACTTATTTACAGTACCCTGTATTTTAAAATTCCTGTATTTCACTTCAGTACCATTTCTATGTGTCCATAGCAATTAGCCGGGGCAGATATATAGACAGAGGGGAAAACAATAAAACCGAGCTTTGGGCAGAAGAGATCTTAATCAATAGTTCTAAATTGGCCATTAAGAGTATTTTAAATGCATCAGGATATTTGGGTGCTCATACACTCAGAGAAAAGTTTTGTTGAATCAACAAAAATTTGGTTGGCCCAACAAAACTTTCCGTTTAAATATGGGTGGGTCAATGGAAATTTTGTTTGAATCAACAAGAAAAATATTGTTGATTTTTTTGCAGTTCCAACAAAAAAATTTGTATCATAAAAAAAAAATGTTTTGTTAATTCAAGTAAAAATGGTTCAATTTTACTTGAATTAACAAAATTCTTTTGTTGAAAGTTTTCTCAAAATAAATATAATTATCTGTTACTTTAAGAGTTCTTTTCAGTTTCAGCAACACAAACTTTTGTTTAAAGAACAATTGTTTTGTGTAATTTTAAGAATTTTCTTTGTTTTAACAACAAAAGATTTTTGTTACAGAAACAATTATAATATTTACTTTAAAATTATTTTTTGTATTAGAACCAATCTAAACTTAACTATTTTTTAATTCATTCTCAGCAGTGAATTACACCTGTAATCCTTGAATAATAACAAATGATTTTTTTATTCTGCTTTTTTTCAAGCGTAAAACCGACAGATTGAATAATGTCCCATACCGAGACTCGATCCCGGGTCTCCAGAACAGCGTGCTAAGACTCTACCACTGAGCTACAATGAACTATAGACAAACTCGAAATTTCTCACTCTTATATACGTCGGACAGGCTGCAACAGCAGCGCAAGATGGAAATATCATGAGCACAGGGCCCTCTTAAGACATAAAAGTAGGGGAAGCCCGACGTAATATATGAAAAATTGTTTCTCATCCTCTAAAGCTATTTTCGACATAATAGATACTTGCAATGAGCCGCTTCGAATTTTAGATTCGTTAAAATTAACACAAAATGCTTTAGTGGAAAATATGATAATTTTTACCATCGTTCAAAAACTAAATGATAATCTCAAAGAGCGATGGGAACTTACCCTTACCCACAATGATATGCCTAGTCTCACGGAATTTCTAAAGTTTTTAGAGACGCAAGCCAAAAGTTTGCTAGCATTAGAGAACCCAAACAAAACAGCTGTAAGAAATGTAGCTTATTCAAGAGATTCTTACGATAAATCGAAATTCCACAAAATTCAAGAAGGTAATAAACGTTACTCTGGGGTCCCCCTCTACCAATTGCTTTGTTATTTACTAAATTCATTTTTGGTATGCTGCAACAATTTGAAATTTTACCATCAAAATTTCGGGTAAACAACAATTTAGAAAGAGCGAGCTTCTTAGATAAAAATTTCGCAAGGAAAAAGTGCATTTTTTTTACCCTGATTGATTTTTTTTTTTGTAAAAAGTTATTTTGAAAAATGAATTTGGTGGTACCTTTGTATTTCTTTGGGTAAGCACTGGCTTCACGGTGCTATTCGGTAAACAGGCCCTGCATGAGCATGCAAATTTCTGCGGCAAACATGAGACGAAAATACAAAGCAATGCATATGGCAACATATAGTTAATTTTTAATTCATTTTCAGCAGCGAATTACGCCTGTAAAAAGCAGGATAAAAATTCACTGATTATTATTCAAGGATTACAGGCGTAATTCACTGAAGAAAATTAATTAAAAATTAACTGTGTTGCCGTATGCTTGGGACTCAGAGTGTTATTCTGAGGACCCGGGTACGATTCTCGCCTTGGGACATTTTTCACTCTGTGGGTTTACGCTTGAGAAAAAGATGGATAAAAACTCACTGGTTATTATTTAAGAATTACAAGCATAAATCACTGCTGAAAATGAATTAAAAATTAATCCATGCATTAGTTCTTGAGATTTATTTATAGTGAAAATCATGAAAAAAGTAGCATAGCAGCGCCACCTGTTTGGTTATTTACACCAAAACGTAATCAGTTTCTATTTATGTCAAGATCTAACTCAATCTGTAGTTTGATGTAAATCAGTGCATTAGTTCTTGAGAAATCGCGAATCTATTGCAGAAATCGCGAAAATTGCAAGATAGCAGTGCCACCTATTGCGCTATTTACGCCAAAAACTAATCAGCACCAATTTATATCAGGAAGTAATTGAATATAAAGTTTTATTAAATTCCGTGCATTAGTAGCGCCCACAAAATTTTTGTCATATACAGACAGACAGAGTCATAGACAGTCATTTTCTAAAAACAGTCAAATTGTGTTCAGGATCTTCTAAAATTCGTCGAAAACCAGAAGTTGAAAATTTTCATGACTCCAATACTGTCTTCTTGTAAAGATAGAAGAAAGTAATAAATGGGATACGGGGATTTTTAAAACTACCTTGGTCCGTGCCAATTTAAAAAGTTTTAATTAAACACAAATTATGTTAATCCTTTAATTATATAGCTATATAAGTCAAATAAACCAAGTTACGTGGGAGAGTTATGGCTATTACACAACAATTTAAATTTTGTATAAATTACAAATTTAAATTACAAAATTATGGTAAAATTACAAAAACAGATTTTGTTAACTCAAGTAAAATTGATGAAATTTTGTTAAAATTTTGTAAGAGTGTTAACAATATTTTTTTTGTCAATGCAGCAAAACCAAGTTTTTACTTCAACTAAACATTTTGCTTGAAACAACCAAAATGTCTCAACAAAACATGTTTTGTTGTTTTAATCAATTCCTTTTTCTGGGTGTAAATATAGAAGTATACCTAAGACCACCATGTAAAGAGGACAGCTGAACTTATATTAAACAATATCTGTATCTAAATTTTATTATTCATCCGGGTGAGGGGAAACATCAAATTTAATTATTAAATGAATTTAAATTTTAGAAGATTGGTTTTCTGAGAAATTAAAGATTTAAAACTGTTTTGAAAGCACAAAAGTTAAAATAGGCAGCTGCGTTGTTTTATTATTAAATTCCTACTATTAGCTCACACTCTCTATATATATATCTTGTTGGAATTTTCAATCATTAATAAAATATTTTCTATTCATCCATTCAAGTTCAAATAATTTTTTTAAAACTTGAACTGGATGACAATTGATGCTAATACAGTTTTTTTTAAATATTAATTCATTAATTAAATTTAATTAATTAATTAAATTTTATATTTCATTTCTGTTCAAAAGCATAGACTCACTCCATATTTATAGTCTCACCTTCACACGTAAAAAGATAATGGGGCTGTTCACGGACGAAGATCAGGCGGCTCGCGGGCGAGTGACTATAAATGTGGAGTGAGTCTATACTTTTGAACAGAAATGAAGTATAAAACTAAAATTAAATAATAAAATTTAATTAATTATTTAATATTTGAAAAACTGTATTATCGCTGACTGTAACATCGCTATGGCACTTTATTGTGAAGTTTGGTAATTTTTGAAATTCAATATTTGAAAAACGGCATAATCATTAAATTTTAAATTTGTATCAAGAAAAATACAATTTTTTTACCTTTCTAACGCAGTTTGTCTAACAATTTTGTGAGAAATACTTTTCGAGCTATTAATTTTTGGTATTTTAGCTATTTATTTTTTATTTAATTTTTAATACATTTCGAAAATTTCTCTTATGTCAGATATTTAGCAGGATATAAATTTTGGAATAAATACCGTCAGTGGCGAAGCGTGTAGATCGATGGGAAAAAAATTCTATTTGACCTAAGTAGGAATTGACTTTTAAAAAAAAGTTTTTATATTACTTGTTATTTTACAATAGTAAGAAAAATGTTTTTCTTTTAATTATAACATCTATTTTTAATTTCTAATATTAAATTCAATTTTAATTGTCTCAAAAAAGATTGCAATGCATGTAGTTCTTTTTAATCATAACTTAAAAACTACTTGTTGAAATGAGCCTTCAAGGATTAATTTCATATATATATATATATATATATATATATAAATTTATTTGGCCGGCTTCACATTGGTGTTTTGTACCTACATCCATTTACATTGTCTCAGAAAAATGATTCTATTTGTCTTAAATTCCAATTTTAAGTATGTTCAAAACTTCCAATAAAGGTAAATTGTGTTAACATGGATTGTATATTAATTTAACAGTTTTAAAATTTCTTAGTAGTTTATTTTTTATCGTTAAAGAAAAAAATAGTCCAATGTACAAAGGCCCCCCTCATAGTCTGCATCGTATTTTACAATATCTGTGAACACCAGTCAGCTACGTTACAGAGTCTGATGTCGGTCATACTTCTATGATCAACAAATTTCAAGGAAAATTTAAAAAAGTGAATTTTCTAAAACAAATGATGTTTCAGAACGTAGTGCCGATTCCTTAAATTAGAAATTGAAGAAAAGACAACATCTAAAATCAGAAGTAGCTGAAAATTAAATTTAAAATAAATTTACTTCTGATTATTTATGACATGTCAGCAATGCATTAAAAATGAAGGCTGTTTATTTAATTACTATTTTTTTTTTAATTGGAGAAATAACATAGGTGAGAGGGGTGCACTTGTGAATTCTTTTTACTTTCTTGAACGTTCCGAAACATCATCTTAAACTGATAAAACAAAAACAAATTCACACAGATTTTTGCACCTATTTTTCTTTTGAGGACATTTTATTTATTAATTTTTGAAGAAATTTCAAGCTTTAAGATTATTTTAAAGAATGATTAAAATTTGTCTCATCTGCTTTGCCGACGGGGTAGTCGTGAACATGCTACGGGCCATTGTGAACAGAGCATAAAAACAACAATCCTTTTCTGAAATAACAGTACTTAATTTTATTTAAACACATTATAGGAAATAATAAAATTTAGTCAAGTATTTACATTTAAGTACATATTTTATTTTAATAAAAAACGTAGTCTGCCGTTTTAGATACACCAGGCCCAAAACTTTCAGAAGTTGCTCCTTTTTAGAAAGCAGGGTTGTGTATGTTTTGCTTCAATATTTGGTATGTTAAACAGATAGACACTGTTCAAATTTTATTTTACGGTTTTCTCAGTACAATGTTGCTCCTTTTCACGAAAAATTTTATACACTCAATTTCAGCATATCATATTTTTTCCACAACACTATATATTACTATAAGATATTTAGCATAATTATAGGCCATCTATTTTGCATTTTTAAAGTGAGTTCATATTGAATTTTAGAAATCTTGTTGAGATATATTTCTAGAGGTATTTCATGTTGACTGGCACAAAATTACCTAGCTGCATACTTATTACAGAATGTATTCTCTAATAGAATAAGGCTATTACTTCATTGGACTCATTGTTCATCCTACTAAAGTTTATTATTACTCTTATGTAACGCATAGCAGGTTTCAAACCAAATTTTTTCTGCTGCATGGCGAACTGTTCTCATCTGACCCAGATATTTTGATGATAAACTTAGGTTTAACTTAAAAAAAAAGATATTTTCAACTTTAATAAAAAGACAAAACTACCAAAAGCTTCCTAAAATTTTCTTTGTTTGTTTGTTTTTTATATGGCGTAACAAAAAACAATAATATATATCTATATAAACAATATATTTACATATATACATATATAAGCAAGCATAGAAATTCATCAAGTTTGTTTATATCATTTGGCAAAAAATCTAATTTCTAAAACCCGAATTGCGCCAAGCTTTTAAATAAACGCCAAGGCCCCTATACTGGAAAAGTATCATCTATACCAGGGGTGTCAAACTGTTGTTCACCGGATACCACTAAAATTTTACAGTAAATTTTGACGTATCTGATATTCGAATTTCTGCGATTCAAGAAGTCAACTATTTCTGTAAAGAATAGTGGTATCTGGAGGGCCACAGTTTAACATCAATGATCTATACGAATATTATAAAGAAGTAACGTTTGTTTTTTTGTTTGTGGGGGGTAAACTCTGGAACTACCGAGTCGATTTCAAAAGTGATGGGTGGCAAATTGATGGTAACAATCTCTGATCCAACATAGGCTATATTTTATGTCGGTGCCAATACCCTCAGGGGGGTGCAGGAGCAAAAAACGTTCTGAAATTGCGATTGTTTTAATACTGTAGGAGCTAGAAACTTGAAACATAGGTAATGTATCGGTGCCCCTACTCCCAGGGAGTGCAGGAATGAAAAATGTTCTAAAATTACGATTTTTGCGATACTGAAGGAGCTAGAAACTTGAAATTTGGAATGGTAGTTACTTACAACATGTAAGTGTTCTCTAAGATCAAATTCTAAAAACAAAAATCAAAATTTAAAAGAGTGAAATCAGCGAAAAGTGTTTTAAAAACATTCTAAATTACAATTTCTATGGAATCTCTTGAACTACAGAACCCTTTTCAAAAGTGATGGTGGTAAATTGATGGTGACAGTCCCTGCTGTAACATAAGCTATATTTTATGTAGGTGCCACTACTACTAGAGGGGTCGGGAGCGTAAAACATTCTAAAATCACGATTATTATTGGAGTTACTTATAAGAGTAAAATGCTCTCTAAGAAAAAAAAATCGAAATTTAAAAGGCTGAAATGAGAAAAAGCGTTCTAAAAACACTCTAAATTACAATTCCTATTGGATTCCTGGAACTACTGAACCAATTTCAAACGTAATGCTGCAAATTGATGGTGACAGTACCTGCTCTAACATAGGCTATATTTCATATCGGAGTCAATATCTCAGAGGGGTGTGGTAGCGAAAAACCTTCTAAAATTGAAATTTTTGTGATACTGAAGGACTAGAAATTTGAAATTTAGCATTGTAGTTACTTAGAAGATGTATATGCTCTGTAACAACAGTTTCTAAAAAATTGAAATTTAAAAGGGTGAAATGAGCTAAGCATGTTCTAAACGCATTCTAAATTACAATTTCTATGGAATCTCTTGAACTACAGAAAACTTTTCAAAAGTGATGGTGGCAAATTTATGATGACAACCTTTGGTCATTGATAAGCCTAGAAGGTCAGAGCCGCAAGTAAACCCAAAACCCTATACATGTACAATTCAACCATATACTAACTATTTGTCTGGCTAAAATCCATTTACATAAGGGTTTGTTTTCGTTTTTTTTACAGTAATTACACGAAATAAAAATTATTACGTTAGATGTGTTCAAAATTGTTAACCCACAAAAATTTCTCAATAAACTGACTATATTAATGTTATACTTAAAATATTGCTTCATGGTTTATATTCGTTTAGCGTTGTGGAGCTTAGCTTGACTTGATTCAAGCATGTCCACAATGCTGGGCCTGACAGAATATTTTAGCACTTAACTACAAATTCTGCTTACTATGCACAGTAGTCATTTTTAATGGATAATATGATTCTGAATATAAGGCATCAGTAAAGCTCAGTCCACATTTTCAGCTATTAAAACATTTTTTGGGTAATTTCATGAGCTTTACAGATAATCTGGTTCGATTACTTTTCGACAAGAACCTTTAAATATAGTCTTATGAGCTTTACAATCAATCTGGTTCAATTACATTTCTACGCACTTTTTCACCATTTTAGACTGAAACTATCTGCCAAATTTCTATTGCAACACTTTCAGATCGAGCTTTTTTTTTTCGATTGGTTCCACAGGGTTTTTCATATGTGTTGTAGATATTCAAATCTATAGATCATTTACAGGGTGTCACACAAAATTTGAATATTTTACCGACTATAGATGGTAATTGCTGAAATAGTGTTTTTAAATGTGTTATGCATTTTCCGAATTATTCACTTAGACACCTTGGGTGGAGCTATTAGAGCTTTAACCCATCGGTGCTGAAAATTCGTCTTTAACCCTTTATGTCCCAAGCTATGAAGTAATAAAAATTTTCTTACTAAAAGCAATTTTTCTCCAATTTTGAAAACATTGCAAAATACTTTTGTAAAATAATTACACAAAATTTTGAAAGTTTCCATGTCCTCAACTGGCGGAACTTACTTACTTAGACATCATCTTTCCCCTTTTTAAACGATGAAGTTTTGTTACAGCATTCTGAATTTGTTGGAAAGTGTTTCATAATCTATGCTTAAAACTTGAATTTTCTTTCTAGTTAAATATACAATATTTTTTTTTGTACGTGCCAAAACCAGGAATACGTTTGTTCAATATAAAATGCATGGCACATTCTTTGTAATTTATCTTACGCTATCTTTTCAAATGCAAATCCTAATCCTTTTCATAATACACGCATATGCTTATTGTTTTCAAAAGAATTTTGTTGATTTAGGTTTTTTTTTCTTTTTAGTTCGAATAGAAACTTTCGAATTCGTCAGTCTATTTACTAAAGTTATCCATCCGTGAAATATATATTTATTTGTTTTCCTTATAAAATTTCTGTTCTACATTTCAGTAATAACTGAAACTTATTCTGCTCAAGTTTGGCTTAGATGATTTAGAACTTTTTTTTGGAGATATCAAAAATATACTCACTTAATCAGTTTCCATGGAAACAGTTTGAACGAGTGAGTTACTTGAAACGTGATACTTTTACTCAATATTATATCTTTGCGAACATGATTTTAGATGTTAGATAAACGAATTTCTGTATTATTTTAGTATATAATAAAAAAAATTGTATTAAAATTTAGAAATAATATATTTATGTGTTTTTTTTCTAATACAATGTAAAGTAAAGAAGATTGTGTTGTGTTATCAGCGATTAATTAGCTGTTATTCTCCCTCACAGGAAAAACGTCGCGTCATTTTTGATAAAAGCACTTCGATCATGGAAAGAAAACCTTTTTGAAGCTATCCTTGTATTGTAGATCGGGATTTTCATTATACGTTTGAGAAAACAATTTAGAAATTTTAGACAGTTTAAATAATTTTCAGGCACGATTTTATTTTCAATTCCGAGATTAAACAATAAATACTTGTTTGTTATAATAATTTGAAGTAACGTTCTCAGTAATATGAAAGTGATTTTCTTTTCAGTTGCAATATCTTAAGAAGAAACTCAGCAAAACTTTAATTTATTTTATAACAATCTATTAACTTTGGCTCTTTAATGGTACAAAGCTGAGCTGCACCGCCAGGAGCCTGAGGGCGCACGTCAGGCACGTCAACCGCCGAAGCCAAGTCCTGAAGAATTTTTAGTGCGCTCGACCAGGGGAATTTCTTTATGCGTTTCGGTCGTTGGGAGCGCCGCCACCTGCTGACCACTCCCAAGTAATTGACGACAAAGATCGATGCGACATGCGGTGAAGCCCAAACTTAGAGTACACAACCACATAACACTTGTGGAGACGCTGGAGTCCCCCGCCAGCTTCGGAGCCGGAAACCCAAAAGAGGGAACCGGGCTCTAGGCTGTATGCAGGGCTTCCCCACCGATTCTTGCTGTACCGCAGCGTCCGAACATCGAGTCCTACGGAAGGAGGAAACGACTGGCCTCATCCGCAACTGCGACGAGGAGGGGCCTCTCGCCAGTCCGGGACTTTGAGGAAAGGCGTCCCTGAACGCATAGACACATTCTTTCTTACGTTGTCTCCGCGTGACCCCCTGAAACGTTCCATCCGGAAAACACCGAAGGGAGAACGCCGGCGTAGCACGGTCGACTCAATAGGCGGTCATTCGGAAACGCATGACATGTAAAACAAAAACAAAAGATTCCTGCTGATCCAACTGTCGGCACAGAAAACACCGACTACGCAAAGACACGCTGGATTGGTTTTCGACACGGGGTTCGTCGGTGAGCCACATGTCCGATACCTCGTAATCGAACAGTCAAGGGAAAGAGCCTACACCCTCCCAAGGAGGTGATACGAGCCGCAGTGACCTGAGTGGCCCCGAGGACACATACTACACTTGGTATGAACAGACAATCCCCTTTCTCCCCGACCATTGCCGTCGACAAAAAACTACTCCAGCTGCAGACGGTGATGTGGTAGTTGCGAACCATGCGTGTATGCCCATATGCCGGTAACTGTGCTCTACCGCCTGCCAGTACCGAGGGTTTCTTCACGCCGCGTCACCCACTGACCAGACGTCACAACATACACACCATGCACCTTACTCTTTGGAATCAGATCTGGCTTCCATCATCGCACCGGAAAATTGCGGTTCGCTATAGTCTCTTGCCCCACCATCACGACTCGGGCGAGGGTCTGAGCTGGGTACCTGAAATGTCCTTCCACCACCTAGGGGTTGGAGACTCCCAGCATTGTCCGAGTACCCACGCCGCAGAGAAACTGCCTTATGTGGGGGAGGCCCACAACACCGAGTCTTTGTTGCACCTCCAGCTTTTTCGGACGCTCCTCTACCACCGGCGCACCACGTTGAGGTGGCGATTCATTCGTTTTCCTGTCCCCGTCGTGACAAAAAACGTCTGGCAATGCCGGGCTTCCGGCCATATTCCCCACTTAAGGGGCCGAGTCGGATTCACCCGGACGGGCCCGTTTTACCCCAACCGAATACGTTAAAAAACAGGCCGCCCCACTCCATTAATGTCAATAATTACGTGTGCTTTTCAGCTTACATTGATCACGTGTTAGTTAGACAAATTGTTGAAAGCAACCTATTTGGACCACGTGCAAGTCCAAATGGGTGGAGCTATCTTGACCTGTGTTTTTTGTTGGCGGCGATTTTTACATGTGAATGTGATTTCAATGTTATATAAACATATTGAATTTTCAATTATAAAACAGGAATTTTAATTTCGGCGTATTTCTACTTTTAAATTCACTAATAAAAGTGTTGTTTTAAAAATATTATTTTTATTTATATTATTTTTATTATTATTTTGCATTTTTTCTTTCTAGTTTCCCACATGTTAAGCATATAAAATTTTATATATGGTCAATTTTAGGTATATTTACACATATTTGTGGATTATGTGGACTCAAATTTAACATTCTGTATTAACATCTTAGTTTTTTCTGTCATTGCCTGAAAATGTATACCTACGCGAAATCTTTAATCTGAATATAACGGCTCCACTCAACTGTTTTTCAAGAAACTTTAATAATGGTAATTTAGTATTAAAGATAATAATTTTAGTTTGTTATTGTTACTAAAAATAATCTTTTTTACTCTCACAATATCAAAAGCGGATCTGGATAGTTTTCAAGCTGTGAGGAATGGCGATATTACAAACTTGAAGTTTTCACATAAGGATGGATTTACAATTCCCCTGAACAAAGAACAGTTCCACAGTGCTTATGTAGTAAACACCCGAAATAACGACTTTATCATTATACCGACCAATCGAAAAAACTCAATATCTGTAACCATTCAAGCAATATTATTTTACATTGAATGAATCTACAAATTAAATCAAACATTCTAATATAATAAGCATTTCCATCTTATTTGTCAATAGCTGTTTGACATTCTTTCTGCGTTAGAAAAACTATATTATGTTTTAGAATCTCTGAAAAAGAGAAATAAATCTCCGTTTCTGTCTTAAATTTAGCGATTATTTTTTCATTTATGAATGAAAAATGTTGCTTACTTATAAGGTAGTCTATATCGGTTCTGAGGACAATTGATCTTCTGTGCCCAGAATCAATGCAGCATTTATTTGAAAAAGTTGTATTGAATATAAAACTGCTTGTTTTTTATTTCTAAAATAGTTTTAAAAGAATGTTTTGAAAATTGTTAAAGTAATATTAAAAGAGTAGCTATCAATAGCTGGCTGGAAAAATGCTGTGCGTTGTTTTGATTGTTTCGTGAAATCCAGAAAATATGACATCCAGATGATTTCTGCAAATCTGATTTGTTCAATTCAATTAATCCGCTGAGCAACACACTAAATTTAGACATTGCACTTGTGTACATATTTACATATATATATATATATATATATATATATATATATATATATATATATATATATAAAGATGCATAAATTGCTAAATATGATCATCCTTTTTCTTTTATAACTGGGTAAAAAAACTGTATGTCTGAAAAATATCTAATGCGAAAAACAATATATAGTTGTTTTACTTTTTACTAATATTTCTTACATATTTTCAATGCTTACACTGAAATATTATGTCTATCTATATAAATATGTCTAAAAAAGTATTTTTATGCTACGCACAGTTTGGTGAATACTTTCATGCACAGATGTTTCTGTGAGTTTTATTTCTGGGAAGTGGTTTGTCGAACTTAAAATATGAGCTATCACGATTTTGTGTTTTGTGAACTGGGGTTTCAGATTCAGCATTTCCAGAAAAAGGGATATTGTTTTACGCATTCTCGACATATTTTAAAGCATATTGTAGAACAGTGTTTATTTGATGCTGAGTGTAGTTTTAATAGAAACACTGCGTATAGAAATATTTATATAAAAATATAGTTTAAAATATGTATATTTTAAGAGGTACGGAACATAAAATTATACTATTTTTATTTATAAATATTTCTGACTTTTCATTTTGTAATTTGTCTAACTATGTAAAAAGAATTAAAAATAAATAAATAATACCAAGTTCAAAATGCAGTTTAGAATTTTAATGTTATGTCCTAATTATCATACCTTCCAATTACTCCTTTGTACTCACAATTGTCACAATTAGCAAATAATACATGTTTTTTTAAAGCTAAAATTAAATATATAAAAAATACAATATATATATATATATATATATATATATATATATATATATATATATATATAATATGGTGGTTAGACGACAAATATTGATTTAAAATCTGGTGGGCACTTAAATTTTGTCATTTTTAATAAATATAGCTCGTTCTAACCTAGAATTTAAATTATTTAAAACAACAATTCTTTTATATTACATTATCACACAGTTTAAACACTATTCTAAAAGTTTTTATCGCAACTTATCCATTATTATAAAACATATTCTTTATGTTTCACAAAGACTGTCTGGTAAAATAACTTTAAATAATAAAAACATGACTTGAATTACAGGTTTTATTTTCAAATTTAAATGTGTACTTTTTATCTTTCAGCCGCATTTGACACATTATGTGGGCGACAATAAATAAATATATATTTTATTAAAGTGTCTTTTTATATAATAAAAAATGCAAGAAGTTTAAATATTTAAGTATTAAATGTCTTTTTTGTTTAATTGTAGTATACCACCTGTTACAGGCGAATATTCGCAAATGAAAATATCAGGTTAAAAAAAAAAAAACTTTAAAACTGAAATTTCATTCAAGTTATCTAAAAAATAATATTTATATTTAAAATGCTTTTAATACAAAAAAAAAAAAGAAAAAAGAGAAAAAAAGAAAACAGGCTTTATACTTAAAATACACAACGCACGATACTTCAGCGAAATAACTATTTTGTCATAGGAATAGCATAAAAAGAAAATGGGCAGAGAAGCATAGATATTAACCCTCTCCACCGCTATAGCTCAATTTCACCCTTTTTACAAGATGTTTTGATTGTTTTAATACAGGATCTATATTTAGTGCCTCTCTAATTGATTTTTGGTTTGAAGGATAATTAAATGAGATATACAAGAACAGAAACATACGTTTATTTAACAATTTTTATCACTTCATAATATTTTTACGTGTTACGTTTGTTAAATATTAAATTGAGATTTAAAAAGAACGAAAACGCCATAGATTATGAAATGCTTTCCAACACTAATAGAATATTATTAGGAAATTAGTTTTTTCATACAAAGAAATGAAGCAACTAAATAATCAATTTAAAAAACACATAACTCAGTAAAAATTTAATTTCAGTAACAGCTGTCTATATGCGGTAATGCGTGCGATTTCTTCGTGTAGCCCTGTATATAATCAGTAGAATATATACACATCATGTAATGCATTAAAAATTTAAAAATTTAAAAATGCGTACCACAGCGGAAAACGCACTTCCAACAATTATCGATCATAGTCAGTACTGTAACCGAATTCTTTCGTGCGTCTCTATAAGTCGACAATAAGTGCTACGTACTTTATAATCTATAGAAAACATGTTGCAGCGATCCTTTTTAATTAAAAAATAAATAAAGCACCGTAATATCATTAAAATGCACCACAAACGATATTTTCACCATAGACTATAATGTAACCGAATTATTTTGTGTGTCCCTGTAAACGAACTATAAATGGTACACACGTCATTTTTAGTTCGAAGCATTCTATAGTAAACTTCAATAACATATAAAAAATACATAGTAATCCGAGTATGTTTACGAACGAACAAACCAAATTATAAACACTATTCACCTGTGTTGAAAAGAAAAATAATTTTGACCCTACCAAGTGGACAAAACTCTATATTTATCTACTCTTTTTTTTACAGTAAATGAAAAATATTTTAGTATTTCCAAAAAAGGAGTGGGAAAATTTGAAAGGCTTAATAACAACAGAACATAAGCTACTGTTCGTAGATTTATTAATTGGGATGAATATTTACTTTTTTTTATATAATTTTACCATTGACAGGCAATCTAAACAGGCCTATTTAGGGTAATGAACCCCAAAATTAAGTCTTATCTATGGAGTGTGACATAGGTAGCAATTATAGTTCGTTTACAGGGACATTCAAAATTATTCCGTTACATTAGAGTCAATGAAGGAACATCGTTTTAAGTGCATTTTAACAATGTTACACTGTTTCAAACAGTATGAAATTGATATGCCTCACCGAAGTGGAGGCAATCTGTTTCTACGGAGTTTCGAGTAACTAGGAATTACAGTTCATTTACAGGGACGCATAAAAGAATTGCATTATATTTTGATCTGTGGAGAAAATCATTTGCGGAGTATTTTAATTACGGTAAACTATTTTAAACATAATAAAGCTGATATACATTACTGATGTGCACTACAACATGTTTTCAATAGATTAATGAGTACGTAGAAATTATCGGTTATTTACCGAGACAATCGGTTATATTGCTGACTATGAGCCATGACTGCTGGATAGGCGTTTTCTGCTGTGATATGCATTTTAAATCTAACTTATTTATTGTGCATTACGAGGTGATTAGTTTAGATCATATACAGGGCTGCACGTAAGAATTGCACGCAATAGATTCCCATTGCTGAAAATAATTTTTCACAGCTTTATTATTATTATTATTATTATTATTATTATTATTATTATTATTATTATTATTATTTATTTATTTATTTTCTTAGATATACTATTTCACTGTCTGAAGAAAAATTAAAATTTTTAACAATTTCTCTGAAAGTGTAGGAAAACGTGTTTCATAATCTATGCCGTGATGCATGATTTAACGTTCTTCTTACTTTTTGTATTGGAAGCTACCTAAAAATTACTGCAAACCAAAATTTATTCTTTTAGATCGTTGCCACCAACATTAGGATGTCAGCGTTACTTCCGGCCATTTGTTTGCTTTATAATGTAGATAGTTTTACAGCTATGGAAAAATTTAGGATCATCAAAATATGAAAAAATTATGATGAATGAAATGATGATGATGAACATAAAAATATCATGTATAATTTCTTTTTGCTCTGTTTTGATAAATAATTCTTTTATACTGAAATATTTAAAGGGCAAATGTGTAAAAAACGTATTTACTCGTGTGAAATGCGTGTCTTATTTTTAGATAAGAAAAATGGAAAAATGTTACATCTCGTGTATCAGACGCAGAGCACTAATTAAAAAGAAGTTTTGGCTATACAAAAATAAAAATTTCATAGAACTCCTGAATAAGATTTTTTTTTCTAATATCTCTAGAAATTATCTAATTATAAAAATGTGATAATGAATATTAATAATAATATAATATTAACCAGAAGCAAAAAACTTGTAATGGTGTATTATCATTATATACACCACATATATGATTTAATTTTCTTAGCATCACCGGTGCATTTGGTTTTGATTACCCCACCCTCTTATCTTCTGTAGCATCCCCTTCCCTTCCCTCTCTCCCATTTATTGTTTTGTGTTTCGAGTCTTATTACTTAGCCAGTGTACACTAGGGTGGAACGAAAAAACTTTTTTTTTAAATTTCAAAATGCTATAGTTTTCAAAAGTTGCCTTTGATCAAATAAAAGACGGAAATTGAATATTTGCGTAATTCGATTATGTTTTCAGGTGCCAAAGAAGGGTAAACTTTAGGTTTCTATTAAAATTTTGACAATTTTCGCAGTTATGTAAAATAATAATAATAATTTCAATATTCTATAGTTTTCAAAAGTTGCTTTTGATCAAAATAAAGACGGAAATTAAATATCAGCGTAATTGGATTATGTTTAGAGGTGTCGCAAGATGGGCAAATTTTAGGTTTTTATTAAAATTTTGACAAATTTCGCAGTTATGTAAAAAAATAATAATAATAATAATTTCAATATGCTATAGTTTTCAAAAGTTGCTTTTGATCAAAATAAAGACGGAAATTAAATAGCGTAGTTGGATTATGTTTAAAGGTGCCGCAAGAAGGGCAAACTTTATATTTTTATTAAAATTTTGAAAAATTTCGCAATTATGTTTAATTTTTTTCCAATAGGCTATAGTTTTCATAAGTTAACTTTTAAATCAGTTTTAATCAGTTTTAAATCTTTTTAATCAGAAAACATGGTAAACTTACTGCGTAATACATTTTAATTACAAATATAATGAAACATAAATAGTATACAATGAGGTAGAAACAGAACAATGTTCAGAAGAGAACATTATACTATCCCAATTTTTTTATTGCTTCTATGTCCAGTGTCTCTGAAACCTGAAGTAATCAAAATCATAGTCAAATGCGCATTAAACTTCGATTTGTGGCTTCTATTTGCGATCGAACTTGAGTATCAGACAAAATTGCTGCAACAATTCCAAGCGCCGCTCTGCCAGGATATTGGTCTGATTAGTGATGAAGAAAGAAATATGTCAGAAATGTATTGACAGAATGAAAATTAGATGAGAACAAATAAAGAACCGAAAAAGATATGTAGAAGAAACTGTGAAACTACTTAAAAAAAGTAATTGTTTTTTTATGTAAGAAAAGAAAAGACTATTGTGCAAGAGAAGAAAGGAACTAAGTATTACAAAATAACTGCTATCGAAGAACATATATCACTTGTTCCAGAACTTGGATCAAAATTTTCAAGACACGTAAAACCAATTTCTGGCATTGGAAAAGGTATAAAAAACAACATAATGGCATTTTTAAATGACATACTTAAGCATTACTGCAATTGGATATGATGGAACTGCCTCGAACACTGTATTGAATAATGCTGCGATTGCTTTATTGGAAAAAGAATTATGAAAGCCACTGCAGTGCTTGATTTGTCTGTTTCATGCAAATGAACTACCCGTTCGTCATCTATTTTCTTTCCTAGATGGAAAAACTAAAAATCCAAATGAATTTGGAGCGAAAATAAAAAAACAACTAGAAAAGTGTTATGAACTTCCAGTGATTGAGTTTTCACCTATTGAAAATAACATTCCATTGCTAAAATTTAAGGATAATTTAAGTATGGACCAAATATATTTCTTAGAAATGTGTAACACAATCTCCGTTAGAAGTTGCTGTTCTGATTTGTCTATGAAGAAACCAGAAAAAATTTATCATTCACCATGGTTTACCTTAGCAAACAGAACAATTCGCTTGTACGTGGGTACAGAATATTCATCACAAAATCTCCAAATACTGACTGAGTACATTTTGAAAGTGTGTGCAACTGTTTGGTTTAAAGTTGAAACCATCTATCTATGGACGAAGCACTTGTGAAAACGTGTCAGCTATTTACGTTACCTCAATTACATTCCTAAAAATGTAATTGATCCAATCAGCCAAAGCAATGCATACTTTGCTGCACATGAAAATGTACTCCATTGTATGCTATCAGATGATAGAAGTCATTAAGGAGTTTGCAGTACGGCGAATTGTAAAAGAAGGGACTGGGAATGAAGTTGGCATCAGAATTTTTTTAATTCCTGTATGCATAAACTTTGATGTCACGGATTATATTGATATGATTCAATGGCATGATGTTAAAGTAACATAACCTCCTATGACGATGTATATTGCTGACGACAAACTAAAGCAGTAAATAAAGCAATCAGAAGAACCTGATCATGAGAGTCAACTTCAATTTTTCCTTATGTCACACACAAGCAGTTAAAAGGATTGTTAAATTAGTTACCGAGTCACCCTTGTCAGTTTGCAGCATTTCTGCAAGAAATGCATTGATAAAAACCAAAATAAATTTTCAAAAGATCATGCCAAGATTTGAAACCAAAAACAAAAACCAAATAAAAACTATCCAATGTGTCAGTGTGATTATTATGGACCATGTGTGATTACTATGGACATTATAGAAAAATTAATGTTTCTTAAAAATAACGTTTTGCCTTTAAAAACATCATAAAGTCAAACTTATTTTAATGTACACCCTTATATACGGTCACCCCTCTCTTACGGTTAAATTAAAATTTCTCAGCGAACATTAACCTCTCGTTATAACTAACAACCAATCTCCTGCAGTCACCTCATTTTTTCAGACCATTTTTTTTTGGTCACATAGGTGTCCGTTAATCATAGGTTTCACTCTTTTAAAGTTTTTTTAAATAAGTGTAATTTGTTTAACAAAGATACGATAATTACAGATTGCATTTCTTTCATTTCAATGTAGTACTATAAGAATATGTTACTGTAAAATTTATAAAAATTAATATGGTGAAAATCGCTAAATTCTACAAAATAATTCTTTCTGTAATGGCATCTAAAAATTCGTAATGCATAGAATGTGCAAGTTTTCTGCAAATGTATCATATTTTGAATATTCCGTTTAAAAAATATATGTATATTATGTTAATAATCCAGAAAAGAGATTTTTTTTTTAAAAAAGGCAATTTTTATCGTTTTTTCATAGAAAAGTCATTTTTGAAGCTCTTTGCGGCACCTGAAAATATTTTAGTACAGCAACAAAATTTTTTATTCTTCATTCTAATCCCAAAAGGCAACTTTTGCCGACTATAGCAAATTTCTAACTGAAAAAAAAATAATTAACCATTATTTTCGTTCCACCCTAGTGTACACCACTGGAGCTATTGTATTTTTTCGTTTTAACTCTCCTGATGATGGCTAATGTTTAGCTGACAGAGTTCGATAAATTTTAACACGGTTTGACATCTGTGTTTTTAATATATTGATAATTTTAATGTTTTAAAACTTTTATTAATTACCCATCATATGTAGTATAGGGTAAATCTTGCAATCGTTTTAAAAATCGAAAAAAAATTTTTTGACGGATTTACACGTTTCAGATTCTGGAGATTCCGAAAAACATATTTTTAGAAAAAAAAATTGCCGTCCGTCTGTCTGTGTGTATGTCTGTGTGTATGTCTGTAAACGCTCTATCTCCCGAACAAATCGAGATAGAGACTTGAAATTTGGTATGTGCTTAGTATGTAGTAATGGGAAGAAGCTTATTAAATTTCAGTTACCTCGATTATGCGGAACGGTTTTTTTCGGACTCTCGAAATATTCGTTCTGATAAAAGGTATATAAAAATTTTTGAAATTGCTTATTTTAAGGCGTGAATATAAAAGACAATAAAATAACATAAATTTTGCATAAAGAATGAAGTCGATCGAACAATGAGTTGCCGAGATATTCGGAATCCTATTTTCCGCACTTTTCGATTTTTCGTGACCCTGTATTTCTTTCAAATTGCTATTCAAAGATATATTTTAATTGGAAATGAGACGCTGAATCCCACGAAGTAAACTGTTAGTTAATAGGATTAACATTTTTGGAGTTATGAGGATGTTTCTTTTACGCAATTCAGTTATAGAGCATTGATTTTATTCGAATTGCAATGCATTTGCACACATGTTTTATTTTCATATTTCATATTATGCATATCCATGATGGGTAAGTATTACGGTGGCCCCAATGAATAGTATTACATTTGCAATTATTTTAGTAATAAATGAATTGTGAATTAATGAGTTCACGTTCTTTAATTTATTAAGGTGAATATGACTTTTGAATATAATGTATAGAATTATATATATATGTATTTAATAATGAATAAATTTCACATTTTGTTTAACTTCCTTGTAAGTGGTTTCCACTGTACCTTCTACATGTTATCATGTACAAGGTGCCCGCTAAAGTCTTGTCCACTCCGATTAACTTCAGAACGGAGGCAGCTATAGTGATAAATAATAGTGTATGGGCATAGTAAAGTGGCTATACGCTATGCTATGACACAGTTTTCAGCACTACATGACTACAAACAGTGTAATTATACTATCTCTGAAACGGTGCATGATACGGGAAAAAAAGATCAACTACAAAGTTGTAGAGCGTCCTCTATTTAGTATGAAATGAAGTCCTACATCTAAAAATAAATTTATTAGAATCCCTGAATTGTATTTTTTTTTTAAATATCCAATCACCAGATTAAATACGCCACTAATTGCATGCAGAAGTATGGCATTATAAGGCAGACGTACATTTCTTTATAAAACTAGCTTATGTAAGCAAAGCACAGTTTGTTTTAATAAAATAATCAAGTTAAGTTTGCTAAATGTGTCCGTTTTTGTCACAAATGCAGAACGGGATAATGGGCATATTCTTCATATAATGGACATAATGGACATATTCTTCGAAGACATAGATCTTCGGGTTTATTAGTGTAAGTGTTTTCATGAACGGAATACTCTACACTGTTTTTTCCAGAATTAAGAAGGGAAATAATTAAAAAGTTTTTGTACTTACAGAAAATCCTCATCAGATTCATAATGTTAAATGGGTATGAAGTCACCCGAAAATCAGCCTATTTTGTACTTAACGACTGCAAAAATTTTTAACAATCGTACGTATCTCTTATCTCTTCAACATGGATAAATTGGATAATAGTATAGTAATATATTTAGAAAAAGTTCGAAAAATTTTGTCAAAATTTGTTATAACTTTTAGAAACTAAAAATAATATTTTTATCTAAAAATAAATAATAAAATTTTATCGTCTCTAAAACACAGTATGAATTTATAAATTTAAGAAGAAAAAAAAACGAGTTTGACTGGGTCTTCCAGGTTAACACATTTTGGCCAGAATTATAATAATAACATATGTCTCTTCATTGAGTATTATTTTTTTTATATTAACAATTATTTTTGTTATTACCTGTATGTAGTAATGATAGTATATGTCTATACATTTATTATTATTTCTTCATTTATATTCCATCATTTCGTAATATTAATAATAATAAAGATTGCTTAATTTTATTTACACCATGGGCGATTCTTGTATTTCAAATGTATGTTTCATTTTTTAAATTTAAAATTAGGGCTAATTTTCCGGACGAAAAAGTTGCGATAAAACATAAAATATACATATAATACATAAAACATTTCTAAACATATCAGAATATAATTTGTTTAATCCTGTAGTGATACGACATTTTCCAAACGTTTTCAAAAATTCTTTCTTATCCTAATGTCATACGAATAGTACGCAAAATAACTTTAGATTTCAGTAAATGGTATATTCGTTAACTTTCAGTAAACCTGATCTTTTGGAATTTGGATAGCTATTTTTAATGTTATTAACGTAAAAGTAATCTTCTTCCTAAAATTGCACAGATAGTCGCACACAAAAGATTTAAACGCGGAAAATACGACGACTATTTGACCATTTATTTTCCGCCTTCATAAAACAAGTGTTTTTTATATGGAATAAATTTTCTCATATCTTTTTCTCAAGAACTTCTTAATGATTTCAATGCTTTAAAAAAAATTGCAGTAACTTATAGATCAAAACTACATTTTTTAAAATTAACATTTTTTAAAATTAAAAACTAAATTTAAATTTAATTGGTCGGCAAGAAGTATAAACACAAAATAGAGTACTTATGGGATTTCCCAAACAACAACAACACAGAAAATGTAAAACAGCTGGCGTTGATGCACCATTTTTTTTTTAGAATTCAGGAAGCGATTTCACTATTTTTTTAACAGTTTTCGTAAACTATAAATTGATAATTTGAGTAAATAAAAAGAAAATGCTATTTTCTGCTTACTTTGCTATATCAAGCACAGACGATGGATATTGTATCAATTGCTAATTGTGGTAACTCCGCCATTTTCTCCTTAGTTACTTTTACATTAATCTTACAAACTAATATTAATTGCTGAGAGATATTTTTGTTTTTAATTATGCTTAAAAACTATTTGAAAAATCGTCAAAAAGCAGCAATACCAACTACAATTTTTAAACAAATTTCATTTGAAAGTACATAATTTTCAAATTCGATGAAGTTAAAATTTAAAAAATGAAATATTTATCATTGAAATTATGATCTATAAAAGCTAAAGCATATTTTAGATCGTTGTCACCATTGTTATAATATCAGCGTACCGTCTACGTTTTATTAACCTCGTACTGAAATAAATTGCTTAAAATCAGTTTAAGGTACTACATTTGTAATTCGGTAAATCGCATAATAATTAAAAAGATCTTACTGTATCAGCTGAAGATATCAGAATCTACCTCAAGACTGAATTCGATCACGCTAGCACGTTCTTTTATCCTAAAAATTTCATCAAAACCGCCGTCTAATTACATACAATGGTTGAGGTTTGTTCCAAAAGAGCGAAATATGGCTGGGCCAGGAGTAGAACCTGGTTACCTTGGTTTGCCGTACCAATTCTCTTCCTACTGAGCTACCCAAACGATATCCTGGCTGGCATAATTCACTCTTATTTGTTGGGCATGGCTGCGAACTGCATCGCTAATTTCATTCATCCGAGCTATAGCTATAGTATTCACATGATTAAAGTGTGAAATGACATCGAAACTCCAGTATACCATGTAAATAGGTCTTAATCAGGAGAGGAAAGTTTTTTCAACCAGGTAAAAAATATTCAATGATTGGAGTATCATAGTTGAGGTTCATTCCAACAGAGCGAAAAATGTTCCGGCCAGGAAGCGAACCTGGGTACTTTCGTCTGCCGTGCCTATGCTCTTTCTACTGAGCTATCCAGACGATGGAATAAACCTAAACTATGATACTCTAGTAAATGAATATGATTAACCTGGTTGAAAAACTTTGCTCTCTTCATTATGACCGCCTACTAAAATTTGCATAAATAACAGAAATTACATCTTGCACTTCGGTTTCGCATTCATACATGGGAAATTATAAGCAGTCTAGAAAATTAAATATAACTTAAAATGTGTTAGAGAAACTAAAATTTAATAAAACACATTCGCTAAGTTCCAAAATTTTGGTTTTCACCACATCCAACATTTTACAAAAATCATCATTACTATCGGTGAGCAAAAATTTCGTTATTATACTGTCAATAGATAAAAAATACTTCATACCTCTGCTGTCGATAAGTAAGATCTTCGCAATATCATTATCGACGAATAAAATTTTCATTTCTTCCATTATATATTTACAATGCAATGCCTGTACATTACTTGTATGCAATATTTTGTCAAAGATAGTTCTTAATGTGATTATACTTTAAGTATAAACGTAATACATTTTAATAAGATTGATTGACTAAGCAAATCCCAACGCCAACTCTAATTAGAAATAAGAAGAAATGAAAATATATCCAAATACGCATTACGACATGTTTCCTTTTGCAAAATTTTTATATTATGTATTTGGTATTTAGTTGTTTTTATTCAGCTTTAAACGCATTTTATATTTATAACAAAGTTGACACGCCTCAATCTAATTTTAATTACAAAACCCGGGTTGAAAGAGATTTAAAGCAAAAGAATTGTTATTTTTGTTTTTCAAATTGAGCAAATTGAGCAAAATGAGAATATTTATTTAGTGTAATTCTTCTAAGTCTATTTAAATGTAGCGCATTTGAGTTTGCTTAGCTTATTTCAGTAACCAAGTGAAAAATTCAGTACTTTCATCCCTATCTTTTTTGTTGAGTGTTTATTCTTTGTTTTTTGCTAAGTAATCAAATAATATCTGAATAATACCACAAACCTTTTAGTGCTTAATCAGATATCCGTTTTGTTAAGAACCACTGTATGATCGCTTCTTTCTTGCTTCGTAAAAATCGCTTTGTAGAAGAAAAGGAGAAAGTACGTAATCAATTTTTTCGTCTTATAATCTATTAAAAAAGAATTTAAAAGTAATATATCAGGCCTTTATATAATATATACATGTATGTATCTATCCTATATACACTGCTCAAAACAATTAAAGGATATTTGAAGTTTTATATAAAATAAAGATATAAACGAAATTTTTTTTGCCGAAAATAGAAGAAGAGAATCACAAATGCAAATTTTTCTGGTTTTCAAACTGTGGAGTATGCAAATTTTGAGTTCGACGTCAAAAACGTCGCTTCAGCGGCAGCGAATGAAATTTGACTTTCAACTGGATAAAAGAGAATGAAGACAAGGATGATCGGCATTCAGTGACTGCTTTGTTTCGATGAGTACGATGTCTCAGCGAAGTCATTTGACAGATTCAGAAGCTTGGAGAATTGTTGGTAGGTTAGAAGGGGGCCAAACTCAAGCCGAAGTAGCGCAAGCCATTGGAGTGTCACAAAGTGTCATTTCCAGGATCTGGAACCGTTTTTTGGAGAGTGGATGTGCAGGCCGAAGACCAGGGCAAGGTCGTAGACGGGCAACAACGCCCAATGAAGATCGGTATTTAGCGTTAACAGCTCGGAGACACCGAAACATGAACGCTACTCTTCTCCAACAACACCTTCGCTCGTCTACAGGCACCACGATTTCAACTCAGACTGTCCGAAACCGGCTCAATGCTGTAGGTCTGTATGCTCGCCGAAAGATGGTATGTGTTAGATTAACATCAAGGCATCGTCGCGACCGCAGGGAGTGGGCAACCGAGCATGTCAACTGGAGGAGAAATGAATGGAGCAATATTCTGTTTTCTGACGAGTCCCGTTTTTCTGTGCATCCGGATAATAGGCGTATTTTCATCTGGAGGGACCGTGGCAGTAGGAATAATCCTACGTTCGTGCACGAAAGTGTCAGATTTGGCGGTGGAGGAGTGTTGGTGTATGGTGGCATCTCCATTGACGGGCGCACTGACCTCTACATCATTCGAGATGGAGCTCTGACTGGTCGCCGATATAGGGATGAGATCCTCAGACCTATTGTAGTCCCTTACGCTGCAGCAATCGGAGATAACTTCAATTTAATGGACGATAACTGCAGGCCACATCGTGCAAACCTGGTGGAGGATTTCCTTTTCGAGGAAGGAATCGTTCGAATGGAATGGCCAGCGTGTTCTCCAGACATGAATCCAATCGAGCACGTTTGGGACGCTCTAGGAAGACGAGTTTCTGGCCGCCAACAACCCCCACAAACTCTCCAAGAACTGGAAAGAGCTCTTCTGGAAGAGTGGGGCAGAATACCCCAACTCGTCATTAATAGCCTCATTGAGTCCATGCCTCAAAGGTGTTCAACGTTGCTGGCCGCCCGTGGAAACCATACCCCCTACTGAAAATGATTTTCTTTGAAGAAAACACCTTTTTTTATTCTTTTTCTCTCATATGCACAAATTGTGTTTTTTTCCTTTTGTACACAAATGCGCAATAAAATGCATTTTTTTCTGCCAAACATGTGTAATTTATTCTCATATAACCTACTATGTCTGTCGACCATGTATCAATCAGCTAAAAAGTTTCCCAGATACAAAATCCACCTAAACTGCAATATCCTTTAATTGTTTTGAGCAGTGTATATAAAAAAAATTCTGACGAAATGAATTGATGAAACGACTGATTAAATGAATATATGTTTAATGCGGGATTTCTAGAACGCTAACAGTAATGTAATTTTAGTATGTTTTTATTGTCACATACAGTATATTTTTTCCTGAAAAGATTTAATAAAGCATATACAGTTATTTTACAAAGCAGCACAAAGAATACGAATATATGAAACAGATTATGTTAAATGTGGGGATTGTAGAACGCTGAAGGTATTGTAAATTTAGAATGTTATTACAGTCACCTACAGCATTTTTTTTTGTTGAAGAGGGTGTATGCAACATTTATAGCTATATTACAAAGCCGCACAAAAAAAATACGAATATATGAGACGATTTTATGAAACGAAAATATGTAAAAGATGTAGTTTGGAGAATGCGAATGGTAATGTAATTTTAGTGCGTTGTTACAGTCATATACAGCATGTTTTTTTCTTGAAGACGGTATGTATAACTTTTATAGTTTGTTGTGGACTCGCAACTCTCTTAGAAAGGAAGTCAAGCATTTTGAATGTGAACATTCTGTCAATATTAACCTGCGTGCGCAACAGAGACATCTGTACTTAATTTTACTTTACTTTTCCGAAGTGTGTTTGTGGCTCTTGGAATCTGATGTTATTGATTTTCTCTGTGAGTTTATGTAAATTAGGCTTCGTAGATAAATCTGCGGAGTATAAAAACAGAACAAAAAGTTCATTCCAGCGGATTTGGGGCGAGTCCTGCAATTATGTTGAATAAGATCAGCGTCTAGTGCTGGATACTGTTCGTCACGTGCGTAGGGGATTGAGAAGTATAGAGTCTATCTGAGTTCAGCTCGCCAGCGTGATAAGAATGGATTTGGTTTATAGTTCAAATAAATTTCATAGACAACCACGGGTTTCTAGTTTAGAGATATTTAGCTAGCATTTACAGCTGTAAGCTAGTTTTTACCATATATCTTGTTGCATATCTTGCAGCCCAGCCTTACTTAATTTCGGAGTTGCTAGTGGTTTGAGCCGCCAGTGTTTCGTAGGTAAGTGAGTTTTAAAATTTAGTAATCTTATATTTATTCTGTTAGTGAATATTAATCTAAAGAACAATTTTTGTTAATCACAGCATATCGTAGGCGAAATCACAAAGAAGCTCCATCACATCCCTCCCCTGTTAGTTTTAAATAAAAGTGATTCTTATGTATAAATTTAGTTACAAATGCTTTTCAAGGTGACGGCCACAAAAATTGTTCCTATTTAGCCGATCGCAACGGAATTTTAGCCGAGATCAAATGAATCATTAAATAAAACTTTCTGTGCTTAGAGCAACTTTGAATTTTGAAACAATTCTGTGTCGGGATAAAATTCATTGGAAAATAAACAAATTCTGCTTTGTACAGCAATGATTAAAGTTTCTGACTTACAGTGTAATCTTGTAAATCGCCATGCATTGCTGGATAGTGATAGCGTAACATTTTTTTATAAGTGAAAATTGTGTGTGCAGATTGTTCTTGCCAAGGCAAGTTACTGAAGTACAGATTATATGTATGGCTTTTGATAATACTCAAACTAATGGAGAGGTAAATTTAAAGTTTACCCCCATTTTAATTCTGAAGTGAGATTTGGCACTAGAGCATTCGTGATAAGAAGAATAACATCAAACGTGCCATTTAGTTCAATTCTCTCAAATATTGTAAGTAATTTAATTATTTAGTTATTTCAGACTACTCACTATTCTTTTAATCAAGACTAGTAGATACCTTATTAAGAGTTCAAGTTTCATTTACCTTACTTAGAGTGGAAATTGTGAAAAGAGGGGAATATCTGCCCTTCACTGTATGTTCTGAACTTGGATGGATTATTACGTGGACTATCTCTTTTGATACAAGTTAACATATACTTGCCGTGAATAAATTTCAATGAGATGATTAAGTTCAACAATTTTGGTCTTTGGATTTCGTTTCTTAGATAGTTGAGAATTTCTATGGAAGAACAGGAATACGAAGACCATTTTCAACTCAATTATTTTCGAGATAAATCTGGAAAATTTGTTATCAAAATTCATTTGAAAATTCTCCTCGATTGCGTGATACAAAATCGGTGCAGGCATATCGTTCTCTAGAAAATAAGGTTTCAAAACAACAGTCTATTTACGAAAACTATCGAGAGTTCATGAAAGGAAATTCAGAATTGGGTCACATGGAACGTAATATTCATTTCGGAAAGCGTTCCTTCAATTATTTTTCATTTAACACATCATTCAACAACTCGGGAATTGAGTACGACGGCAAACTTAAGTGTCGCTTTTGACGCTTCTGCTAAATCTATTTCTGGTATGTTTTTAACGACATTCTGATGGTTGGATCACGCATACATCATAAGCTTTTCCCAATTGTTTTAAAATTGTGTATTTGCCCATTGTTGACAGTACAGATATGAAGGAAATATTTAGACAATTCTCAATAATCCAGAAGTTTGCGATTTTATGCGGAGGTTTTGGAGTGAGAGGTCACGGGATCATGTAGTGGAATATTTTCTAACAATATTCACTTATGGTATGGAATCTACACTGCTTATTTCTCTTAATACTCTTCATCAGGATATAGTAGAAACACTAGAAGAAAAGATTTCAATCAATTTTTAAATGCAATAACACATACTTTTTAATTTATATAACCAACAAATATGTCGTTAAAAAGTTTTATAAAATTTTCTAAAGTAATACATTTATAAGAGTATTACTTATAGATAGTATTCATCAGTTAAATTCTTTTTTAAATAGTATTTATAAATTTTGTTTTATAAATTTTTCTTTAAATAGTACTTTAAAATTCTTTATATGGAATATATCAAATAAATTTTCTTAAGTAATACTTTTCTTATTTCTAAAAAATCAATTATACCATTGAGTTATTATGAGCAAATTAAAACCACCTTAAAATTAAGACATCCGGCCAAATACTCAGAGATTTCTTCCATGTAATTTCCATCATTTTGTAGAAAACCATTATATATTTTTTCATTTTAAGACAATATTGCAATAAGGACTTAAGTTTCGTAAGAAGATTACTGCCTACGACATCTTAAAAGATTATTTTTCAAATAAATGAAAGGAAGGAGAAGAAATTTCGTAATTTTCATTTCATCCTTAATCAATATTGCCAATTTTTAATAACCGTCCTTTATGAAGTAAAAGCTTAAAGATTTATAATTAAACTGTCACAAAAAGCTAAATTAAATATTTTCGAACTTAATACGTTTATAATTGGTTCGTATTATGTTACTTATACAGGTGTTCTTAATAATGCACAAATTACGTCTTAGCAAATTTATTTCATACACATTCTTAGTTTACTTAAATTATTTTAGAAGTCTTATTCAGGTCTGAAATTACATGTAAACTCACTATCAAACAAATACTGCAACTTACAGCCACAAAAGTACTCTAAATAGGTGGGATGGGAAGGCCACTTACTTGGTGGCCTTGATTACTTAAATAAATAATAATGCACAAATTATGTTTTAGCAAATTTATTTCATACACATTCTTACTTTACTTAATTTATTTTATAAGTCTTATTCAGGTCTGATATTACATGTAAACTCACTTCACTAAATTAGTGCTTTTATCAAAACCAATACTGCAACTTACAACCACAAAAGTACTCTAAATCGGTGAGATGGGAAGGCTACTTACTTGGTGGCCTTAGTTACTTAAACAAATAATAATGCACAAATTACGTCTTAGCAAATTTATTTGACACACATTCTTACTTTACTTCACTTATTTTAGAGGTCTTATTCAGGTCTGAAATTACATGTAAACTCATTTCACTAGATTATCGTTTTTATCAAAACAAATACTGCAACTTACAACCACAAATATACTCTAAATCTGTGGGATGGGAAGGCCACTTACTTGGTGGCCTTGATTACTTAAATAAATAATAATGCACAAATTATGTTTTAGCAAATTTATTTCATACACATTCTTACTTTACTTAATTTATTTTATAAGTCTTATTCAGGTCTGATATTACATGTAAACTCACTTCACTAAATTAGTGCTTTTATCAAAACCAATACTGCAACTTACAACCACAAAAGTACTCTAAATCGGTGAGATGGGAAGGCTACTTACTTGGTGGCCTTGGTTACTTAAACAAATAATAATGCACAAATTATGTTTTAGCAAATTTATTTCATACACATTCTTACTTTACTTAATTTATTTTATAAGTCTTATTCAGGTCTGATATTACATGTAAACTCACTTCACTAAATTAGTGCTTTTATCAAAACCAATACTGCAACTTACAACCACAAAAGTACTCTAAATCTGTGGGATGGTAAGGCCACTTACTTGGTGTCTTTGTTTCCTTAAACAAATAATAATGCACAAATTACGTCTTAGCAAATTTATTTTATACACATTCTTACTTTACGTCATTTATTTTAGAGGTCTTATTCAGGTCTGAAATTACATATAAACTCACTTCACGAGATTAGCGTTTTTATAAAAACCAATACTGCAACTTACAACCTCAAAAGTACTCTAAATCTGTGGGATGGGATGGCCGCTTACTTGGCGGTTGTTGTATTGGAAAGGGGAGTAATGAAATTTCCCCTTCTGGTAACGATAAAACTTGTGCAGGATTTATTAGAGTACAGACCGTTTCTGAAATGACTCCATAATAAAATGACTCATATTGTGACGGTAAATGGACCAGGTTTGACTGGTAAGATAGACGATAACGGGAAACAACATCAGAAATACTTCTTTTAGTTGCTAAAATGCATAAAATTAAAAGATTATAAACAGTAAAATAAGTTTTATTAAATAAAATAAGTTGAAACTGGTGTGAAACAATAAGAACTAAAATATCTTCTTAAAACACCATCAAAAATTTTAAAATGCGCTAGGTCTTTCGAAAGATATGAGTCTTTCTTCGTCGGGCGCAAAAAGGCGTGCTTCTACTATGAAAGCAGCAGCAAGACTGAAATGAGAGATAAGGGAGAAGAAACTTGATAAAATTTGATAATGATTTTTATTTATTAATTTATTAATTTATTATTTATTCATTTTATTTTATTTATTAATTTATTAATTTATTATTTATTCATTTTATTTTATTTATTAATTTATTAATTTATTATGTATTCATTTTATTTTATTTATTAATTTATTAATTTATTATTTATTCATTTTATTTTATTTATTTATTTATTTATTTATTAATTTATTATTTATTCATTTTATTTTATTTATTTATTTATTTATTTATTATTTATTCATTTTATTTTATTTATTTATTTTTTCCCCTTCCTTATTCCCCTTCTATTTTGTATTCTATTGTTTTGATTTTACTCTTTTGTGATTGGCTGTTGTCTTTACCTTCTGTTTTCCTATTGGCTGTTGATTTCTACTTTCCTATTGGCTGTTGTTTCAGCTTGTTTCCTCTCCCTTATCTCTCATTTCAGGCTTGCTGCTGCTTTCATAGTAGAAGCACGCCTTTTTGCGCCCGACGAAGAAAGCCTCAGATCTTTCGAAAGGCCTAGCACATTTTAAAATTTTTGATGGTGTTTTAAGAAGATATTTTAGTTCTTATAAGTTTTATTAGACTGTTGACATGTTTCAGTTCAATCTGAGCCATTATCAAAACAATTAAGAATATTCTATAATTGCACGGTCTATGACGTTATTTGAAACGCTATCATTTAATTTTTCACCATAATGATAGAGTTTCAAATAATTTCATAGACATTGTAATTATAGAATATTCTTATTTGTTATGATAATGGCTCAGATTGAGCTGAAGCATGTCAACAGTCTAGTACAACTTATTTTATTGTTTATAATATTTTTATTTTATGCATGTTAGCATTTAAAATAAGTATATAATTACAAGGTGTTATAATTTGTTATATTTGAATAATTCTAGTTATATTATGAGATGATAATTTCTCTTTTCTTGTGATGTATAGTTGTCCTAAAAACAGAAAACACTCCCTACACCTCACTGTTATCCATTTATTAGTAATAACGTCAACTAATTATAGCTATATTAATTTTTTTTTAGTGAATCGTCTAAATAGAGAAATTTCAAAAAAATTTATTACCTAATTGTAATACCCTCAATTGTAATACCTAATTTTGCCATTCTATTTCGCTTTTTTGGTAAATGTTGTCTTTGGAAACCAAGCGGGAAATAATTCGGTCAAGTAGTTTAGGAGGTATAAAGGATTAGAGTTTGTAACTTATAATGTTAAATTCATTTTTGAATCGTTGCAAAACATATTACAATCATCACGAAACGTTCAAAATGTTAAAAATCACATATAAGATAAAAATGTAAACAAATCTGAAAAAAAAAATTGAATATCGGGCTTCGAGGTGAATAACTACAGATATACAGGTACCTTCCTGACAAATCTTGTTTCTCTGCGTGTAGCGATATCTTCAGAACACAGCACACAAACATCTTTCTTTATCTATAGTATAAAGGCCAAACGTGTCCGTGTAACTCATACGTCATTTTGCGAATGGCAACAGCTGACGATGAAATTTCGGTTTTGTGATTTTTGCTATTGCAATTTTTTTAATTTCTAAACATAGCACATTTTAAATTTTTACACCGTTATAGAGGCAAAAAAATTTACTTTTAAATGCAATTTGTTTGAAAACTATATCTTAATTGCCTGATATATTATGGCTTATAAAATAATTTTTAAGCATGAATTTTGAAACGCCCAATAAACAAATGGAAGAATGCTGCCATTATAAATTTTTAAATAGTTACAGGTAGTAAAATTAATGAATTTTGAAATAAAAACGTCACAAGAATAGGGTACCTTTATATAAGAGTAGCGTTATACCGGATACAAAATTTGATTAGTTCAGACGATTTTGGAGAAAAGGAAGCTCTGTAATAATTTAAAAATTTAAAAGAAAATTATTTGTTTACACCATAAACAAACATCGGATATTTTAACAGATAATATAAACAGAAGATATTGTTTTAGATATTGCATTTTTATGAATAAAATATAAAAAAAATATTTCACAAATTTAATAAAAAATGCATATAAAAAGTTAATATGAGCAGTAAGAAACAACGTTTTAATTCATATTTCATCAGTATTACAAATAATGTTAACGGTCATTGCGAAGTTGGAAAAAACGAATATACATGAAGTTCGTTAATATCGCGATCACTATATCGCATGCATAAGATGATGAATAATAAATTAACAAAGAAACATCAGTGGATGCCGCGAACTCCCTGTATTAATAATACCAAAAAATAAAAAATAAACAAAACCCTTGAAATTCGTTAATGTCGCGATCACTATATCGCATGTATGAACGCTTAGTACAAAAAAAAAACTGGACGGATACCGCATGTATGAGCGCTTCACGCACAAGAAAAGCAAAGAAACCAGTAAAAAAAAAATCACTAAATGCAGCAACTTTGACAAATAAAAAAATGAAAAATCTATTAGATTTAGGGGAAAAAATGGTTTTCGCCTGCGTTCTGTAACCCGGGAAGCCCGGGTTCGATTCCCTAGTTATTATAAAGAAGATATAGGAAAGAGGGAATAATCTTTAAAGAAGAAGGTTAAAATTTAAAAATAATGATAAAATAAGTGACTTTTTTTACGACAGTATGTTTTTATTAAACAGTATTTAAAAAAAAATAGTTATAAATTTAGGTATTGCATGACGTCCACTCTCTCAATCTGTAAGTATGCTAACGTGTAAATGTGGATTAAAGGTAATTCTGTTTTCTCTTTTGATTCTGTTTATCTTTTGAAACTAGAAACAAAAAATTTGCGTTTAGAATATTTTATCTTGAATATATTTGCAGCTTGCGACAGTGTAATGCCTGTTATTGATTACTTTAAAAAAAAAATGTTCTGTATACAAAATTTACAAGTTACTTTTAAATGATGCTACATTTTCCATGTTCATATTTATTTTAGTTAATGAATTATTGCATTTTAAATTCTTGGGGTCGTTTCAGAAAATACTGCGTATTTCCCATCAGCAAAGATTATTTATTTTAACAAAACTACATTAGTATTAAATACAGCAAAACCTGTTAAAACTAAATGATAGGGTATGGCATAAAACAAAATTTCTAGGATGTTTTCTGTCTCTTACGGCTTGCCTCGACATTGGCTGTAGCACTTGTCTCCTTGGCGCGTAGTGTAAGTATTGTAAGTATTGTAAGTAGTGTAAGTATTTTTGGTTTTGCAGTTTCAAAACAGTTAGTTTGTTTGCAGTTGTTTGTATATCAGCAATCTAAAGGTGCGTTCGCTGGATCTATCTAATTTCAAACAATATCGCAAATATAAACAGCAAAATTGTATATATAAACTGTATATATAAAGCTTTTCCAAGTAAGAAATCGTCTTAACATACTATTGAACCAAGAACGATCATGTTAAATTCGCATAATTTTACACCGTCTTAGCACGTATAAGTGTCTCATCAATCGGGGTCATGAAAAAATTCCTGCTAAGGCAGATTCCGTTTTCCCAGGTTTTACTGTATTAATATTCTAAATGCGTATATCTCTATAATAAATTATTTCCGTTGAAGGAGAGTATTTTTTTTTTTTTACTTTGTTTTCAGTCCTTAGATTTTGTAACTAATTTTTACTTATTTTATAAGAGCTACACTTTCATATAACGCGTCAGATATTATTAGAAAGTTCCAGAAAATCAATGAAACTATTTTTTTACCTGATTACCTAAAATTTGCTCATCATTAATATGTAATCAACAAAAATGCAGAACAAAAAACCCAAGAAATATGCATATAGCCGGAAAATGCTTCAATAAAAAGATGATAAAAAGCATTTCTGGATGCATTCCAAACTTTTTTATCTTATCACACGCAACGTATATTGCTTAATTAATCGTCTTTTATTGCTGCTTGCTAAATATTTAAGATAAAGTGTAATAAACTTCTTTTTATCTATAGAAATCTTTTGTAATTGAATTCCCAAAAGTTAATTTTTTATATATTTACGGAGAAAAAAAAAGTTATAAATAAGGTAACTATTATCTCAGAGTTTTAAATGCAGCGATAACTTTTTTAAATGTTGAATATTTTTTGAAATTTTTTGAAAAAACAAACAAACCTGTTTTATATGAATATAATATACAAATAATATATTATACAGAGGGTGCAATCTGATTTTCCGGGTTACAGAATATACTGTCTGGTGCATAGAGCAAAGAGGCAAATCCCTTTTAATTGATAATATAATTTTCACGTTTAAAAAAAACCTGCGCCCACGACCGCCATTTCAAGATTTACTTGCATGAGAGGAGGGGGTTGAGTTTTTTCCGAGGCGGGCAAGTTTTCTTTTGGTCTTGTTGTACACAACTGAGAAGCATTTGGTGCAGTTTTATTCACACAAATTAGCCAAATTACTCACTCATACTAATATTATAAAGAAGAAACGTTTGTCTCTTGATTGTAAAATGTAATCTTTTGAATTCCAAACCGAATTAAAAAACTAGTCAGATATGCCAATCCCAAAACTTTCTTTTGTCACATACATGTTAATACGTCAAAATTCGCTATTACACCGCCACAAAAATCAATATTTATTGTCATTCGTTGTACGTCAGCTGCATGCGAATCGTTGGATTACCTGGATGCTAGCAACCGATACTACTCTACGAAAAAACCTTCTGGTCTGTACCGGCAGGAAAAGATAACCTCTTTGGTTTTAAGATAAGATCCATTCCCAGTTCTCGCCAATATTGAATTTGAATGAGAATATCGCTAAATTAGTCAGCCATAGCCAAGTTGGCTTCATTTATGGCAACGTATTCTTATCGCCAAATTTGGTGATATATCGCCAAGTGTCGCCAAGCTTGACGAAAATTTGACGTGGTAAATATAAATTGTATAGTGTTAAGCATATAATAGTTAAAACGATGGTTATAGAAATAAATTAAAATTTGCCGAAACCGTGTTCACTAAAACTCATAAATTAAACACGTTTATGGAAGAATTCTGTTGTATTGTTTCAAAATGTCAGCCCCTAAAATTTCAAACTGCTATATCTCAGCCATATTTTAAGATAGAGGCAAAACAAAAATTGCTCCGGAATCTGTGGATCGAGGCCGAATGGTAGAAATAGTATAGGTAGAAATGATTATGGTAGAATGAAATATGGTAGAAGTGATTACGAAAAAGTAACGTAACCTCGTCTTTACCAACAATTAAACAAATATTTTTCTTATCTTGAGTTCAGGAAATTGTTGAGAAAAGACAATCGGAAACCTCAAAAAAACACTATAATAATAGGTCTATGGATTTCATTCTATTAGAAGCTCTATAGCTGCCGTTAAACTACTGAAAGTTTTTGTATAAATTAAGGATACCTATTGCTTTCTCATGTTTCTGATTGGTTTTGGCTTAAATATTTCAATATATAAGGGAAACATTTTTAGAATAATGATTTACTCAGTATTAAAAAATATATATACAGGGTGCAATATGTTATCTATCGCCGATCTTTAATTTCTCAACCGTTGGTCGTAGACATATAGTTCCAATTACAAAAATGTTTCATATGAAGTAAATATTCATGTTGTGGCATTGTTTAAATAAAAAATCAATTTTATAAAAATTTCGAAATCTAACTTTTTGTACGGTCCCTCAATCCATATAGTTATATTTAGTAAAAGTTTACACATATCATAACAGATATAACACAAAAACTTTGACTTCTGTACTACAAAAATTGACAGAGTTATTAAATTTCAAAGAGGGAGATTTTTGCACATGATTTTGTCTTTCATTGTGGGATCAGTTAAAAAATTTCTTATGCCTCGGTTAAAGAAAGTTTCGGCTAAAAAAGATAATTTCCACTTTTTAACTTTCTCGTATCTACAATAGAAGAAAGTATTGAAATCGAAATATTTTTCTATTTACGGTTTTCGAAGAATTTACAGGTTTTAGGGGCCAGAGATCCCGAAAAACATGTTTATACAGAATGTCTGTCTGTCCGTGTGTCTGTTTGTCTGTCCTCATTGAGTATCGAAAAGTGTTGGAAGATATGCATAGAATTAAACCAAATTTAATTTATTGATTTTTGACTGTGGACAGCAAGTTCTCCTTGAATTTAGACATATTCCGCTGGAAGGGGGCGCTGTGATGGCGGTTTTTGTGCCATTTTCATTATTGTACCATCGAAAAGTGTATCAAGTTATGCTTAGAACTGAACCAAATTTCATTTATATGTTTTTAGTATGACCAGCAGGTACCACTTGAATTTGGGGCTATTTCTCTGGAAGGGGGTGCTAAGATAGCGTTTTTTGCGCAATTTTCTCGATTTTTCGTAATTGTGCTGTACATCGGCTGCTCGTGCAGCGAAGGTCACTTCACATCTACATAACCCGGTACTTTGCAAGAAGGTGATGTACAACAGAATAACAAAAAATATTGATTTTATTGGCGCTGTGATAGCAAATTTGGAGGTATTAACATGTATGAGATTGAAGAAAGCTTTAGAATTTGCACATCTGATTACTTTCTTCTTCGACTAACTAATATGGGTTAGCTAATAAACCGAAAACTGTTTCCCGAACGAATTACGTTCGTAAGCCAAGATGTTATATAACAAAAATTTCTCAGTTTGAGATGAGTTTAGAATGAGATTCTTCATATACATATTTATTGCACATTAAACATATTATATTTAAAAAATACATCTGTCTTATAAAAAATACTTTTATAATTATATTATTTTTTAAATGTATCTGCGAAGAAAAATGAGTTTATTTTCAAAAGTTCTTACAAAAACGAACACATTTATATAACACATTTTAATGGATTTTTTAAGATTTTTAGCTAATTTGTTTCTTGCATATTTTGTCATTTTTTATTCGGACGTTTGAATGCGGACGTATCCCGTGTTCTGTCTGTGAAAAAAAAACAATATATAATAATGAAGCATTTTATAAATAGAAAAAGCTTTTTAAATACATTTACAATATATTATACAGGGTGATTCATAAAAGATGGGCAGAACTTTAAGGGGTTATAGTACACTTAAAGACAAATAATATTAAATAGGAGACTAAGGGTCCCAGACGTATTCCCAAGGAGATAGGGGGCATTAAAGTTTAGGGTCCGAAATTTCAAATGATTATAAAACATGGAAAAATTGGTCGATTCGTTTGCGGTTTTTGCAAAAAATTTTCTTTATGCCAGTATTTTCTTGAAATAAAATTTTAAAGTTCAATTTCAAAAAATGCCGATAGGGGGCGCTTTAGACTTTGGAGTAACAAACAACTATTTTTTAACGTTATTTTTTGTATTTCTTTAAATGATTTCGAAAGCTTAGACTTAAACTTAAATTTTGATCTAAAAATCTGAGTCCTAACGAGTAGTTAAGTAGCGTAAACTGAAATTTGAAATTTGAAACCCTTCTCCCCCCAGAACAAAAATCAGTTATTCCCGATCTTTGTGTCGTAGATTAGGCTCTAACTACTGCCGCGTTTTGCTAAAATTATTCTTTATGTCAGTATTTTCTTGAAAATAAATTTTAAAGAAAATTTTCAAAAAATTCCGATAGAGGGCGCTTTAGACTTTGGAGTAACGAACAACTATTTTATACCGTTATTTTTTGTGTCTCATTAAATGCTTTCTAAAGCTTAGACTTAAATTTAAATTTTCAGCTCAAAATCTGAATCGCTGAGCGTGGTTCAGTAGCGAGGGGAGGGGGTTCAAATTTCAACTTCTGAACATAGTTCAGTTTGCACTACTTAACCATGCCCAACGATTCTGTGCTGTGATACGAGGCAAAAATACAACTTTCGTCAAGGACTGCATAGTCGGAATTCACTCATAAAGGCACTGGCACAGTTGGAAACGTCGCTCATGCAAACGTTAAAGCTCCATTCCTGACGCTAGTCACCGGGTGAAGAGGGAAACAGAAAGTATGCAAATGTCAAATGGGGAAGAAGAAGAACACGTATGCAAAATTTCGACACGATTCAGGCATAAAAACCACTGAACGGTGAGTCAAGTGTAAGTCGCTGTAGTAATGAATCGGAAGATGGTGCCCTTCACGAATAAGGAAAAGGCTGAGATGCATTTAATTTACGGAGCGGCAGATGGAAATGGTGCAGAGGCACAACGAATGTACGGAGAGCGATTTCCTAACAGGCGGTTGCCTAACCGCAAAACTTTCGAGCGCTTGCACAGACAGTTGTGTGAGACGGGATCATTTCTCGCTTCCCGGTCGAATGCAGGTCGTGCAAAAAAGGACGAATCAGTAGTTGTTGCAGAAGCCATTCTGGATGTAGTAGCGGCGCAGCCAAGTACAAGTACACGAACAGTGGCTAGCCAGGTGGATACCTCACAGTCCACGACTTGGAGGGTACTGAAGGATGAACATTTGCTCCCGTTTCATGTGCAACGAGTCCAGAAACTGTCTCCAGGGGATTATCCAAATCGTATTGAATTCGCCCGCTGGTTTCTGCAGCAGAACGCGCTAAATCCACATTTTGGACGAACTGTGCTTTTCACCGATGAATGTACCTTCACACGTGAAGGTCACAATTTTGAACATTTATTGTGATTACATGTTAATAAATATGCTTTGGTAACATAATCCTAATTTGTGTCTTTTTACCTCGTATCACAGCACACAATGTGTGGACATGGTAAACTGAACTGTGCTCAGGAGTAGAAATTTCAAACCCCTCTCCCCAGAAACTTAACCACGTCTAACGATTCAGATTTTGGGCTGAAAATTTAAGTCTAAGCTTTAGAAAGCATTTAATGAGACACAAAAAATAACGGTATAAAATAGTTGTTCGTTACTCCAAAGTCTAAAGCGCCCTCTATCGGAATTTTTTGAAAATTTTCTTTAAAATTTATTTTTAAGAAAATACTGACATAAAGAATAATTTTAGCAAAACGCGGCAGTAGTTAGAGCCTAATCTACGACACAAAGATCGGGAATAACTGATTTTTGTTCTGGGGGGAGAAGGGTTTCAAATTTCAAATTTCAGTTTACGCTACTTAACTACTCGTTAGGACTCAGATTTTTAGATCAAAATTTAAGTTTAAGTCTAAGCTTTCGAAATCATTTAAAGAAATACAAAAAATAACGTTAAAAAATAGTTGTTTGTTACTCCAAAGTCTAAAGCGCCCCCTATCGGCATTTTTTGAAATTGAACTTAAAAATTTTATTTCAAGAAAATACTGGCATAAAGAAAATTTTTTGCAAAAACCGCAAACGAATCGACCAATTTTTCCATGTTTTATAATCATTTGAAATTTCGGACCCTAAACTTTAATGCCCCCTATCTCCTTGGGAATACGTCTGGGACCCTTAGTCTCCTATTTAATATTATTTGTCTTTAAGTGTACTATAACCCCTTAAAGTTCTGCCCATCTTTTATGAATCACCCTGTATAAAAAATAATGATATATATTTGTTTACCTAGTTTTAGAGAATCACCAATTTTATTTTACACATACCTTGTGAATCTATAAGAGTTAAATATTACAACGATTCGAATAGTTATGTAAACCCTTCTAAAGTTATTTCTTCTTCCAATTTTTCACATCTTTATATTATTTTTAAAACTTAATCGTCAATAAATTTTTATAGCTTCTTTATTTTTCCCATGTGAGACATTTACTCAATTCAATCGGAAAATATTTTTCCAAAAGAAATTTTTCTGAAGTTTAATCGTGAAAAGATTTCCATAAAGAATATATAAAGATATAACATAAATAAATGTAACAAAAAATTTAAGTAAGGAAGTTTTTAGTATCTTAAATCGCACGTTCCGTTTACAGAAAATAATGCTTAATTGGAATGGAAAAAAGCAAGCTTAATAATTTAGCTAAGTAGAACTGAAAGAAGTTTGAAATTTGCACTTAAAAAATAATAACTAAAAAGCTTTTTAAAAGAACTGCGTAGGTCAATATCGTTTTATACAGTTTTATTATAGTAACTCTTAAATAATATGCATTCTTTATGTAGTTTTTATTGTATATATATATTTATGTATGTATATATAACGAAATTACATGTGTGAAAAATAAAGGAAGATATATTAAGAGATATTATAAAATCATTGGAAAGGATACTGCAAGAATTAAACTTAATAAAAAGAAAAATCAAGAATGGAATACTATGAACATCTTATGGATGCTTCAGAGGAGCATCATAAGAATTACTCATATTAAATATGTGTTAATTCCTCAAATATTGTCAGCATTAAACCTAAAAATGACAATATTAGGCGCCTTACAACACATAGAGAAACCAGAATAAGATATTTATGTATAAAAAAATAAAACCCCAAAAGATGAAAAAACTATATAAATAAATAAATAAATCATGATAGAGCAACGATATATAATATACAGTAAAGCAATGGATATAGTTCACCATAAAAACAAAGCGTGTATACGATGAAACAGGATTGAAAATGCTCATAATCTCAAGAGCACTTCACATCTCCATGGACACTGAATAACTGAAAAGCTGAGTTATTGCAAACTGTAAAAATTTATGATAAAAGAAGAGGAAAAAAGATTGGTGGTGCCATCTATCGGTGTTGGAACTATATACAAAGAGTTTGCTTAAAATAAATTACAGACAAGGTAGTAATTGATGTAAATAAAATTTAGGAAGCAATGAAAACTAAAGGTTGTAAATAATATTTAGATAGTTATAAAGAACAAATGGGGAGATAGTAGTAAACACAATTTAGCCTTGTATGAGGTAAAAAATATAGATAAGATTGTGATGTATTCTGAATGATGGAATGATAAATGAATTGTGTGAAATGCATGATACCCACATTTTTTATATGTATATATTTTATAAAAATCTATAAAATGTATATAAAAAAGTGCAGGTATCATACATTTCACACAATTTATTTACCTTAAGCAAACTCTTTGTACACAGTTCTAGCTTCTGCTTTTATCTGATGGGTGACAGCACCAGGTTTTGTCATCTCAATACTGTTTGTAGTTTCAACTTTTCCGTTTTTTTTAAATAGATGGCAGCAGCAAATATTTTCCTCTTTTTTATCATAAATTTTAACAGTTTGCAATTACTCACCTTTTCAGTTCTTCAGAGTCCATGTAGATGTGAAGTGCTCTTGAGATTGTAAGAATTTTCAATCCTGTTTCGTCACATACACACTTTATTTTTATGATGAGCTATATCCATTGCTTTATGGCATATTATATATCGTTGTTCTATCATGGTTTGTTTATTTATTTAATTAGTTATTTGATCTTTTTGGGTCTCATTTTATTTTATACATATATATCTCATTTTGGTTTCTCTATGTGTTATAAGGGGCATAATATTGTCATTTTTAGGCTTAATGCTGACAATCTTTGAGGAAATAACATATATTTACTATGAATTATTCTTATGATGCTGCTCTGAACAATCCATAAGATATTCGTAGTATCCCATTCTTGATTTTTTTTTATTATGTTTAATTCTTGCAGTATCCTTTCCATTGCTTTTTATAATATCTCTTCCTATGTTTTTCACACTTGTGATTTCATTTTAAATATATAAGCATTCTAATAACATTGCTGCTGAAGCGCATGATTTTATAAATGTTATTTTAGATTTATTACCTCAATTTTTACTAGCATATTTAATGGTACTATCTTTATTAAGTAAAAGGTAAATGTAAATTTACTAGATTATCTACTATAGCTCAGTTTTAGCTGTGTACATTATTAAATTTCATTATATATAGGTCATGTATGTATATACGGTTTATCTATTGTCGATTATTTGTGTGATTTAATGTTGTTAACAAACGTTTTATTATATATATGTATATGTATTAGGTATGTAAGTATGTACGTATGTATAAAACAAATTTAATGTTCTGTATTTTCACATTTAATTTATTTACGCTCACTTTAAAGCAATTTTTCTCTTTTTTCCCTTGCTCAAATTTCTATTGTTTCTACCCCTAGCAACTTAGCTTTTGCGTATAAAAATTCCTTCCACTTTATAAAATTCTTTTTAAACTGTAAGCCTCTTTTTAATTAATAACTAAAATATCTTCTTTAAACACCATCAAATTTTTTTATTATTTTTTTTTAATTCGCTAGGCCTTTCGAAAGATCTGAGTCTTTCTTCGTCAGGCGCAAAAAGACGTGCTTCTACTATGAAAGCAGCAGCAAGACTGAAATGAGAGATAAGGGAGAGGAAACAAGCTGAAACAACAGCCAATAGGAAAGTAGAAATCAACAGCCAATAGGAAAACAGAAGGAGAGGACAACAGCCAATCACAGAAGAGTAAAATTAAGACAATAGAATACAAAATAGAAGGAAAAAAAAAAAAAAAAAAAAAACACAGATATATTAAAAAATGGAAACAGATGAAAATTAAGAAATAAATAAGTAACCAAAATATATTAATATATATAAAAACACACTAATATTAATTAATACAAAAATAAATTATATGGTAGTACTGAAGAGGTTTTTCCAAGCAGCAGAAAGCATTGTGGAATCAGATTTATCATTAACAATAACATCACGATTAAGATAAATAGCTAAATTTTCAAGAAAGTCCAATTCAGAGATACTATTGGCATTAAAGATAATTTTAGCATTTTTAAAATTAAAACAATGACCGAAAACCCAAGAGTGCTTGGCAATAGAAGATTTAGAAATTTCTTGATTAGTTACATAACGAGAGTGTTCTTTTAAGCGGATTTTTTTTTTTTTTTTTTTAGTTTGACCAATATAAGATAAATCACAGCCATTACAAGGAACATTATAAATTCCCCATTTACGAAGATCAGGAACAGGAGATTTGGTGGAGGCGAATTTGAATTTATTGACAGGTTTAAAGATAATGTTAAAATTGAAGCGTCTTAAAACTTTAGCTAATTTGAAACATAAAGGAGGATAAAAAGGGAGAACAACCAAATTATCAGGTTTGCTTTTCACAGATTTGGAAAGAGTAGATTTATTAGATGGTCTATTGATGGTCCTGTTCCTGATCTTCGTAAATGGGGCATTTATAATGTTCCTTGTAATGGCTGTGATTTATCTTATATTGGTCAAACTAAAAGAAATCTCGAAATCCGCTTAAAAGAACACTCTCGTTATGTAACTAATCAAGAAATTTCTAAATCTTCTATTGCCAAGCACTCTTGGGTTTCCGGCCATTGTTTTAATTTTAAAAATGCTAAAATTATCTTTAATGCCAATAGTATCTCTGAATTGGACTTTCTTGAAAAATTAGCTATTTATCTTAATCGTGATGTTATTGTTAATGATAAATCTGATTCCACAATGCTGTCTGCTGCTTGGAAAAACCTCTTCAGTACTACCATATAATTTATTTTTGTATTAATTAATATTAGTCTGTTTATATATATATTAATATATTTTGGTTACTTATTTATTTCTTAATTTTCATCTGTTTCCATTTTTTAATATATCTGTGTTTTTTTGTTTTTTTGTTTTTTTTCCCCCTTCTATTTTGTATTCTATTGTCTTGATTTTACATTTCTGTTATTGGCTGTTGTCCTCTCCTTCTGTCTTCCTATTGGCTGTTGATTTCTACTTTCCTATTGGCTGTTGTTTCAGCTTGTTTCCTCTCCCTTATCTCCAGAGGTGCAAAATCTAGGCGCCAATGGGCCGATTCCCACCACTAAATTTTTAGTATTCTTCGCCTAATAAGAATACTGATAAAACTCAGATGAAGTATACTAATAAAATTTGACGAAGAATACTAATCAAATTTAGTGGTGGGAATAAACTCATTGGCGCCTAGATTTTTGCACCTCTGCTTATCTCTCATTTCAGTCTTGCTGCTGCTTTCATAGTAGAAGCACGTCTTTTTGCGCCTGACGAAGAAAGACTCAGATCTTTCGAAAGGCCTAGCGCAATTTAAAAAAAAATTGATGGTGTTTTAAGCAGATATTTTAGTTATTATTGTTTCACACCAGTTTCAACTTATTTTATCTCTTTTTTAATTGTCAAAGGGACTCGTTCGGCCATCTTTCGTTTTGTACTGCAGCATTTTTTTCATATGCCAGTAATAAGTTTCGGCTCCGACAATACTTTTGCCGTGTTTGTCTTCTCATTTAAAACAGTATGACATCCCCAAATCAAGGAATTTTTTTTAATGTAATATACGAAGTTTTATATTTGGATAGTTAGGTTGTTTGTTTTTATTACGAAATACTTTTATACAGAGAGTTCTAATATGAAGTAGTTAAATTACGTTAATACGAAGTGAATACTGCGTTGGGCTGAGAGTTCTTCCATCTAATTTACGGACTTGACTTTTCTCTAATTAAAATATTTCAGCTTGAATCTGCAGACTTCTTACATCTGTTGGAAAAATTCCTTTCCATAGCATTAGTCATCGGGAATGAATCAATTTCTGTTTGGGAATTTAAGTATCTGTAATACACATATTTAACAGATGTGTAATATAACTACACACTGAAACACTGAAATAATCAGAATTACAAAGGTTGCTATAAGTGGTGAAATGTTTCATAATTGACCGCTAGATTCGGCTAAACAAAAAGTACGAAAAATGCGTTTTGGTGTAGTTGGCGGGGTATGTAAGAAATATACTAAATTTTAAGAACTCTATTACATAGTAAATCGGGCATCTTTAACCTGGGTATCGTGGGTTAAATTGCTTGATAATATATAATATTGATAAAATAAAATTTAAAATTTAAAGTATTAAAATAAAATATTTTTAGAAGAAATGTTTATGCCCACCATTGAATGGGAACTCGTTCATAAACTTATCGAACTCAGTCTGTTCTCCTTATTATAAAAACCGTAAAGAGACAGTGGACTGGAAATAATTTTCTCTTTTGCTATTTTAATAATTTTTATCTTTTAGTTGTTTTAACTCGAAAAATGTTTTAAAATAATCAAGTTCTCCGGTTCTTGTTTCTGTTTTTTTTTCTTTTTTCATTTTTTCTTATTTTAACAAACTTCAAATTTATATAAGTTCGCTATTTTTGCGAGAAAGTTAATTTGTAGGGAAAGGAGATATTTGGTTTACCAAATATGGATCTGATACAATTGCATTAAAACCGATTATTATTATTATTTTTACTAAATTATAGCTTTTAAATCGTCCATAGGCTATAATGTATTTCCAACGCTCAAGTGAAATTCTGACCCAAACCATTCAACAAATGCCATCGAAAACGTTTGTGTGACCGTGTAAACTAACTATAACAGCTACATACTAGACAAACGAACTCATTCAAGATACTTGTAAGACACAAAACCCTGCGAATTAGTTTAGTATTTTGGACGTTATCGTGATGACAATATTTTCATGTTTTGCTTTAATGTGTCTCTGTAAACGAACTATAACAGCTACATACTTGATTAAGGAAACCATACAAGATACTAAGAACATCAATTGATTCTCCCACACTGAGAAGAATGACACTTTAAAATCTGAGTAAATCGATGGCTCTCATTTTGTTATGAAACTTTTTGTTTCAAATATGACGATCCAATGCTTTCAATTCTGAAATACCAGAAATACTCAGAGTATTGAAACAGGGACATACTCAAAACTGTTCACATAGAGGTCAGTTCATACTTATTTTTTAAACATGGACATACTCAAAAATGATTAGAATCCGTTCAAACTCATTTTGGAAACATGGCAATACTAAAAAATGAGCACATAGAAGTCAGATCATACTCATTTGAATGAAATGCAATGTTTCCATTTTTCAAGAGAAAAATAATTGTGGCGTTAATGGGTTAAAATGTGTCAATAAGAAAATTTAGTCAGTTAAATTTCAATATCCAGGGATCTCTTTTGAATTTAAGAAATATACTGATAACAATCGAATTGAAAATTTGTATAATTCATATATCCCCTTCCCCACATAAAAAATAAAGTTGTGCAATCCTAACCACCATATCAAAGTGATCAAATCTATCCGAAATCCCATTAAATTTTTCAATTTTCTCAGCAACAAATTAATGAATGTTATAAAAAATATCAACATGCGTTCGAATCATTCGATGCCTTGCATTTAAAATAACCAACTCATGTGATCTGGATGGCGAAGTAGATAAGGCGATGGACTTGTAACTAGTAGGACTCGGGCTCGATGCTGGCTGTGTGTAAAAGCGTAAATTTAGTTTATTCTCCCAAAATCGTAAATAGAAACAGAGATGGCAGCACTAGCACTTTTTTCTAGCCGTTGTTTACTGTTGTTTTAAACATGGACATAATCAAATATGAGCACATGATGTTTTATTCTTGAGTGCGTGCATATTTTCAGAAATAAGTATATACATGTTTCAAACTTTAGTAATTTTGATTCGGAGCCATTTTGATTATACGACATACTCAAATTTGAGTATTTTTTGCTCAGTTTTAAAAATGTCGTTTTTGGAGTGCATTTATTCTTCAACAAATTGATTTTTTTCCAAATAGTCATTTAATTTAAGATACCAAATTTTTTTAAAGGAATTTCTTATTAGAATAACGTAAAAAAGGAAAAATATTTGTTAAAGTCCACCGTCCCCTTAAAATTTCAATTGTAACAAAAAAAAAAAAAAAAAAAAAAAAAAGAGAGATTTTGATATTTTAAAAGTTAATTATTTATGCGTTTTCCATAACTGCTTTGCGCAATTTTACTTTAGGGAGCTAAATCCTAAATTAAATTTGATACTCTTTGCTTAATTTTTAATAACATCCTACGCTTTGAAATTTATAATTATTTTCACAAAGAGATATTGGAAGTTTTTTAATTAAAGACCATAAAGAGTAATTAATTTTTCATTTTACTTTGATAGTAGATTATATTTTAATGTATATGGTAATTTAAAATACAAAGCATACTTCTAATATTCAAATATTTATAAACGGACAATTTCGTTTATAAAAGGTACCTATACTGAAAAATTCTATTTCAAATATAAATCTTTATTTCACAAGTTTAAGAATTATTTTAATAACCTAAAAGAATATATTAGAAAACAATTGCCTTATTCAGATATTACGCGATAGACGATTATCGTTAATAAATATTTTTAATTTATTACAACCATATTAAATACACCATACTTTGCAGTATATATACATTTAACGTCTGAATTTAAAAACCATTAAAACACCAAATAAAAAAAATAAGAATGAATGAATTTTGAGATATTTAACATAGTTACCAGGTTTTATTTTTGAAAATCGGGGGAAAAATTTCTATTTTTTTAATATTTTGAAATTTTGAAATATTTTTAAAAATCGCGATTTGAGCGGAAAAGGCGAAACAAATTTAAACGCTTTTAAATATTTCAAAATATTCCTGATATGAGGTTTTTCGGTAATAATTATCTTGTACCAGTAGGCTTAGCCCGCTTCGCTAGTCGATTTTTCCAAATGAACCTCGAATGATTAAAACATCTTTTGGTCCTACTTTTCACAGTCAGGGGACTGATTCTGTCTTAAACAAACCTCCTTCCTAACGAACCTCAGGCACGGATCCCCACTGCCTATGGAAGAGTATGGGGTGCTGCGAACGCGCTGAAAATTATTTAGTTCCACCTTCCCCCACCAGGGGCGCATTATATTTTAAACGAAACTTCGGCACGGGTCCCGTTGCCTACGGCACCGAATAGCAGGCATGCTGCGAACGCGTTGCAAAAATAAATTAGTTCCACCGCCAGTGAGCGACAGATCTATATACCCCTTTAACATTAACGCGATATTGAAATTACGACCGAACTGCCCCCCCCCCCTTAAATTTAACCAGTGACATTTAGCATTAACAAATATCGGTAACTGTTAACACAGAAACAAATCGTCACATTTAAAAGAGAAACAAAATGGCGCGTTTTTTGGTTTGACTTCTCACTTTTTATTATTTCTCTTTTAGAAGGTAGCTGTCATTTTTTTTGCAAAAAATAAGAAAAAATACCTGTCGTTTTTAAAAAAAAATGGATTATCGGTTGCAGAATATTTTTCTACGAATATGCAGCGAGTTTAAAATTGATATCTCAAATGCTTTTCTTAATATTCGTCATTTACTGAAAACAAACCACTCATTGCCATTGGCAAACAAGAAATAACCGCTTTTTCATCACCACGTACATTAGCGTTTTATATCTATAGCAGATTGTAAAGCACAAACGAAGATTTTTTTTATCTAGGAAACAATTTATATTTAATAAGTAAGTATTGTTCCGAAAACATAATTAATTGTTAGCGACAAAATCCTTTTTCTCACGGACATTTCTGTCGTTGGTCATAAATTCGTAGTCCATTCTTAGACTGTTCTCAAAAATCCAGTTGTTATTTTTAGTAAATAGATGTATGTAGATAGTAAATAGATGTAAATAGTAAAATAATATAAATAAATCGACGCCAATGACTGGCGTTGTTGCCTTAGCTTCTATCGCTGATACATAGTTTTTAAATACTATATAATTTCAATATTAAAATCGAACAGGAAGAAATATGACTGACTACAATATGTTGACTACAATAATGTAAATTAAATATTGACAGAGGTCACAGTTAGCAATTGATGACACTGAGCAAATTAAAAAGGAAATAAAAAGACTTTTCTTTTTACACGCTTATCATCTAATTCCAGAACAAATTTGCGCTCGCACGTGAACAGGATGTTGTACCAATCTGCGACAGTCCAACTGATATATTGATGACACCACTCTAATCTAACACGTGGTAATTTTTAAAAATTTCAATTAAATTTCAATTTAATTTCTCGTGGTAGCGTGAAAATTAACACGTGGTGCTCGACGAACAATTCCTTCATGCGTAGCCTATGGCGCACAATACTAGCAGATATCGTCTTACCAAATGACACTGTAATCACGGATGTAGCAGTCGTGGAGGTTTCTCATCGATTTCGCTTGGCTACGTTAGAAATAGTCATTATCATATCGATCATCAGTGTGGGTGGTAACCCTTAGACTACTGGTTACAGGTTCCCAGACAACTTTTGACTTATTTGAAATTGTTTCCGTAATTGAGAAATTACGGAATGGTCAAGGTCAAAGAAAAAAGCGACATCTATGATTGACTATCCTGACTTAACGCGCCCCACAGCACGCAAGTGCTTACTATCAGCCATTTTTTCTTTCATCCATAGAAACACGAATATCATCAAAAATAATTTTACAAAAATTATAAAAACTTCGTATGATCATTTTAAAGCACCTCCCCAAAACCTTCAGAATGATGTCGTTTTCAACGACTGCCTAATAAGCATATGTCCGGATAGTCAAGCGTGATTGGCTGTATCATTACACGATATTTGCATACTAACATCTAACATTCACATCGATTTTTAGCCACACAAATTAAATTACGTTTTGAAAATTAAAAATTAGCATTGCATGATTAATTTTTGGAAGCCGGTATTTCCCGGGAATATCTTGAAATATTGATTTTAATTCTGTATCGATAGATCTTTTAAATGTTTCGTAATTATATTTAAACAAGAACGACAAATCATTCTTCGAGCATAGATTATGAAACACTTTTTAACATATTGAGGATGCTGTAAAAAAAAAAAAAAAAAAAAACTTCACAAATTAATAAGGTGAAATATGATGTCTAAATAAAAAATTTAGAAATATAACACATTTGGCAAACCATTTTCAGATATTACCTTCAATAGTCAAAATTCTTGTGTACAGCCATGTAAATGATCTATAGATTTTCATAGATATTACAGAGTATGTTAAAATTTAGTTCAGTTAAGAAACGTATAGAATGGTTTAAAATTCCCTCCCAGGAATTTCCATCAATAAACGGAAATGTACTCAAGACATTTTGTGTAGCGCTGTACATTATCGATAGAATTTATACAGACCACATAACATGCAAAAAATTAGATACATTTAAAAACGCACACCACAATTGAAAACGCACTTTAAACAATTATAACTCATTCACCGTACTTTTACCAAATATTTTTGTGTGTTCCTGTAAATGAATGATAAATGATATGTACACCATATTCTACAGTAAGCATCTTATAATGCTCCCCAATTATCTATATCATTTTCAATATGTTTGAAATAGGGAAAAATACATTGTGAACGATTTTCCCCATAATCCATAATGTTACGGAATCATTTTGAGTGCCTCTGAAAACGATCTAAAAACGCTACAGACATAATTTTCAACACCGAACTTGGCAAGATAAATATAAATAACATATATGAATTGCATTAAAATCCGAGTACATTAATGCGAGTTAGAATATCTAGAGACGGCAGACGGACAGACAGACAAGCCATATTCATAAATACTTTTCAACTACATTGTAAAGTGTTAAAAAGACTTCAACAAGTTTAATTTCTCATACAATGGTTTCTTTTTTTGTGTTCTCCAACAGAAATTATGCTGTATGCTTTGCGGGTAGGGCCAATTTATATGGAAAATTGTAAAATCACGCTGTTTTGCACGGGACATTTAAATTTAGACATTTTTTTTTACATCTGGCAACTTTAAAACTTACATCCATACTACCTACTTATATCCCTCATACATGCTTGCATACATCTTTTAAAATGTGTACACACAGTGAAACTGCGATGATCATGTCACATATATGCTTTGTACGTAAACCAGATATGCAAAAATCGAGATAATTTGGGTTATGATTTGGGATATTCGCTTTTATTTAATAACTAGTCGGATGTGCAAATCCCAAAACTTTCTTCTATCTCAGTCATGTTAATACTTCAAAATTCGCTATCACATCACCAATAAAATCAATATTTTTCGTCATTCTGTTGGACGTCAGCTGTTTGCGAATCGTCGGGTTACCGGGATGTGATCAACTGATGTATTCTAAACTACGAAAAGTCCTTCTGGCCTGAAACGACAGGAACAGATAGCCTCCCTATTCCTTGGTTTTATGATTTTAGCTAATTTTACTGGAAAACACGCAGGTAAAATGCGTGAAACCTAATTAAAGAAGGTTCAATCACAGTACTCGTCAACATTGAATTTAAATGAGAATATCGCCAAATTAGCCAACCTTTTTTGATCGCCAAATTTGGCGAGAATTTGACGTTGGGAATATAAATATATAGTTGTCTGAGTGCAACGAAGACTCATACACAGCGCAGTATTACTTTGCCCCATATATAGCTACGATGGATATTAAAACCTTTCGTCAAGCATAACTCAAAAAATATTTAACGGATTTCGTTCAAATTTTTACAGCAGGTACCTATAAAGGTGACAACGTCGTCTATTTATTACCAAGAATAAGTGTCAAACCGTTTGGAAGTTATATTAAAAAAATAGATAAAAAAGCACAATTAAAGTACATACGTCACTAAATTTTGTGCGTACGTCATTTTCACCGGCGGGAGATTTTCGTAGACAATCGGAATTGAAAAGTTCATGGAATACATGGAGCAAAAAAATATGCAAGCACTAATATTCAGCACAATAAAATATATTTCAATTTAATAAAAATGGAAAGTTAATCTGGAATTTTTTCTGTTTGAAAAGTATTAGAGATTAGTAAGAGTAGTATTAGTATTAGAGATTTGGCGTAAATCACACCATTAGCAGCTTTTTTATTTCGCGTGTGTATGTTAGGAACAATTCTTTGATGTTTAAATAAAAGGTTTCGATTTGTGGCATTATTTCTTATTTTCTTTTCCTTTTTAGTATTTTAAATGGAATTAGTGAAAGGCGTGTATTTTAAATTAAATGAGTGAAAGACGTGTATTTTTAATGTATGTATTTCAAATGAAATCAGTGAAAGATTTATATTTAAATGAAATGAATGCAATATGAAGATGTTATGAGAAAAATATTTGGCGATTTATCAACTGCGCCAAGTTAACATAAAAGTACCAATACATATGTGGGTACTTCTCTATTATCCCGTCGACCACTTTTCATAACAAAAAACTATCGCCAAATAAACGGGAGAACGTTGTCATTGAAATATCAAAATACACAAATAAATAAAATATAAGAATTTAAGGACACAATTGTTATTTTAATGAATGAAATAACTAATAAATCAGTAAAACATAATGAAAAATACTCGCAAATGTCGCGTTAAAAACCACTTGATGACGTAACAAAAACGTATAATGCTTCTGATATCAAGTAAATGGGACTGCATTTTTGGCGTTTAATCTAACAGTTTGGCGATAGTTTTTTTGTTATGAAAAGTGGTCGACGGGATAATAGAGCAGTACCTCTATGTGAAATGAAACAAGGCACAGATGTCATATACGCACCACGTTGGCGCGATTTTTCCCTCCACCAGCTTGGGGAAAACTTTGTTTTTGAATATTAGTTACAAATAGTGTGACAAATAGTACACGTGATTTTTTATTTCAATATAAAAATAAAATAACGTAATAAATGAAACAGCTTCTATTATTTTAAAAAAGGAAATAAAAATAAATAAATAATAGTTTGATATAAATAAAGGCGCGGATGTCATATACGCACCACATTGGCGCGATTGCAACAAAATGGCAATTTTATGCCTCACATGGTGACCCGGTTATTTTGTTTCAATTATTGTTTATTAACTTTTATTTTTTATTTTAATTCTATAAATTGTTTTTATTATATATATCAATATTTATTTATATCAAACTATCATTTATTTATTTTTATTTCCCATTTTTGAATAATAGGAGCTATTTCATTTATTACGTTATTTTATTTTTATATTGAAATAAAAAATTACATGCTATTATTGTATGGTATTTGTAACTAATATTCAAAAACAAAGTTTTCGCCAAATTGGCGGGGGGAAAATCGCGCCAATCTGGTGCGTATATGACATCTGTGCCTTAATTAATATTGATATACATATAAAAATAATCTATAGAATTAAAATAAAAAATAAAAGTAAACAAACACAACAAACAGTTTTCGCCAAAGGAGCGGGGGAAAAATCGCGCCAACGTGGTGAGTATATGGCATCTGTGCCGGTATTTTTACCCTTTTATCTGTGCTTTCGGAAATATAAAAAAATTAAAAAATTCTTATATCAGGTGTATAATGTTTTGCATCTTTATACGGACCACTTCTCCATTTTAAGATTTTAAATGCTATTTATATCAGATATTTCTTTCTTGAGATTCCCACAAGTTTTTTCCGGTAATTTTTTTAGTTCGCTTATTAATTGTTTACAATTTGCCCCCCTGGCAATAACAATTATTTATCACAAAAAATGGGTACTTCTCTATTATCCCGTCGACCACTTTTCATAACAAAAAACTATCGCCAAACTGTAACGCTAAATAAACGGGAGAACGTTGCCATTGAAATATCAAAATAAATAAAATATAAGAATTTAAGGACACAATTGTTACTTTAATGAATGAAATAACTAATAAATCAGTAAAACATAATGAAAAATACACGCAAATGTCGAATTAAAAACCACTTGATGGCATAACAAATACGTATAATGCTTCTGGCATCAAGTAAATGGGACTGTATTTTTGGCGTTTAATCTTAGTTTGGCGATAGTTTTTTGTTATGAAAAGTGGTCGACGGGATAATAGAGAAGTACCCAAAAATGGCTTAGTTTTGTTAAATTTGTTTGTTATGTATTTTCATTTCTTATTAAAATATCGAAAATGGCAATAAAATTTTATTTTAGCACCGTACTTAATTTTTTAAAATGGCTCAAAAACATGGTTTAATTGTCTGAGTGCAACGAAGACTCATACACAGCGCATCATTACTTTGCCCCATATATAGCTACGATGGATATTAAAACCTTTCGTCAAGCATAACTCAAAAAATATTTAACGGATTTCGTTCAAATTTTTACAGCAGGTACCTATAAAGGTGACAACGACGTCTATTTATTACCAAGAATAAATGTCAAACCGTTTGAAAATTATATTAAAAAAATAGATAAAAAAGCACAATTAAAGTACATACATCACGAAAATTTTGTGCGTACGTCATTTTCACTGGCGGGAGATTTTCGTAGACAATCGGAATTGAAAAGTTCATGGAGTACATGGAGCAAAAAAATATGCACGCACTAATATTCAGCACAATAAAATATATTTCAATTTAATAAAAATGGAAAGTTAATCTGGAATTTTTTCTGTTTGAAAAGTATTAGAGATTAGTAAGAGTAGTATTAGTATTAGAGATTTGGCGTAAATCACACCATTAGCAGCTTTTTTATTTCGCGTGTGTATGTTAGGAACAATTCTTTGATGTTTAAATAAAAGGTTTCGATTTGTGGCATTATTTCTTATTTTCTTTTCCTTTTTAGCATTTTAAAATTTTAGTAGAAATCGAAAATTAATCTGGATTTTTTTTCTGTTTGAAAGAAAAACACCGCAATAACTTGGTAGACTTGGTATTAGAGATTTGGCGCAAATCTCAGCAATAGCAGCTTTTTTTATTTCGCGTGTGTAAATAAAAAAAAAAATATTTGGTGTTTAAATAAAAGGTTTCGATTTATGGCATTATTTCTTTTTTTCTCTCTCTTTTTAGCATTTTAAATGGGATTAATGAAAGGCACGTATTTTAAATTAAATGAGTGAAAGGTTTACATTTAAATGAAATTAATTCAATATGAAAATGTTATAGGAACAATATTTGACGATTTATCAACTGCGCCAGGATAACATAAAAGTACCAATATATCAAACGGTATGTAGTATGTGAAATGAAACAATTATATTATAATCACCCGTCGTACATGAAAATAAAACTAATATTCTGCATTCAGAGGGAAAAATCCATCTCCTGTGCCGTAAGATTTGGCGAGTTCTTTTTTGGTGATAAGTTTGTCGATGTGATTGTTGGGATCTGCAGGATTTGGCTTACTTTTTCTAAATCTTATTTTTTTGCAGATGTAGTATTATGTAAATATATTTTTTTGCAGATATTTTTCTATTTTGTATATTTGGCATTCTATTTTGTATATTTTCTATTTGGCATTCGGAAAAGAAATTTTTACCTTTTTATCGGTGCCTTCGGAAATATTAAAAAATAAAAAAAGATTTACATATATCAAGCGTATAATGTTATGTTTCGCATTTTTATACGGACCACTTCTCCATTTTTAGATTTTAAATGCTATTTATTATTTACTAGCCGTTTATTAATTGTTTACAATTTACCCCCCTAACAATAACAATTATTTATCACAAAAATGCCTACGTTTGTTAAATAAGTTTGTTTATATATTTTCATTACTTATTAAAATATCGAATATGGCGATAAAATTTTATTTTAGCATCGTGCTTAAATTTTTAAGATGGTGCAAAAACATGCTTTAATAAACGTATGTTTATAAATATTTGAAAAACATGTTTTACCGCTCTCTTGAAAAATTTTGTAAGATGCTAAAACTACGTTTTGGCACCATTTAAAATTTTTTTCGCCAACTGACATAGGATACGAAACTTTTCCCCATTCAGATACACAGGCAAGGCTGGTCTCAAACAAGAGTAAAGCTAGCAACAATATTGTTTTAACTCTATAAGAGTTACAATAATGATATTAAATGCTCCGATTGGCTTTGGGCCCAATTACGAAAGTTCCTACTAAAAAAAACTGTAGAAGAAGTCTTTTACATTTGTTTCAAATGAAGCTCGGGCTACAAGGTATTAGTTAATAATACAAACAACACTAATGGCATGGAGGCAAAAGTTTTAATTTAAATGTATATATTTGAAACCCTACCCCCTAAAAAAAAAAGAAAAGAAAAGAAAGTTACAGTAATGAATTTAAAATGACTTTAAGCACGCTTTCTGACATAAGCAAATGGCTGCAAACGCGATAACGAAACTTTCACTTAACTTAATAACATGTAGCTAATATAGCCCTCAGGGTATTTTGCAGCTATATAGACCTTGTGGGTTTTTTTTTAAAAGCTTGAGACAATTCAGGTTTAAGAAGTTGAGATTTACTGTCAAATGATATAAACAACTATGAACACAAAACTGATGAACTATTATTCAGGTTTATGTATGTATTTTTAAAAAAATTGCATCTGTTTACACTTATTAGATAAATTACTTCTGTTTGCATTTAATAACTGATAAACGGCTTCTGTATATTAAATGAATTGTTTAAATATTGGGAAGAGGTGGCGAGAGGTAGAAAGACGAGTAAACAAACGGGTAGACAGACGGGTAGAGAGACGAGTAGCGACATAGGTAGGCTGACGGGTAGCGAAACGAATAGACAGACGGATAGAGAGAAAGGTAAAAAGAGGGCTGACAGAGGGGTAACGAGATGGGTCACGCGACGGGTAGCGACACCGGTAAACAGGAATGTAGCGAGAAAGGTTGCGAGACGCGTAGCGTGGTAGATAAATAGACGAGTAGAGAGATGAGTACAGAGACGAGTTGACTGACGGGTAATGAGATTGGTAGCGAGTCGGGTACAAAAACAGACGGATAGTGAGACGGGTATACAGACGAGTAGAGAGACAGTAGATGGGTACGGAGATGGGTAAGAAGATGGGTAGGGAGGCGTAAAGCCAGACGGGTAGAGAGACAGATATACAAATGGATAGCGAAGTGGATAGAGACACGGCTAGACATACAAGTAGTTAGACGGATAGACAGACTGTTAGAGAAATAGATTGGCAGGTAGCGAGACCAGTAGAGAAATACAGAGATAGGTAGCGAGACGTGTAGACAGATAGACAAAAAGTTAGAGAGACGGGCAGAAGAACGGATAGGGAAACATACAGATTGTGTAGAGACAGACAGGCAAAAGAAAAGTCTGCGGATTGACGCAGTAAAGGCGCAGTAAAAGCGCAGGGGGCCGAACCTCCTAGAGAATAATCAAGAAGTATCTGTTAAGCTTAACTTTGAAATATATATATTTTTTTCAATTTTGCCGATATGGAGATTTAATGCAAAAGTTATTTTACAGAAGTCATCGAAAGATTTTTTGTATACTTTAATAGTAATTTAGACTATAGTTTTGCAATCTGGTTTGTAGCAAATCATGCTATCAATGTGGTTTGAAGTGTAAGAGTTTCTATAAACAGTTATACAAATAATAGATATATAATCAAGGAAGAAAAATTTTAACTTCACACACAAAAAAGGTGCAACAATGAAGTTAAATTTGCGTTAAGCCACACTTGATAGAATAATCTATTGGCTGCAAATCCAATTACGTAACTTAAAAAAGCTTGGCGTTTTAAAAGATCCGGCGTTTTTTTTTTGTTGTTGTTTTTTTCTTAATTTAAGTTTTGCGCAATACGCGCTTAAGAAAATAAGATTCTTTGCCACATGTTAAAAAAAATTATGACAACACATCTCATGAACGGTACTTCATTTCTATTTTTTTTAACAGTGTATATGAATTTATATATGATATTTTGTAATTCTATCATTTAATTTGCTCTTTTTCTTTATATTGTAATTGTTATCCCTATGTTCTCAGCAATATCACTCAGACTAATCCCTTTGAGGGAAGTCCTAGTAAACGTATATTTGTAAATATTTTAAAAAACATGTTTTTCCGCTCTCTAGAAAAATTTGTAAGATTCTACAACTGCCTTTGGCACCAACCAGTACATGATACGGATCTTTTCCCTATTCAGATACACAGAAGAGGTTGGTCACAAACAAGAGTAATGCTAGCAACAATATTGTTTTAACTCTATAAGAGTTAGAAACAATAATGATATTAAATTCCCCGATTAGCTTAGGGCCCGATTACGGAACTTTCTCCTAGAAAAAAAAAACTGTAGAAGTCTTTTACATTTGTTTCGAATGAAGCTCGATCAACAAAGTATTAATTGATAATACAAACAACACTAATATTAACATGGGGGCAAAAGTTTGAATTTAAGTGTATATATTTGGAACCCTCCCCCCCCCCAACCACCCACCAAAAAAAGAAAAAGAAAGTTACAGAAATGAATTTAAAATGGCGTGAAGCCACTCTTTCTGACATATGAAATTGGCTGCGAACCCGATTACGAAACTTTCACTTAACTTAATAACATGTATCTAATAGCCCTGAGGACAATTCCCCTTACCAGTTATACGGACCTTGGGGCTTTTTTAAAAAGCTTGACGCAGTTCGGGTTGAAGAAGTTGAGATTTACTGTCAAATGACATAAACTACTATGAAAATAAAACTGGTGAATTATTATGCTGGTTTATGTATATATTTAAAAAAATTGCATCTGATTACACTCTTTAGATAAATTACTCCTGTTTGCATTTAATAACAGATAAACGGCTTCCGTTTACTAAATTGTTTAAATATTGGGAAGAGTTGGCGAGAGATAGATAGACGTGTAAACAGACGGGTAGAGAGACGGATAGCGACAGAGATAAGCTAACGGGTAGCGAAACGAATAGACAGACGGGTAGCAAGGCAGGTGCAAAAAAGGGTTGACAGAGGGGTAGTGAGATGGGTAGGGAGACGGGTAGCGTGGTGGATAGAGAGACGAGTACAGAGACGACTTGACAGACGGGTAGAGAGAGGGGTATATAGACAGACAGACGTGTTGATAGACGAGTAGTGTAACGGGAAGCGAGACAGGTAGAGACACGATTAAAGAGTCGGGTACAAAGACAGACGGATACTGAGACGGGTATACAGAAGAGTAGAGAGATAGTAGACAGATGAGTTCGGAGAGAGACACAGCTAAGACATACGAGTAGTTAGACTGGTAGACACGTTTGTAGCAAAGCATGTTATCAATGTGGTTTGAAGTATACGAGTTTCTATAAATAGTTATACAAATAAACAAAGGAAATTTTTTTAATTCAAATATCAAATATTTGATTTAATATTTCAATATTTTATTTTTTAATATTTTATTTAGATATTTGTCACAAAGAAAATGTTGCAAAAATTAAATTAAATTTGCGTTAAACTACGCTTGCTAAAATACGCTATTGGCTGCAAATCTGATTGTGTGACTTTAAAAATATCGTTTTAAAAGATCCGGCGGTTTTCTTTTTTTAAGTTTTGAGCAATTCCCGCTTAAGAAAATGAGATTATTTGCCAAATGTTATAAAAAAATGCATATGAAAACATAACAGTATATGAATTTATATATGATATTTTGTAATTATATCATTTAATTTGCTATTTTTCATATGTTGTATATCTTTATCTATCTCTTGTCTATCATATGCTGTATATTCACTTAGATTCTTGTTGATATCTTATTTATATCGTAATTGTTAACTTTATGTTCTCAGCAGTATCACTCAGACTAATCCCTTTGGGAAGTCCTAGTGATAAGCATATAATAGGAACAATGGTTACAACAATGAAAGAAAATTTGCCGAAACCATGATAACTAAAACTCATAAATTAAACCCGTTTATGGATGAATTCTGCTGCCTTGTTAGAAAATGTCACCCAACCTAAAATTTCAACCCGCTATATTTCAGCCATTTTTTTAATATAGAGGCAAAACAAAAATTGTTCCGGATTCTCCGGATCAAGGCCGAACATTTAACGAAAAAAACTTTTAGGATTTCTAATTTTTTTCGTAAATCTTTTTGAATTTGAAATCTTTAAATGGCTATCATAGCGCCCCCTTTCATCGAAATATCCCCGAATTCTAATAGAAACGGCTTGCCATAGCCAAAAACATAGAAAAAAATGTTTTTCAATTTGAAGCATAACTTCATACACTTTTCGAGGTTACAATAGTGAAAATGGAACAAAAATATCGATCACAGCGCCCCCTTTCGCCGAAATATCCCCAAATTCTGATAGAATCTGCTTGCCAAAGCCAAAAACATAGAAAAAAAATGTGGTTCAATTTGAAGCATAACTTCATACACTTTTCGATGATACAATGAGGACGGACAGACAGACATTTTGTAAAAACATGTTTTTCGGAATCTCTGACCCCTAAAACGTGTAAATACGTCGAAAACCGGAAGTCGAAAAAAATTTCGATTACGATACTTTCTTCTATTATAGATAGAAGAAAGTAAAAAGGTCAGTCTAATGTATTCAATATATATTGACCCACTTTATATCTGGATATGTGATTTTAGTTTTTATCTTATATATTAAAAGGAAAGAGGATTTTCGTCAAATAAATTTTTTACATGAATTTTCTCATTTTGCGCATGCGTAAGCTTAAATCTAGAACTTAACGAGTTTTAGAACACACTCGAATGAGAAAAGTGTGGCCCAGTGGTATAAGGCGCGTTTCGGTTCGATCCCCACTATGGGCCGAATGATTTTTTTTTATTTTATTGGCAATAATTTATTTTAATAATGCCATATTTAATTCAGGAGGAAAAGTTAGATAAATTATACATATTTTTTTATTCGAATACTTTATAATTAAAATTTAACACCCAAGAATTTTTGTTTTATTTACTAAATTTATACTTAAAGTATTTAAATTAAAAGATCGTGCATCTAATTATCGATTAAATAAATTGAAGTGGTCTACAATTTTTATTATATTTGGTATTACCATTAGCAAGATGTCATATATATAATAAGATAAGTATGGGATTATTTGTCGTAAAAAAGCAAAAAGAAAAGGAAAGAAAACAAAAAGAATGGAAAATATTCATACAGGAACTCCAAATTATCTTGATATACATGATTTAACAGATTAATAATGTGTGAAAATGGAAAATATAAATCCAAGTAATTAAAAAATATGTATTATAAATCGTTAGCTACAAACAGCAAATTTTAAATTCGATGTTTTAGAATCAGACTGATAAAAATTAATTTAATGAAAATTTTTAAAGGTCGTGTGGTTTAAAAATAAATAAATAAATAAATCAGAAATACTAAATATTGTTATTTTTTCAAAATATTGGGACTGTGGTAAATAAAATTTAACAACCGACAATATTTTTAAAATTACTTATTTTATATTATAAATATTTAAATTAAAAGATTTTGCATGTAGTTATCGATTAAATAAAGTGATCTAAACTTTTATCGATATATTGTACGACAATTATCAACAAGATATATTTGAAGAAAAAAATATTATTATTCGCCTTAAAAGAAAAGAAAAGAAAAAAGAAAGGCGCAAAAATATCCATATAAGAATTACAAAAGAATTCACCTTGATATCCATGGTTTATCTGGGTTTAGTCAGGCTGATAAAAGTAAAATTAATGAAAAATTTTAAAAGCCGCGTAATTAAAAAAAAAATAGAAATTACTAAATATTGATATATAGATATATTTTTATTTTTGAGACTGTAGTAAGTAAAAATAAATCATTCAATTAATATTTTTAGTTAAATTCTTGCTATAATAGTATAATAGGATGTAAATTACAAGCTTAAAATTATTTCACTTCATTAGTTGAGTAGGCTGGACTGACAACACAATCTATCGTTTTACATCTATAGAAATCGGTTACACAATATAACAATGCATAAAATTTTCAATATTTAATTAATTTAAAAGCAGCTAATTAAAAATAAAAGTATATTTCTAAAGGAGCTTTCAAGTTATTTACCGTCAAATTTTGGCGGGTACCATCTAGTCTGGATATAAATACAATATTATTGAATTCTAAAATATACTGGAATCGTATTTAATTACAAAATAAAATAAAGTAATTGATGGAAGTAATCTTCGAACTGTTTTCTGGAAGAAAGATTATTTAATAGAATATTTATTAACAAAATTTAGTAATTTAGTATTTGTAATTTTGGATGCACAGTTTAATGTAGCTGAATTTTAATATTTTTGTATCACATTTTAATTTTAATCCTGAATTTAAACATAGAAAATCCAATTATTTGCCACAACATGCACATTCGCGTTTAATAATTTTTACATCATATGTAAGCATCACTAAAACACATTCTGATCTTTTATAAACATGTGCTCTTTTGTGCAGTTTGGATTTCTTTTCAGAAATGCTTTATGATGCCTAAAGGGACATTATAAAACCTTTTTACACACAAAAAAAAGTTCAAGATATTTATATGTTTTTATTGTCCTTTTTGTTATGAACAGATATTTGTTATGGCATTTTTATGTCCTACAAGAAAAGACTTTTAAGACATTTTAATGTGAAAGTATATCATTGATCATTGTTGTATATGAAATACCTTCAAATTTTTATTTGATAAAATAAATATATAGAGATGAAAATATCTCTTGGTCAATGCTCTGAAATTATTTTGAACACTCTCATTCTTTTATTTCCTTACCCCCTACCATTTTATTATGACTAAGATATATTTAAATAATCGGCATTTGTTCTGGCTACGAAAAATCCAATAATTATTAATTCTTAAGAAACTACAGGAGTCGTATTTGATTTCGGCCAAAAAATAAATGTTGTCGGTGGAGGCAATCTTTTACTGCAAATTATTTATTCAGAAGAATATTAACAAAATTTTGTTTTTGAAATATCCTAATAATGTTATAAATGTTATTGTGTGTGTAAATGTTTGGCTGAACGTCAAAACGGAGGATTTAGTGGCCCTGTACATTTGCATATTCATGGCGTTTCAAAAAAGGTTCTTTTCAGAAACCATACAAGTAATAAGAATTACAAAATAGTTTAAAAAATAAAAATTTCAAGCAACAATACATAGAAAAAGTATACGCAAACGAGGTGCGGTCTCGACAATTAACTTTAGTAGCTAATAACGCTACAGAAGAGCAGCTAATACGAAACCAACATGCAAAAAATAGAGAAAAGTAAGAAAAAAATGGTAAAATTAAACTATATAACAAAAGATTGAAATAAAACCTAACAAAAGATTAATAATAACAATAAGGGAATTATTTACAAAAACAATTTTTTAATGACTGATTACTGCTTGAAAGTGAATCACCAGTCATATTTAAGACATCTTTGGCAGGAATGGCTAATTTAGAAGCAAGTTCATGAATTGTTTCTTCAAACAAATTAACACAATTACAATATAGCAATAAAAAAAAATCTATTGCAGTGTTAAAAATATTTGGAAAATTACATTTGGCTGAGACAGGAGCATTAATAAAATATTAATATGAAATAAAAATGATTGAAGTCATAGTTGTAATAAAACGGAAATTTTCAAAGATTTCTCAATAATACAAGGAGTATGAGTATGTGTATGTACACAAAGCAGATTAATATCACGTCATTAGAGAATTAAAAAGAAAATCTGACGTCATATTGGAAGTTTAACGAATTTTTCAAATGTTTGAGAATAATACAAAGGGAGTATCAATATGAGTAATAGAGAATAGTAAATATATGAGTTTGAAAAACACATTGACTCATGATAAAAATCCGATTATGGAAATATTCGCATATTTTAACATTTTGAAGGTGTACAACATGTTTAATTTTGATATTATTTTTTTTTTAAATATCGCATTTAAGCCGCATGACAGATATTATTATGACAGATTATAATAGCGGGCTTCGCTCGCTATCGGGCAGGTTTAGATTTTCGAAAAAACCAAAAAATGACCGGTAAATTTTTACATTATAAAAAACGATTTTTTTTCGTTGCTAAATGAAATTTATTTGGATTTATTAAAGAAAGGATAAAGTGGTTTTGAAAGGAATATTAAATGAAACCCTTTGAGAGATCTTTGATCATACTTACCCACATGTTTAACTTTAGTTTCAATATTTGATTTAGTAGTTGTAGCATGTTTTATAGTAAGGACATCCTTAAGTATGGGATACTCAATTTTAGCATAATTTTTCCGATATCATTAATAAAAGCATTTAAACCTTTCTCGAGTTTACCTATATCAGGGGGACCTGGACGTTCTAAGAAGGAATTGAAAAATTTCCAATTACTCATTAACAGTTCAATGATGGATTTTTTCACTCTTTCTCTACTTTGTAAGAAAACCGTAGTAAGATTTTGCAAGAGTTCGAGAAATTCATTATGCATCAACTCTCTACTAGGTACGGGACTAATTTGAATAAACTTAACTATCCAATCATTTAAAGGTTTTAGTTCAGGAAGTAACAGACCATTCAGAGTCGCAAGAGTAAGAACAGGACAATTACTGAAATTAGAGATCGACCGAAATTTCGGTTTCAATTTCGGTTTCAGCGCAAAATCGGAGTTTCGCCAAATATTCGTTTTCGGCGAAACTGATGCCAAAATTTCGGCCTGACCGAAAAGCGTCCGAAACTATCTGTATTTCAAAATCTCGTTCCTTCTTTCGGAAATTTTCAACTTTACTCATTGAAACTCCAGATTGTTTCGAATGCTTTATGAGAAAGATGTTGTTAAAACATATGAAGATTTACGAAATTTATTACAAAAGTTATATCGAGGTATGCATACTTGAAATATTTTTTTATTAGATGACATTCGTATAATTGGAAACTATTTCTGTCTTACTGATAAATTAATTACGTTTTATTTTATATGAAAATAAATAGCGTTAGATAGAGGTACATAGAGTCAACTTGGCAACCGAGATAAAATTTTCAAATAGGGGTGTCATTCCAATACTTAATAATAAAATATAAAAGTTGTATTATTTATGTTTCATTTTTGTTTGAAACTTATACACACACATATATATATATGTAGGTTTGTTTGTTAGAAATGACGTATACACGTATAATTAATAACGCATACACGCATAATTAATACACGTATAATTAATAAATTAATTAGTAACGTATTTAGTTATTATTAATTATTTGTTATTAATTAGTTAATTAATTATATGCAGTTATGTATGTATTAATCAGTTAAAAAAATGTTTACACTTTCGGTTTCGGCTGAAAGTGGGAAGATCACCGAAATTCGATTTCGGTTTCGATCTTAAAAACCTGTTTCGGCCGATCTCTAACTGAAATTATCAATCATATTCACTAGCTTCTCATCATTCTCATTATTCATGAAGAGGCTCACTATTATACCTTCGAAAACACCAAACTAACACTGCAAGCGCTCATGAGTAACGATCAAAGACTCCTCACCTTGAACTTAAACTTGAATGAGATAATGGAGGAGAGTTCGTGAAATCGAAGACTACTCACCTCTGATATAGCTCTGTAGAATAGAAAAATGCAGAGCCTTAGTCAAAATCCAGAAACCTGAGACCACAACACTAAGGTACAAACTGCCCTTTTTATAGGTGAACAGACGGATCCTAGATCCATGTATTAAAATTTCAGGCTTTCATACGTCATGGCGGAAGGAGCCAGCTGTTGACATAGAAACAGGGTTGAAGCAGGATTCAAGAAGAAAAAGTAGGAATAGAGAGGATATGACTATAATGTATTTCCGTATTCATTATTTATTCTGGTTACATAGACATCAATAGTATATCACATGTAAAGCTAAAAATACTACCGATTGTCGATGGACGCACTCTTTTTACTTTAAATAGGATATTTTTTTTATAAATGATGATAATTACAATTTTCTTTTTTTACTATAATTTAAAGTGTGTAGCTAATCCAATTACGACCTAGTACCGAATTAAATATATACGGATAAAACAAATTAAAGCATATTTTTAAAAGCATTTTACAGTACTCTATGCTGTCATGAAATTGTCATTTTCTGCTTTTTGTATTTCTTTGAAATAAATGTTTTTAAAAGGGCAACATGAAATCTATTGAAAAAGTAGTGTTATTTTAATATTCCTAAATGGTTTCGAATCCTGAATTTATAACCCACGAAATCCAATATTTCGCGAAAAGATTGACGTCCACATTTCGTAAATTTTATATGGAATCTAAACATCGCTTAAAAAGCTCTGGGGTTGGAAAATGCATTATTTTCAAAAGTTTGGATTTCTTTTTATAAATATTTGCCAATAGGCACAGCATAAAATCTTCTGATAAAAAAGGGGTAGTTTAGATGCTTTCATTGCTATTTTTAACACTTTCTAACACAGTTGAAAAGTGTTTACGAATCCGATTTGTCTGTCTGTCTGTCCGTGCTGTAACTCACATACTCCATGATTGCCATGAAATTGACATCGGTTATTGAGGTTTACTATGGCATGTTTGGCATTGAACATGAAGTGTGTATCATTTATAGTTTATTTATAGGGACACTCAAAACAATTCCGTTACATTACGGTCTATGGTTATAAATCGTTTGCAGTATATTTTAATAATTTTAGTGTATTCCAAACATACTGAAAATGATATATGCCACAGAGATGCACTACAATAAGTTTAGAATACAATGTTGGGATAAGCATTCGTCGTTCGTTTACAGGGACACACAAAATAATTCGGTTATAGTACTGTCTAGGATCAATAATTGCTGGAAGTGCGTTTTCAGTTGTGGTACGTATTTTAAAATTTAACTAATTTTTTCCGCTTTACTTGGTGTGTTTAAATTCTAAAGTTTATATACAGGGCAGCACAATCTCCAATACATTTTCGGACATTGACGGAAATTGTCGTATGGGAATTTTTAACTGTGTTTATGCATTTCCTAACTGAAATAAATTTTAGCATACTATGTTGTATATATATAAATCTATAGTTCATATACAGACCTGGCCAAAGGAATTTGGATATGTTTCGGACTATTGTTGGTAATTGCTGAAATTGTGTCTTCAAATTTGTTATGCGTTTTTTAAATTGGGGCTAGTTGAGCTTAAGCCGAAAGGTAGGCCTCCCAGACCAGTTTGACTTTGACTTTGACTTTATTTACTTTTCAATACTACTTCTCTAATCTCAATGTGGTATTTCATTTGGGTTGATTGTTTTCGTGTGTTGATTGTTCTACGTGTACATATTCTTATATAATCACTTATGCTATTCCCTATTATTTTTAGTACTAGTACACAGTCCTTGTATTCTCAGATTTGTTTTCTGGCATTATTGCTGTACTTAAATTGCGTTAACTGTTTAGTGTAAATACCCCTATATATTTATTGAAGTTTTTCCCCATATAAGTCTTTTTATACATTCGATGCTACTATTCAAGTTATGATTATTTTCTTTGTCAATATCGTATTTATTACCTGTTTATCGTTCAATAAGCTAGCTATTAGTTTAGTTTTGTATTTATAGTTTTAGCTCAACTTTAATTATTATTTTGTAAAAGCTCTACATTTCCTTATATTTATTTAAAATCACTATTGTTCATTCAGCCCATTATTGTATATAACTTGGCTCGTCCGGTATAAATGGATAGCCTTTGTGATTTACATTGTAATCATTGACTGTTAATTTTGACTAGTGAGGGTTCCCCTTCTCGTGTGATCCTTCTGGGCATCGCCTTGTATAGTAAACAAACCTGCTGGGCGGCGCTAGTTGAGCTTAAGCCGAAAGACAGCACTTCCCGCCTTTTTTGACCTTGATCATGTTTACTTAGACATCAAATTTTACTTTACTAAACGGTAAAGTTTTGTTAAAGTATTTTGGAAGTGTTGGAAAGTGTTTTATAATCTATGATTGACGCATGATTTTTGTTCTTGCTTTTTATAAAAAGAATCTCATTTTATAGCATTTTTATATGGTACAAGAAGAGACTTTTAAGACAGATTTAATGATAGAGTTTATCATCTGTCATTGATATCTATGAGCTTGTTCCTAATAAAAAATATATTTTGTTCGATACTCTTATAGTCATTATTTTGAACACTCTCTGCCTCCCGAAAAACATTGTATATTTATGTTATGTATTTTATCAATTGGTATTTCCTCTTTATGAATAAAAAGCAATAATGTTCGACTTTAAAATTTATTGCATTGGGATTTAATTTCGGTGAATATAATAATAAGATTAATGGAGTCATTCTTTACAAAGAGAAATATTCAGTTAGAGGATTTTTTTCAAAATTTACTTTTTGTATTATTCGTTCAAAATGTATTGTAATTCCGTTTATTTAATGCCTATTTAAAAAATGGCAGTCATAAAAACTAAAATATTTTATATGGAATAATTCTGTAACTTTTTATGTTTTTAGCGGAAATATTTCTGTAACATTTTATGTTTTTAAAGTAACTACTTTTTTAGTACTTTATTTAAGGGAATTGTAGTGATGATATTTATTTTTAATTTTTCTTCTGCCCACGGGTAGTATTTTTGCATATCATACCCTACTTACTTTAAGAGAAAATAAATGTCCCAACTGTATGTTTAGCAACTTGTTAATTGCGTAAGTAAATTAAAGAGCAGAAATTGTACTATGATGTAATTTCATTTAAACTATATGCATATGAATATAGAAAATTTTGTTCTTTTCTGTTAGAACTTCGTCGACCACTTCAATTTTCGAGAGAAATCGACAAATGTATCTGATGCTAAACTATTTATTTCACTTTTTTTCTTTTGAATCCCCAATCGTCCATAATGTCATTTATTAACATAATAATTATCTGTACTACCTATTACAATAGACATTAATTTATTTTAAATTAACATAATAATTATATGTACTATCTATTACAATAGGCATTAATTTATTGTTAAAACACATAAAAAATAGTGACTAGTGAGAAAGAAACAGAACATCAGTAACTGAGGATGCCTCGGACCAAGAGGTGAAAATATATTTTAAAACTTTTCTACGTATTGACTTGATTTAGTGTTGTTTGAATGTGTTTTAGAAGTTTTAGACATGTGCAGTGTTTTTTTTATGTGTTTTTAAAATAAATTAATGTCTCTTGTAATAAGTAGTTTCGATAATTATGATATTTCACGTTGACAAGTTTAGGAATATGTTTATATGTGTTTCAAGAAAAGCCACATTATGATTTGTTTTATATTTGCAGTTGCGTTTACGATTAGAAGATTTTAATTTTAGGAAAGGTTTAGCATAGATTATTACACAATTTGGTTATTGGCACATGATAAATATTCTGCAACTAAATTTATCCAATATAAAGGTGTGATTATACATTCTGTGAGATTTACTCACAAAAGTATGTCTCATAAAATAAAAAAACACGTTCTAAATGGTCTCGCCAAGCCTAAACTTAGAAAATCAGCCATAAAAAGAAGTGATGTTTTACTTAAGTGCCGTCAGAAAATCTACCACTATTCATAATAGTTGCAAATAATAATTGTTGCAGTGTGATAACGAATATAAAAACTGTTTGGCAAACTGCGGGCATGTGGACGGTCTGAAAGTTTTAAATAATGATTAGAAATAATGCCATGATCATGTGCTCTAACATACCAAATTTTCTTCCCATCGGGTCTGCTGTTCTACTGGAACGTGTTTGTGCGTGTTTAATCCTGTTGTAATATGACATTTTTCAAGCTTCTTCCAAACACATTAAAAGCGTATTTTTCTTTAAAAAACATAAGACTTTTAAAGAAAAAAAAGAATGCAAATAACAAAATGATTTGAAGCAAATGAGTCTCTTTTTAAAATCTATTGTCAGTCAAAGAATATAAAAATAAAGATTAGAAATATTAAATCATATTTTGTTTTATTTCTTATTATAAACCATACGATTTGAATAAAATAACATTTGGGGATTTCAATACCTGAAATGCACTGATAAGGTTTTCAATTACGCTTAATTCTGCTTCACTTATCGTCATCTTTACACCTTCTCATTTAATTTATTAATTTAAATAAAAAGTCCACAATCTGTTGAATTAATCGATAAAGATGGAGTGATGTTATATTAAATCATATTTATAATCATTTTCTAATATATTTATTTACGATAATACAACATTTCTCATAACAAAAATGACTCACATCACAATAACATAATACAGTAAAACCCCGGTTATCCGAAAAGTGTAGGACCAAAGGATTTTCGGTTGCCAGGGGTTCCATAGGAATTTTCGGATAATTAGGAGGCTTCCTAATTTTATCCTACCAGATGACACTACTACTCACCCTTCTCACTTCCCCACAGTCAAGTAACGCGTTCATGCTTGCAGGTGAAGGAAGGATTCGTATTCTGAGCGATTTCACCTTCCTGTATACCCGTGTTTTAATTTCCTCCAAACTTTATTTACGATGAGTATTACTTTAAAGTGCAAACGGGCTTTTATAAGCATGAAGTGCTCAACTCGATGAAAAGAGTTGATACTGGCCATGAACATAGAAATAGATAAGGACTTCTAAACGAAATAATGTTAATGTCCTGTCGCGACTTTCGAACTTAATGGCAGCTGCGCCCACGGTGCTGCGCAGACGGCGAGTACCTCTGCTAAGGTAGCGCCACCTACAACAAACCGAAATTGTATATCGTATACCCACAGGACGATGGCTGTCAAACAGACGATTTGAAGAAGCAGACGAAATGCTGACGTATAGCGCAATTGTCCTACGGCACCTATTTGAAAAATTTTACGAGGAACCGTTTTCTTCTTTGAAAGGATATTTTGTTAGAAGTCCTTTTCCATTTCTATGTTCATGATACTGCCACTTCAATACATTGAAGTGCAGGAAGATGCAACAGCGTCAGGTGAGTTGTTGATTAAAAGGTGGAGTGATAAGGCAGCATTGAAGTAATGAAAAGTTGAAAAATATAAAAAAAAATCACAACATCATTTGTAAAAAAATTAAGTGTTGTATGTGTTTATGCAATAAAATGCCGGCATTTACGCAATAGTCCAAATAAGTAAGTTGACACTGTTTATTTATTTCATAAATAGCATGCTTGTTTAAAAATAAAATTTTCCATATTAAAAAAAAAAGATTTTTAAGGTCTTTCGGTTAAGCCGATTTTCGGATAACCGGGATTCGGATAATCGGGATTCTACTGTACTACTAATAAATAGATAAACACAAAGTTCTAGAACTATAAAATGTTATATTGTCAGCATCAAAATATACATTTATAGTATTAATAATATCAACAAAGAGATCCAAGAAATTTTCTATCGAAAATTCTAAAAATCCGGTTCCAGCAGGCAAGCGATAAAATTGACAGGTTAATCAGTTCCAAAGAACGGGAAGTGTTGCTGATAAAAACCGTCCTGGAAGGCCAACGACACCACCAGAGGCCGCAGAGCCCATAGGCTATCAATAAACCAGAGTCCAGAGCATCAACTAGGAGACTGAATATGCAGCAGACATTTGTGGACTTTTTCATCTTGGGTTTTATAAAGTCCAAAGTTTATCATATAAAGTTAAACAGTCTACATCAGCTGAAATAGCTAATAACTGCAGTAGAAATGAAATCATGCAAGCTGTTAAAGAATGTGGTCCGGTCCATGCAAGACAAGTTGGAGCTATGCGTTGGTTTACAGAGCTATCACAATGAAATGCACTGGGTGTTGTAACTAATCAAGAGTGTAGCTTTAACGTTCCTGTTGAAAATAAAACGTTTTATCAGAAAAATGCGAAGGGTCTTTGGGATCACCTTTTATAACTATTACTAAATAAACTCTTATTTCTCACTAGAAAGATGAAAAGAATTTGTTTACTAGAAGAAATTTATATCAATTATACATTACTAATACATTTCGTCCTAAATTTAACCTTATTTTTTACAAAATAACAAGTATGAGCATATTTTTAGATATACTATACCTTAGTGCAGTATATTAAAAAATATTCTATAGAATTTGTTAATATATAGAGTATAAATAGTTACAATAATACTGTTACATTAATAGCAATCTTACGAAATAGGGAAATTCTTAAATGTAAACACAATTTAATGAGCTATGCCATAGTTTCTGCTTAAACGTAACCCTTTGAAACACTTGGAAACATATCTTGAATTTATATAACATCATTTATAGACAAACTCAGTTCTATACATCACTTTCTACTAACAAAACATCAAAATATATTATTAGATATTCAAGATGTAATGAATATTCAATCTAAGAGAAGCCATTTATATACATCTACCAAATGTTAGATGTCATTCATTAAATCTCTCTTTCCAATGACGCACTTGAAATCTTTTGAACTTCCTTTCTAAATAAAGGTTCTGCCATTATTTAACTAAAGAGCTACGATTCTAGAAGTACTTGACAGTAGAGTTTAAATGTTGAAGATAAACTTGAGATAAATTCAAGAACTCGATATTGCACTATACTTGTGTATATCTCTTGTGCTATATACATGATTATAAATATAAGTAATATATATAAATATGTATGGTACGTTATAAATCGTTTAATTTTAGTGAAAAAATAAGAATTTCACTTTGATTATCAGAAGTATGAATGTTAAAAATCTATATTTCTTTTAAATTTATGAGCAAAAAGGATTTGTTAAAAAAATTATCTTTAATATAACAAGAAATTTAAGATTATTTTTTTCAATAAATATGCTTTCTTTTTTTTTTTTTTTTTTTTTTAAAGACTAAACCATATGATTGATTTTTTTGTAATTCAATTGCATATGAACATGCATTTTTTGGATCAGAAGTAAACAATATATATCAAATGTTAATATTTTTATAACTATAGCTGGGTAATGTGCATAAAAACAAACTTTTTAATGCCGAGTAAAATATGGAATTTTAATGATTAATTCTAATTTTTAAAGATAGCAAAATTTTATTATTCTAAAAATGGCATTTTTTTTTTTTTTGCGAAAAATGAAAAAATGTTTCTTATTGTTATTAATTTCTATATTTTTAAAAATTTCAAGAATGATTTAAAAAGAAACCTTACAAAAGCTTTTTAAAAAGATATATTGTTAACTGATATGTAAAGATTAAATAAGCACGATAAATAAAATTATGCATGTAGCATGTGTTTTTTGGCATTATATATAAACTAAAAAATATCTATTTTAAATGAGAAAAAAGTTAGCTATTGTGTCTATCTATACTAATAAAAGAAAGTTTCGGTCTGTGTGTCTGTTTGCCTGTCTGCGATGGTAAGGGATTAAGGGTTTCCGGAAACACTGTGTCCCTGTTTTTAAATTCAGCGATTTTAAGGTACATACATATTTTAAAATGTATATATGATAAGGATTTCAAAATTTAAATATAGGCGCAAATTAATAAGCTGATTAAGATTTTCTAAAAATGGAAAAACATACACCGGTAAGTTTTTATTTTATAAGAATCCCATTTTTTATGGAAAAGAAATAAAAATATAATTGACAACGGCTTTAATACTTAAATATACGTTTGCATTTTTATATTTGTGGGGATGGGGAGGGGAGGGGCCGACTTTCATTAAATATCTTATTTAGTCAACGTAACACATATTACAATACAGACTTTGCGGGATTCACCCGCTATCGGCACAATGGATGCATTTAATAAAGGAATGTTTGTATTTGTTATATGGGGAGGTGGGAAAATACATTTTATTAAATATGGCATTTTGTCCACACGACAGATATTATTATGATAGAGCAGAATAGTGGGCTGCTCCCGCTGATTTACATCGAAGCACCTATGTTTATGTGTTATATATTCGGGAATGGGAAGGGGGCCGATAACTGAAATCGGCAGAGGGGATCAGGGACAGAATTTCGTTTTTAAAGAGATTTAAGGTTATTATACAGGACCGGGAAACGCCGGGCGCGTCAGCTAGTTTATAAATAAATTATACGATTATAAACCTCATGCTGCATAGATACATTTCGTTCTCACTGTCGAGATGTTGTCGGAGTCCTATAGAAATGTAGAGGGAGAGAGTCAACGGATTTACAAGCAGACCTTCAAATGGAAAAATTTAGTAACAAATAGTTTTCAACTACAGTTTAAAGACATAAAAATATAGCGTTGTATAATTATAATAAAGAAAAATATATGACACTTCTGTACAAGGAGTATATATTTACATTTTACTATATTTAAATATTACTGGATTTACAGTTAACATTAGTTCAAACATTCTCTTGCATTAATGTAGCCTATATATGTTAAAATAATTAAGTCATATAGAAAAGATAATAAATATTTACATTTCAATATTAGTGAAAAATATGTCATTATAAAATGTTAAAAATTGTTATATGTTATTTTGTTTACGTTAAATTCGATTTTTCAAACTTTATTTTTGAGCAAAATTAATAGAATATTCTATAAAATGATTTAGTAAACATAAAAGTAAAAATAGCTTAAAAAAACGCTCTTTTATAAGAATTCAATGCTTATCTTTAAAATCACGCATTATTTAATGACGGCAGTTCATGTTTTTTTTTAAATTATTATTATTCCGTTAGAATTTTTTAAATTTTAAAGGATGAAAAGATTTTGAAAATATTGCAACATGTTTTATCCATTAATAAAAGATTAAACGAAAAAAAAACACTACAAAATAAAAAAATTGCATACTTGAATACACTTTTAAAGGAATTTGAAATTTTCATTTCATACAAAATTTTCATTTATGGAAAACTTTGAAATATTACTTTGATTACAAATAGGGGATTTTAGTTTCAATGTATGTAAACCTCAATTTTAAATGGTAAATATGAATATAACTTCCTAAATGTTGCTCTCAAATGTTATGAAGCAGGATATTTTGGAATGTTTTCAAGTGATGTTGCGCACGTAATCATACAAGTCGAAGTGGATCTTTTATTACGTAAAGAGATCTCTGCGTAGTAATGTATAAAATATAAAATTTTAAACTTAGGTAGGAAACTTATGTTTAATGTCAAGTGATTCTTTAATATCGTTATGAATATGTTTCAATGGTTTTTTCTCTATGTTGTGCATTTATTTTTAGACATATTTTTATCATTTTTAAACGAAGGTGAAAATAGCTACATACTTATACCTATTTAAATTTTTTTTAAATGATGGCGTATATTTTGAAATGTTCTCAAGTGATGTTACGCACATAATCATACAATGTGAAGAGGGTTCTTGATATCATAAAGTGGTTTATCTCTTTGCCAAATGATTTACCATACACAAAACTGGAAGATAGACATTTTCGTTTAATGTCAAGTGATTTTATGATGTTGATTTGAATATGTTTTGACGATATTTTGCTCTACTGCATATTTTTAAATATGAAAAAGTGCTTATGATTGTGGTTTTCTCTCTGTATGTTTTTCCGCATTCTAATTTTTGTAAAAATGTTCACATAAGCACGAAGTACCTCTGATCTCTAAAATTTTATTGTAAGGTTCAATTATATATTACTATTACTATAACTGTTTAACAAAGATGGCTATGAGAAGCACATTTTAATTTTAAAAGTTTTCGATCTGAACAAAATTTTATTTCGTTATTTAAAAAGCATCTAGAAAATTTCTTTTGCAGACTTTAGTATTACCTGCCAGCTCAAAATATATATAGTATAAAAATATGCGTGTAAGTACAAAAATTTAATATGCTATAAGTGGACTACAACATTTGTCTTTTCGAAGAACTTCATTCGTGTATCTTTTACATGGCGGAAATACATTTGAATATGTTACCATTCATAGATGATTTCTGTATGTTGTGCGTTATAAAGACGTTATATTATTTTGAATCTTAAGTCTAGTTCACGATAAACAGATATACATATATTGTAATTTATGATAAGTTAGAACAAGGCTAAACTACATATCTAGAGACCCTTAAATCTTCGTTACATACTTCAACTGCAAAACCATATTAATCGATTTAATGTTTTTCAAAGTATTTTGTTGCTTCCGTTTGCTAAATTGTAAATATCCACAGGTGTTTTCTTTCTCAAAATTCAAATTTACGAAGCATTTACTGCATTTGTTTTTACATATTGAAGTTCAGATATTGTGAGATAAGTGATGCTAAACTTTCCTTTATAATCTAACTAGGGGGCCTACCCCCTGCAAGCTACGGTGGCCAACCCCCGCTCAGACTTCGAGGCCTCTAAAATCATGACAGCGTGCTTTATTTTATAAATATTGGTAAATCTGTAATTGGGTTGCCATGCTTTTAACGTTTTAATGGGGCCTTTTTTGATTATCATGGCCTCATACACAGCTGTTACGACAACTGACGACTGTTTTCGGGATTCATAAGTAAAATCAATTACAACTTGAAAACCAACTTGTATAAAATGGTTAGGTTTAAATTGTGGCTACCTCTCGGACTTTTATAACAACGATCTGTATTCTATTCTTCCTTTGCGTTTAAGGATGAGAAAAATTTCATCTGCTTGTGAATAGCATTAAGAACCACGGTATTGAAAAGTACTATGTTATAGACATTTTCAGTAACAGGTTTTAATTTTCTCCCTATTTTAGTGCACCATCATGCATATTTTCATATTATTTTAAATATGTAAATTATTTTTTTTAATTAATATGTATATACGAATTTTCTAATAATTATTTATCATACAAAATTAATTAAATATTTTGTGCATGTATGCCTGCATTTATTCGGCATCAATTGATGAGATATTTAAACAAATTTGCTATCCCCGATAATTTTACACCATGTTGTGTCACTTGAATATTGTCCATAAGAAAATCGGGTACTTTTCCATTATAGGATCCTTTGCTTTTAGGTTTGGCGTAATTCGAGCTTCAAAAAGGGATAGATTCGTTAATATACATAGATTTGTTGCCAAAAGTTATGAAAACAAACCCAATAAACTTTTGGTGCTTTTCTATTATAGGGGTCTTGACGCTTTTTTAAAAAGCTTGGCGGAAAAAACCAAGCAGGATATTTTATTCTTCCGTTCAGTTGGGCAATTATTATTTTATATATTAGTTTCAAATATACAAATTAATGATTTTATAAAATCGTTTAATTAAATTTTACAAAAAAATAACAAAATGATATCAATAAATAATAATTACTATTAATTCCTTTTCCTCCCTTTCTTTTGCGTTTACCTAAATGACGTCATTTGGACGAATTTATTCAAAACATTTTCAGTTTATAAATTAAATTAAATGCTGACAGACAATTGAATCCTGACGATAGAAATGTGATTTTTTTTTTCAGATTTTACTGAAAAACATAATTTAATCACAATCTTGTCTTCATTATCGATTGAAATAAAAGATAAATCCAATTTCAATTTGAAAATGACGAATAAAAAGAAATCAATAATCCCTATCGGGATCCTTTTCAATTTTTTTCCCTTTTTTGTCACAAAAAAACTAATTAGTTGCCATCATTACAAAAATGTCATTAAAATTAGAAAAAAATTAATATCTCGAAAACTAATTCTAATTTCAAAATTCTATTACCAGTTTTGACATCCGCGGATTTTTATGAACAATTGGTATTAATTTCACCATCAAGCGTTTAATATTTTATTAAAAATAGCCCTGAAACATAATCAGTCGTTTAATCAGTCGTTTCATAAAATCGTTTCATAAATTCGTTTCATAAAATCGTTTCACAAATTCGTTTCATTAGGATTTTATATATATAGGGTAGATATATTAATTTATAATAGCATCAATAAACTTTATACATGGCTGTAGCTCATTCTCCCGACCCCGTTCTTCTGGCTTTCGTGGAATTCATGAAATGAAATACTTTTCTTCTATTGTTTTCGGATCTACCGCCCACTGAAAACTAGGCCTGAGCGCTGGCACAAAAATAGCGGCGCCCGTGGGCCGATTTTGTAAAACCTTTGTATGGTCCCCTACTTTTACACCGCAGTATTTTCTAAAAGTGTTCTTTGACTTATTGAATCTCAGACAAATAAGGTGGAGAAAACTTTTAGAAATTATTGGTATTGAATTTCAAGGGACCGTACACGCGCTGAAAAAAATCCGCCAACGACTGCATCAATTTTTGAGTCAGCGCTTAGGTCTAATATTCAGTGGGCGGTGTTGGACCGCTTGATGACGTAATCTAAGTGCGACTTCTATTAATTGGTCATTCGGTCAGAAAGAGTGTGAGGAAGTAAGGGCATTTTCCAGATTATTCGGGAAGATTTTGGAATCCTTGATATGATGCATACAAAATACAAAATACAAAATACAAAATACAAAAGTTGGTTTGTGGGAAGGGCAGAGTATAAATAATTTGGGACACTGCACTGCGTTTTTTTTAATCTTCTCTTTTTTATGATATGTCTTTGGAGTCTTGGCTCTACATTATTGTGGATCTTTTTATGATTCAAAGCGAAAGCTATGATAATCGAGATAATGTTTCCCGAAGTGGATTTTTGTTTCATCTAAGGCCAGTTTCCAATGATGTTTTACCGGAGAAGAATCTTGTCATCCCATGATTACTAGGCTAATGAAAAGTTTAACTAGATGGAGAAGATCTACATGAAAACTTGTGGAAACATGATATTTAATTCTTGTCTAGTCTGCTCCTTATAAGAGCCAATCTTGGTTCAGCCGTGCTGGTATTACAGTCATCGACACACCTTAGATTTATAGTACTATCTGAGATAATTGGTCCGTTAAAAACTCATTATATCTTGCCAGTGATAAAGCTCTAGTTAATTGGACCATGACATCTCATGAAAAAGGTTTGAAAACACACTTAGTTGGAGATAGACAGGAGTCACTGTAAATATTATGATGATAAATTTTAAATTCCTGTAAGGTAAGATACGTATTTTAACTCCGATATCGCATGTCATTTTATACAATAAACTAGCGGCCCGTCCCGGCTTCGCACGGGTAGACAATGTAATTTTTTTATTACATTCGTTTTCCTGAATTTCGCGCTCCAACCTAAAACTGTTGCTGAGATATGGCGAAATGACCTAAAACTTTCGAATCCCACTTTAACCACCTTCGAGGGGGGGGGGGGGTTCTAAATTCACTGAAATACGTGTTTATCCATTTTTTTAGTAGATTTGTTTTCTGGAATTTCAAACTCATACCTATAACTGCTGCTGAGATATGGCAAAATGACCTAAAACATTCGACCACCCCCCTTTAACCCCTCATAGTGTCTGAATTTCTAAAATCGCTGAAATATGTGTTTAAATATTTTTTAGTAGATTTGTTTTCATGATTTTCGCACTCCTACCTATAACTGCTGCTGAGATATGGAGAAATGACGTAAAACATTAGACCACCACCCTTTAACCCCCTCCGGTACGGGAAATTCTAAACTCCCCGAAATACATGTTTAATCATGGTTTTAGTAGATTTGTTTTCTTGATTTTTGCGCTCTTAACTAAAATTGCTGCTGAGATACGGCAAAATGACCTAAAACCTTCGACCCCCCCTCTTTAACCCCCTCAGGGAGGGGAATTTCTAAAATTGCTGAAATACATGTTTAATCATTTTATTAGATCTCTTTTCCTGATTTTCGCGCTCCTACCTATAACTGCTGCTGAAATATGGCGAAATGACCTAAAACATTCGACCACCCCCCTTTAACACCCTTCTGGGGGGAATTTCTAAAATCGCTGAAATAGGTGTTTAATCATTTTTTTAGTCGATTTGTTTTCTGGAATTTCAAGCTCCTACCTATAACTGCTGCTGAGATATGGCGAAATGACCTAAAACATTCGACCACGCCCATTTAACCCCCTTCTGGGGGGAATTTCTAAAATCGCTGAAACATGTGTTTAATCATTTTTTTAGTAGATTTGTTTTCTGGAATTTCAAGCTCCTACCTATAACTGCTGCTGAGATATGGCAAAATGACCTAAAACATTCGAACCCCCCTTTAACACAATTCGGGGGGGAATTTTCAAAAATCCCTTCGTATTGCTTGCCTAGGCCATAACAGCAATCTACAGTCCAGATTGCGTGACCCTGACTTTAGTAGTTTCGGCTGGGCGTTGATGAGTCACCCAGTCAGTCAGTCAGTCAGTCACCGTTTCCTCTTTATATAATAGTATAGAAGATCATTTTTTTAGTAGATTTGTTTTCTTGATTTTCGCGTTCCTACCTATAACTGCTGCTGAGATATGGCGAAATGACCTAAAACATTCGACCACCCCCCTTTAACCCCCTTCTGGGGGGAATTTCTAAAATCGCTGAAATAGGTGTTCAATAATTTCTTTAGTTGATTTGTTTTCTGGAATTTCAAGCTCCTACCTATAACTGCTGCTGAGATATGGCGAAATGACCTAAAACATTCGACCACCCCCATTTAACCCCTTCTGGGGGGAATTTCTAAAATCGCTGAAACATATGTTTAATCATTTTTTTAGTAGATTTGTTTTCTGGAATTTCAAGCTCCTACCTATAACTGCTGCTGAGATATGGCAAAATGACCTAAAACATTCGAACCCCCCTTTAACACCCTTCGAGGGGGAATTTTCAAAAATCCCTTCTTATTCCTTGCCTAGGCCATAACAGCAATCTACAGTCCAAATTGCGTGACCCTGACTTTAGTAGTTTCGGCTGGGCGTTGATGAGTCACCCAGTCAGTCAGTCAGTCTGTCACCGTTTCCTCTTTATATAATAGTATAAATCATTTTTTTAGTAGATTTGTTTTCTTGATTTTCGCGTTCCTACCTATAACTGCTGCTGAGATATGGCGAAATGACCTAAAACATTCGACCACCCCCCTTTAACCCCCTACTGGGGGAATTTCTAAAATCGCTGAAATAAGTGTTTAATCATTTTTTTAGTCGATTTGTTTTCTGGAATTTCAAGCTCCTACCTATAACTGCTGCTGAGATATGGCAAAATGACCTAAAACATTCGAACCCCCCTTTAACACCCTTCGGGGGGGAATTTTCAAAAATCCCTTCATATTGCTTGCCTAGGCCATAACAGCAATCTACAGTCCAAATTGCGTGACCCTGACTTTAGTAGTTTCGGCTGGGCGTTGATGAGTCACCCAGTCAGTCAGTCAGTCAGTCACCGTTTCCTGTTTATATAATAGTATAGATTAATGGTTATCGTAAATAAATCTAATTGCAAAACAATTTAGCATGTTGTCGGAAACTTGGGTTGTCTAATTATTCGTAGTTTGAATGATTACATCGATTTTGATATAGAAATCATGCGTGACTAATTATTAAGTATAAATGTTTTATTTTAATTACCATAAAGTTAATATGTTCTAAATGATTCTAGAAAATTTAATTTAATTTATTTTTATCTCAAAAATATTAATAAAAATCTTGTTTATTGTTACGCGTTGTTTTAATTTATATTTCTTCCTCGTACATGAATCTATATTGAACAGATAGTAATAATTTTAAATAAGAAAACACAACGCTTAAATGATACGATGCGTGGTCTATGTTGCGTTTTTGTATAAATTATATAGAAGGTGATTTACTTTAAAACCTGTAATTTAATTATCTTATAAGATACTATAAATCTTATAAGGAAAAAGGCTGATATGGATATTTGGCAATTGGCAACTTGCGTCATTATAATTTAGTCAATTGATTTGATCTTATAATTTCACAACTCCCAATACGGAATTCCTAAAAAAATATATTCGGGTCCATTGTTATATCCGTTGTTATACAAAAGCATCTACCAACACTACTCTTTATAAAAGAGTAGTGCTTAGTTAACAGTAGTTTTTAACTTACTCTTTTCATCTCGTTATGCTATCGATGTCATATGTGATGTCAACATAACATTACGAAATAAACACAAAGTGGGTTTTCGTTCTTCTGTACCATTTTGTCGTATCATTTTGACATCACTTATGAATGATATCCACACCATAACGAGATGAACAGTTGCAAAGTCATTTTTTTTTCATTCGTGGATACACAAAATGTCAATGTGGAAACATTTATTACTATTACATCAAAAGGGCATAATATTTACTCACGTTTTATTCTGTGAGTGCTGAGATTTGAGTAAGTTAACTTAATCTCAGAATGGCGGAACGAAAACTTCACTGAAAATATTTTCAACTCAATGATATCGCAATGAAGTGTTGTAATTTTACGTTTTCTTATAAACATGCCATCATTTTAAATCGGTGAAAATTATCGTATCTACTCAAATTTGAACTCGTGTTTTTAATATACTTATGCAGTGCTGATATTGTTATTTTATTTCTATAGCAACTCATTTGAGTTTTTTATTTAGATTGTTAGTAGAACATTTTTTCTGTTTATCTGTGAGTTACATATTAATTCACTCATTTAGAAGTCCTCGATAGTAAGTTTTTTGCTTTGTTGCATTTAAACATATGAATTTAAATAAAATAAATGCTCTAGAGAATTTTTTTGCCAAATTATCATACAAAATCGGTATATTTCCGTTAGACGAATACTACTTTGCGCCAAGCACAAATATTGGCATTGGTATGAAAGTAAACAAAAGCAGTATTCGCCAGTATCCACTTATTTCAAAAGTGGATATGTCGACAATTCCCTTAATTTATAGAATACAGTTGGCACAAATTTGATTCCATGGCTGGGTTCCATGGCCTGGTTTGTTTTTGTTTTCTTATATTACTACTTATTTCATGAATTAAAAAATAAAATATGAATTCTTGTAAGCTTGAAACATATTTTGGTACAGATGTAGCAGACATACCGGTGTCTCTTTTTTTCACCAAAATGCCGATTTTTGGCCTGGGGTGTCGACCCGGCATTATTGGCAAGATTATGCTTCGTATGGCAATTCGGTAGAACAGATAGTGTGTGTTTTATATTAAATTAAGCATTGTGTGTGTTTTATAATTTAAAAAAATGTATTTGTTTATAATAAAATAATTGGGAACTTTTATGTTACCCGGGTGGCAGTGAGGCACAGATGTCATATACGCACCACATTGGCGCGATTTGTTCCCCCGCCAATTTGGCGAAAACTTTGTTTTTGAATATTAGTTACAAATAGCATGCAAGAATAAATAAGCAGTTATAAATAATAAACACAATAATAAGTATAATAATAAATGTAAATATCACAATAAATCGTAACCGGGTTAACATGTTTGGCATAAAATTGCCATTTTGTTGCAATCGCGCCAATGTGGTGCGTATATAACATCTGTGCCATATATATATATATATATATATATATATATATATATATATATATATATATATATATATATATATATATATATCATTAGTGCCCGAATAACATAAAAGGGTACTTCTCTATTATCCCGTCGACCACTTTAAATAACAAAAAACTATCGCCAAACTGTAACGCCAAATAAACGGGAGAACGTTGCCACTGGAATCTCTAAATAAATAAATAAATAAAATATAAGAATTAAAGGACACAATTGTCAGTTTAATTAATGAAATAACTAATAAATCAGTAAAACATAATGAAAAATACACGCAAATGTCGAATCATTTGATGACATAACAAACACGGTTACTTCTCTATTATCCCGTCGACCACTTTTCATAACAAAAAACTACCGCCAAACTGTAAGATGAAACGCTAAAAATGCAGTCCCATTTGCTTGATGTCAGAAGCATTATACATGTTTGTTATGTCATCACGTGGTTTTTAATTTGACATTTGCGTATATTTTTCATTGTTTTATTGATTTAATAGTTTTTTCATCAATTAAAAGAACAATTGTATCCTTAAATTCTGATATTTTATTTATTTTTTTTATATTCCAGTGGTAACGTTCTCCTGTTTATTTGGCGTTACAGTTTGGCGATAGTTTTTTGATATGAAAAGTGGTCGACGGGATAATAGAGAAGTACCCAAACACGTATAATGCTTCTGATATCAAGTAAATGGGACTACATTTTTGGCGTCTAATCTTACAGTTTGGCGATAGTTTTTTTTGTTATGAAAAGTGGTCGACGGGATAATAGAGAAGTACCCATAAAAGTACCAAATTGGATTTGTTTTATAATAAAATAAATGTGATTTTCAATAAAATTGTGTGTGTTTTATATTAAAATATTGTGTGTTTCCTAGTAAAATTGTGCTTTTATATAATATATAATAAAATAATAAAATAAAGTAGCATGTTGTTTTCGCACACTAGGCTTAACAAATATTAGAAAACGAAGTTTTCTCGCCAAAATGGCAAAATAAAATAAATTAAAATAAAATAACATAAAACTAGGGGGCTCTGCCGCCTGCTCGCTACGCTCACCAACCCCCGTTCTGATTTCACAGCCTCTTAAAACCTGGTAATGTATCCTGTTTTAAAAATATGATGATGATGATATCACGAACGGCTACTATCTTCTGTAATCAGGTTATAATGCTTTTTCATTTAATTCATCTTTTTTATTTTTAATATTCATGTGTAAATGCAATTTTTATGTCGTAATTTTCTTTATTTGCTGCTTTCAACACGTAATCATTTAATTATTATTTTAAACTTTCATTATTGTTTTTAATAGTCTCGCGCAAATACATTTTTTATTTGAGGTAAAACATAATCCTTTGCGCTTATTTAGAAATTAGCAACAACATAAAAAAATGACTTTTTCAATTAAAGATTTTTTACTCGATTTTTAAAGATTTTTTGAGTGTTTATTGTCCGACCGTGATAATTTTTTGAATTGCTGAAAGCTTGTTATATTTCGCGTCTGGTGGTATGATTTTCCAATCCGTAGGATGGCTAGAAAAAAAGTAATCGCTCCTCAAATAAGTCCCTAGTAAAAAAGCGATGAGAATAACCCAGAATATCTAAGGGAATATATAAGGAAGCAAAAAGATGAGGGGTTGTATCAAATATAGAATGAGATACACTTCATTCTTATTATGTCAACTTTCATAAGCTAGTATTTTTGGATACAACCCCTCATCTTTTTGCTTCCTTTTGGGAACAGCGAAATTCGAGCTTATTCTATCGACGATTACTATCAGAATTTTCAAGCTATGTATTTGAGACTTTCATAAAAGTTGGTCTATACATTTAGCTAATATATTATGCACAGTATATTTTGATTGAATTCGCGCATGCGCAGTGAAACAACATTTAGTAAACCTGCTCATTTTTCATACAATTTTTATTATTTTTTAATTCTGACTGCAAGGTATTGTGTACAATTGTGTTTGTCATATTTTCTGAAAATAACTTGTTTTTATATTAAAAACTCTGCACATTATAAGCAAAACACTTGATAAAATTTGAGACTGTTTTTATAAAAACCTGAATTTCTCTTCGAGTATACATGCTATCTTCATAAAAAAATGAACCCAAATTACTACAATAAGCCATTTAATCATAATCTACAGTTTTAATGCTTTTGCAATATTAGTTTCTACAGCGTTATCCAAAAGATATTCGTTTTTCTTCAATTTGTTGACGGCCCCTTATGGGGTTTCGGGAAAAAATCTTTGCGGAAATATATGACGTTTATCATGTTGTTTACACTCCTGAAGTTTCAGGATAATTCCTCATGTATCTTTCCAGATATTTAACAAAACGTCTAAAATCGCAAGTGACCGATCATCATTGGAAATATAGTGTATATGCTTAGGACATATTATTCACAATGTCATAAATAATGTAGCAATGAAATTTGATTTTAGCATTTATTTATTTATTTTTATTTTTTATAAAGTATTTTTTAAATTCGGTATTCTCTACAGAGCTATTTTCCAGTCAGGGAAGCAGCGTCACATTTTAGCAACCAATCTTAGCGTCGATGAGTTTACAATATATGGTATATTAAATTGTACAGATAAATAAATGACATTCAGCTGGCTTACGAGCGTAACGTTTGCGGGTATCATAAAAAGTCACACACATCGCTGCAATGTGAAATGAATAGCAGGCCGAATACTTATCATGTCCCTGAATCAGGATAACGTCGATAATCAGGTTTCCATTCATTTCAGACTGTAGCAAGCTGTGCCATGCTGCTATGGAAACACCACCCCACCCCGCTGCAGTGCCAGCTGACTGGCAGTTTCGTTATCTCTACCATTTAATAATTATATACAGCAACATCATCGACGCTAAAATTGGTTTCCAAAATGTGGCGCTGACTCCTGGACTATTCAGCTGCGGTATGATAAGTTCTTTGCATTTCATAGACACACGCTAACCTGCTGCGTTTCAGTTACGAATATTTGATTTTTCTTAGTCATATGAAAATTGGTAAATTGTATAAGCCATTCTTATTAAATTTTCAGCAGGACTGAAAAACCACGCCGTAAATAAATGACATTGAAAAATGATGTAATTTTCACTTTTCTACACAGCGTACAGCCAATAGAGCGAAAAATGCCCAGGCCAGGGATCGAACCCGGATACCATGGTATAGCGCACCAAGTGCTTTACAATTTAAGCCACCAGGACGACAATGAAAACGAGAAATGCCAGACTGGATGTCGTCCTGGTGGCTTAAATGGTAAAGCCTTTGGTGCGTTATACCAAGGTATCCGTATTCGATTTCCGGTCTGGACATTTTTCGCTCTGTTGGTTGTACGCTGTGTAGCAAAGTGAAAACCACATCCTCTGTTAATGTATAAGCCATATTAAATTATGTACGAAAAAATTGTCTTATGTAGCAAAAAAAGACATCTTGCTGTATAGAATCATTTATTAGTGACAACTTATAATAAGGCTTCTAAATGTGTCGACGAGGAAATAGCAGTTTACCAAATTTGCCTTGGCACAAAGTTTCAACTAGCGTCCGTCTAATGGGAAAGTTCCGAAAAAAATCCCTTAGATACATTTAAATTATTAAATAGATTTTTTTATTAACTTTTCTGTTTTACATAATTTCTTTCAAATTTCTTTAGATAAAATTAGAATGTCAGAAAAAGAGACTGAAGGAGATGATGTTTCTTCTTCGGCAAAAGAAACCGAATCTGATGTAACAACCGAAACAACAGATGATGCCTTTTCCACAGAGTAATGAGCATTTAAAGTTATTCGTATTACCACTATCTTCACTTAGAAACCCAATTTATAGACAAAGAATTGTTCTAATATGCGTACCTCAGTATTTAATTTATTAATCACTATTTAAATATTTTTTATGCTTTCAGCCACAATAATGGAAGATTGCTAATTAAAATATGATTTAATTATGGAAGATATTTTTTTCAACGATTCATCCATTATTGCAGTTAAGCTATTTGACTTCCGTAGTTTACATTAATTTTATTAAATTTACGGCTGTGTTTAAGACATTTTTTATTCGGTTATTGAAGGATACTCGCGTAAACGGATTCATAGCCAATTGGTGCGATTTAACGAGTCTGATTAAGTGCAAAACTTATTTCGTTGTTGTAACCATTTATATAACACTGATACACCTGAAACCATATTGGTTATGTTAGATGTCATTTTCATGTTTCGACCCATTTAAAGTCAATTAGCCTCGTTTAGTATTTACGTCAAATTTATGTATAATTATGCTAATTTGAGGGCATAGGTCAGTTGCCCTGACATTTAGAGAAAAAAAGTCAGTTGCCCTGAAAGTTTGTGGGCAGAAATTGCCCTGTTGTTCTATCGGATTTCCTATTGCTCAATATGAATGGTATCTGGGAGTGGCACGTAGAAACGAGCTTTTTACCTAGGTAGAAGTTTAAAATTAGTAATTGTAAACATTATAGTGAGGCCGGCATTACAGAATTTCATGTGGTTTTGATATTATTATACAAGAAAACTGTGCATCCAGGGATTCTGTTTAACATGATGAGCGCGAAACTCACATGCATTCATTTTAGTGATTGCAACATTACTGATTTTCATGTGTTTTGAGATTCCTTTAGAATGTGATTGCGGCATCCAGTGATGTTTTCTATTTGTTTTCATTCGCGAAAACGCATACACGCATTTCTGTGACCGCAGCATTATCAATTTCGTGTACCTTTGAGATTCCTATAAAACGTGCATGTTGCATCTAGTGATTTTGTTTTCTGGCGCGAAGTGCATATACATGCGTTTTAGTTACTTTAACTAATTTCATGTACTTTTGAGAATCATATGATTCGAACGATGCTGAATGATAAATGTGAATCGCAGCGTCATTTGCTAGCTCTTCATCAACCAAAAATTTTTCTCAATTCATTCCTTATACAATGTTTAGGTTTGATCTGCCTGATGCTGCTGTGATCGACATGCATATTTCATTATAGTTTTGCATTTGTCGGCTTCAATTTGTAGCACTTTTTGGAATAGCCTTTTGAGATTCTGATACAAAGCGGATGTTGAATTCAATATAAATTCAATCTTACTGTTATCCATGACTAATTTGTCCATGATAATCAAACAAGTTCTTTCCTTTTTTTTATCTAAAGTTATAACTCCGTTGCCAAGGTAATTTCTATAGTGTACCCATTTAACTTTTCTTAAAGATTACTGTAAAGTCTTTATCGTGCTTTGCTTTCCCACCTCTGTGGTTTGAATTCATAACCTCTTTTGCCATGGCAATTGACTTATTTGACGTCAGGGTATAACGTATTGAGTATATAGTATAGCAACCGGCTATTCCAGTAATGCTTTAAAAATTGCGAAACATTTGCGTGATGAATGCCGAATGATGCTGAACGATAAATATCGATCGCAGTGACATTTTCTAACTCTGCACCTTCCGAAACGTTTCTCAAGTCAATCCTTATACAATTCTTATACAATATTTATTCTTGAGCATCCAGATGTTACTGCGATCGAATCGTTTTCAGCATCGTTAGAGGTTTATCGGCTTCAATTTTTAGCACTTTTTGGAATAGCCGTTCGCCATACTATATCTTCTAGAGCTATTGTCGGGGCAACTGAACTATTTTTGAAAAATGAAAAAGTACTTGCCAGGTTAAGTTATCATTGTCCCTGATTTTCATAAAAATACCCCTTCAATAACTAAATAGCGTATAATTGACTAAAATATAGTACAGTCCACCTACCTAGTTTGTTGACGTTTTGTCACTTTTTTTTTTTTTTTTTTTTTTTTTTGCTAATTTACACACAATTTTGTTTTGTGCATACATTTGCATTATGAATATTTTGACACAAAAAAATTTGTAATGTGCATTCTGATACTTAATTTTGTATATTAATTTACATTTTAAGTAATGAAGTTTCATATTCATGATAGTGGTAAATTAGGTATTTACAAACCCATTTTTGTTTAAATAGTAAAAATTTTTGCTTATGTATTTATGTTGTTTTATTACCATTTTAATATAGTATGAATGCAAGGCGTGAGAAATTTTCTATGGAAAAATTTTCAAGTATTAAATATGAATTAATTACCATTTTAATTAAGAAAATGTAATTTTATATATATATATTTATATTCTTTTCCTAGAAATGAATTTTCGGATCTCGCTTATTTACTATTGTTATATATATCGAGAATCGAGTTTGGCGAACTTTTCGATTAACAAAAACAAAAAAGAATTAATAATAATAATTATAATAATAAATCTCCAAGAATGGGCTATACTATGAATTTGTTTCATTTTACTTTTATTATGTGTAGCTCTTGAATAATTTTATAAAGACTATGTTTTTGTTGTAGAAAGTCAGAAGAGACGGTAGGATATCCGTCTGATGCGGCAGAAGAAACTGACGCTGATGTAACCACTGGAACACCAGATGATACTTCTACTACAGAGTAATGTGTATTACACAATTCTTTTCACTAGCACCAACCTTACTTACATATCCTATACAAAAAACGAATAATTTTTCTAATATTCAAGGCTCATTATCTACAATTTGTGTTCGATAGTTTTTATATTCGCAATCAAAATAATAGAATATTACTTATTAAAATAGGATATAATTTCCGTAGAAATATTTTTTGACAACTCATTAATTGTGCCAGTTTTGCTCTCTGCATACCGCAGTTGGCGTTAATTTTATAAAAATAAATTTAACAACTAATAGATATTTGACGCGCCTTTTCCATTTATGTCGAAATTACTTTTGATTACACTGGTTTCCAACGAAGTACTCCCTTAATAAATAAATAATAGGCTGAATGAAGGATTCGTAACTGAACCGCAGCAAGTTAAATATGAAATTTAGAGAACTTATCGTACAACAGTTTAAAGCATTGCTTAACGGAAAACGGAATTAACAAGTGGGTAAGTGTGATCGAAGGTCGAGGGTTTCGTTTAATATTCCTTTCAAATCACTTTATCCTTTCTTTAATAAATCCAAATAAATTTAATTTAGCAACGAGAAAAAAGTCATGTGTTTTATAAATTTACCGGTCTATTTTTTCGATTTTTAAGATATCTAAATCAGCCCGATAGCGCGCGAAGCGCGCTATTATACTCTGTCTTAATATCTGTCATGTGGACTAAATGCGATATTTAAAAAAAAATAATTTCAAAATTAAACATGTTGTACACTTTCAAAATGTTAAAATATGCGAATATGTACATAATCGGGTTTTTATCATGATTCAATACGTTCCTCAAACTCATATATTTCACTATTATCTATTACTCAGATTGATACTAGCTTTGTATTATTCTCAAACATTTGAGAAATCCGTTAAACTTCCGATATGACGTCAGATTAATTTTATTTTTAATTCTCTAATGACGTGATATTAATCCGCTTTCTGTACATACACATACTCATATTCCTTGTATTATTGAGAAATCTTTGAACATTTCCATTTTATTACCCATGAGAAGTCATAATCCTTTTTTTTTTTTTAATTGGTGAAACTTTTTATTTCATTTTCATTTTTCACGTGGGAATCTTTCAATAGAAAATTAATTATTGTAGAAAGAATTTTATTGTGAATTTTTAATTGTTGGTAACTGCTATAACGAATAATGTTTACATTTAATAATAAAAGGCTGTTAGAATTTTGTTTTTTTTATATCTATTTATTAAAAGAATACGATTTTTTCAAATTTTAATATTTTGAGCTTCATAGCAGGTATTCAGTTAAATATACACAAAGTTTCAACTCTGTAAGTTATATAGGTTCTGAGAACGGCTCTGTGAGGGACAGACAACGGAGCGGGAGTAATAGGGTTTCGTGAGATGAACGAAACCCTAAAAAGAAAATACTGCATACAAAAATAGTAACAAAAGTAAAATACTCGCGTTTTTGGCGTTTTGTGTGCCATTGAAATTTTTGAAGATTTTTTTAGTTATAGAGAAATGATTGTAAATTTTAAAGGCGCTGTAAATCTAACTGATTTGGAATGATTGACTTCGTTGAGTTAATTTTCAACAAAAATCAAATAACATATTCAACAAATAACATATCAGTCAGTTTTTTTTTTCTCGTGAGCAGCCGATATATGCGAGTCCAAGCGAGAATACGTTTCTACCAGTGTCAATAACCGCTTTATCAATCCTCAATCCCTATGATCGATGAATACTTATGGCATATGCCAGATACACAGGATCTCACATAAGCTTTGCTTAAAATTTTGACTTTTAATTACTCAGGCAAAAATCAAGTTTGAAATATCGGGCAACGCTTTTATTTCTCTCTTTGTAAGTGCTATGTTCCTGCTAAATTTCTTTGTAATTGATCCAGCCATTATTGAAAAATAGTGTGGATAGTGGAGACTTCCTGAACCTTATATGGGTTAAGATTTGAGTCACATTTCAAATAATCTCTAAATCTGTCTCTTCAGTTTGCTATTGAATCGCAAGAAAATGCTTGTATTTAGTACTTTTGAAGATAATTGAAGCGCTTTTACTCTTTGAGACAACACAACGCCAACTATTGAGGAAATTGTGAACTATTTATAAAATTACTTCACACAAAAATTTATAATCTGAACGATACCGTGTCACTATTTAAATTTTTATAGTTGTACTAGTTAATAAATTAATAAGTTTTAAAATTAGGGGGTCCTCTATCGAATACCCCTTATTATACTCTTTATGGAGAAGCGGAGATTTCGGGTAACACTAATGATGCATTCTTTTTTCTATTTTCGCCAGTGAAAAGAAGATTTTTTTTCCAAGCGTGTTATTAATTATTGCTAGATTAATTTTCGTACTTTATATAAATTCACCGTGTCACAATTTCTATTATCAGATCAGTATTAATATATTAGAAATTTTTGTCACTGTCTCCGAAAATGGCTTAAACTAAGAGTATATTACATATGCGTAATTAGGAGAATGTCATATTATAAAAAAGTTTTTAATATGTTTTCTTAATCAACTTGATTCTAAAATATTCTAGTACTCTTTATCCTTAAAATAAACGCTGTTAAAACAAATTAATATATAGCATTTTCCTTAATTAGACAAATGAATATACACAAACAATTATATGTAAAATTTCCTATTCGAACGAACTTAAATAATTTGTTACATTATAACTTATTAAATTATGTTTTGTATAAGATTACATATAGATAGTAAAATTTTCAATAATAACAACAGAATTAATTAAAATACATAATGAAAAATAACAAGTCTGTCTTATAAAGATACGTGATTGGAAATTACATAAATCTATTCCCATTATCTTTTATTATTCACTTATTTTATGGATTTTTGTTTAAGCAAAATAATTGATAAAGGTAATACAGAAAAACAGAAGAATAAATCTCTCTTTAATTACTGTTACTTTTCATAATTAAATGTCGAAAGTTTCATTTAAAGATATTTTAACTTCAGTTTTTACTTATTTACATAAATTTGAATTATTCTTCTACTTTAATTATAAGTATGTAGTTTTCATTTTTATCTTATTTTTAACATAATAGTATATTATTACTTCATGAATGCCTTTGAGCTGTAAATAATAATAAAAATGCAATTAGTATTAATGCAACTAAAATTTATCGCAATTATTTCATATGCAAAGGTATAATTAATGCGTGTTTTTTAAGTTTATAAGGAAAGCGAGTTTGTTTAATTTACTTGGAAAATACATTTCGTGTAATATTCTTTTCTTAAATATCAAGATGGTCTAATTAGAATAAGTAATTTAAGGCAACAAATTTATATGATGACAGTATAATTTATCATATTTATTTGAATTTATAAATGCATTTAAGTCACAGACATTTACCGAATGTTGTTTACAGAAATTTTTTTACAAAATGTCAAAGTAATATCACTTATTGGATTTGCTAGATACACAAGGTTTTGTAATTGATTCAGATTTTAATTATGTTTTTGGAGCAAAATGATGGAATTTTAAATACAATTTTTTGAGCGATAAAAATTACATGTTTACGAATTGGGCAGATGTGATGATTTTAAAGGAATATGCATTTTTGGGCTCTTAATGTATGTAAACACGGTTTTCTAATTAGAGTAAAATCAAATTATTGATTTATTTAATGCTCTGTGCATTCAGTAAATATACTATATACATTATCAGTACTAAATGTTATTCTGATTTTATAGTGTTATTAAATAATACATGGCGTGTTAAATTAATAAATTCTATTATTATTTATAGAAGCGAAAAAGTGCTATTAGTTTGGGAAAGAGCGTCACATTTTGACAACCAATTTTAACGTCGCTGATTTTTGTATGTATGATATTAGATAGTGCAGCTTACACAATGACCTTCAGCTGGCGCACTAGCGGTTTATTGTGATAGTATTATTTAAGGCCCACTGCAAAAGATAAAATAAGTTGAGTGGTCGGTATACTGATTATGGTTTTTTTCCACCGTGGTCGGAATATGGCTAATTTTGCTTTGCATCAGACAGGGAGATGCTGGTGCACCAGCAGACTAGCAGTTTCGTTATCTGTACCGTCTAATCTATCCTACATTAAAAAATCATCGACGCTAAAACTAGCTGCAAACATGTGATTTGACCTCTTAGATTATATCCTCAATCAACCGTATACTCTAAATAAATTAATAAAATAAAATCCGTGTGCTATTTATCCACTCATGGAAAGAAGTTATTGCTGTAGCGATTATGGTGTTGTGTGGGCGAATCTATTGCTGGTTCATTTCTGTATATTATGCATCTCAAGTAAAACTTAAACGCTACCAATGTAAGCACCAACCTAAAAGATTTATAAAATTTTAGTTGAATCAAGAATATTAATTTTTTTTTCATTATTAACAATTACTTTCATTTTTTTTAAAGGATGGTTATATATATTGTATAAAGCTATTACATATCTACTTCTACTATCTGCTATAAATATAAAATACAAAGGAGAATTTTGTTCTGGTCGCTTATGACTTTTTTTCTGTTGAATGAATTTTGATGGGATTTGCAATGTTAGGTAATTTTACAGGAATGTTTTAGTTTAAAACATATAAGTGTACGTTACAAACTTATAGAATTATGGAAGAAAGTTCTATAAACATGTGAACCTGGTTACGAAAGATTAGGGTTTTTTAAATATTCTTCTGAATTGATTTGGATGGATCTTGCTGTATTGTTAGATAATTTTAGGGAACGGTTTTAATGTATAACACATATGTCTATATTTTTTAGTTACAGAGCTATGGGAGACATGTCTATAGTTATGTCAACCCGATTATGAAAATAAATTTAATTACGAACATTTATTAATTAGATAATTTAAGGAGAGAAGAAATTATATGTAAAATTTGCATTAAGAATTTTAAAACTTACTTGCTGTGTGATCGGAGCCACGGACAAAAGCTAGTATGTTATAAGATGGATCTAGGTGAATCATGTGCATATAAGTATGCTAGATGGATGTGAATAAGAGAGATATGTTCATGTAAGTATATAAATAGGGAATGGATGTACGTAAGTCTGGAGATAATGTAATAGCTATGAATCATTCTGCCTGAAGGTATTGAAACAGTTACAATTTTATAAATCATAGTTACTTTGCCACGTAAATAATTATAATTAATAAAAAAGAGTAAAAAACCGAGTAAAAAATCTCCGAGTAAAATTGTTTAATTTTTTATTTTTGGTATATTGTTTTCAAAAGGGTGTTTGTAAACCATCGTACAAACTTTGTGTAACGAGAATCCTTGCTTAAAGTACATTTAAAGCTTCGAAAGGATTATACCTCTCAAACGTATAGTTTTCGAGTAAAGTGGGAAAGAAAAAAGTATAACATTACATCCGGAGTACCAAAAATTAACTTTGTTGAACCTCGTGAAATTGCAAACCGGATGAGAAACAAGATAAAGAAAATAAAATACTTTAAAAAAATTACCTCCCGTAGACTTGTGAAAGGGGAACAATTTAAGAAGATTGATTGTAAGCACGTATCTAAAATTCAAATAAATACTCGACCGTTCGGCTTGCTATAAAAGACAGCATCGTTAAATTCTCAGCAATCTTCGCTTAGTGATAACATATTCCGTTCGTGGGTATTGAAATATGTACTTTTCTTTCGGTCTGTGTAATTATAATGCGTTACAAACTGCTAAGGATTTTGTGCCATCATACTTTTCCCTTTGCATTTTCCACTAAAACTGTAGGTCGTCAATGTTTGCTTCTTTGGACAAATTTTATATAGTTATAGAGAAGATTCTCGCTCTACTCAGTTTGTGAGGTAGTATCCGAACATTTCGTATTTTCACCAGTTATTTCATATAACTCAAACAATTTTTTCGTATTGCAGAACGTATGACACTTCCGATGCTGTAACTGATGCGACTAGTTCTGAGTATACAACGGATTTGTCTACTTCCGATGAAACGGAAACAACTACATCTGAGGATAGTACTGATGTGCTTACTTCCGAGGATACAGCAGATGTGTCAGTTTCAAAAACTGAATCATACAAAAAAGTTGAATCTCCTGCCATATGTTCTCGTCTAGAAGATATTCTCAAATTGAAAGGAAGACGCATTAAAGCAGAAGATTTTGAGTGGGGAAAGTCTCCTGTTTTCCCTCTGGCTGATATTATAGTAGAAACTGCTGCTGATATTGAAGGTAATAGCTTTTTTACAAAGTATTTGACATAAAAAATGTATAAAAGTAATATGTAATTGTATTTCGTTTCAGCTTTGCTTTATTGTTGACTACGGTCAATTTTGAAAGTTCTACATTTATTAAAATATACCCTTTAAAGGCGGATTTCAAATCAGTACAAACTTTTCAAGAGTCCAGACGTGGCACATAATGTTTTCGTTTTTCATTAGACTCAAGTCCAGCAGGACCTGACCTTATTTATATCCTAAATTTATTCCTAAAAACTTACTTTTCTTTAAACAATTACACAAAGTTTTTTTAGAAAAATCTACTTAATATGACTTTTACAGTTAAATCTTTTACAAATCAATTTTCTATACATATGTGTGAAAAAAGTATAGTATTTATCCGATTATATTTCCCAAACCATGGAATACACGGAGTAACAATATTAATCACCTAGACCATTGCGTTCATATAAACACTCACTCAAAAATGTACTTTAGTTTCAAAAATAAATGTATTAAAGAAAAGCTTTTTAAACACTATTTCTGTGTAAATTTTTAAACTAGTGTAGGAAACGCGTATTTTAAATTTAAATGTCGGAAACCACTATAAATTCGTAAAAGTCAAAGCAATATATCTTGGTATGTTTCGATCGTAAAAGAATGTAATTTTTGTACTGTTCTTAGATGCAGAGCAAACTTTTCCTCAAGATAAGTGATAGAAAAACTGACCCATATAAAAAATTAAATATCATATTTTTTTGAGGCAATATACGAATGAAAGCATTGCATGCATGATGTAAACCAGATTATGGAAATATTGGTATATTTTTATATTATGATGTTCTCTGAATTTTTTTTTGCTGTTTTTAAACCTATTCTGAATATATGTGGGCATACATACGTGTATATTAGATTTCCATTACATTTTCAGTGTCCGACAGGCGTTTCATTCTGTTTTATCCTTGATGGTCGATATCATAGCGTATATAATTACAGAAAGGCAAATTCATTTCGTTGAAAACTGCGCAAAAGGCGTATCTGGGTTATCTACGTGGTTTAGCATAAACTCTGCCCAAATTAACATTAAATCTGCTGATTGACTCTGCCCAGACAGCGGATTGGACAGAGTCAGACTTCAGTTTTGGTTGAGGGGTTGCACGATTGATCGGAATTTTGATGGAAGTTTGCAATGCCCTTGTAATTGATTTCACACATTATATGTAAATGAGTCTGTCTTCTATATATCGTATGCCTCGGTCAGTATGTATGTGTGTGAGTGAACTCTGCTTACGATTAAGCTCTGAGTTGGTGAACTGATTATAGACTACTGCCGCAAAAACAACTTTCATTTTCGTACAAATCAGAGAACACGTTTGGTTTCTAAATCAGTTTTAACCATCTTCAACCATTTTGTGCACAGAAAAAATGGGTTAATATTTTCTTTTTTTAACACAATTATTCAACATTTTTATTGCTCATGCACACCTCGTGTCCATAAAAGAACGATATTTTATGAGAACGTAAGTTAACGCAAAAAATGTGAAACAGCGCAATTATTAATTAATTAATTATTTTTGCATTCAAGCAACCATAAAATATAGCATTTTATTCATTTTTAGTGTTTTCAAAATTTTGTATTTAGTAGATACTTCCTTCACAGTTTGAATAAAATAAAATGCAGTATGTTTTCCCGCACAGCAATCTGAATTTCAATCAAAATCCAAATATCATAAAACAATACATTATAAAACAAAAAACGTTCCTGATTAAACTGAGAAGGGAAACACATATTCAAATGAAAATGCAGATTTGAATAGCTAAAAATATACATATATTTATCGCGAATTACTTTTGCTATGACTTCTCTTATGGCAAGAGTAATGAAAAATTGTCAGTTCCTAAACGTTACTCTGCCAAATATCTAACACATGGGGTACATGTCTGTTTTACTTTTCAAAGCTCTTTTGAATAGGAATAAGCGATCTCTGTTTGATTAAGTCTTTGATTATTATTTCTGTCTTACTAAGATCTACATTTATGGTAAATTACATTGTAATTAATTGAGCCAATGACGTGAATTTGTGTTCATATCATTGTCAGATTGGAGTGGATATATATGAAGCTTATCTCACATTCGACTCGCTGCACCTCAATAAAATTATATTTCAGCTTATGATTTAGAAAGTTTGTTGAAAAGGGCATCTTTGAATTATTTTCTCTTTACCTGTTTAATATGTTATTACGCAGATTCTTGACCATGATATCTACAGAAACAATTTTGTGTTTAAGATCTTGTCGGGGTTTAGGTAATGTCCTGTCACTTCTCCTTCCATATTTACATTAAATGGATATAAAAAATGCAAACCAAAATTCATGTCTAATTCCAAAACGTTCCCTAATCCAATACAGCAGAGGGAACAAAAATGTCTGACGGTCACAGGCTATCTATGCATATAATAGGGAATGCAAATATTTAGCTTAGCTAATAACTTGTCTCCTACATTTTATTTCTGTTACTCTGTTGTGTTTTGCATCCTTACACACAATTAACAGTATTCAAGTATCTCTCATCTGGAATTGGTTCAAAATTAGGAGACCAGCTCTAAAAGTCCAACCTCTGGCACGCCCTCTTTCAGAGAAGTGCCTTGGCACATTCTCTGACACGCCATCAACATCAAGTATATAAATTTGCATGTATAGTATGTTTTGTGTGTATTACTTATGTGCAAATAATTTATTTTTTAATATATTTCTTTTTTAATTTTAAAATGAAGAAAAAATTAAATATATATTCTTAGTTTTAATCATATCAAAATGTATATCAAAGATTCAATCAATCTGCATATTTTAAAACTTTTAATGCGTATTTTCAATTGTAGCACAACTGACAATTTTAAATAATCAACTATGTTTAAGGTTCTGATTTACAAGACTTTCTAAAAAATGCAACTTATGAACAAAAGCTGAGGATTTTAGAATTATTACCCCTTGACCTGCCTCTGCAAGTTACTCTACCAATTCTCGACGATGGAATCTATTGGAAAAGATTATGTCTACAATTTTGGCCGTCGTGGGATGTGTGGCGTTACTCAGATGACTGGAAATCCATGTTTATTCATAGGTCTGTACAAGAATTAATCGAGAATTTTATTCCAGACAAAGATGACATTGAAGAGCTACGCAAGAAAATAGAAATTTATTCTAAATATGTGACCTCTCTAAAGATATGCAAATTGATAAAAGTTTCAACGAAGAAAGTAGAGATTGATGTGCATTCCGAAAATTTTGATCAACAACTAGATGATATTGTTTCAGCCCAGCAATGTCCAGTTTACATCGATTTTGAGAAATTATTGGAATGTTTTCAATATTTGCAAAGCCTAACAATCGCATTGTCACCATCATGGATTGATTTCGAAGATTTTCATTTCAACAACATAGATTTTAATTGTTTATTGAGAGCCACGAGAAAACTGGAAAAATTGGAGAAACTGAAGTTATCAAACAGAATTTTTTCCAATGAGCAAATTTCAAAATTTTCACACATGCTTTTGGCGCAAAAAACACTGAGAGACTTAAATTTTTCCTTCAACTTTATTGATGATTGCACCTGTTATAGTATAGCAAAGTTGCTGATATATAATTTATCGCTTGAGAATCTAAATTTAATGTATAATAAAATAAGCGATAAAGGGGTAAAAATCATAGCTTCAGCATTATATTCAGGTTCAAACCTTAAAAAGTTGGATTTATCTTTAAATATGATCGGAAACAACGGAGCAGTTGCTATAGCGGAGGTTTTGTATAAGAATAATTTGCTAACGGATTTGGATTTATCAAAGAATAAAATTACTGAAGAAGGTGGAATGGCATTTGCTGAGTTAGTGAAGAAGTCTAGAACTCTTAGAAGTTTAAAGTTACAAGAAAATTTTCTGGGAGAGGTATGTTGAAATTTTTATATACAATTCTAGCATATAAGTGTTTCAATTTTTGTTGGCAACAATTATACCTCTATTAATATTCATAAAAAATAATTAATTTAAAAAATTGAGTGAAATATGTCAGTTGTCCAAAAACGGTGCTATTACTTTTTGCTCACTTTAAAACAAGTGGAAATGTTATAAAGTTACCACATTTATAAAAGCCAAATTGTAAACTTAAAGAGAACAACATAAACAAGTAGACAACGTATAAGGGTGGTCAAATCAATAAGTTTTACTTTAATAAAAGGAGTGTATTTACAAAAACTTTCACATAAACTTTGTATAGGGTATTTAAAAAAATATCAAATTAAAAAAGTCCACACTATAAAATATTGTATAGAAAATGGGTTGCCATTCATTTTGTTCATTCAAAAAATAGATGCAATCACACATTAATATGATCCGGAATTCTTTATCATAACTTTAAAAATAATGGAGGTATTGTAATGAAATTGAACCTACCTACCTTACGTTTTGTGAAATGTGATGAAATATGTTGGAAGGGACAATACTTTGGTCAGAGTCACAACAATTTATGGCAACTGCATTCCAGAATATGGTGTGTCTTGTTTAAAATTGCTTGAATGCGGTGCAAAATCACTCTCCGTTCAAATGTTGTTTTATGATATATGGGAGACCAGGGCACATTGGTACATGGGGTACATTGGTACATGGTAGATATTTTTAGTTGATTTATTTAAAAGTTTTTTAATTTCTCTCCAAAAAGTTAGCAACACTGAAGACTTTCTTCAGGTGAAAGTTTGCTGGATTGGATTTACAGTTTCTTGGAAAATGTAACTTTAACTGTTTTACTGTAATTTTGTAATCTTTTGGAAGTCTACTTGTAACATTATAATCAGAACTCCATTTAATCTATCACTTTGACTATAATAGCACATTATAACGTATGTTAATGACATTTATTTTCACACTGTCTTGAACTACAATGTAAACAACAAACGTCAGCCATGACACTTTTTTTACAAAAATCTGCTACTGGGGTAGTTTAATACAGTCCTATTGGGGCACATTGGTACATGTACCAATGTGCCGCGTAATAGACTGTAAACTGGTATAAAATTCTTTTTCAAAGTATTTCTTTTAGTTAAAGCCAGTTTACTGTAATTTCTGTATTGTTGCAGTATATTTACTAGGAACAGTTCAGTAAGTGTATACATCTCCTTTGCTTTACCAACTTATCCCACCCAAAATATATGAGTCTTGTAGATCCAATATCTCAGTTAGTGATTATGTGTTAGTAAAATTTTCTGGAAAGAAGACATTTATTTATTATGTTGGCCAGATTGAAGTTAAGAATACAGAATCTGAGTTTTCCGTAAAGTGTTTAAGAAAGAAAACTGACTGCTCAAAATTTTATTTCCCTGAACAGGTTGATAGTAGCATTATTGATATTTCAGATGTATGTTTTATCCTTCCACAGCCTACATTTTGCGGTGGTACTGCTACAGCTGCAACATTATTATCTTTTCCTGTTGAGTTAAGTGACTATAATGTCCACTAATTGTATAAAAATTCTACTATTCTTTTTTCCTATGTTTTATCTTGTGTTTTCTATACATTGATGCAGTTTCAAATTAATATTCATGTATTTTTAAGTTCTTTTCCATTTTTGTACCCCAATTACTGTTACTAATAAAAGTGTTAAGTTCCCTATGTATATTTCTTGTAAGTGTACCAAAGTACCCCATCCTTGTACCAATCTACCCCACCATGGGGTAGATTGGTACAAAAATTATTATTTCCTAAACTACATGTTACTGATTTTAACACATCAAAATTTTTCAAAATGATTCATCACATTACAACATTAGAAAACACTCTTCAATTACATGGTTTAAAATTTTGAAAAATCTGGATGCTCATCATAAAAAAGACAATTTTCTGCAAAATGTACCAATGTGCCCCGGTCTCCCCTAATCTTTCTCCTACGATAGCATTCGTATTCCTGCCGGTACAGGCCGGAAGGACATTTAAAATGTTGTCTTGGTTCAAAATGTCAGCTATTCTGGAATTTCCAGCTGCTATTTCTCAGCTATATTACTTACCCATCATCCGTAGTATAGAGCAAGTCCTGTAATCGTTTTGAAAACTGAAATTTTTTTTGACGTATTTACACGTTTCAGACACTGGAGATTCTTAAAAACATATTTTTTGAAAAAAAAAATGCCGTCCGTCTGTGTGTGTGTGTTTGTAAGCGCTCTATCTCCCGAACAAATTGAGATACAGACTTGAAATTTGGTATGTACTTAGTATGTAATAATAGGAAGAAGCTAATTGAATTTCAGTAAACTTCATTATCCGGAACTATTTTTTTCCGACTCTTAAAATATTCGTTCTGATAAAAGGTATATGAAAATTTTTGACATTGTTCTTTTAAGGAGTGAATATAAAAGGCAATAAAATAACGTAAATTTTGCATGAAGAGTGAAGTCGATCGGATAATTAGTTGCCGAGACATTTGTAATCACATTTTCCACACTCTTCGATTTTTCATGACCCTGTATTTATTTCAAATTTCAATTCAAGGACATATTTTAAGTAGTAAAGAGACGCTTAATCCGACGCAATAAACTGTTAGTTAATAGGATCATCATTTTTAGAGTTATAAGGATGTTTCTCTTACGCAATTCAGTAATACAGCATTTAAAGTTTATGACATCATCAAGCCAGGGTTTTATTCGAATTGCAATGCATTTTATAAATAGTTTACACATGTTTTATTTTCATATTTTATATTATGCATATCCATGACGGGTAAGTATTACAGTGGTCCCAAACGACTAATTTTAAGATAGATGCGAAACAAAAATTCCTCTCAAATCTTCGTATCAAGGCCGAACACTTAAGGGAAAAAACTTTTGATATTTCTAATATATGTTCTTGAATTTGAAATATTTAAGTGGCCACCAATGAAACAAGATCGCGGATGAAGCTGGTCAATACCGTAGCTAATGGGGGGATCACCAGGGTTTGATCCCCTTCCAAAATATCTGTCAGGATCACTATAAAAAAACCATTAGCTATCAATCAAGATGGCCAAGATTCGAAAATTAACTGTAGTCCAAATTCAAAATTATTTGTTAGCATATCTTTACTGTTTACTTTCGTTGGTATGTAGAAAAAATGCATTTTCTAAGAAATCTTTAAAATTAATTCTATTTTTTTGGAATTGGATCTGTAAAAGCTGAATGTCAAAATAAAATAGCTACAACAGTCGTTTCAAGTTGTCAGTCTGACGATCTGACAACTTGATACAGATCGTCAAACTTGTTTAGCTCAAATTATTGAAGAATGTCATGAAAGTATCTGCAATGAAAGTTTAAAATATCTTCAAACTTAGCTGTTCCAACGTATTCTATACTAGAAAAGCATTTTCGGCAATAAAACATTTTAAAGCATATCAGATATTAATTCGGCTGACACTAAAGTCCATACGTCCCCGAAAAAGCATTTAAATGAGATTATAATTTTATTTGCAATGGAAAAGGCTTAAATTTTCTTTCATAATTACATTAAATTGGATTATTTTAATTCACAATAAAGCTTAATAAAATCTCTTAACACCTCTTCTATTCAATTAGTAAAAAAATAATCTAAAATAAGATAAGAATAAAATTCTGGGCCTCATATCCCCTTCCGAAATATTTTTCTGGCTACGGCCTTGAAGCTGGCCAATGAACTCGGTCCAGACCTTGGTATATCCTATACACATACTCAGTCACATCCAGATCGCTGCATAAAAACGAGTGGAATTATTATAGCATAACAAAAATCACATGTATGTATGTATGTACAGTATGCCCTCTAAAGTCCCTTGCCACCGTCTTAACTTCAGAACGGCTGCTGCTATATTCATAAAAATGGTGTCTAGGTATAGTAAAGTAGCCATGCGCTACTGAATGAAACCGCCTAAGGGGCCACCTGGTGGAAAACTGCAGAGTTAGCATTCCTATCTCGAAAACAGAAAGAGATAGGAAAAAAAGTGATTTAAAAAGTTGTACAGCATCATCGATTTAGTATGAAAAGACAGCTTGTGAACATTAATTCGAAGAACAGAATGGTTAAAACGCGCATTTATTTTTTTCGCGATTTCCTATACTATGACGAGACAAAATAATCTTAGAAAGAAAAAAACAACTAGTTATAACAATATACCTTTATTTGAGATGTTCAAACTTCTCACCGTCAGCTGCAATACACATTTGGATCCTTGTTTGAATTTCACGTTGCATACGGTGGAGCATAGTGGATGACACGTTGGCACAAGCGTCCGTGATGCATCGAAGTTCCTGAAATGTTTGTGGACGGGTCGCATACATCTGCTGTTTCAGGTATCCCCACAGGAAAAAGTCCAGTGGAGAGAGATCAGGCGAACGTGGAGGCCAATATTCGAAACCGCCATACCCAATTATTTGGTTCCCAAATTCCTTGACGAGGTACTGCCTCACTGGATATGTCTTGTGAGGCACGCCGTCATGTTGAAACCTTAGATTCCGAAGATTAAACAACGGCAGGTTCTTCACAAAATCGGGTATTATAATTTGTAGTATTTGTAAATAGCTCATCTGGAAATTATATATTCTGCATACATTGAAATAATAATAATAATCGTATGTATGAAAGCAATAACTGTATTATCAGACAAAATTCATGTGTAATATTATATTGTAAAAATTGCATACATAATTCTGTAATTGTGGTCTCGCTGGTGATAGAGGCGTGTCAGCTCCTCAGGATTGCACACAAACTCTAAGGCTTAAGCCGGGTTTCCTGAGGTGGTCATCCCTGTATATATCGTGCTCCCGTTAACGTGCCATCGTAAAATACTGGGCCAATCAGCTTGTTATTGTAAATTGCACACCAAACGTTAATAGCAAACCGAATTTGATGTCAAACGTCGGTAAAACATCTAGGATTTTCCAGCGCCCAGTAATGGGTGCTAATGGGTGCTCTGCCTATTTTACATGTCATTTCGTGAAAAGCATGCCTCATCCGTCCACACTATACCTGACAAGAATGTTGGCTGGACCTGTATCTGGTTTATGATGAAGTTGCACCATGCATAGAGGCGCTCGGCATCCCCGTCCAGTAAAACCTGTTGAGGTGTTGGTCGTTATGTATGAGCGCCTAATTTGCTTAGGAATTTCCAAACCTGACTTTTTGAGCAGCCACTGTATTCACGGATCTCTTTTGTGCTGCATTTCGGATATGCGAGAGCGTATGTTAATACCTCATACGGTTGAACTTACCGTCCTATCTTAGGTGGTCTGCCACATCAAGCTCAGCTAGTCACGCAGCCTGTCTCCCTTAAATGTTTTACAACAGTTAGGACGGTCTGATGAGAAGGACGCGTTCCTGCAGGGAAACGTTCCCGGTACAACCATGCTGTTAATTGTGCCTTGCGTCCACATTCACTGTAAAGTAAAACCATCTCACAACACTCAGCTTTGGAAAATCGCTCCATGACCATGAGGATCAAAATACAACCCCAAGAAGATGACACTTTTATAGCTGTCTGAAGTGAACAGGTGTGACGTTTTTACATACTGCAAAAATTTAGAACACCAAGCGCAAATTGCGTTGAATTGATAGACTATATTACACGTTCTACATATTGTATACTCTGTTTATAAAGACAATCAGTACAAGGATGCAACCCTAGGGGATTGAACCGCAGTCCTTTTGATTGAGAATCACAAGTGATACCACTGTCACATTCCAGTGTCGTGTTTTGTCCGAAAGATAATCATTTGTCCTTCTGTTCAAGTTTCTTGATGTCACAATGTAAGAAATCGTAAGAAACGTTTTAACCGTTCTATTTTTCACATTAATGTCCACAAGGTGTCTTTTCGTACTAAATCGATAATGCTCTACAACTTTTTACATCACTTTTTTCTATATCTCTTTCCATTTTCAAGATAGGAATGCTATCAGGTGGCTCCGTAAGCGGTTTCATTCAGTAGCGCATGGCTACTTTACTATACCTAGACACCAGTTTCATTATAGCAGAAGCCGTTCCGAAGTTAGGAGGGTGGCAAGGGACTTTATTCGGCATACTCTATATAGATCAACATTTAAAAGGAGGCTGGATTTGGGGTCTGGAAGTCATAAACGGTGAAAATATACCTAAATTTTTCAGAACTGCTTTCCTCCGAACGGCTGCAATAGCTTGTTTCTTTTTGTAATGGAAAAAACCTAAAACAACAACGATTGAGTAGTTGCTATATATCCATGAGATATTTTAAATTAAATATATATATATATTCAAGAGGTTATTGTTCCAGATTTGTTGCTCGTACAATGTTATGCGTTAAAAAAATCAACAAAAATGGTTCAACTAAAATGGAATAAATATACATTAAATTTTAAAGCTATTATGCATATTCGGAATTTCTTCTAACTTTTGCTAACAATATTTTTGTTTGATAGTCGAAAATACAGGATAACCCACAGGATAATATTTTTAAAAAATCTCACAGAAGGCGCTATGTAAGACAAAAGGTGCACTTGATCTTCAGAGTGGGCAGTTATTGATATCTGTGTCTTTTAGAGAGCTTCGCATATAAACTTGTTGTCTGAACGAAAATGTTTTCACTGCCGAAGTAGTGAAAACCTTTCAATGACAGTAATCCGAAACCTGCACAAGAAGAAACTTTTCATGTGGTGTACAATAGCATGCCAAGATCTTTCTGACGCAGTTTTGCTTCGATGAAACATTAAACGTAATTTTTTTGGATGCGTAGTTCATCCCATTTCTACAAGATTATGACTTAGTTCATAATATGTGTAGCCTGTATGGTTACAACGCACGCCGGTCTTTTTCGATGTGATAAACAAGAAATTTGGCAAAAGAAACCTTTGTTTTAGATTAACTATTGAAATTCTAATGTTATATTGAATGACCACCATACCTTTTAGATTTAAACCCAGGAATTTACCCAGGGTTATTTGTAAATAAAAGGTTGACGTGAAATCCTAAGGGTATTCCAGAACAGAGAAATACTATTACAACTGCTTTAAACATGATAGCGAGTTCCTCAAACGCGTAATAGATGGTTTCTGGAATCAATATCCTTTTTAAAGGATGCAGCAATTTTGAAGCTCTTTATGATTAACTGCGCACTGTACATTTTGAATATTGATCATTACAATTTTCCTTTTTTTCTTTTTTTCTTTTTTCTTTTTTTCTTTTTTTCTTTTTTTTTACTTACAGCACTTTTGCTTTGTAATAGTAACAAATATAATAATACCCAAATAATATTAATAATACCAAATTAATATTACACTTCAAAAATTATCTACTAATTTACTGTTGTTGCTATACCAATTATAGCATAACTTTATAAATAAAACAGTGAAACCTGTCTATAACAATACTGAAGGGACCAGAAAAAGTATCAATATAGACAGGTTACATTTATAGGATTATAAATTTATTTTCAAGAATGTTAATTGATTCAGAGTACATAGTAGAATAATTATTACATATTGATGGTATATTAGTTTAACTTTCTTAGAATTATATATGCAGATGGAAATTTTTTTTAACTTTCTAGAATTATACAATGAAATTTAATTTATTTCTTATAAATAATCAGAATTTTGCATTATTAAATAAATATATAAAGAGTGTACAATATAAATAAATCTGATAAAAATCATATTTTTATTACATTTTGTCAGATTTGTAAAATTACACGAATGAGTGATTAAAAAAGAATAGGAATTTACAATCTTTACTCTTAAAAAGAGAAAGAAATTGCAGATTATTTATTAGAATATGAAACCAAAGAAAAATAATTTGTGTAAAAAATGTGTATTTGGATGTCTAAATGTAGACGATAAGACCGGAAATATTACTTCACAGACATTACCTCACAGACATTATTTAACATTCACATTTGGTTTGATATTTTTAAATATAATAGCACCATTTTCGTAATGGAAGAAGAAATCAAGTTTTTGATCAATTAATTCAAAGGCATGTACAGGTGTCATCATAATTTTCCTTTAGTTTTTATAAAGACGCCCTGTTAGAACTAAAAGGAAAATGATGATTAGTACTTTCACTGAATTAGTACTTTCACTGAATTAGTACTTTCACTGAATTAGTACTTTCACTTTATTAGTACTTTCACTGAACACCAATAAAATTGATTGATTAAATTTTAATACTCCTCAATATTTGTAAGAGCCTTAAATATATCTTGAAGAATTGATTTGATGTAAGAAAATTATGCACAAATTTTTCATTTTTAGAGACATTCAGTTGATCACTATGTTCAAAATTGCCATTATAATTGTTGGGATTAAATTAAAGACTGCAAGTAGTTGTAGATGGTTTTATTAGTCCAATTGCTCGCATTTTTTTAACATTTCAGCAAAAGTTACAGGCCCGTAGTTGGGGAGGGGGGGGATTCTGGAAATTTTTTTGCCCGTCCGAGTATGATCGACTCGATCCCTCATCAAAACATTTTAAAATGTCCGTACTTTTCTTTATCTCCTTTTTTTTTAACTTCTTTTTTCAGACAAGACCGAAATCATAGACACCCATCCCAAAGACCCTTGTATAAAACTTTTTTTTTCTCAATCCAAAAGATATGGAGATTGCGATTGCGGCGTAAGACATTTCTGGCTTTGTTGCTCTCTAGAAATCCACTTTACCGCCTCCTCAATGACTCAAATTAACGGCTTTAGAAAATAATAGTTTAAACATTATCCTGTAAACTATTTGACTCAAACGGATTAGCTGTTGCTTGTGAAAATGGTTTTCTTTGTACAACTGTCACTGTCACAGATGAAATTTACTGTAATCTGGCGCGGTTGTTTCACTATTTCATGGCTTGACAGACAGGTTCCCCAAAACAAGCAAATATTATGTTTTACAACTATGTATTTTTGTCATTGTTAACGTGGCAAGGTTGCTATAATTCTGGGCTTTTAGGGGCTTTTCAACAAATGCGGAAAATATCCGTTGACGTCTTTTTTTACACCGTTTTAAACGATAAAAGTTTGTGAAATCAGTATCACTTAGAATTGCAATATCTGGAAGGGATTTTTCAGAATAAAGATGATTTCTAGTGAAACGAAAAAAAAAAATTGGAAATTTAATAAAAATGTTAAAAGAGCATTAACATTTTTCAGTGGAAGGCTAGTATAGGAGTAAAGTGTATTAGGAAAACTAATGAACTTTATATAGTCATGAATACTAATTGTTTCAGTTTTAGTTAATGTTTCCTAAATTTATTAATTTGAATATACGTACAAAAATTTACAAACAATATTCAATTAATGTTGTTTGTAGAAAAAAACATTTTTACCCGCTCAATTATGCGAAACTTTATAATAGATTCACGGACTTGTTTTTACATATACAAACATTAAATTCTCAGGCATGATTATTGAAAGGATTTAGAATCGAACACCATTCTTCATTTTTTGATAAGTGGATTTGACTTTCGTGCATTTAAGAATAAAAATGTATTTGTGGTTGTGTTAGAAAGTAGAGTTTCGACTTGAGAATATTGTTAATGGTCACTTCACTGTTGTTGTGTGATTCCTAAATAAATATGATTTTTTTCTTTCTTTTTTCTTTTCCTTTTCTTTCTTTTTTGTATTTTTAAAAAGACAAAATGTTTTCTGATTTTGAACATAGAACTTTCATTTTAATAATTTATACAGAATATTCTTTTTTAGTTAATCATTTTTTTTATTTTCACGATGGGTTTTATTTATGTTACATTATGTTACGATATGGCGTTTTTTAATTAAATTTATTTATTATTTATTAAATAATTTCTCTAAAATAATTCTCTGTATCTTTTTTAAACTTGTCTAAAATCTTTTTTTAATACTTGAATGCTTTATTAATATAAACGAACATAAAATAGGTAAATTAAAACTATTTATTTAAAAAAAAACACACACACACACAATTTATTTTGGTCATTTAAAATATTTCATTAACCTATGAAATCTTTTCGTGTTTTAAAACAAGGCTTGAAATTTTACTTATAATACTTTAACAAGAAATATTAATGTCGTGCCGTTCTTAGATTGTGAAACACTTTCCAACATTATGAAAATATTGTCGCGAAATTTTCATATTTTCTTACTCTTACAAAAAATTTATAAATAAAGTCTAATGTAAATCTTTTTTTTTTCTTTCTGTTGATAATATTGAGCAGTCATTGCTCACAGATCACCACTCGTATGACAAAATTCACAAAAACGCGTATATTAATAAGCATGATGCAAAAAAAGTTTAGACACAAAGCTTAGTCTTCAACAAAGCAAGCCATTTTCTTAGAAAAAACTTATATAAAGAATTAAATGCAAGGTGTCGATTAAGTCTCTAAAATCGAAAGCAATGGCTGACCACTTCATTCACTAATTCAATGTTGAACAATCTTAATTAAATCTTTGTTTTCGTGAAAAATCTTCTGACTTCATCACGCATAATCTAGACCATAATCCAATTAAAGAAGTTTATAAAATTTTAATTTCTGGATTTTTACACATAAGTGTTTGACACGAAATTTCACACACAATGTCACCAAGCTGGCAGCAAAGTTGCAAAGTTTTCTGCTAAGATCGACATTTATACCGGTCTTTATATTCTACCCAGTATTCAGAAATGACTGTAAAATTACATCACAAAAACAGCGTATATACACGTAAAATATATTTTGACTGTTTATCGAGTTATAAGCGATTCGTGTCACCTGACGACACGATTTTTCCCCTTTCTTGCTCTGCTGCCTCAGATTTCGGTTAAAAACGCTGACTTTGGGAGTATGTTCTGAAAGATCTTCTGCCTTTACATGGGTTCTTCACATGGGTTTTCATTTATATATATATATGTATATATATATATATATATATATATCAGGGGTCGATCCAGAACAATTTGGGGCCTACTTAGGACCCCTTCACAAAAATCTATTTAATAAAATGGTGTCCCTTCACAAAAATGAATTTGATGAAATGGGTCCTTCACAAAAATCAGTTTGATAAAATGGGCCTCTTCACAAAAATCAATTTGATAAAATGGGTCCCTTCACAAAAATCAATTTGATGAAATAAAGCCCTTCACAAAAATCAATTTGATAAAATGGACCCCTTCACAAAAATCAATTTGATGAAATAAACCCCTTCACAAAAATCAATTTGATAAAATGGGGACCCTTCACAAAAATCAATTTGATAAAATGGACCCCTTCACAAAAATCAATTTGATGAAATGGATCCCTTCACAAAAACCAATTTGATAAAGAAGGCCCGGGCCCTTCACAAAATTCTATTCCATAAAAACTGACTATTATTTATTTGTTATTTTGTGATGTTTTAAAATGTGTAATTTGTAAACAAACAAGTTCACCAGGGAGTAAAACTTCGGCAAAAGGATTTTAAAAAGTTTTTTTTTTTTTTTTTTTTTTTTTTTTTTTTTTTTTTTTTTTTTTTTTTTTTATAAATGCTTGGTTCCAGTTTGATTAACTGGATTTAAACTTTCGTTACAAAATGTTATTTTTCACAAAAATATAATAAATTTCACAAAAATAACCTTTATTTTTTACAAAATGCCCCCCCCCCCAAGAAAAAAACCCTGCATCGACCCCTGTATATATATATATATATAAATCAACATTTGAACGGAGGGTGGTTTAGGGGTATGGGAGTCATGTTCGGTAAAAATATAACAAATTTTTTTTAATTGCTTTCCTCCGAACGGCTGCAATAGGTAGCTTTTTGTATTGAAAGCTACCTAAAACGCGATCCCTGAAGAGACTTATTATCCCGAAGCTACAAAATAAATAAATAAGTTGTTCAAAAAAGAAAAAAAAGAGAAAAGAAAAGAAAGAAATGGAAGTAAATAACAATACAAAAATAACAAACATTTGTTTTACAATTATCTTATTTAGAAAGTCTGCAATCTAAGGCATCTTAGATACGTAAAGACTTATTCTTTGTAGGTTTGATTTAATTAAAAAAAATTATATATCTGAATTTAACTGAATCTGATATCACATATTAGAAGATTTTATTTCGCTAGCTTATATTTACAGTGATTATATAGTAAATAATCAAGTTTTATTCGAGGAATGAGATGTAGTGTTTCATTAAATATCCCTACTGGGATAAAATATTAAAAGACATTAGATTGTAACTCATTAATATAATGCAAGTTATTTACGAAATAGTTTAGAATTTATTATTTGATAGTTTTTAAAATCAAATGGAAATAGAACATTTTCTATTTCTTTTACTTTTCTTTCCTTTATGTTTCTTTCCTTCTATGTGAATAGAATGTCACCTATCTGTTTAGACAGTGCAAGGAATTTTTCGAAAGGGGATTATAATGGGGTGGGCAAATCAATCACGCTGAGAACCTGCACTTGACAAGTCTGACCAGATGCGCCCACAATGAACTTCAATAGGCCATTCATTACCGAAGGTGTTTTACAGGGGGGAAAGCAATTTCACCATGTTACTGCTAAACTTTTTACAATGTGAAACTCTTGACCATTTATAAAGATTTTGAGCACGTCCTCGTCAACCCTTTCCAAGTAAAATATATGAAAACAGCCTGACCGTGAATGGGCTAGAAACCGTTCTTAGCAAGCACTGAAAATTTTAAAAAAGCTACCATAACAAATTTCGACTTTCTAGACCAGCAAAATCACTAAAATCGCTATTTTAGAAAGTTTTTTGATTCTGCACCTTTTTAAATTTCGATTTTTGTAAAAAAAACTCTTCTGTAGAAGAATTTACGTCTAAAAATAACAGGCATGTTAAAGTTAAAGTTTCTAATCCTAATAATTTAGAAAACAAAATCTATAATTTATAACATTTGCCGCACATTTTACTCCTTTAAATTTCGTTTTTTAATAAACTTTATACCGAGCGTCTGCATCTTAAAAGTTACCACTATACTAAATTCCGAATTTCTAACCCGAATAAATCCAATTAAATCATAATGTAGAGCGATTTTAGAACGTTTTCCGCTCATTTCAGCCTATTAAATTTCGATTTTTTTAGAAACCGGTCTTAGAGAGCATTTTCTTTTTAAGAGCAACCACCATGCCAAATACGAAGCTTCTATACCAGCTGTACCACATAAATTGCAATTGTAGAACGTTTTTTTTTTTTTTTTTACTTCTGCCCTTTTAAATTTCACATTTTTAGTAAACTCTTCTGGGTGATCATTTACGTTAGTAACAGCTATTCAAAATTTCAAGTTTCTAGTTTTAACAGTTCAAAATAAATCATAATCTAGAACGTCTTTAGAACGCTTTTCGCACTTTCACACTTTTAAATTTCAATTTAAAAAAAAAAAAAACTTCTGTACGACCAGTTACGTCTTAAAAGCAACAGCCATGTCAAACTTCAAGTTTCTATCATTAACAATTCCATAGAAATCTCAATTTAGAACGCTTTTTGCGCATTTCACTCTTTTAAATTTCAATTTTTTTCAAATTGTTCTGTGTGACTATTTATGTCTTAAAAGCAACAGTCACGTCATATTTCAAGTTTCTATCCGTAACAATTCCATAGAAATCGTAATTTAGAAAGCTTTTAAAACGCTTTTCCCTCATTTGACCCTTTGAAATTTTGAATTTCCTTCAAAACCGTTGTTAGTGAGCATAAGTAACCAACCATGCCAAATTTGAAGTTTCTAATCCTGTCAGTATTAAAAGAAAAAATCGTGATTTAGAACATTTTTTCCCCTTCACCCTTTTAAATTTCGATTTTTTTATAAAACCGTTCAGTGTGCACCTGCGTCTTAAAAAGTATCAGCTATGTCAAATTTGAAGATTCTGTCCATAAAAATCCCATAGAAATCGTAATTTAGAATGTTTGTAGAACACTTTTCCCTCATATCACCGTTTTAAATTTCAAATTATTTAGAAACTGTTCTTAGAGAGTATATATATCTTATAAGTAACTAAGTTGCCCAATTTCAAGTTTCTTATCTCTCCAGTATCACCAAAAATTACAATTCAAGAAAGTTTTTCGCTGCTGCAACTGCAACCCCTTGACGGTAGTGGGACTGCCATAAAATATTGCCTATGTTAGAGCAGAGACTGTCACTATAAATTTGAAATTATGTTTCAAATCGGTTCCGTTGTTTCAGAGATTTTCATTCCATAGAAATCGTAATTTAGAATGATTTTAGAACGCTTTTAGCTCATTTCACCCTTTTAAATTTCGAATTTTTTAGAAACTGTTCTTAGAAAGAATTTATATTTTATAAGTAACGACCGTGACAAATTTCAAATTTCTAGCCCCTTCAGTATTATAAAAATTTCAATTTTAGAACATTTTTCGCTTACAACACATCCCTCTGGGATAATGACACTGACATAAAATATATTCTATGATAAAGCACGAATTGTCACCATCAATTTGCCAACATTACGTTTGAAATCGGTTCTGTAGTTCCAGAGATTCAATAGAAATTGTAATTTAGAATGTTTTTAGATCGCTTATCACTCAATTCAGATTTTTAAATTTCGAATTTGTTTTTTTAAATTTGTTCTTATAAAGTATTTACATCTTATAAATAACTACCATGCCAAATTTCAAGATTCTAGCTCCTTCAGTATCGCAAAAATCGCAATTTTAGAATGTTTTTCAAAGCTGCACTCCCTGGAGGTAGTGGCACCTACACGAAATATACCCTATGTTACAGCAGGAACTGTCACCATCAATTTGCCCCCATAACTTTTGAAAACAGTTCTGTAGTTCCAAAAATTCCGTATAAATTGTAATTTAGAATATTTTTAGAACTCTTCTCGCAGATTTCAACCTTCTAAATTTCGATTTTTTTTAGAATTTGTTCTTGGGCAGCAGTTACATCTGATAACTAACTACCATGCCAAATTTCAAGTTTCTAGCTCCTTCAGTACAAAAAAAATCGTAATTTTAGAATGTTTTTTGCTGCTGCACCCCCTGGGGATAGTGGCACCAACATGAAATATAGCCTATGTTATCGCAGAAACTGTTACCATCGATTTGTCACCATCACTTTCGGAAACGGCTCTGTAGTTTCAGAGATTTCGTAGAAATTGTATTTTAGAATGTTTTTAAGACGTTTTTCGCAGATTTCAAACCTTTTTAAATTTCGAATTTTTTTAGAATTTGTTCTTGGACGGCTATTACATCTTATAAGTAACTACCATGCCAAATTTCCAGTTTTTAGCTCTTCCAGTATAAAAAAATAGCAATTTTAGAACATTTTTTGCTCCTGCACCCCCATGGGGGTAGTGGCACCGACACAAAATATAGCCTACTTTGGAGCAGGGATTGTCTTCATCAATTTGTCACCATCACTTTTGAAATCGTTTCAGCAGTTCCAGAGATTACCCCCTATAAACAAACAAACACAAAAACAAACGTTACTTCTTTATAATATTAGTATAGATAACTTTTAATCAAAAAACATGTGTTAACGTAATGTAAGTGTACCACGTCAGAAACCTGCTCAAAAACATTTCGAAAATACCTCTCATGGGATGTTGACAACAGAAAGAATACATACGATAACAAAAATATTTATTTAGATTAATATAATTTCCAAGAAGTTATGTGTTTAGCAATAAAATCTTTATTCTCTACAATATAAAAGACGAAAAACCTTTGTTTATATATTGAAGCATGATATGTATTTTTATTTTTTCTAGAAAGCAGGGAAGCAATTCGCTGATGCTGTTCGTGAAAATGATTATATTCTGGAATTACAAGTACAATTATGTGGCTTTATACAAACAGATGAAGACTTCATTCATAAAGCTATACTCCAGAATCGGTCCAAAATTCCGTATGAAACATACGACGAAAATAACAAAGATGTGGCTGCTTCAGAATTTTTATTTTAGACCTGGTCTTGAAATTTATTTTACAAAAATCTTGTTACTATGATATAAGCTATAACATGTGAAATGTTCATTTTTCATAAACTAAAATACTATTACAGGTAAAAAAATTTCTAACTTGTGAAGTAGCTTCAATATAAAATTTAAGAGACTGTTCGAATAAATTTTTGCAAGTACTTTTGCATTATTTCATTTGTGTGGGTATGTGTATCAGATTAGTTTTTTTATTTAACCTTTCTATACCCTGTTGAAATTTTACTCAATCTTGATTAAAACATCTCAATCCAGAATTCTTATTTAAAATTATTTAAGGTATTTATTTAACTTAGTTTTCTGTGGCTTTTATATAACTGATTTTATGCAAAAATTTCTGGTTCGATTCCAATGAAATAAATTATAGAAACGGGTCAATTCGACCCATTCAGGCTAGGAAGGTTAAATGGGTACTTTTACGTTACCCAGGCACAAGCGATAAATCGCCAAATATTGTTCCCATCGACATCATTCCTATTGCATTTATTTCGTTTGAAATAAAAGCTTTTCACTCATTTCATTTAAATTAAATATATTTAAAATACACACATTTAAAATACGTGTATTACATCCATGTAAAATACATGCTTTTCACTCATTGCCTTTAAAATTTAAAGCGAAAATTGTAAAAAATAATATTTTGTAAACCAAAACATTTCATTTCAACATCAAAGCATTGTTTCTAATTTACACAGGCGAAATATAAAAGTGGCTATTAACGAAAAAAAACGGGCTAATGGCCAGATTTTCAACCGGCTAACATAGAAGTAACAAAAAAATGTTATATGTATTCATCACATATTAAGTTCATGTAAATATTCTAAACTTATGGATTTTTTACTAAGAAAATCTAATGCAGAGTAACAAAAAACAATCAAATGTTATTACTATAAAAACTTGGATATAGTGTGAAAGTTACAGCCTTGATTCTATATATCTGTGCATGTTTGGTTCTGAAAACTTTTTTTTTTGCGAAATTTATTACCTACCATAAAAGATACACGGTAAATATAAATTAAACGTAATCTTCTTCAGCTAAGATTTAGGAATACACCCGCTAATAATAGAAATTTCCCATTGGCAAAGGAAAGAAAGATGAGCTCGTAAAGTTGAAAACAAAAGTAATCTTCTTTGTCCCACATTACTGAGAAAAAGATTAATGCTCTATTTATGTGACATGGGACATTTTTAGGCTAAAAATATACTGACAATAGGTATCCAACTAATATTGCTTTTTATGCGAAATATATATTTTAATATACGTTGTGATATCGCTACCACGTATTTTATTTATAATTATTAAATCATTAAATTGTTTAGACACTAGCAAAATAGTATAATTAATAATTTTCGTGCCTTAATATTATCTTTTTGCCAATATAGTCATACTTCCCATATTATAAATTTGTTCCTCTTGTATTCAGAATCAACGCTTTATTTCATTTATTTGAACATTTAATAAACATTTCCTATTTTTTAAGAAAGAAATAACTACAGAACGTGTTTACACATATTGGGAACGATTTTGATGTTAAATTAAAAAAAAATACAAGAAACAACGCTTTGGGAAAATCTGGCAACATGTAATAACGTGATAATTCAAATATTGGCTGCTATGAAAAAATATCGTCTGCTACTGAAATAGCAAACGAAAGAAGTGAGTGGCTTGAAGGTTATTTATTTGCTCTTTCCAAAGAGAATTATTCATATTCCGCGATTAGAAAACGTTGCGAGAAGCATGGTTTTAAAGTGTCGAAGCAGAAAATAAGTGATACCAAAGTAATACCATGAAATAAGTGAACGTCAAAAGAAATATCCGACAATTATACGTACCGTCTCTAACATTTAAAAAGGTTGTAATGGAAAATTCAAAATCTCAAAGAACTATAGCAATATCTTTGCATACATCTGCAGCAACTATAAATAAAATAATTAATAGAGATTTGAATTTAATTAAAACAAAAAAATGTACATTTCAACGCTTGCTACCAAGACATGTTGTTGAGAAAAAGACAAGATGTTATATGACAAGACAAAACTGTTATATGAGAGAAAGACAAGACTGTTATATGAAAATCATTTAGCAGGTGATAAGTGGAAAAGAAATTTCACAATTGATGACCCATGGATTTATTTAAATGACTGAAATAAAAGAGAATCTATTACCAGAAAAGAGGCCAAAAAGACTTTGATTCAAACACTGCAAAGAAAGTTTTCTAAAGGATTTATTGTGATTGTCGGAATCTCTTACAACGAAACATTAAAAATCTGAAAAGTTGAAAAAAAATGTCAAAATTAACTCTTCTTATCAAAACAATGTTATAATTCCTATTTTTATAGATGAAATTCCAAAACTTTATCTTATGGACGTTAAAAGTGCTGAGTTCCACCAGGATAAAGCGAGCAGCCTTACATCCAAAAGTACAGTCGCATTTCTCGAAAGATTTACAAGAAAAACTGGAATCAAGTGTATACCGTTTAATCATATACCAACCTAGTCCCCAGATGTTTCGCTAATGAATTATTGTGCCTTTGGACTATTAAAACAAGCTCTTGCGGAACGCCGACCAACTACGTCGAGTGGACTCTGGAAGTGTGTGGGGGAGGAATGGAACAAAATTTCACTTCCAGTTTTACAAAAAGCCTTGGAAATCCTACTGTAATACGGTCCACAACAAGGGTTACCAGATAGAACATATTAAAAAATAATTGTTTTAATTTGTGTATTTTATTTTTGTTGTCAAAATAGTTCCCAGTATGTGTAAACATTCTCTTTAAAATGATTACACATGTTCCTCAATTTAATCATTTGACAGAATTTTCACATTATTTTTTTTCAATTTACAGATAGAAAGAGTCATATACTAATTACGTGGGCTTGGAATGAGCTCGTCTCATTTCAAGTCTCATCTTATTAACGGTTTTACGATATTTATTTTAGTAGGTAATCATTAACGTATAACTTTTTCTTTCATAATATTAAAAGTTAATGTGTTTTATTCACTCCGTCGTCGATGCCTTATAAATGGACTAAGATATTGACGGTAGTAATTTATGTTATACAACCCCTAAAAGAAAACGGAGTATGGGAAATAATGTGAAATACTGGTTTTGAAACTTCACGGACTCAATATGGTTAATGTATTATAGTTCATGAAAATATGAAAATTTCTTAAGTTTCAATTTACTTTGTTCCACATTCGTAAAACATATTAAAAAAGAATGATAATCCTAATGTTTTTTTAATCAAAAATATATCTAAACTAACAGTAAAAAATGTCACGTCACAATTAGGGAGGGGTATCGGTATCACTCGAATGTGATAACACTTTATATAAAAGGAGAGAAAGGTAAAAATACCCAAGACATTTGAGTGATGTAACAAATGAATAACCCTTTATATGTAATACTCCCCAATCGTGAAGTGACATTTTTTAAACTGTTAGTTTAGAGATAGTTTTGGATAAAAGAATATTCGAATTATTATTCTGAAGGTCTGAAGTCTGAAAATGAATTATTTAGCATTTATAGCTTGTTTACAAGAGCACTCAAAAGGATTCCGTTACATTACAGTATATGGGGAAAAATCATTTGCGGTGTATTTTAATGATGTTATATTATTTGAAACACATTGAAATCGATATATAGCTCTGAGGTGCAATACAAGAGGCTTACTATAGACGCAGGGATGGCGGACCTTTTCACATCCGCGAGCCAATTGTTTTCAAAAAATATTTTACCTGATCATAGCGTGCCAACAATAAAAAAAAAAAATATTGAATCAAGTAATAATAAATCAAAATTAGTTGGCATTTTAGTTCAGGATTAAAAAAATATGAGTAACACACGGTGTTACACTTAAGATATTTCATTTCAATGATATTTCTGTTGCCGCATCTTTGATGTCGAAGAATTGATACCAGGTTTACATTTACTTTAAGAGAGTGCAAGATGAACTGAAATCATCTGACAAGAGGTTTCTATTTGAGTTTTTATGTTATTCCTTTCTGAAAATAATGACCGCAGAAAAAATTGTCAACATTTCAAACGCCGGTTTTTTAAACAATCTGGGCATTGGGCAATGGATTCCAAATTGTCAAAAGTTTGTCATCGGCATTTTTGCTTATAACGCTTGAAAATATTTTTTTTTCGGTAGTCTTCAATTTTTTTATTAATTGGAAAAATATTTTCATACTGTCTATTAACAATAATTGCTGGAAATAAGTGTTTAGTTGTGGTACGCATTTTTAAATTTAACTAAGTTTTTTTGCATTAATTAGTGTGTATAAATTATATAGATTATGTACATGGAAGCAAAAAAGACATCGAGTACATTTTCTTTTATTGACAGAAATTACTAACGGGAAAATTTCAACTGTTCTATGTATTTCCAAACTGAACTAAGTTTTTGTTTACTATGTAGTATATATGCAAATATATAGATATTATACAGGGCTACACAAAAAGATTCAGATATTTTCCCGACTATTGATGGTAATTCCTTAAATTAGATTTTCAAATGTGCCATACGTTTTCCAAATTGTTTAATTTAATAATGCTCAGTATAATTAGGTAAATAAACCTGCTGAGTGGAGCTAGTTGAGCTTAAGCCGTAAGGTAGGCTTCCCCGGACGGTTTGACCATGACTTGATTACTTAGGCATAATCTTTCTACTTAATAAACGAGATGATTTGTTAAAATATTCTGAAACTGTTGGAAAATGTCGTTAATATATGCTTGACGAATGGTTTTTTGTTCTTGTTAAAGTACTGTTGACTATACTTTGTCAGCATTTTTGCATCATATTATCAGTATACAAATTTATACCCAATAGTAACTTAGGGTTAAATTGTAATGAATCTAAAAGTCTATTTAAAGACACATATATTTATTTCCATACAATTACGTATAGAGAAACAGAAGATTTCTTAAAATATTCTGGAACTGTTCGAAAATGTTGTTAATGTATGCTTGACGAAAGATTTTTTGTTCTTGTTAAAGTACTGTTGACTATACTTTGTCCCACACATATCGAAATCATATTTTCACTATAACATTTCATTTTCTAATAAAAATATACAAAATGCTTTTATTTTATTTATTAAAATTTTTAATCTCTAAATTTCACGTTTTCGCCTTGTTTTAACATTAAATGTTGTTTTATTTTTAAAAGAGATATTTTACTTATTTTGCATTATCCCCAATGTCACCTGAAAATAATAAAATATATTTGTTATTTCAGCAAAAACGAAAAACGATATTTCTCTCGGCAACAGGCGAAACTTTCATAAACTGAGCATGCTTGCTGAATAGCCGGAAGAAAAATGGTTTAACGAGTCAATTATTTTTTTTCCATCGTCGTAAGATCAAAAATACAGATCTAATTTTTGCTGACAACTAAAATTTATTAAGTTTTCGGTAGTTTAGTATAAGTAAAATACCGACAAGGCTATGATTTCGATAAGTCTCTTTTAAAAGTTTTAATTTTTCAATTCTGTGATTACAGATATTTTATTTTATTTTTTTCGTTTTTCAACAGAGTTAATAGGTTTTTCTGTTATTTTCGAACCCGAATTAATAGTTACCTTTATTCTTTTATTTTGGAATCATGTTAAATTAACAATGTAAACTAATTTATTATTTAGGATTTGCTCTCGATAATGCTTATTTTTCTATACAGAATACGCAAAAAATATTCTTATGTAAATTATTAATATTTTCTGCGGAAAACTTGACATATTTCCATCTAGTTCTAACGTTAGGGGTTATTTTAAAAGACAGGACAAGTTTTCTTATTTTGAATTATCAACGTTAGCTAAAGAATATAAAAAATATATATTTAGCCATTTCAAAAAATAGGAGATTTTTTTCTCTAACTGGCAAAAGCTTTCATACCCCCAGCATATTTACAACACAGCAAGAATAAAAATGACTTAGCGAGTCGATTACACATTTTTGATTCATAAGTGGTCGGATGTGCCAATTCCAAAACTTTCTTCTATCTCATACATGTTAATACTACAAAAAGCGTAATTATATTAATTGTACATTTTAGAAACAAACCAGAAGTCATACAGGTCTATGTAAAAGCTGAATTAAAGTAGGGGCGAGGTGCCGAAAGCCCGAACGGCCGTAGAGGTATGAGCATTCGATAACACATACATAAGGCGGAAAGCCGTGTGAGACAACCTAGAATTGTGGAATTCATGGGGTGGCAAATAAAACGTTAAGTTTGCGTTTTAAAACATGAAATAATATTTTAGATTATAAACATTGCATGTCGAACACCTGAGGTCGAAAATATTTCGATTCCAATACTTCCTACTATTATAGATAGAAGAAAGTAAAAAAAATCACATGTACTTAATATATTTTAAAAAATAATAATAATTGTTTATTTTAAAATTCAGTGATTTTGTAAGCAGTTTTAAACTTCATCCCACTTATTTAAAGAGTAAAAATTATGGAGGATGGTGTTAATTTCAGAAGAGTAAAATACTTCTGTTGGTGAAAATGCTGTTTTAACATGCATTTTTACGTTCTTTCATTTGCTTGAAGAGGGAATTTTGTAATGGATTTAATCACTTTTTGATATTCTTGAAATATATATATGTATTTAAAAATCAAAACACATGTGTAAAACAAAGGATGAGACGTATACAAAGCAATGGAAAGTACGCTGCAGGAATTAAACTTAATAAAATGAAAAAGCAAAAATTTGAAAACTATAAATGTCTTATAGCATCTTTAGAGGAGATTTATAAGAATATTCATAGTAAATGTATGTTATTTCACCAAATATTGTCAGCATTATGCCTAAAATCAACAATATTACCCTATATATATCTCTCATATATATATTCCTAATAACATATATTTATGTGAAACAAAATAAAAAAAATCTACAAAAGTTCAAATAACAAAATAAAGAAATACATAAACTATTATTCAACATAAATAGAAATTTGATCATAAAACAATGTGCAAGACACACCAAAAAACTAATATTACTGTTGATTGAACCAGATCCAAAGTGCTTTACAAACAGCAAGTCATCATTAGACACAAAATGGCTGCTAAATACTCAGTCATTGCTTTGAAAAAAATGATGAGAGGATATAAAAAATTGTTTACTGCTACCATCTATTTCAGAAAACTGTAAGTAAAATCTCAAATTATAGACTAGTTAAATAATACTTCTATCGCTTCCCTCTATTATGAATGGAGATAAGATGGAATGAAAAGAAACAAAAATGGACAAAGCAAAAATTAATGTAAATAAAATTTAAAATGTGGTGAAAACTAACGGAAGTAAATAAAATTCAATAAAGATGAAAGATGAAATAGGAAGGCAAGTACAATAATTAGCCATATATGAGGAGAAAGTGTGTGAATAAAATGTAGAGTGTATTATTTTTGTTGTGTAAATGATTTTGTTCTGTAAATGAAATGATTAAATGCATAAAACTCGAATTTTGTTTTTGTTTTTTAAACATTTTTTTTATTTTTTTTAGCAGTCTCGCCTCATTTTCCCTTAATAGTATTTTTATTATATATATATATATATATATGTTTATTTATTTATTTTTATTTTTTTTTTGGGGGGGGGGGGAATTTGTTATTTTGTGATTTTTTTTTTATTAATTTAAAAAAATGAGTTTTTATAATTTTTTTAGCAATGCACGCTTTCCAGTAATGCACTGCTCCCTCCTTAATATTGTTTTCAATTTTATAATTTTTATACATATTTAATGCACGTACTGGTAAAATTAGATTAATGTTTTAATGTTTAATCCATGAAGAAAGAAAAGAAAGGGGATAATTAAAAAACAAAGCTGTATGTTTTAATTATAATAGATTAGGCCTAATGAAATGAGAAGAGTATAAACGTTTAATACGATTGCATTGGTTTAGAAGAATATTTCTGTAAACTGAAATAGGTAGACATGTATGAAGGTTAGCAAAATAAATAACATTGAAGGAAAAATCATTACGTTTAACATAGATATTGAATGTTAAAGTGTGATTGGAAATAATAGAGATATTAATGTCCATAAAATTAATATTAGATTTATTTAAATGAGTAGTACTAAGTTCAAGATTGGAAGGATATGCTACTGGTAGAGAAATAGAATGATTATCATTAAGGGAAAAGATAATTATATCATATATAAATCTATACTTCAAAATATTATTGTTAATATACTTTCTTAGCTGAGCCTTGTGGAATTCCCTTTGTCTGACGAAAAATAGCATTAATTTGGAAGATATAATTATGAAAAAGTAAAAAATTAGTTAAAGTTTTGAAATAATAAATATCGTTGTTATCAGACAAATTTAATGACGAGAAATATTCTATAAAAAGGTAATTAATAGTAGAGTGTAAATCTGTCAAATGAATATTGTTGAAAAGGTCCTTAAAATCACATGTGATAATATTGTTGACGTTGGTAAGTGCCTTGATTTAATTAACTAGTACATAACTGTTTTTAATACAACGAGTGTTATATTTCTTGATAGATAAATCGTATATTTATGTGAGAATATTTAAGAAAAGTGAGTTAGCGCGTTTGTTATAAGTATTACATCCTACAGTGACAGTGCAGAATTTTAAAGGATTTTTCTGAAACTTAGGAATCATAACAATGTAGGAATAATTGTAGTTTTTATCTTTTAAGCCAAATAACTTATGATAACTTAAAATATGTCTATTGTTTTCTTCTAATGGAACATGATGTAGTGTGAAAATATTATTGGAAGAAATTGCAGTTGTAATAAGGTGGTTGTAGTAGTGTTTGCAGATGATGGCATAGTTATCAGCAGCCTTGTCAACATAGGTGATGATGAAATTGTTTCGTAGTTCACGAATGTGCGGCTTAAAGGTGGAGAAAGAAACAGGAATTACCAATATGCGTACCAATATGTAATTTCTCTATCTATTCTTGTGAAAGAAAAATTACATTATGTTTCCATTCTACAAAGAATTCAATTGGTTTATTATAGTTAATAGCAATTTTGCAAATAAAGAAAACGAAATCATAAGCGAATTGTTGCATGATGGACATAGAAAATGATTGTGAAGAAATGCGATACTTAGTACCAAAACGCATAACAGATCTTAAATGAGGATAAGTGACAATGCCTAAATTACCAGTAAGAATGTGTCCATGGTCGGCATTAATATATTTTGGAAATCGGAGTTTATTGCATTTACATGTATGTGTGTCAGTATTTTTGAAGGTTTTGGGAAATTTATTATCGTTAAATATTTGAACTAATAGGGTATTTAAAGGTTCTTTTAATATTTATACTATGAAGTAGAAATTTACATTGTTCATTGTTAAAAACGTAATTAAGTTTAATTTTATTAAAAAAAAGGTTAGTAAATGTAATTAAGTTTAATTTTATTAAAAACAAGGTTAGTAAATGTAATAATTAAGTGTTAATTACTCTTATTTAATTTTCTTGTTTTTAATATAATGTTAACATTGAGAACTTTTAACCTAAAATGGCGTAGATCAAAGAAGATATCACTGAAATGGGTGGTGAATGTATTTGAAGTGAAAACTTTAAAAAATTGAGTGAGATTATACTTTGCAATTGCAAATATAAATTTAGGAAGAGTTTTCCAACTAAAATTACTGTGCTAAGAAGATTGTAAGGTATGTAGTGATTTTTTTTAATTTGAGTGTTAGTTAATTTGAAAGATGATGTTTGGAATGTAGAAGAGTCACCTCTTTGTGTACGTATAATTCGTTTGCATAAGTGGTGATTAAGTGAAGGGTAGAGTGAATTGGAATTAAAATGTTAGATAATGTAGAATATACAGGGTGAGGTTTATTGTTTTGTAGTTGGTTGAGTCCATATGGATAAAGTGTATTGTAGTGTTTAGTATAGGTAGATTATAAAAAAAAAACGTTCATGGAATTTGTTTTGTATGTTGAGGATATTAATGGTAATACTATTAAAGCTATGTGTTTTGAAACGTGTATACTCAACATTTCAGTTAAGAAGATTGCGAGAAATTTGATAATTAGATATAGCTGAACGAGTAATACGTTTATGCAGAGGGTTACTAGTTTGACAAATACATTGCATATTTCATAAATTACATTTAATCCTATAAATATCATTGTAGGCTTTACAAAAATTAATGTGGGAGACATTAGGAACAATTTGCGATTGTTCAGCGAGTGGGCAAGTTAAACAACGTGGAGAAGAACATTTGCTAAATTAACCCTCTGACTGACAAGGCATTTGAGCGGTCACGGAAATGAAATGCTCATTCAAAGAAGATAAAATAGTATGCCAAAAATACCAACGTCTATTTACTATTTCCTTTTCAAAACGGACCGTATATTTTCACCCCCCAATCCAATTAGTTACAGCAGCAGAGATAACCACAGGAGGTATGGGGAGAGTTTGGAAATTCTTAGAAATCATTCTCTCCCCTAATCGCCTCCTCTCCTTTGTGCGTTACTTTTCCTTTCTATTATGACCAGTGGAAAGTTGAACGCGGGTTTTTACGAGACGCAGTTTTTCCTCCTTTGGAAATGTCTGTTTTATATGCGTTTTTGATAAATACGTTTTATGAAATTTAATCTTTTTTACTTTATAACCCTTAATCTACAATATTTTGAAAGAAAATCTCGATGTTTCAAAGTGCACCATAATTTTCATAATTATACCTCTGGGGTGCCTAGTAGAGATGAGACGGGCGCAGCCCGAGCCCGGACCCGACGCGGGCTCGGGCTCGAATTTTATATTGGTCTTCGGACCCGGGCGGGCTCATTCTTTCTGAAACTGACAATTTTATTTATTCTCATATCGTAAAAATAAAAATAACATTTTTTCCCTTAAAAAATTACATATTTCATTTTAAGTCATTTAATGCTAGTTTTATCAGAATGAATAAAAGGGGAAGCAGAAATCTTATTTTTCTTTTCCAGTTTTAGAATGCTATTTTAAAAGGAAATTTTACAATATTTGCAGATTTATGGAATCACAGAAAAAAGCGCACCGGAAAAAAGCGCACTTGAAAAAAGCGCACGGAAAAAAGCGAACTTGAAAAAAGCGCACGGAAAAAAGCACACCGGAAAAAAGCGCACGGAAAAAAGCGCACCGGAAAAAAGCGCACCTTGAAGCAATCGCAGCTTGAAGAAAGCACACCTACATCAGATAAAAATTCATATGGAAAAAAATACACTGTAAATTAAAATATAAATTATTTTAATTAATATGAAAACACAAAATTATGTTTTGATTGTGAATTTGACACAATTTCTCATTAAAACGACAGGCATTAAATGGATGTAAGTTTTTAGCTTACAGGCTATCAAGTCTGACATTGCATACGCAGGTTCGAAGTTAGGTAAAAAGGGCAACAGTAATAACGTCAATAGGTAAAAAGTTCAACGGTGAAAACGTCAACAGGTAAAATGGTCAACAATCAAAATAAAGATAATACATTACATAGCATTGAACATAAAATTGGTATAGATTATTTATTGAGATGTATATAAGTTCAGTTATAGAAAACCGATTCTATGTTTTCTCAAGTAAAGCACGTGTTATTTAAGAACGTATATCTGTAACCCTAACATTACTATTTACAAGTTGCAGGTTGCATGTAATTGCATTTCCAATGATCCAAATAGGTTGAAAGTTATTGCAAATAAGTTAGCAACAGAAGGAAAGACACATCCCATTGTCTAATCCCCCTTTACTTTCCACTCTGGGATTCAACTTGAGAAAGGTTTTACATAAGTCGGTTTTTGTAATGTAAAGGGGAGTGGAAGAATATTTTGTCTCATATTGTCATATTATACTAGACAGGTGCGCAAATCCGAAAAATATTCCATTGTAAGCTAGAAATGTCTTTAATGCATTTTGAAAAGAAATATTTTATTTATTATCCATTATTTCACTGTTCAATTAACTACTCTATATAGGCATTTACATAATTATTATATTTTCAGTTTGACTATTAAAACTATATCATGTAATTAATATAAAAATTGAATTTATCTGACATGTATGGCGTCATAATCATATATGACGTACATGACATTATATAAACTTTATGAGCAAGTTATCGTCGCATTCTTCATTCTATTAAATCCTATCATACGCTTAATTCAGTGATATCCCATGATAGGTAACGATTCTAGGTTGCCATCATGGTGATTACATCCTATTTAAGATGGAGTCCTATTACTTCCGTCTTACAGAATTTAAAAACAAAATTTGTATAAAATTTGTGTAAAATTGTTTAATTATAGCAATCCTATAATCTACCAATAGTTATTTGGATAGATGTTTCCGGAGAAATAGATATTAAATGGAAAAAAGACTCTAAATAAGGATTTCAAGATCTGAAATTTTCAAAGCTAGGCTTAGGCTTCTCATTAGAATTTTCTGTAAATATCAACAAAAGATAAAACGTTGCCAGTTTAAAATATTCATATTTCATTACGGAAATTAATCATATCATAATAACAGACGATATAATACATTTCACTGATAATAGTTACAGTGCGAACGCACCTCATTTGTCACGTTTGGCGTACATTTTCCAATTTGTTTGATTTTTCGACGAATGAATTATAAGCGAATAGTTTCTTATGATGACCTTTATGCGTGCAGAAATTCTATCCAAAACACCAATTTTGACAGCAATTTCTAAAAGACTTCCTACCTTTATCGAATAATGGAAAAAACTGCCAAATTTTATAGTGTATGAATAAGAGCACCTGCCAATTTCATTTGTTTTCGAACAAAACTGAATTCAGGAATGTGTCAGAAAGTGGCTTTTTTAGATTTGAGAACAGTCTTAAGGGATAGCTTTTGTCTAATAGAGTTTAGGAAAAAACGAAGCAACTGCAGGAGAAAAAAAATCATCAATGATAATATATTTAATTTTAAAGAGAGAGAGAGAAAAGAAATAAATAAAATACCTCTCCAAATCCTATTCTTAAATCTTTTACATATGATATAATGTTCAACTGGAAATCCTTTTAAATATTTAAATAAATATATGACCAAGCATTAACATTTTGAAGATAAAAATAACAGACACACACAAAGAAGAAAAAAAGAACTTTATTAAATGCATTTCATGGTTAGAATTAGTACTAATACTATATAATAAATGATTAGAAAAATAATTTTATAAGAGGTTGCGTAGAGATCACATAAAATATATTATAAAGGCTTTTATGTTTTTCGAATAAAGTAGAAAAAAAAAGTATGCTACTAAAATTGAACTTGCCCATAGAGAAATCGTATAATCTTTTTATATTGGAATCCAAATTGACTATTTTCTAACAAGATTTCTGAATTCAGTTTCGTTCATTAACACATGGAATCGACGAATGTTCTTATTTAGAAACTATGAAGTCGAACAGTTTTTTCCATTTTTCGAAAAAGGCAGGCGGTCTTTTAGAAAATGCTGTGAAAATTGTAGTTTTGAATATAACTTCTGCACGCGACAGCCCAATAAATGTCATCATGAAAAAAACTCACTTATAACTCAAGATGTGCTTATAACTCAAGACTTCATTTGTCAAAAAAAAAAAAAAAAAAAAAAAAAAACTATTGGATCCCAAATTATTTACATAGTTATCTCTGCATTTGTCATTTTGCATTTATCATTTTGTTCTGTGCTTTTAGAGTCTCTCGTTGTCGACCAAGTAAAAATGTTCTCTTTTTCTTTTAGGTAGATTTCGTAAGAAATACTGCCTATTACATTCTAACCTAAGTTGGAATTTTTGAAAAATATTTGCTAATCTACGCCGATCATGACTCCCAGAGCCCAAAACCACCCCCTCCCCCCCAGTTCAAAACTTATATACATATAGTCACTGTTTTATGGACACGATAACTGCAATAATTCTGCACAAATCTCTTCCAAACTGATACATAAAATCAAGGGGCATAAAATCTTGGTCTAGGTCGTTAATGGGCAAAATCGAACCAAGGGGGGGGGGGGGGATAAAGGGACTTTTGTGAAAACAGAAAAAAACCCATAATTTCTTAATTATGATATCTATCGAAACCGTTTAAAGTTATTATTACTTCTAGGAAAAGGGCGAAACTTTATGTATGACAGATTTTTGATATCATTAAAAATGGCCCCAAGGGGGGGAGGGGGTGTTTAGAAGAAAAAAATTCATAACTTCGTCAATTCACAAGATATCAAATCTGCTTAAATTTATTATAAATCCTCTTAATATTATTTAAAACTTTTATATTGGCAAGTTTTTTATAGGACCAATCCTTATAGCAAAAAAATCTCTGCCGGCTCCGCCTGCAAACAAGTTAGGTTTCGAAGTGGGCGGTTCCAACTACCGCATCATGGCAAAAAGCTCATTTCTTTTGTGATTTCTTCACATGTTTACACTTGGCATGCGGCTAATACGAAAGTATCACTTTAAAAATTTTATTTGAATACATTATTGCGATTTTTGATTAAACAAAATGGTTTTGTCAGAGGGAAATCTAAAAAATATATATAAATATATATATACCAAAAACCCTATATGCTCTGTAACCTGGGAAACTCGGACTGGATCCCCTATTTTAAATATCATAATAGGCGTTAGACATCCTCGCAGTTCGGTTTATGGCAAATCCGAACCCAACAATTCTATATCAAGTCAACCCGAAAACCGTTCGAACCAGACAAACAAAATTAGTTGACCCGCAACGAGACTCGAATACTTTTAAATAACTTTCGTCGACCTCAACCCGACCTGAACCCGAAATGAAAGAAAATTATCCCATGTTTTAATGCAAGGATGGAAAAGTAGTCTTCAGTCGTATCTCTAGTATCAATATTATCTTTAAAAATCAATATGTACTCATTAGTATATTCAAATATATAGTTTTCCACCTGAGAAAGTATTTTCGCGCTTCTTTTGAGTAATTGGATCAACACGAACACGGACTGCAAGTGTCAATACCCAAATAGATTCTGAAACAATTAAAGTGAGCCTTACCTGATCCCGACCCGAAGTGAAAATAAATAGGTCAACCCGACCTCACCGAACAGAGGGTAGGGTAAAATATTGTTATATATGTTCATTTTCCTCTAAAAATTTAAAATGAAATTTAGATATACAATTGTATACTAATTTTACATAATTGCGTTAAAATATGAAGTACTTTTCCTTCATTCGGGTTCGGGTAGTTTTTGGGTGAAAGTATGTCGGATTCGGATTGGGTTATGGGTTGATGAAAATGTTTTGGGTTAAAAAAAAATCGTATATAATCCGACGAACTCTAATCCATATATATTTATATTTATATGTTAATAATTTGCCCTCCCCCCTTAACCGGACATATCATAGTTTATAAAATCATGTAAAATAGGGCACTTTATTGCAAGAACTTCAACTGTTTGTTACAATTGCCACAGAACTAATTAAACTTATTAAGGAAAACTTATTTATTTCCTAAACGTATTTAGGAAGCATAAAAAAAAAAAAAAATTACCTTAGAATTAAAATATCATGTATTTCTTACGTGGTCGGAAAAAAGGCCACTTTTACACGTATAAAATATAGAAAAAAGGTATAGAGTTAATTTAGTTATTTAAAAGAGCGGGAAAATCATTATTTCAGAAAATGGATGATAAATGAAAAGAATACACCTATGCAAAATTGTGTATAAAAACGAAAGCGTGGCAATTTCGATTATATTATAAGTAAACTATTTTCCTGCCAAAGCGTTTCTTATGCAATTTACACCGTGAGTTGTCTGATTGATGCCACAATTCTAGTGACGTATGCAGAATTTATTTTGTGGTGGTGGGGGGAGTAACTAGTACAAACATCTACAAATGTTGAACAGTTTTTAGAAATACCTATTGTATTGATTTCTCTTCCACCCCCCCCCTCCTTTTTTTTAACATTTCGAGGAAGGGAGGGGGTGTGAATTTATTTACCTCTAAAGAGGATGCAACTTATTTTTTTTTTCCTTTTTCGCAGCAAATTTGTACAGTGTGAGACGGGCTTTTAAATTATTAACCACAGAAACTCACCCAAGAGTTCAATTTTGGCTGGGGTAGGGAAAGAGGATGTACATATTGGGAAAAATAAATTTTTGCACATTATTATATTTTGGTTGGGGAGGGAGGGGGGGGGGTAGTTGTCTCAACACTAGTCCCTCAAAAAAATTTAACATCACAGTGGTATCACTTTGACTATATTTGCTCAGAGACAAATGAGGACAAGTAGTAAATAGTAATAGAGTACACACGGCACATGGCACACACAGTGTCAAAAGGAATTTACATGTAGTCAAGCTCGAATTCTTAAAAATCATTAGAAGATAAGATCTGAAAAAACAAGTTCTGAAAGAAATGTTAAATTTTTGAACAAACGGCCTGAAGTCATATTGGTTTCCAATGAAAATATACCTTTGTGCCTTGTGGGGCCTGGCTTTTACGATCAAGTGCCGACGGTGACATTGATTATTTTTTCTTGGTAGGTGATATAAACAACACGGGACTTCCTTCTTCCTAATAGTTAGGAAATGTGTTTTGTCCCCTCTCCACTAACTTCTGGGAATGCGATTGATTAATTCTTGATCATTCTTTCTTCCAACACATGGGAGAGCTGACTCGATCTACTTTGATTCCATTACAAAAAAATAACAGTTTAAATTTAATACACACTAAAGTTTTACCCTGTAAAAAAATATCTTGGGAATGAAATTAACGGAGACCTATAATTGTACCCCCCCCCCCCAATTTTTACCCTTTTTCACCAGTATGCACAGAAATAAGCCTTTAGAAATAATATATATATTTAAGTAAGAAATAGAAGAAACTGAGTTAAACTGCACATAAAAATTGTAGCAAAAACGTGGAATGCAATTCATAACGAAAAACATTTTGAAGGAATGTGGTGCCATGTTAGGTTTATTACTTGATAAATATGGTATTTAGGATGCATTAGCACCATAAAACATAACATACTTTCAAAACATAATTTAACAAAAAAATTAATTACCTACGTTTGGCGCTTCTAGTTGAAAATATGGGGGGGGGGGTGTTCAAAATTTTATTTTATTTTACTTTAGTGTTCTAAAATTCTGGGAGAGTGTAAGGAAGTGTGGAGGGAGGGCAAATCACCTCCTGACCCTTCTTGTTATGGACTTGCTTTATTTGATTTTATTATTCTCTTTATTTGATTAACGGTTTCAAATTGCAAAATTCGAGCAAGTGCAGAGAAACGAAAACTTTTCCAGTACTGTTGACAGCTACGAAATGTGTTACAATTTGTTCAAAGATTTATGAACCTCAGGGATTGCTACAAGAATTGAAAATTTGGTTGACCGATGTGATGGTGTAAGGCAGGTTTGTGTACTCCTGTACGGTCGATCTCGTTGTCCTGAATTTTGGGAGGTTTTTATTAGATGTAACATGACTTACCTTAGAAACAACCTTAGAGTTGGGTTGGGTTGATTATTGACGGCCAATTATCTACACTAGGGATATAGGCCCGGGGGGAGTGCCCTTCGTGGGGGTCTTTCTAAGGGAACCTAATCCGTATTTACGCATGGATAAATCCACGGCTCGAAGAAAACCACGAAAACTCCGAACGATTAGGCCGACGGGCGCGATTGGGATCGAACCCAGCACCTCCCGTCTACCAGCTTCGAGAGCACAACCTCTCAGCCACTGGTGGGGCGAAACAACCTTAGAAAGACTATAGTATACGAACTATTTAAAATTGAAGTATTAAGTAAAATTTAATATTTAACGTGAAATTAACATTTGTAGAATGCAAAGTAATTTTTCTGTCATTTGAAGCATATTTTTAACGGAAGATGCATAATTTAAGTTGGTAACTGTATAGTGATCGATGCGGGGCACAGAACTTTTTCTGTTTTTTTTTTTATGCAAAGATTACAAATTATTTTAATGACTGTTACTTGATAATTTTTCGACAAGGCATGAAGTAGCTAGAAATTCTGGTATATTTCGGCAGGACCGTGCGAAGAGAAAACTGAGCGCAAGTTTCAATACCCCCCCCCCCCCCCCCCTCCACTTCTCTTTGTAATAAAATTGTGTCACAAAACTGATAAAGCACAGAAACATAATTAAATTCTATTTAATAAATATTTGGCGTTTATTTTGCAACTTTAAAAGGTTTAATTTTAATTCAGAAATCTTAAACAACTAATAAATAACTTTACAGTTAATTGCTCTTATTTGTTAGAGAAACCATAATGTCTTCCGACTGTAAAAAAATGAAAAAAAAAATGACGAAAACAGAAAATGAAATTCCCCGGGTAAATGATCGCCGGTCAAAAAATGAATAAATAAATTATTAAAACCGTGGTTAGTAGTAAAAATTTGGCATCCACTCAATTTCCGAGCTCCGGGATAAAGGTTCCATTTGTCCCCCTTTTCGCAAAATTGTGCAAATTTTAAACTTTAAAATTTCGTACACATCACATCTTTAAACGATTTTTAAATACTTGAAATTTCATTATTGCAATGAATTCATACAAATAAAACTTGTAATTATGTATAGCAAAATAGAATAATATTATTATATAACTCAATACTCAAAACCAATTTCTTCTCGCCCCACCAGTGGCTGAGAGGTTGTGCTCTCGAAGCTGGTAGACGGGAGGTGCTGGGTTCGATCCCAATCGCGCCCGTCGGCCTAATCGCTCGGAGTTTTCGTGGTTTTCTTTCGAGCCGTGGATCTTCTCCATGCGTAAATACGGATTAGGTTCCCTTAGAAAGACCCCCACGAAGGGCACTCCCCCCGGGCCTATATCCCTAGTGTCGATAATTGGCCGTCAATAATCAACCCAACCCAACCCAATTTCTTCTCAATGATAAGACTTTTCTTTTTTACAAATCTAGTTGAAATTCTTGATCCATTTGGTCATCTATCTCCGGAAACGAAAGGAAGGAACAGGAAACTTCCCCTGGCCCCCTGAGGTAGGGTCGGGGATTGAAGCAATTATCTATTGTTGAGAAGATACGGCGCCTAATGAAAGGGGGTAGGCATATTTCTTACACACGTGCACTCCAGTATTGGAGGTATTTTCTCCAAACGACTTATCACGGCTTCGCCGGTATAGAAGCCATTCTAGGAGAACGACTTAAGGGGACTTACTTCGAGGGGAAGAAATATTGCGGAATCCCATGTTATCCTATGGGAAAAACTTCTGCGTTTTGTTCATTCAAATTAAAAAATTTCGACTTTTTTTTTTCTCCAGCATATAAATCCGAAAGCTCACCATACAGCCATAAGTTTGAAATATTTTTTAAATAGTTCTGAGTATTTTAAAATTTATGTTAAAGTTAAAAAAAATCCCGAAAAGTATAAAGCGTTTACTTTACTAGTTTGTAACTCTGGTATGAAAAAAGATATAAAAATTTTGAGCTTATACCATAAAATGTTTTTTTGTTTTCTTTCATGTAATTAGGCAACTTTTAAAATTTACTCTAATCAAAACGCTGTAATTTGACAATTAAAAATAAGCTATCGCCAAAGAACACTCCAGACCTGTCAAGTTGTCAACCTGACCTAATTGATTGCTTAGCTCTCCCCAAAAGAGGGGTCACGTTGGAGGGTCAGGGGTTGCCATAATTTGGAAGGCACGTGATTTTTGTAAAAAAGAAAACTTTGAGCTTTAGTCAAACGATATAGGTATTTTTGCTCCAGTCTTGGCAAAGTAGTTTGAATAGACGATAGACTTATTGAGCATCCATGGCTGTTTTCATATCCAAACTGGTTACTTTATGAAATATTTTTTTTCATTTTTGTTCGAAAACGCATGAAATTGGCAAGTGTTTTTATTTAGAAATTTTGTAATCGAAAGACGTTTTATAGTTTTTGGTAAATATAGAAGATACTTCAGAAAATAATATCAAAGTCGGCGTTTTGAACCGAATTTCCGACACCGCAGCACGAGAAAGGAGAAAACGTGTCGTCACGTGAGACGAATCGCTTATAACTTGATAAATAATTTATTTATCAAAAAATGGAAAACTCACTTCGATTCCAAATCGTATCAACTGTCAGGTCTGCCAATTTTATGCTTTAGAGTCTAAAAATGAGTCAGAAAATTTGTCAGAAAATTTCGCTTTTTTGAGCAGGTCATTTGAGAATCACCTTAATTAAAATTTTTATTCATCTGATCCTTTGATGGGGGGGGGGGGGTGATATCTCGGATTCTATCAGATTGTTTAAAAATTAAATTTAGTGGGATGGTTGATTTTTGAGATATAGAAGAACAACTTTTGATTGCTCTTATTAAATGCTTATTACTGCTTAAAAAATATTATTTTTCCCGGATAAAATAGTTCTTAGTTACACTTTTGATCCCTGAGTCCCGAAGAGTAGGGGGGGGGGGTACCATATCTCAAGGTCTGTCAGAACTTTTAAAAAATGAATTTTCGAGATGATACATTTTTTAGAATAGGCACAGATAAAATAATTTTTTATTAAAATTTTGATAGTGGAATGGGGGGGGGGGGACTATATTTCGAGATCTATCAGATCTTTTAAAATTAAATTTTGCACAATGATAACATTTTAAGCATAGGCGCAGATAAAAGCATTCTTAATTAAAATTTTGATCTTTATCTCACCCAGGGATGTGGTTGGGGCGAAGAATGAGGGGGGAGACCATATCTCAAAAGCTGTTAGACCAGCCATACTCAACCTTTTTTTCTCGCGGGCCGCAGCCATATGTTTGCGACGTTAGGCGGGCCGCAACACATTTTAAAAAGTTTTAAAAAAGAGTAATTAAAATAGTAAGCTAAAAATAGTAGTATAAAATCAATATATAAAAGTTAATATTATCAGAAGTGTTGAAAAAATCGAACATAAATTTTTCGTGTCTTGTCTTGTTTTAGAATAATAATTTATTTTTTGTAAAGACAGACAGACACACTACAATTTATTAGCAAACCTTTCATAAATGCTGTAAAACTAAGAGAATTAATAAAAGCAAAACAAACACCTCATTCGATGACCCTGAAATTTTGCCTCCTTTCTTTACGGTCTTTTTATCACGTGACTATTTTCCCCAGACGCATCGTATCGAATTACACCCTAAATTCCCAAGACCCAAGACAATCTCAATAATAGAAAAAAGAGGGGTCATATTTGAGGTAAAGTGAAGACGAACGAAAATTGTCTTTTTTGCTCCATAGCTTTAGTTTATATCAAGAAGGACTTGCTCTTTGCTGAAGATTTTGTGCTTATTATGGGACGCTATGGAAAGTCTATGGTGCGGCTCTGGGTGGGAGATTGTTCAAAGTCGTAAATTATATCCGCCCATTCAGTGTGTAGCTCTTAGAAACACAGGGGGCGCTCGCTAGATATCTGAGTTCGGATTTTTCAAGTGAGTCGCCTTAAGAAGGGCTCGCCTTCTTCGGAAGAGAGTTTGCTGAACGTATTAACACGGCCTTGTCAGTGAGAGGGTTAAAGATGTGGAGAGGGAGAAAGGAATAGGTAGTGGGATGTCGATCCATGGCCAACCCTATAATTTGCCATGTACCGAGTATTACGATGAATGTTAACAGATCCTAAATTGACAGTCGCTAATAATTTAATAAGAACTGCCATAATTAATGAACAACATGAAAAGAATACATGGAAGTAAATTTGTGAATGGAAATCAAATAATGGATTTCAAACGTAAAAGCATAAACATAAAATTCATAATGTAAATTTTTTATTTATTTATTTATTTATTTATTATTTATTTATTTTTGTTTTTTAAAAACCCAAACCCAATGTTATTAAATTAAATTTAGAGCATTGGAAATAAGTCTGTAGTATAAAAAATGGGATAAAATATAGAAACGGAAAATATCATAAACATAAAATTCATGATCTGAATATATATTTTTTTTAAATGGTTTTAACACTGGATTAGAAATAATGTAGTGCATAGAATTACTTTACCAAAAGCAAGAACCTACAAAGTATTAGTGAAAAAAAAATAAAAACTACCTCACCAAAAGCATAAATCAGCAAATATTAGCGAAAATATGAAGTTGATATTTGAAAAATATCGAAATGAAAAAAAATTGGAACAATAAATTATAACAAGCCCCAAAATCGAAAAGATGCCCTAGCCAATAGCCTACCCACATAGTACTGGAGAGAAATATTGAAAGACGGAAGCAGAGGGGGGAAATGTCGAGTCTATTGTATCTTTAACTATTGGATATATGAAAAATGTCGAGTGCGTGTTAAAATGTGTTAATACTTAAATTAAAAATCCCATACAATGCTAAGTAAGTATAGAGATAACATTTAATGGAATTTGGAAGGAAATAAATAAATAAAAAGAGGAAAAGGATTTATATATAAGATATAAAAATTCCAAATTAAAAATCAGATGACATATTATATTAAGGAGAAAAACAGATGCGTATTTCAAGTGAGAAAGAAAATGAAAACAATAATGTTACCAAATCTACAACATGAAAAGAAATTAAAGATTGAAAGAATGTTATACACAGGTGTATTGCCGTTGATAGTACAACATTTTAATATTTTTAGAACTTAATTATAAATTAATAAGTTAATTTTAAGTCATTTTTACGTTAGCCGGCCGTACGTGTTATATCGCTAAATATTCTTAATGGTTACAACTCTTTACGAGTTACGACAACAATGGAGTTAGTTATGCGCCTGAAAATATACATTTTGTAAATATCAAGCTTTATTTCAGTTCCTGAGTATCGTAAAATCTCTATAATAAAACCGTAAGTCATGTGACTGTCATCAACAATTCCGGAATGCCCACTTCACGTTTTCATATGCCAGGCGGCCATTTTTATTCAAAATTATATTTTCGAATAAAACTTAATAAATGTTACATTTTTAGAAAGATCGTTCAAAATAAATTAATATTTGAGAGATGACTTACGTTCAATTATGTATATATTCTTCATAACTTCAGTTGAAATTAGCCTCGCAATTCAAATTCTCTATCCATGAAAGTAAACAAAAAAAAAAAAAAAAAAAAAAAAAAAAAAAGATTCATTCGTCGTGAAGGTTTAAAATATTAAACCATTAAACCACGGAGATAATCGTTCGTAAAGTAAGTTTTCCGTGAAAGATTTTTTGGAGCGCTGCCTGGTGTCAAAAACATAATTCGTACCAGTGACACAATCAAAGTTTACCATAATTATGTGCTATACAACTCACCTTCATTCTTTATCTTTTCTTAGCTGAATGTAAACAAATACAACTCCTGTAATGATATTTAATGAATCAAATTTCGAAACAAATTGTCAGTTAATTTGGTATTTATGTATTATACGTGCAAGGAAGAGAGACCACTGAAAATGATTGTTAATCACCAATCATATTTACCATTATTAATGACCAATCGCTTTCAAAACAGTAATTTAATATACATTTACAAAATACATAACATCATTAAGTACTTTTGTGTTATTTGGGCGCAAATCTCGCCAATAGCATATTTAAAATCGCCAATACCAGCTTTTATTTTTCGCGTGTGCTAATTAGAAACGATACTTTGATTTTGAAATCAAATGTTCTGATGGAACAGCTGTCGTAGACGCACCGGGGCACTATATTAACTATAGAGTTGCAATATAGAGAGAAAAAACGGATTGCTGTAATTAGAATTATAGGCGGTAATGTTGGCGTGGCGTATTTACAAGTTACGGATCTTAATAGTCAGTAGACATTAAGCATAAATGCCAAAGTAAGGGAATTATGCAGTTATGAAAACTCCTGAACTATATCAAAATAGGAGAGCAGAGAAAAACACAGTCGAACAGAGATCGGCATCTAGAAGAAAGTTCGTGAATTTTAATGAGATTCTACGCCACGGGTCAAAAGTGCTGACAGCAAATATGGTTTAAAAGAAATGTGATTATCAAAACTGGCTTCCAAAAGTTCAATGTTTCACCAAACCATACTCGAAAATTACGTGTTATAATATGCACCCCGATTATGTCACATTATTCAAGACGTTTTAAATGAGAATAATGATAGATTTTCTACTCTCCCGTAATCAAGTCTACAGCCAAAGGTAGCGAGAAACAAACAAACAAACAAAAAAATATTGGCAACAATATGGTTCAGTGTAAATGTGGATATCATTAAAGACTTTCACAAAATAGACTTCAATGCACCAAATCGTATTAACTAAAATACGCCATTTGGCAATGGATCCAATTACGGAAAACTACTTAATATGTTTAAGAATCTCCTTATTAGCAAACATATTGCAACTGATAAGCAAACAGATATGAAGCATAAACGCTTAAGTTGGTTAAGCGGTTTTTGTCAAGAAAGATGAAATACATAACAACAAAAAATATGCGAAATGCTACCATGATCGCAAAAGTTTTTGATTTGTCTATTAGAATATTCCGGTTTGGCGAAGGATTACGGAAAAAAATAAATTATGAATAAAAGTAACGTGTTATAGTGCTTTTAACATACATTTAAGGGAGACCAAACTGGTCGCCAGTGGCGGCTAGTACAAAATATTAGCTGTAGGAGCCTAAAACGCCGCAAGGTAATTTCAATATACATGCATATATAATTCCTACATGCATACAAAAATTGTTTAATAAAAGCAAAAACAGATTCAGTTGACCTAAAAATGTAAAGATTTCACTAATTTCAATAATTAGGTTTTACCCATCTTTCCAATACACTCCTTATACTACATGTGTCCATAAAGTAATGAGTTTTACTAAATGGAGTCACGTTCTGGTGAAGCATAATTGTTGTTTCGACATAACATGAACGTGAGCAATAAAAGTATTTATTTGGAGGAAAAGAGTTAAATCTATAGAAAATAGCACATTAAGGTTACTGTGCCTAAATCTGACGACCCATCAATGGGACAATTTTCTTTTACTTAAAATATTAATGCAAGAACCGTATATAAATGCTATTTAATGAAACACCCGAACTTCAGGAACAAAACGCGAAACATTTCTTTGCATTAAAACGTCTTCTTTAAAAATGTTTATCATAAAATACATATCATTCATTATTCATCGCCTTTATAACTCCTTAAATACGACAAATAATCCCGCAAATGGATCGAAATTTTGATTTTGAAACTTTGAAGATCAAATAACTGTATCAACGTCAAGGCCTTGAACGTCTATTTCATTTAGCTGAAGTGGAAGCTCGTTAAGAGAAGACAAGGTTTCAAATTAGAGTTGTAAAATATTCTATGCATTTTGGATGTGATTTTTTTCATAGATCTATTAGTGACGAACTGAATCCCTCAAATGCATAGATATTTTACGAGATTTATTGGAGTAAGTTTATGTGGTATTTTCATATATCATATTAGAACGATGTTTAACCTGTGTATTTTCATAGGATAGTACGTTGGCGGTCTGGACTACGAATTAACCAATATTGGCGACTTTTTCATTTTTAGGTATAAAACTTTCGTGACGAATGCAATATTCTTTCAATGTTCATGGAAACGATTTCAGAATACACTGCAAAATGATTATGAATAAATTAACATTTTATTTATGTGTTGCAAATGAAACCATATTACTTTTATTTGTCCTGTTTGTATAATGCACATTACAATTTATCAGTACTTTATTTAAATATGCCAATTAAAAAACTATACCACAACAAAAATAGAAAAAAAGAATTTATTACGTTGACTAACGTAATTTGTATGGAAAACCTTTAATTTTTTTAAACATACATATTTTTAAAAAATAATTCTGCTACTTATACAATAATATTTTACTAAAGATCTAAGATAAAAATATTTTTCATGTAAATTTAAAAGATGTGATTAATGTACGTATTTAAATTGATATTTCAGTTTATTTAATAATAAATTGCTCATAAATGATATTAAATATTAAAACCACTCACCATAAAAAATACAGAACAACTGATATTTGACATACATAATTTATACATAAATAATCATACTCAACTTTTATAACGAATACTTTCACAGATTAACTCTACTAATTGGATATTTTTATATTACAACATGTTATTTTTATGTTATAACATAAAAATATATTTAATGTAATATCATTCTATGTCATTATTGAATTCAAATACGTTCAATTTTAAAAATTAAAACATAGCTGTCCTAGATTATATTAAGGATGAGATCTTAGATTCATTAACACGATTCGATTTAAAAAATACAGAATAAACCGTAATACATTTATAAAGATACAAACAAATTTCTTAAAACAAGCAAAATGAATATGAGCAAGCATATGAGCAAGCAAATGAGATATAAAAATTCCAAATTAAAAATCAGATGACATATTATATTAAGGAGAAAAACAGATGCGTATTTCAAGTGAGAAAGAAAATGAAAACAATAATGTTACCAAATCTACAACATGAAAAGAAATTAAAGATTGAAAGAATGTTATACACAGGTGTATTGCCGTTGATAGTACAACATTTTAATATTTTTAGAACTTAATTATAAATTAATAAGTTAATTTTAAGTCATTTTTACGTTAGCCGGCCGTACGTGTTATATCGCTAAATATTCTTAATGGTTACAACTCTTTACGAGTTACGACAACAATGGAGTTAGTTATGCGCCTGAAAATATACATTTTGTAAATATCAAGCTTTATTTCAGTTCCTGAGTATCGTAAAATCTCTATAATAAAACCGTAAGTCATGTGACTGTCATCAACAATTCCGGAATGCCCGCTTCACGTTTTCATATGCCAGGCGGCCATTTTTATTCAAAATTATATTTTCGAATAAAACTTAATAAATGTTACATTTTTAGAAAGATCGTTCAAAATAAATTAATATTTGAGAGATGACTTACGTTCAATTATGTATATATTCTTCATAACTTCAGTTGAAATTAGCCTCGCAATTCAAATTCTCTATCCATGAAAGTAAACAAAAAAAAAAAAAAAAAAAAAAAAAAAAAAGATTCATTCGTCGTGAAGGTTTAAAATATTAAACCATTAAACCACGGAGATAATCGTTCGTAAAGTAAGTTTTCCGTGAAAGATTTTTTGGAGCGCTGCCTGGTGTCAAAAACATAATTCGTACCAGTGACACAATCAAAGTTTACCATAATTATGTGCTATACAACTCACCTTCATTCTTTATCTTTTCTTAGCTGAATGTAAACAAATACAACTCCTGTAATGATATTTAATGAATCAAATTTCGAAACAAATTGTCAGTTAATTTGGTATTTATGTATTATACGTGCAAGGAAGAGAGACCACTGAAAATGATTGTTAATCACCAATCATATTTACCATTATTAATGACCAATCGCTTTCAAAACAGTAATTTAATATACATTTACAAAATACATAACATCATTAAGTACTTTTGTGTTATTTGGGCGCAAATCTCGCCAATAGCATATTTAAAATCGCCAATACCAGCTTTTATTTTTCGCGTGTGCTAATTAGAAACGATACTTTGATTTTGAAATCAAATGTTCTGATGGAACAGCTGTCGTAGACGCACCGGGGCACTATATTAACTATAGAGTTGCAATATAGAGAGAAAAAACGGATTGCTGTAATTAGAATTATAGGCGGTAATGTTGGCGTGGCGTATTTACAAGTTACGGATCTTAATAGTCAGTAGACATTAAGCATAAATGCCAAAGTAAGGGAATTATGCAGTTATGAAAACTCCTGAACTATATCAAAATAGGAGAGCAGAGAAAAACACAGTCGAACAGAGATCGGCATCTAGAAGAAAGTTCGTGAATTTTAATGAGATTCTACGCCACGGGTCAAAAGTGCTGACAGCAAATATGGTTTAAAAGAAATGTGATTATCAAAACTGGCTTCCAAAAGTTCAATGTTTCACCAAACCATACTCGAAAATTACGTGTTATAATATGCACCCCGATTATGTCACATTATTCAAGACGTTTTAAATGAGAATAATGATAGATTTTCTACTCTCCCGTAATCAAGTCTACAGCCAAAGGTAGCGAGAAACAAACAAACAAACAAAAAAATATTGGCAACAATATGGTTCAGTGTAAATGTGGATATCATTAAAGACTTTCACAAAATAGACTTCAATGCACCAAATCGTATTAACTAAAATACGCCATTTGGCAATGGATCCAATTACGGAAAACTACTTAATATGTTTAAGAATCTCCTTATTAGCAAACATATTGCAACTGATAAGCAAACAGATATGAAGCATAAACGCTTAAGTTGGTTAAGCGGTTTTTGTCAAGAAAGATGAAATACATAACAACAAAAAATATGCGAAATGCTACCATGATCGCAAAAGTTTTTGATTTGTCTATTAGAATATTCCGGTTTGGCGAAGGATTACGGAAAAAAATAAATTATGAATAAAAGTAACGTGTTATAGTGCTTTTAACATACATTTAAGGGAGACCAAACTGGTCGCCAGTGGCGGCTAGTACAAAATATTAGCTGTAGGAGCCTAAAACGCCGCAAGGTAATTTCAATATACATGCATATATAATTCCTACATGCATACAAAAATTGTTTAATAAAAGCAAAAACAGATTCAGTTGACCTAAAAATGTAAAGATTTCACTAATTTCAATAATTAGGTTTTACCCATCTTTCCAATACACTCCTTATACTACATGTGTCCATAAAGTAATGAGTTTTACTAAATGGAGTCACGTTCTGGTGAAGCATAATTGTTGTTTCGACATAACATGAACGTGAGCAATAAAAGTATTTATTTGGAGGAAAAGAGTTAAATCTATAGAAAATAGCACATTAAGGTTACTGTGCCTAAATCTGACGACCCATCAATGGGACAATTTTCTTTTACTTAAAATATTAATGCAAGAACCGTATATAAATGCTATTTAATGAAACACCCGAACTTCAGGAACAAAACGCGAAACATTTCTTTGCATTAAAACGTCTTCTTTAAAAATGTTTATCATAAAATACATATCATTCATTATTCATCGCCTTTATAACTCCTTAAATACGACAAATAATCCCGCAAATGGATCGAAATTTTGATTTTGAAACTTTGAAGATCAAATAACTGTATCAACGTCAAGGCCTTGAACGTCTATTTCATTTAGCTGAAGTGGAAGCTCGTTAAGAGAAGACAAGGTTTCAAATTAGAGTTGTAAAATATTCTATGCATTTTGGATGTGATTTTTTTCATAGATCTATTAGTGACGAACTGAATCCCTCAAATGCATAGATATTTTACGAGATTTATTGGAGTAAGTTTATGTGGTATTTTCATATATCATATTAGAACGATGTTTAACCTGTGTATTTTCATAGGATAGTACGTTGGCGGTCTGGACTACGAATTAACCAATATTGGCGACTTTTTCATTTTTAGGTATAAAACTTTCGTGACGAATGCAATATTCTTTCAATGTTCATGGAAACGATTTCAGAATACACTGCAAAATGATTATGAATAAATTAACATTTTATTTATGTGTTGCAAATGAAACCATATTACTTTTATTTGTCCTGTTTGTATAATGCACATTACAATTTATCAGTACTTTATTTAAATATGCCAATTAAAAAACTATACCACAACAAAAATAGAAAAAAAGAATTTATTACGTTGACTAACGTAATTTGTATGGAAAACCTTTAATTTTTTTAAACATACATATTTTTAAAAAATAATTCTGCTACTTATACAATAATATTTTACTAAAGATCTAAGATAAAAATATTTTTCATGTAAATTTAAAAGATGTGATTAATGTACGTATTTAAATTGATATTTCAGTTTATTTAATAATAAATTGCTCATAAATGATATTAAATATTAAAACCACTCACCATAAAAAATACAGAACAACTGATATTTGACATACATAATTTATACATAAATAATCATACTCAACTTTTATAACGAATACTTTCACAGATTAACTCTACTAATTGGATATTTTTATATTACAACATGTTATTTTTATGTTATAACATAAAAATATATTTAATGTAATATCATTCTATGTCATTATTGAATTCAAATACGTTCAATTTTAAAAATTAAAACATAGCTGTCCTAGATTATATTAAGGATGAGATCTTAGATTCATTAACACGATTCGATTTAAAAAATACAGAATAAACCGTAATACATTTATAAAGATACAAACAAATTTCTTAAAACAAGCAAAATGAATATGAGCAAGCATATGAGCAAGCAAATGAGATATAAAAATTCCAAATTAAAAATCAGATGACATATTATATTAAGGAGAAAAACAGATGCGTATTTCAAGTGAGAAAGAAAATGAAAACAATAATGTTACCAAATCTACAACATGAAAAGAAATTAAAGATTGAAAGAATGTTATACACAGGTGTATTGCCGTTGATAGTACAACATTTTAATATTTTTAGAACTTAATTATAAATTAATAAGTTAATTTTAAGTCATTTTTACGTTAGCCGGCCGTACGTGTTATATCGCTAAATATTCTTAATGGTTACAACTCTTTACGAGTTACGACAACAATGGAGTTAGTTATGCGCCTGAAAATATACATTTTGTAAATATCAAGCTTTATTTCAGTTCCTGAGTATCGTAAAATCTCTATAATAAAACCGTAAGTCATGTGACTGTCATCAACAATTCCGGAATGCCCGCTTCACGTTTTCATATGCCAGGCGGCCATTTTTATTCAAAATTATATTTTCGAATAAAACTTAATAAATGTTACATTTTTAGAAAGATCGTTCAAAATAAATTAATATTTGAGAGATGACTTACGTTCAATTATGTATATATTCTTCATAACTTCAGTTGAAATTAGCCTCGCAATTCAAATTCTCTATCCATGAAAGTAAACAAAAAAAAAAAAAAAAAAAAAAAAAAAAAAAGATTCATTCGTCGTGAAGGTTTAAAATATTAAACCATTAAACCACGGAGATAATCGTTCGTAAAGTAAGTTTTCCGTGAAAGATTTTTTGGAGCGCTGCCTGGTGTCAAAAACATAATTCGTACCAGTGACACAATCAAAGTTTACCATAATTATGTGCTATACAACTCACCTTCATTCTTTATCTTTTCTTAGCTGAATGTAAACAAATACAACTCCTGTAATGATATTTAATGAATCAAATTTCGAAACAAATTGTCAGTTAATTTGGTATTTATGTATTATACGTGCAAGGAAGAGAGACCACTGAAAATGATTGTTAATCACCAATCATATTTACCATTATTAATGACCAATCGCTTTCAAAACAGTAATTTAATATACATTTACAAAATACATAACATCATTAAGTACTTTTGTGTTATTTGGGCGCAAATCTCGCCAATAGCATATTTAAAATCGCCAATACCAGCTTTTATTTTTCGCGTGTGCTAATTAGAAACGATACTTTGATTTTGAAATCAAATGTTCTGATGGAACAGCTGTCGTAGACGCACCGGGGCACTATATTAACTATAGAGTTGCAATATAGAGAGAAAAAACGGATTGCTGTAATTAGAATTATAGGCGGTAATGTTGGCGTGGCGTATTTACAAGTTACGGATCTTAATAGTCAGTAGACATTAAGCATAAATGCCAAAGTAAGGGAATTATGCAGTTATGAAAACTCCTGAACTATATCAAAATAGGAGAGCAGAGAAAAACACAGTCGAACAGAGATCGGCATCTAGAAGAAAGTTCGTGAATTTTAATGAGATTCTACGCCACGGGTCAAAAGTGCTGGCAGCAAATATGGTTTAAAAGAAATGTGATTATCAAAACTGGCTTCCAAAAGTTCAATGTTTCACCAAACCATACTCGAAAATTACGTGTTATAATATGCACCCCGATTATGTCACATTATTCAAGACGTTTTAAATGAGAATAATGATAGATTTTCTACTCTCCCGTAATCAAGTCTACAGCCAAAGGTAGCGAGAAACAAACAAACAAACAAAAAAATATTGGCAACAATATGGTTCAGTGTAAATGTGGATATCATTAAAGACTTTCACAAAATAGACTTCAATGCACCAAATCGTATTAACTAAAATACGCCATTTGGCAATGGATCCAATTACGGAAAACTACTTAATATGTTTAAGAATCTCCTTATTAGCAAACATATTGCAACTGATAAGCAAACAGATATGAAGCATAAACGCTTAAGTTGGTTAAGCGGTTTTTGTCAAGAAAGATGAAATACATAACAACAAAAAATATGCGAAATGCTACCATGATCGCAAAAGTTTTTGATTTGTCTATTAGAATATTCCGGTTTGGCGAAGGATTACGGAAAAAAATAAATTATGAATAAAAGTAACGTGTTATAGTGCTTTTAACATACATTTAAGGGAGACCAAACTGGTCGCCAGTGGCGGCTAGTACAAAATATTAGCTGTAGGAGCCTAAAACGCCGCAAGGTAATTTCAATATACATGCATATATAATTCCTACATGCATACAAAAATTGTTTAATAAAAGCAAAAACAGATTCAGTTGACCTAAAAATGTAAAGATTTCACTAATTTCAATAATTAGGTTTTACCCATCTTTCCAATACACTCCTTATACTACATGTGTCCATAAAGTAATGAGTTTTACTAAATGGAGTCACGTTCTGGTGAAGCATAATTGTTGTTTCGACATAACATGAACGTGAGCAATAAAAGTATTTATTTGGAGGAAAAGAGTTAAATCTATAGAAAATAGCACATTAAGGTTACTGTGCCTAAATCTGACGACCCATCAATGGGACAATTTTCTTTAAAACAATTAAACAAAATTAAAACATAGCTGTCCTAGATTATATTAAGGATGAGATCTTAGATTCATTAACACGATTCGATTTAAAAAATACAGAATAAACCGTAATACATTTATAAAGATACAAACAAATTTCTTAAAACAAGCAAAATGAACTAGGATACAACCTGTAAACTTGGGATAAGGATTCAGACCACTGCGTTATATCGATGACCACATGCACTGAGAAAAATGATACTTTCAAATCTGAGTAAATCGATGTTTTTATTTTATATGAAACTTTTTGTTTCAAGTATGACGACCCAAATGCTTTCAATTTTGAATTACCAGAAATACTCTGAATATTGAAACATGGACATACTCAAAAAACTGAGCACATAGAGTTCAGTTCATACTCATTTTTGAAACATGGATATACTCAAAAATGACAAGAATCAGTTCAAACTTATTTTTAAAACATGGAAATACTCAAAAATGAGCACATAGAAGTCAGTTCATACTCATTTTTGAAACATGGACATACTGAAATATGCGCAAAGAATGTTTTATTCTTGAGTGTGTGCATGTTTTCAGAAATGAGTATATACATGTTTCAAACTTGAGTAATTTTGATTGGGAGCCCTTTTGACTATGCGACATGCTCAGATTTGAGTATTTTTTGCTCAATATTGAAAATGTCGTTTTTAGAGTGTAGGTTTACCAAAACAGTATAAGTAAATAAATGCATTTTTGGAAGATGGTTGTCATAATTTTGTTGATTCAACATCGCCAAGCCCAAAAAAGTAGGTACACTGCATTGAAGCCTCTTTCGTACGAAAAACGCTGATTGGTTGAATCGGAGCCTAGACTCACGTCTTACGATCCAATGAAAATTCTGAGGTATGTGAAACATAGTGGATACCACAGGCTAGTCTGTTATCTACCAAAAATTGCCTTTCTTTAATTACATAGAGTAAATTGAGGTAAAAGTTTGGTTATTAAAACAACAAAATTTATATATTTTTTTAAAGTCAAATTGTCACATTATCCCAAAAAAGCCTAACAGGTTTTTGTGTTATTTTTGAAGAAAAAAATTATAGTCCTTATTATTTTATTTCTGAATCATGTTAAATTAAAAATATGAAATAATTTGTACAAACTTTTATATGGAATTTGTTTTGGATAATACATATTTTTCTACACAAAATATACAAACATATTTTTATGTCAGAAACTTTATGGATTATCAGCTAGTTCTAGTATTAAAGTATATTTTGGAAAAAAAGAGACTTTATCTTATTTTGCATTATCGGTGTATGTTAAAGAAAAAAAAATATGCACAAAATAAATTTAGTCATTTCAGCGAAAACGAAAAACTTTATTTCTCTATGTAACTGGCAAAAACTTTCATAAGCTGAGCATATTTGCTAAACAGCCGGAAGAAAAATGGCTTAACGAGTCGATTCTGCATTTTTTGTCTCGTCATAAGATAAAAAATACAGATCTAATTTTTGTCTGACAGCGTAAATTCTCCAGGCATTTGGTATTTAGTACAGGTAAAATATCGAGCTTGGTTAGGATTTCAATACTTTTCTATTAGAAGTTTCGATTTTTCATTTCTCGAATTACAGATATTTTATTTTCTGCTTCTTGCAATAAAACTAATTTATTTTTATTTTTCTAATCTCGAATTAGCCTTAATATTTATCTTCTATCATGGACTCACCTTAGATTAAAGATATAAATTAATTTAGAAAAATAATTACGATTGAAAATACTTTTATAATTCGCAATTAAAAAAAATATAATAAAAAAATCAGTGCAAGATTAAAAATAATAATAATAATGTAAAATGTTATTTAATTGCCAGAATTGTTATGGTTAATAATGTTTTTTCAATGTTTAAATTATGCACATTCGTTATACTGCAATTTAATCCAATATTTTATTATGCTGACATACATGATCTTCAAACATACATACATACATACATTTTTTTCTCTATATGTTTACACATTCATATATCTCCCAATACATGTATCTCACATAATTTCAAACGTCTTATAACTTACAGATATCTTATAATACGCATACAAATAGACACACAAAAATCTTTAAAACATACAGCAATGTAAATTTTTTTCTCAACAAACTAAAGTAATAGTAATTATTGAATATCTTTTCAAAATCCTGATTCAAAATAAAAAGTCTCTTGGGTTGATGTAAAAGTTGGCAGTAATTAATTTTTATTTGAATGGAATAGCACACGGAAATGAATCAGTATTATATTCTTCTTTAGAGTACATCAGTAATACATCAATGGTTTCTTTCGACAGGTGAGCTTTTATCATGTGGGTGTTTTGTCAAAAATGACAAGCCGTTTTTCAGATAATTGAAAGTAATAAGAAACTCTGCAGCTTAATAACTATATTATTCGTTTTCAATAAAACAGCGGTCGCTATCCTGTGGGAAATCACGGCCCTCTTTAATCATGATTGTATCTGCCACGATCTCTAACATTAAGTTTCTTTAAACAAAAATAAGCTAAAAAAAAAGATGACTTAGACACAGGTGACGTTAGGTAAATTTGACGTTGTAGGCGATAGCATAAACGGAACGGAAATGATGTATAACTTCTCCACTACCAAATATTAATGTAATATTATTTATCATTACTGAATTATTTCTGCTCTAAGTTGATTTTAGAGCAAGAATTTTAACATATTTGCATTTTTAAATTGAATTTGTATTTTTTGTATCGAATCATATCATTCTGAGATCAAAATTGCATTTCTTTCCGATTATCATTAATAAAACGGAAAAGAACGGTGGCTCACATATAATGTAGGTCCAAAAATGTGGACCTACACAGCGAAGAGGTTAAGGAATACTACTCATGGTATCAGTAATATTAGAACGCAGTATGTGTAAGACGAAGGATCTAAGTGCAATTGAGAGTGGGCAAATCCTTAGGACACAGCAAATGGGCCACTACATATCAGAAGTCGTGCAGTCAGTGGAATTAACACGCGCATATGTATGAAGGGTGTACGGCGAGTACGATTATTCCGGTAAAACCATTCCTGACTGGACCAACTGCAGTTGGACCAACAGCGTGTAGATAAGCAGTGTCATCGACGTCTAACTCGTATTTTAACAGCGGATAGGTGGTCACATTGGATCTGATCACCCGTCAAATTAACGCTGCTGCACAACACCGTTTAAGAAGCCACACCATTCAGAACCATCTCCTCTTTATGGGGTACAAAGGTCCCAAGAGGGTGTCTATGGTGACTGCACATAACAGGTCGCAATACTTAGCATGGGCGCAGTATCATCCCCGCTGGACCCCACGAAATATAAAAAAAGTATTCCTGGACTGATAAGTCAAGATTCACGTTGGTATATGCTAATGTCAGGGTTTGAGTACGGCACAAACAATATGAAGCGATAGATCCGTGTTGCCAGTAGAGTACTTTTAAAGCTGCTGGAGGTGGCATCGACGTATGTGGGCCGTTTGCGTGGATTGAAATGGGACTTGTGCTACGTTCGACATCGTCCGTCATAGGTTAACGTTACTGGGATATGCTTAGTGATCATGTGCTGCTGTTTGTTTGTATGCAACATCCAGCTGGGTACGTCGTCTATCAACCAGACAATGCACACTACAATGCAAATAGTTGAACAACACTCTACCGACGTTCAATTTGCTTCCCTGTCCAACGAGGTAAACTGACCTCAATCTTACGTAGCACATCTGGGATATCAGAGATATTCGAGTCTCTGGCCTACCACCAGCACATTTTCGTGAACTGTTGTCGTGATTGTTCAGAAGTAGTGGATCAGTCCGCTTCCCGAAAGCTTCCAATGTCTTCTTGAGTCCATGCCGTGACGAACTGGCGGCCTCATCAGGGAAAAAGGGGTGCTACATGATACTAGACAGGTATCTCTAATTCAACTGCCCTTCGGTGTACATTTGCAATAATTATCAGAGAACGTTCGTTTTATTAATATTTGTCAAGAGAACGTTATTTTATTACAATAAAATGCATATTTTTAATTTAACAAAATTATAAATACTTATTTAATTACAAGATAATTGTAAATGCTTATTGAATCAGAAAGAAGATCTTTAAACTTTGTTTCATTGTAGTAAAATATTAAAGTTAAAAAAATAATAATTGTTACAAAATAATTGTCACACATCTGTAAGTTTCACACATCTTTAGTCTGATATTTGTTGCTAGTTGTTTGAAATACATTTATTATTCAGGATTGTATTTTTGTTTTTATTTCGAACGCGTCAAAAAACACGTACTCCTCTATATAAAAAAAAGACAAATGTTTTTGAATGTCGGTAAATATAATATACGTCTGAGTTATCCACGACTCCTCCACGACTTAGCTTTTGAAACTAATATATTTTTGAGATTTAAAGACGCATTTATAAAAACAAAGTTTCTTTTACTAGCACAGATATTCGGAAACATTTCCGAGTATTTTTTTTTACAGTGTATTAGTCAGTGTTTTCAAACTGGAGTATCGGTTTATAGGATGCTATCGATTCTTAATTAAACATTTCCAGCTGCGTAACTGAATTTATTCACATGCAAGAGTAACAAAATAATAATAATTTTAATATTATTATTAATGCTGTTAATTTATCATGTTTGTCTATGAATCATTTTTGAGCATGAAGATGGTTACTTGAGAAGTACTGGTATCTAAAAACCTACATTCCAGTTTGAAAAAAATTATTAATATACGATAAAAACTGTTCGGAAAGCTTTCCAAAAATCTCTGTCAGCAAAAGAAAGTTTCAATAAATTCTGCTTTAAATCTCGAGATATATTCTTTTCTGAGGTTTCTAAAGATAAAGAGCGCTTTTCGGATTCGTAAGTAAGAGGTTATTGTTATTTTTCGTTTGTGGGTAGATTATATTTTCCTACATTAAAAAAATAGTTGTCTTTTTTACAGTGTACATGCCTTCGACGTTGTATATATTTTAAGAAATAGCTCCACAAATAAAAATGCATACAATTTGAAAAATATAAGGAGCAAAATATTTTATTTAAAAGTAAAGCAAATTACATAAAATGTAAATCTATATTTCTAGTGATATTTGTAAATATTAAGTTTAATGAATGATGAACTCATTTGTGATTGATTAAACTAAATGCAAATTAACTTAATAACATGAAAACAACTTATTGTTTTAATGTCATTTATTAAATCACTAGCAAGCTACGCCTGCTACGCTGGTCAATTTTTCATAACGAACTTTTAATCCAACAAAATATTGACATTTCATAATTCACTTTTATATTTTAACAGAATAATAAGGCTACTATAATTTGTGACTCGTGCTATAGCCAATATACACGCCAGGACACGTTGCCCTTATCATTATCTTTTTACGCATGAAGGTTTTGCTATGGTACTCCATTGTGAAATTTAGTAATTTTTCAAATTCAATATTTGAAAAATGGCGTAAACATTAGATTTGAAATTTATATCAAGAAAAATACAACTTTTTACCTTTCAAACGCAGTTTGCCTAACAATTTTCTGACAAATACTTTTCGAGCTACTATTTTTTTTCTGTAACATCAAATGTTTCATTTTCCGAGATTAATCTGTGGCAACAATTAGCGAAAAACACAGTCATCAGAAACGCATAGTTTTTTATTAAAGAGGCTGTTGGAGCAGGGGTTGTCACCATAAATTTGCCACCATCACTTTTGAAATCGGTTCGGTAGTTCTAGAGATTCCATAGAAATTGTAATTTAGAATGTTTTTAGAACGCTTTTCGCTCATTTCACCCTTTTAAATTTCGATTTTTTTTTAAATTTTATTCTTAGAGAGCATTTACATCTTATAAGTAACTACAATGCCAAATTTCAAATTTCTAGCTCCTTCAGTATAAACAAAATCGCAATTTTAGAACGTTTTTCGCTCCTGCACCCCCTTGGGGATAGTGGCACCCACAAAAAATATATCCTATGTTGGAGCAGGGGTTGTCACCATCAATTTGTCACCATCACTTTTGAAATCGGTTCGGTAGTTCCAGAGATTCCATAGAAATTGTAATTTAGAATGTTTTTAGAACGCTTTTCGCTCCTTTCACCCTTTTAAATTTCGAATTTTTTTTATTTTGTTCTTAGAGAGCATTTACATGTTATAAGTAACTACAACGCCAAATTTCACATTTCTAGCTGCTTCAGTATAGAAAAGATCGCAATTTTAGAAAGTTTTTCGCTCCTGCACCCCCCCCCCTGGGGTAGTGGCACCGACATAAAATATAGCCTATGTTGGAGCAGTGGTTGTCATCATCAATTTGTCCCCATCAGTTTTGAAATCGGTTTGGTAGTTCCAGAGATTACCCCCTACAAACAAACAAACAAACAAACAAACAAAAAAAACAATCTTTACTGCTTTATAATATTAGTATAGATATATCATGTCATTCAAACCAATGTTCATTCTTTGAGGAAATATAAAACGAAAGCTAATTAAATTAGGTCTATGATAGATAATTATAATTCTATGTTTCGGAAGCATTTTTTCTTTATTGTGCATAACTTCATAATTATATTCACAAATATGAATAATAATAAAATTTCAACATCTAACTAGTTAAATGAATATTAATCAGAATTGCTTTTACTGAAAAAGTTGAGGTAAATTAGGCAATAATGGAATACCTTTTCTGTAAAAATTGAACCAACACCTATAGTTTCGATACTGTAGGATGTAATAGGTTGTATTTTCAATTTCATTTAATTTCTCCCAATGTGCATTGGAATTGGCACAATAGCATTTAATTTTTCAGCAATGTATTGGGATGTTCAGAAAGTTCCTTCCGTGTGGGAAAACCAATTCACACCGGAAAATTCTGTACGTCAATTATTAGACATTACATATCGGAATTAATGTCTAATAATTAATTTATAGAATTTCCGGTACGAACCAATTTTCCTAAACGGAAAGAACTTTCCGTACAGCCCAATACACTGGAACAAAATCGGATCTTTAGCTTTTTCGTATTCATATGAAAAGCAAATGTATGTTCGTGAGTAACACTGGCGTCATATTGACGGTGGAAAGACGCGACCAATAAATTTCTTTTTACTGCAATTTTTTTAATTATAAACATTGCACAATTTCAATTTTTTTACTGTCGAATAAAAATGTTCTTTTATATGCAATTTCTTGAAACCTCTATCTCAAAACTCTATGTGTTGTTTTCTTTTGTAGTTTTTAAAATAATTTTCAAGCTTGATTACGAAATATTAATACGTAATCACTAAAACAATATACATAGCCCAGTATTGGTTTCCGGCAAATATTCTACAACGAAATAAAAATATCATCATTAAATAAATAAAATCTCCAACTATAACAAAGAAGGAAGTTTGTGTGTCAGTCAGTGTGTGTGTCTGTGTGTTTCTCCGTTGTGTTCTGAAGATACCGCTGCACGCAGAGCTACAAAATTTGGTGGGAAGGTACCTCTATGTATGTTGTTTTGCACCTTGAAGCCAGATTTTGGAATTTTGGAATTGATTTTTTTATTTAATTTTTAATGCGATGTTTAGTGTTTTTTCACGTTTCGCTGCGCTTTTTCCACATTAGTAACGAGAATCCGGTTCCAATTTTTTAGCACAATATAGTAAATTTTATCCTCTTTTCAATAAAGTTTTTGCGATATTTGTACAGCAATATTTGAATTTTTGGCGATTTTTTTTCTTTGACACTAAGAAATTTTGCCAGAATGCTTGATTAGTTTGGTGGTTGTGCTTCCTTTTCAGCCTCAGATACGTTCAGAATCGTCAGTTTTTTTTTCTCTTTTTAACTTGGAGGAATTTGTTAATTCTTTACAGATAAAAAAAAATCATGATTTTAAAAATGCGATTTTCAGTGTTTTTTTGGCGTTTTACTACGATTTGCCCACATTAGTAACCGGAATCCGGTTCCAATCTTTTAGCCCAATATATCTTTTTTATTTTATTTTCAATAAAGTTTATGCGAAATTCGTACAGCGATTTCTGATTTTTTGGCGAATTTTTTCCTGCAACACTAAGTAATTTTACCCAGAATGCTTGTTTGGTTCGGTGATTGCTTCCATTTCAGCCTCAGATACGCTCAGAATCGTCATTTTTTTTAAAACTCTTTTTGGCTTGGAGAAAGTTGATAATTCTTTACAGATAAAAAATTATAATTTTAAGTGCGGATTATTTATTATCCCGATTTTTTCTTAGACTTTTTCTTTTAATTTCATTTTTAATGCGTTTTTTAACTTCTTTTCATGTTTAGCAGCGTTTTTTGTTTCAAATGACGTCACAAATCGCCCACTACAAGTCAAACAACATTGGAAGGCAGTTGTCATTGGTAGTTGATAGAATTGTAGGTACCGCTGGAAGTCAACCGGGCAGTTGTAATATGCAGATGAAAAGGTCGTCAACTGAATGCAATTCGAACAAAGAGTTGTGAATTTTTGCGATTTGTTTTATGCAATTTTTAGAGTTTTCTCATGTATACGCCATTTATGTATTTTATTTCAGAAATTAACAACGGTAACTTACTGTTTTTGTATGTAAAAAAAAGTCATTTTGTTTCTGTTTAGAAAGTTAATATGTCCTAATTTTTTAACGTCGTTGGTTAAATTCTGTTGGTGTTGGTGGTGGTGGTGCGGGAGGGGGGAGTGTTCGGTTGTAGTTTAAATATCGCGTTAATGCTCTGATTGAAACTCCCTCTTTCCCACCCGCCTCCAAATTCAGAACTATTTAATTTTTAGTCCGATTCAAACGAAACCTTTTCTCAGGTCTCCAGATACTAGATAAACTTTGATATAATCTTTTCAGCCCTTGGTTACCACTATTTCGGAACATTAACCCCTTAATCATCGCGCCCGATAAGTGTATAGGCTACTTTTTAGGGTTTCGTTCATTTCACGAAACCCTATTACTCCCGCTTCGGTGTCTGTCCGTCACGGAGCCATTCTCAGAAACTATGTAACTCACAGAGTTGAAACTTTGCGTATATATAGCTGAATATAAGCTATAAAGCTCAAAATATTAAAATTTGAAAAAAATCCATTTATTTTAATAAATAGAGATAAAAAACCAAAATTCTAACAGCCTTTTCCTATTAAATTTAAACATGTTTCGTCATAGCAGTTGCCAAAAATTTTAAATCCCCAATGAAATTCTTTCTACAAAAATTAATTTTCGATTGAACGATTTCCACGTGAAAAATGGAAATGAAATAAAAAGTTTCACCAATTGAAAAAAAGATAAATATGAAATAAAATTGATTGACGTCATAGTGGTAATAAAACGGAAAATTTCTAAGATTTCTCAATAATACAAGGATTATGAGTATGTGTATGTACACAAAGCAGATTAATATCACGTCATTAGAGAATTAAAAAGAAAATATGACGCAATAATGAAAGTTTAACGAATTTTTCAAATGTTTGAGAATAATACAAAGCGAGTATCAATATGAGTAATAGAGAATAGTAAATATATGAGTTTTAGAAATATATTGAATCGTGATAAAAATTTGATTATGGAAATATTTGCGTATTTTAAAATTTTGAACATGTTTAATTTTGAAATTGTGTTTTTTTAAATATCGTTTAGTCCGCATGACAGATATTATTATGACAGAATATAATAGCGGGCTGGTTTAGATATTCGAAAAAAACGAAAAAATAGACCGGTAAATTTTTACTTTATTAAAAACATGACTTTTTATTTATTTATTTATTTTGCTAAATGAAATTTATTTGGATTTATTAAAGAAAGGATAAAGTGTTTTGAAAGGAATATTAAACGAAACCTTTTGAGCTATCTTCGATCACACTTACCCACTTTTTTTTAAATTCAGATTTCTTCATTTCCAACAATTTTTTTTAAGTAGAAAAATTCGGATTACTTAATGGCAGATAAAATAATGCGAGCATAAAACCAATTACACTATTTTAAACAACTGGTGGGAATCAAACAATCTGAATTTTAAAAAAGTAGCCTACACTGTCCGTGAATGTATCGGGTGATTAAGGGGTTAATGACTAGGGAGGGGTATTTTCTCGGGTTCTATGGGCCCAATTTCAATGAGAATTAGTTCAGTCAACTTAACACGAACTAATTAAGGTATAGATAACTAATTAAGATACAGATTTAACGCCACCTGTCGGTAGAAAATGGAACTAAAAAATTTTGCAGCGCGTGCACAGCACGCCTGCTATACGGTATCATTGGCAGAAGGGACACGTGCTGGAGTTTCGATTGGAAAGAGTTTTATTTAGAACTGAGTGCATCCGTAGCGGGGGGAAGTGAAACTAAACAATTTCGCATTTAAAATTTGTCCGATTTAAACAACTGGCCCTATTTGAACGACAATTGATTCATTCAACTTAACATGAACTAATTAAGATATAGATAACTAATTAAGATATAGATTTGGCACCTCTGGCGGTGGAAAGCGGAATTAAAATATTTTCTGAGCGTGCACAGAACGCCTTCTATACGTTGTCATAAGCAGCGGGGAGACGTGCCGGAGTTTCGTTCGGAAAGAAGTTTGTTTGGAACAGAGTGCATCGCTTGGAGGTGGACAATGCAACTAAAATATTTTGCATTTAATCTCGGTACGATTCGAACGCAATCTTTTCTCACATTCTTCGGAGGTCTCCCAGGTACTAAATAAACTTCGGTATAATTTTTTCAGCCCTTGGTTACCACCATTTATGAATATTAATATGCAGGGGGTGATTTATTTTCTCGTGTCCTGTGGGTCTGATTTCAACGGTAATAGGTTAACTCAACTTAACATGAACTAATTAAGATATAGCTAATTATTTAAGACATATATTTGGTACTCCCTGGCTTGGAATGTGGAACTAATAGATTTTTCGCGTATGCATGGCACTTCTTCTACACGGTGCCGTAAGCAACAGGAACGAGTGCCAAAGTTTCGTTCGGAAATAGGTTTATTTAAAACAGAATGCTCACCTGGTTGTAGAAACTGGAAATAAAAGATTTTGCAGCACGTGTCTAGCACGTCTGCTATACACGGTATCGTAGGCAGCAAGGACACGTGTGGGATAATTTGTTTAGACCAAAATGCATCCCCTGGCGGTGGAACTAACAGATTTTCCTGCGTGTGCGCCAAAAATGACTATTTTTATTGAAACCGCAAAGAAAGTTACTCATTGGATTATCCCAGAAAAAGAAAATATTTCATTTTCACTCATCCTCGAGTATTAAGAAAAGTATTGGATTATTTGAATCGAAACTCACAATTTTCTTCTGATTCCAAAAATGTAAATTTTGTGAAAATCAGACGGTAACTTTTTTTAAAAATTTTGACCAAAAACTGACCCGTTTTGAATCAAATTCTCCAGACATTTGAGGGGGTGGTATTAAATTTACTTCCGCTTCGGGTAAATCAGTCTGTTTAATTTCTGAAAGACAAAGAGTTACCAGAAGAAGGGTTTTGTGCAACGCTTTTTAGATTAATTTCGCGTTTCGTATTATTTTTTGACGGGACCGGGCAACGCCGGGCGGATTTGCTAGTAATATAAATAAAACACAAATTCTACATACATGTAATCGAAATGCGTGCTTAGACCACTGAAATTATCAGAATCAAAACTGCTGCGATAAATAGCGGAATATTTGGCGATTTCTTCGGCTATTATCTCTTCGCATGCGACTAATACAAAATTAGCGCTTTTACTATATTTCACAACTTTATTTGAATACATGATTGATATTTTCATGTAAAGTGCTTTTTGCTGCTGTTAGTGGTGAATCTAAAAATTATATTAAATAAAAAACATCTAAAGATGTAATTAATACTTAATGTGATAAAATATCACACAAAAAAAGTTTAAAATACCTTTTAATATAAAGATGACATGTTTCGTACACCGAAACGGAGACCTTTTTCAAAATCGAAGATGATAAATTATTCGCTATTTTCGCTTAAGTTTTTGAAAATGATAAACACAAAACACGAGACCACATGTATAATCAAAGCAGGTGCTTAAAATGGTTAAACTGTATATGTAAAAATTATTATTTTATTGGGTTGTTCGGAATAGTCTTTCCGTTTGGGAAAACCAATTCGAATCTGAAAATTCTGACAGTCAATTATTAGACAATAGATAGCAGATTTAATGTCTAATAACTAAGTGATAGAATTTTCCGGTACGAACCAACTTTCCTAAACGAAGAGAACTTTCCGAAAAACCCAATACTTATTGCTTTTTACTTACCCATCATTCGTAGTATAGGGTAAGTCTTGTAATCGTTCTGAAAATCGAAAAAAAATTTTTTGACGGATTTACACGTTTCAGACACTGGAGATTCCGAAAAACATATTTTTAGAAAAAAAAATTTGCCGTCCGTCTGTGTGTCTGGGTATCTGTAAACGCTCTATCTCCCGGAAAAATTGAGATAGAGACTTGAAATGTGGTATGTACTTAGTATGTAATAATGGGAAGAAGCTTATTGAATTTCAGTAACCTCGATTATCCGGAACTATTTTTTTCGACTCTCGAAATATTCGTTCTGATAAAAGGTATATAAACATTTTCGAAATTGTTTATTTTAAAGAGTGAATATAAAAGACAATACAAAAACATAAATTTTGCATAAAGCATGAAGTCGATCGGATAATCGGTTGCCGAGATATTTGTAATTCTTTTTTCCACACTCTTCGATTTTTCATGAACCTGTATTTCAACCAAATTTAAATTCAAAGGTATATTTTAATTGGAAATGAGACGCTTAATCAGATGCAGAAAACCGCTAGTTAATAGGATTATTATTTTTGGAGTTATAAAGATGTTTATTTTAAGCAATTCAGTAATCGAGCCTTAAAAGTTTATGACGTCATCAAGCCACGATTTTATTCGAATTGCAATGCATTTTATAAGTAGTTTACACATTTTTTATTTTAATATTTTATAATATGCATATCCATGATGGCTACGTATTACGGTGGCCCCTAACGACTAGTTTAATTTGCAAATCAATCCGTGCCAAATTTTAGGTAATTCAAAAGAAACTGATGCACATGTTCTCGTTTCGCAAAAATATTTCTATTGGTTTACTGATAGGAAATAAATTTTGATGGAAAAGTTATTTTGCTATTCTTGAAATCTATCTGAAAAAGCACTGTCCTAGGTAGTCTGGCCAAAGCTGTAGCTCTTTTGTCATATTTGATATCTTTGAAATGTTTTTTTTTTCTTATTTTAAATTAACTGTAATGTTCCATCTGTCGTGGTGAACGGGACTTCATAAAAACCGAAAAGTTGCTCAGGCTCTACTGGATCTATTTTTCTATGTACCATGTTTAAAATTTTATGAAAGGTTTTGCGATAAGGTCCTAATGTTGTGTTTCTCATTTTCAAAAACTTAGCGAAAATACTTTATTTATCATTTTCGATCTTGAAGAAGTCGTCGTTTGAGTGAACGAAACATGTCGTCTTTATATTAAAACGTCTTTAAGCCTTTTCGTGTAACGTTTTGTCACTTTAAGCATTAATTACATCTTTAGATTAACGTTAACAAGTGATTTTATTATATTATTTGTTAAAAACATCTATCACAATTTTCAATTAATGATATATTCTGTAACCTGGGAAGCCTGGATTGAATCTCCTATTGATGTTATAATTTCAAGCTCTAATGAGTTCAATGAGCTTTAATTAGAATTGCCCTTACTGATTGGTAATGTCTTAAATAATTAATAAGGGAAATTATTTTTTGTAAAAATTAAATAGGCATCTATAGTTTCTTTACTGTACAATTTAATACGTTGTGTTTTCAATATTATTGACTTTTCTTCAACATACATTTGCACAAAATCGGATCTTTAGCTTTTTGGTATAATATTTAAACAAGAATAAAAAACTATCAATTGTCAGATTTTGCATACTTACACTGTTTTCCATAAATAATGACTATGAGCAGTAGATCGCATTCAAGTATCATTACCCAATCGTCTGTTAACGAATTTAAAACTGTAGAAAAATCCTTTGACTGCTCGTACAATTTTTGTATTGTCATGGATTTTTTTCGATCAAATTTATTTCGTGAATGTGTTAAAAAGTAATAATTTGAGTATATCTTTGATAGAAAATGTTAAAGTTTCATTTTCTCTGAAGCTTTGGGATTTATTTTTATTATTATACTGGAAAAAAAAAAAACATAAAGATGCGGAAATTGTTATGGAAAAATACGGAAATTTCTTTTCTTTTTAGCGAAATTTTTTTTTTTAAAAATCCCAAAGCTTAAGAAAAAATAACAAACTACCGTAATTTCCGGTGTATAAGACGCGGCTAAAAAATTCTGTTACGAGCCAGAAATTTTATTTATTAAAAAAGGTCAAATAAGTTCCATTCGCAATTAGGTTATATTTTATTAAATAAACTTTCTGGTCGGAAACAGATTTATTTGAGCCGTGGCTTATACAACGGAAATTACGGTAGATTTTTAGCACTATTATCAGTCAACGATATTTTTAAAGTCATATTCGCTAATTTATTTTACAAGTATTAAAAATATATACAGGGTGATTAGAAAATGAGTATACATTTGAAAAAGTAATAATTCACGGAATAATGTAGGTAAAGAGGTAAAAATTGACACACATGCTTGGAATAACATGGGGTTTTATTGTAACCCCACAAAAAAAAGCTTTTAAAAAAAGGCCGACAGATGGCACTGAACAGCAAAACGTCAGTGACTCTGCCTGAGAAACGTGTATAAAAGGAGCTGTAATGAGAGAGAGAATCAGATGCAGCAGCAATCGCAGCATGTTGACGTTACCAGAGAAGTTAGTGAAGCTCTACTATCAAATTGGGGAATCTACCGCAATCGACCGACATCAATAGGCATGCTAAAAGACAACATCCAACGCCAATTTCTCACCATAACTACAGATATGCTGCACAGTGCTGTGCACAACATTGTCCCTCGGCTACAGCTATTGTCGCGGGATGACGGTGGACATGTTGAGCATTCGTTCTGAAGAACATCGTCTTTGCTTTGTCATAATTTGTTATGCTAATTATTGCTTTTCTTATCACACGAAGCGCCATCTATCGGCCATTTTTTGAACTTTTTTGTGGATACAATAAATCCCATGTCATTACAAGCATGTGTGCCAATTTTTACCTCTCTACCTACATTATTCCGTGAATTATTAATTTTTCAAATGTATACTCATTTTTTGATCACCCTGTATATATGAAATACATAAATTATTATCGTTCGAGTTTCTACTCAATGACAAGCAGTTTTTGTGTAACAGTGATTGACTTACAAACTTAAAAGTTTTAATTGATGTGAATTTGTATTTCTATATTGTTGGGAATGCTGAATTTGAATATGTAATCAAGTTATGCTCTTGTAATTGAATATTTTAGATTTTTAACAATTTTAATTGTAAATAACACCTTATAACAAAATTTAAATTATAATGGTCTTTTTATGAGTTTGAGTAATGTTTTTGTTATCTTTTTGCGTCAATTAGAATTAAAGTAATAGACTGTGTTAAAGTTTTGTATTCCATAAAAATGTTACATTGTAGTCAATTTGATTTTTCTTTTTCTTCAAAAGTTTTAATGGCACTCAATAAATTAAAAAAGCATTCCTTGCAATATTTTACAAACAACAAATTACAAATGAAGGAAAAATTATTTTTTTATTTTTATGAGTGAGGGGGGAAAAATGTAACCAATAAAACTGCTTTTAAGTAAAAATACTATGTATTTAAAAAGAAAAAGCACTTTCAGGCGTTTTAATACAAATGAAAATAGTTAATCCATAAATCATATTACAGATTAAAAATGTTTCAAACTTAAAAGCTTTTTGAAAAGATCTTAGCCATTCCATAGTTAATCTTCAATCACTTTTTAAAATATAGAAGTAGTTTTTTTTTTTTAAAAAGCAAATTGTTTGAGTGAAAATTATTGTAATTTTTAAAAAAATTGAAAAAGGACTTTTTGTTAATTATTGTTATAATTTGTAAAGTAATTTTTAATTTCTTCTTAAAATTACTTCTTTAAAGTGTGGAAATCCTTTAAGTTTTCCTGTTCATTTGTATACTACATTTAGCGTAATTTTTATGCGACACGCATTAAACAGATTCTGCATATATGGGATGATTTTTCAATTTCTCAAAATGTGGAGAGTGGGAACAGTTCTCCACTATAGGTGTAAATAAACAGTATTAAAAACAATATATAGCTAACAAACAGGACACTTCAGATTTTAGAGTTTTTGTCCAATAGCTGGTACGATACTCTGGAACTTCAGAAACATAAAGAACATGTTTGGAATCATATTTTTCAGCGAAGTTTTAATCACTAAGACAATTACGGGACCAACAACAAATTGAACTAATGGGTAAGTGTGATCGAAGATTGCTCAAGAGGTTTCGTTTAATATTCCTTTCAAAACACTTTATCCTTTCTTTAATAAATCCAAAATTATTTAATTTAGAAATTAAAAAAAAGTCCTGTTTTTTATAAAGTAAAAATTTACCGGTCTATTTTTCTCGTTTTTTCGAATATCTAAACCAGACCGATAGCGGGCGGAGCCCGCTATTATATTCTGTCATAATAATATCTGTCAGGTGGACTAAATGCGATATTTAAAAAAAATAATTTCAAAATTAAACATGTTGTACACATTCAAAATGTTAAAATATGCGAATATTTTCATAGTCGGGTTTTTATCGATTCAATACGTTCCTCAAACACTTATATTTACTATTCTCTATTACTCATATTGACACTCGGTTTGTATTATTCTGAAACATTTGAAAAATCCTTTAAACTTCCGATATGACGTCAGATTTTCTTTTTAATTCTCTAATGACGTGATATTAATCTGTTTTGTGTACATACACATACTCATACTCCTTGTATTATTGAGAAATTTTTCCGTTTTATTACCACTATGACGTCAATCAATTTTATTTCATATTAAACTTTTTTTTTTTCAAATGGTGAAACTTTTTATTTCATTTTCATTTTTCACGTGGAAATCGTCTGATAGAAAATTAATTATTGTAGAAAGAATTTCATCGTGGATTTTTAATTTTTGGCATCTGCTATAACGAAAAATATTTAAATTTAATAGGAAAAGGCTGTTAGAATTTTGGTTTTTTATCTCTATTTATTAAAATAATACGAATTTTTCAAATTTTAATATTTTGAGCTCTTCATAGCTAGTATTCAGGTATGTACACGAAGTTTCAAATCTGTAAGTTACATAGTTTTTAAGAATGGCTCTGTGACAGACAGACAACGGAACGGGAGTAATAGGGTTTAGTGAGATGAACGAAACCCTAATAAAAATGAATAATTTCTTACCTGTAACTGTAGCATATGACTATGTGTATCTTGCATAACATTTGTAGTCCTTTGTATAAGAATAGGATGTATACTGATGGAGATTCGCATGTGTTTTGATTAAACATGCACGGTTTTCAACCGACGTTAACGTCATTTTCAGAAAACTTGACAAAGTAAAGTAGCAACATATTAGAATTAGCAAATACATACATTAAATATTTTAGGAAATATGTGTATTTGTATGAAATATTTTTTAAATGTGAATGCCTTAAGGAAAACCTTTTTTTTTTTTGCATAATTTAGTAGTCAACTTTATAGGTCAACTAATAAACAAAATAGAATATTGTAAAAATTCAGAAAAAGATTGGTGATATAGAGATCTGAATTTCAGTTTCTTTCTAAAAGTAGTTGAATGATAAGGGATTTTCAATTTTAATAATTATTTTTTTTTGCTGGATTTGGCTCGTTCTGATGATCCTTTCAAGGAGAACTAAAGCATCAATAAAAAATTAAAATAAAAAAAATGAAAAATATCAATTTGTAAAAAAATCTCTTATCATTCAGCTACTTTTAGAAAGTAACTGAAATTTGGTTCGCTATATTGTCGATAATTTTCTAAATTTTCATGATTATCGACTGGCATTTTTATACGAGTTAACTTATATAGTTGACTACTAAATTATGCAAACAGAGTTTTGTTACCTTTAGCGCATGTACAGTGAGAAATTATTTTATATTTTTGTCCATTTTTCATCGAAAGTTTAATATTGTTATATTCTAATTGTAGCATGTTGACTAACTGTACTTTGTGAAGTTTTCTAAAAGAGGCGTGAAATTTGGATGAAAACACAAAATACGGACATTTCTCGAAACTTTTCAACAGTAAGCAATGAATATCAGCTCTGAAGTGGATAGACATAATACAGACGCTTCAAAACTAAGCTCAATTAAACAAACTATAGTGGAAATTTTTTTCCACAAAAATTGTTAAGTACAAAGCATTTAATTCAGCTCCCAATGCCCTTACCGTTCATTTTACTAGAACCTAAAAAATAAAAATAGAAGATAACCTATACTCTAAATGGAACGTCTAGAATCACTGTTATTATTTATTTCAAGTTTTGAAAGGTTCGCATTACGCAGTAGGTGAAGTCCCGACCCTGCGGCCCAAAGCTTATGTTTGGACGTGTCTATGCATCCAGGAATGGAGTTTTCCTCGACCTACCAGGCAAGTGAGAATTACCTATTTCTTCACCACTGCTGACGAATCCAGTAATAACGTTTGCAGGTGTTCTATGATCGCGAAGACGGCGGTAAAGCAAGAGTTGTCGGGGGAAGCTCGGCTGAAGGCCTAGGGTTCGGTTCTCTTTTGGGTATCCTGCTCCGAAGCTGTCAGGGACTCCAGTATCTCCCCAATTGTGAAGTTTTGGTGTCCGAAGAGTTCTAGGAATCAACGCAAATCGCAGCGAGTATTTGTCGCCAAACTATGGGTGCAGATGGTGATGCCCAGGTGGCGATATCCCTCTTGGCAGAAGGGCCCACCTGTGGGGTGTCCCGGGTAAACTGGGCAACCTCTGGTGGTTATCTCGCAAGGATTCTCAAGAACTTTGAATCTGTGATGAAGTACGTCTGCCTTTGGCGGCGTAACTTATTTTTAGCCAATCGGCGAAACACAGCCGCTTGCTATACCAAAAACCGCGATGCCGAATCTCTATTTCAGATCAGTCTTCACGTGGCGTAGTGAGCACGATGGAACTTGATTACCGTTAGACAAAATTCGTTAAGAATCCGGTGATTAAGGCTAACATTTCCCTACATATTCATAATAATTCGCCACACCACAGTATCCTAATTAGCATTTCATTGGAAAATAACAGTGACAAGCAGATTCCAAAGATACATATCTACTTTGCGAAACTTGAAGAGAGACAGAATAGATCTCTTATTCACGCACAAATTTTAGTGATTCAGGACAACACGATAGCACGCTAGATTACAAATAAATCACACGCCCACAAGAGTAAATTTATAAAAGAGTAGCCAAACGCTTCTGCTACAGTCTGAAACATTGTTCTAAAAAAGGAACGCTGAAAAATGTGGGGTTAAACATGTTATTTTTATTTCTGAAGTTCCAGAAATATTTGTCAACTATTTCTCTAGATTTTCAACAAAACGTCTAAAATCCAAAGTTTCCGGTCACATTTGACCACATAGTGCATTTTTAAAGCAAAATGTCCTATCTAAAAATTTGGGTCCTTCTTTTTCTTGTGATATAAAAACAACAGAAAGAAAAAAAGTGAATTATATATATTACTTTTAAATGCTAAAGGTGTAAAATTAACAACTATAATATAAATTAAAATAACTTTTATTAGTTGTTTTACATGTTTCGACTCTTCTGAGTCATTTTCAAAAACAAAATGAGAATATTCTAAAGCTGCACGGGCTTTGAAGTTATTATTTACATGTACTTTTTAAAAAAATTACCCACGTTATCTATTATTTTTTACTTGATTGTTTATTTTCATATCTTTGAGCATGGAGTAATTCTAGCCACAGTTTCGGTAAATTAAAAGATGCCGCATCGTTACATATTGTATTTTTGCGCGTGAGTATCTCTATGGTTTCTCTTATTATGGATGGATAGTGTAGACTGTAGGGCAATATTATTTTACTTTCATTGAAATTTATTTGGATGGTTTCTTCTTGATATAATCTTGCTAGGGCTGTAGTTTTTCTATTGTATTTAATATCAGCTATATGCTCTTTTTTCTGCAATTAAAAAAAAAACTACAGCCCTAGCAAGATTATATCAAGAAGAAACCATCCAAATAAATTTCAATGAAAGTAAAATAATATTTCCCTCCAGTCTACACTATCCATCCATAATAAGAGAAACCATAGAGATACTCACGCGCAAAAAGACAATATGTAACGATGCGGCATCTTTTAATTTACCGAAACTGTGGCTAGAATTACTCCATGCTCAAAGATATGAAAATAAACAATCAAATAAAAAATAATAGATAACGTGCGTAATTTTTTTTTTAAAAGTACATGTAAATAATAACTTCAAAGCCCGTGCAGCTTTAGAATATTCTCATTTTGTTTTTGAAAATGACTCAGAAGAGTCGAAACATGTAAAACAACTAATAAAAGTTATTTTAATTTATATTATAGTTGTTAATTTTACACCTTTAGCATTTAAAAGTAATATACTATTACAAGGTGTTATATTTTATTATATTGTGAATTATATATGTATATTATAAATTAAAAACATGTACATGAGTAACTCTGATGTTATATGAACGGTGACAACGAACTGAGGAATAAACTTTGCTTTTGCTGCAAGAATTTAAAAGGTACTAGCAAAAGCTCGCGTAATTCTTGAAAAATGCCAAGTGGTATTCGTTGGCCTATTTTCATTAGAGGAAATTTTACTGCCACAGATAATTCAGAAATTACTAATTAAGCCACACTAATTATGCAAATTTCTGTAATGGCTGTATCTCAGAAATTGCGATTTAAAAATTTTTCTTGTTCCTGCTCACATTAAAATTTCAAAAATTTTAAAAACTGTTCTATGGATGCACTTGTGTCTCTAACGTAACAGCGATGTAAAATGTCAAGTTTCTATCTCTAACAATTTCAGATAAATCATTGTTTAGAAGGTTTTTAGAACTTTTTCAGCTTATTTCACTTTTTTTAATTTCGTTTTTTTTTTTTTTTTTTTTTTTTTTTTTTTTTTTTTTTTTTTTATAGAAACAGTGTTTAGCGAGCACTGAAATCTTAAAAATAGTCACCATGCCAAATATTAACTTCCTATACCAGAAGCATCACTAAAATTGCAATTTTGGAATGCTTTTTGCTTCTGCACCTTTTTTAAATTTCGAATTTTCAAAAAACTGTTCTGTGGAAGCATTTAAGCATAAAAAATAGCAGGCATGTTACATTTTAAGTTTCGATCACTAACAATTTAGAAAAAAGATAATTTATAACGTTTTTCGCTCAGTTTACACCTTTACCCAGCGTCTTCCTTTTAAAAGATACAACTTTACTAAATTTCCAGGTTCTAACCCGAATAAATCCAATTAAATCATAATGTAGAACGTTTTTAGACCATTTTCCGCTCATTTCAGCCTGTTAAATATCGATTTTTTTAGAAACCGCTCTTAGCGAGCATTTGAATTTTAAGAGTAACCACCATACCAAAAACGAAGCTTCTATACAGCTGTATTGCATAAATTGCAATTCTAGTAAGTTTTTTTTTGCTCCTGTCCTTTTACATTTCGCATTTTTAGTAAATTGTTCTGGGTGATCATTTACGTGAGTAACAGCCAGGCGAAATTTTCATTTTCTAGCCTTAATAGTTTGAAATAAATCATAATTTAGAACGTTTTTAGACTTCAAATCTCTAATCTGTTCAGTATAATAAAAATTGCAATTTTAGAACGTTCTTTTGCTCTTGCAATCCCCTGAGAGTAGTGGCTCTGACACAAAATATAACCTGCGTTAGAGCACAGACTGTCAGTATAAATTTGTGAGCATTACGTTTGAAATCTGTTCGGTACTTTCAAAGATTCCATATAAATTGTAATTTAGAATGTTTTTAGAACACATTTAAGTATAAAATAAATCGAAATTTCAGAACGTTTTTCGCTTTTGCACACCCCTGTGGTAGTGGCACCTATATAAATTATAGCCTATGTTGGAGCAAGGACTGTCCCCATCAATTTGCTACTATAACTTTTGAAAAGGGTTCGGTAGTTCCAGAGATTCCACAGAAATTGTAATTAAAAATGTTTTTAGAACACATTTAACTCATTTCACCCTTTTAAATTTCGAACTTTTTAGAAACTGTTCATAAAGAGCATTTACATCTTATATGTAATTACCATGCCAAATTTTAAGTTACTAATTCTTTCAGTATAAAAAAAAATCGAAATTTTAGAACGTTTTTCGCTATTGCACCCCCCCTGTGGTAGTGGCACCTATATAAAGTATAGCCTATGTTGGAGCAAGGACTGTCACCATCAATTTGCCACCATCACTTTTGAAAATTGTTCTGCAGTTCCAGAGATTCCATAGAAATTGTAATTTCGAATGTTTTTTTAGAACGCTTTTCGCTCATTTACCAATTTAAATTTCGATTTTTTTTTTATAATTTGTTCTTAGAGAGCATTTACATCTTCTATGTAACTACCATGCCAAATTGCATGTTTCTACCTCCTTCAGTATTAAAAAAATCAAAATTTTATAACGTTTTTCGCTTCTGTACCCCCTTTGTGGTAGTGGTACCGACATAAAACATAGCCTATGCTACAGCAGGGATTGTCACCATTAATTTGCCGCCATCACTTTTGAAATCGCTCCGGTAGTTCCAGGGATTATCCCCAACAAACAAACAGACAAACAAACAAAAAAAACAATCGTTATTTCTGTATAATATTAGGATAGATAAACACTGGCACGCATTCAATTTTTACACCGTCGAATAGAAATGAAACGTACTTATGCAATTTTTTTGAAAACTGTAACTTCATTTACCTTTTTTCTTTGGGGGGGGGGGGGGGGTTAAATATTTTTCATGCATGAGAATTTTTAAATCTGCGTACAATCCAGTCACTGAAAATTTACCCACTTGGACTAATTTTTTTAAAAATAAATCCGTATATGCTTGTTTTTGTGTAATATTCCGCGACTAAATTGCCAAAGGAAATTAAACTTTCACAAATAATTATATACATAAATAAATCACGAATTTAACGGATATTTAATCGAATTGTGCGTTTAAACACTGATATAATCAGAATGACATAGATGACATACTATACACTATAATACACTAAATAAAGAAATGTTTCGCGATTGACCACTGACATGCGGCTAATTCGAAAATACTAAAAATGCTTTTAGGTAGATTTCGTAAGAAATACTACCTATTACATTCTCACCTAAGTTGGAAATTTTGAAAAATTTTTGCAGATACACGTCGATCATGACTCCCAGAACCCAAAACCACCCCCAGTTCAAAACTTTATCTATCTATCTATCTATCTATCTATCTATCTATCTATGTCACTTTTTTCTGACCACGATAACTGGAAAAATTCTGCATTAATCTTTTACAAACTGATACATAAAATCAAGGGGCATAAAATCTCGGTCAAGTTCGTTAATGGGCAAAATCGAACCAGGGGGGGGAAATGGGGGGGCTTTTTGTGAAAACAGAAAATCCTCCATAATTTCTTAATTATTATACGTATCGAATTCGTTTAACGTTATTATTACTTCTAGGAAAAGGGCCGAAAATTTATGTATGACAGATTTTTGATATAATTAAAAATGGCCCCAAGGGGGGGGGGGGGGAAGGGGGGTTTTTAGAAGAAAAAAATCATAGCTTCGTCAATTCACAAGATATCAAATCCGCGTAAATTTATTATTAATCCTTTTAATATTATCTAAAACTTTTGTATTGACAAGTTTTTTATAGGACCAACCGTTATAGCAAAAAAAAAAAAATTAAAAACAAAAAAATCCCTGCCGGCTCCGTCTGCAAACAAGTTATTTTTCGAAGTAGGCGGGTCCAACTCCCGTATCTTTTCGACACTGATACATAAAATCAAGGGGCATAAAATCTCGGTCAAGTTCGTTAATGAACAAAATCGAACCAGGAGGGGGGGGGGGGAGGTTTTTTTGTGAAAACAGAAAAAACCCATAATTTTTTAATTATGATACGTATCGAATCCGTTTTAAGTTATTATTACTTCTAGGAGAAGGGCCGAAAATTTATGTATGGCAGATTTTTGATATAGTTAAAAATTGCCTTAAGGGGGGGGGAGGGGGGTTTTAGAAGAAAAAAATTCATAACTTCGTCAATTCCCAAGATTTCAAATCCGCTTAAATTTGTTATAAATCCTCTTAATATTATCTAAAACTTTTATATTAACAAGTTTTTATAGGACCAACCGTTATAGTAAAAAAAAAAAAATCCCTGCCGGCTCCGCCTGCAAACAAGTTATTTTTCGAAATAGGCGGTTCCAACTCCCGCATCTTTTCGAAATTGATACATAAAATCAAGGGGCATAAAATCTCGGTCAAGTTCGTTAATGGGCAAAATCGAACCAAGGGGGGGATGGGGGGGAGAGCTTTTTGCGAAAACAGAAAAAAAAACATAATTTCTTAATTATGATACGTATCGAATCCGTTTAAAGTTATTATTACTTCTAGGAGAAGGGCCGAAAATTTATGTATGACAGATTTTTGATATAATTAAAAATTGGGTTAAGAGGGGGGGGGGGGAAGGGGGTTTAGAAGAAAAAAATTCATAACTTCGCCAATTCTCAAGATTTCAAATCCGCTTAAATTTATTATTAATCCTCTTAATATTATCTAAAACTTTTACATTGACAAGTTTTTTATAGGACCAACCGTTATAGCAAAAAAAAATTAAAAACAAAAAAATCCCTGCCGGCTCCGCCTGCAAACAAGTTATTTTTCGAAGTAGGCGGTTCCAACTCCCGCATCTTTTCGAAATTGATACATAAAATCAAGGGGCATAAAATCTCGGTCAAGTTCGTTAATGGGCAAAATCGAACCTAGGGGGGGGGGGGGGACGATGGGGGGCTTTTTGCGAAAACAGAAAAAAACCCATAATTTCTTAATTATGATACGTATCGAATCCGTTTGAAGTTATTATTACTTCTAGGAGAAGGGCCAAAAATTTATGTATGACAGATTTTTGATATAATTAAAAATTGGGTTAAGGGGGGGGGAAGGGGGTTTAGAAGAAAAAAATTCATAACTTCGCCAATTCTCAAGATTTCAAATCCGCTTAAATTTATTATTAATTCTCTTAATATTATCTAAAACTTTTATATTGACAAGTTTTTTATAGGACCAACCGTTATAGCAAAAAAAAAAATCCCTGCCGGCTCCGCCTGCAAACAAGTTAGGTTTCGAAGTAGGCGGTTCCAACTGCCGCATCATCGTAAAAAGGTAATTTTTTCGCAATTCCCGACAAACAGGAGCCCCACGGTCTGCGTCTTCGAAATCTACCTGTGCCTGTAGGCCGAGCCGTCAGGGATTTTTTTTTGGTATAGATGTTCGACAATCTAACAAAATATACTAATTGCAAAATAAGCTATTACTGTTTTAAATAAAAAAAGATTTTCACCTATGTTCTGTTTACCGGGAAGTATATCAACCATGTTTGATATGGATTGTCTGGTGATATATAAAAAACATATGGCGTTTCTGTTTCTACATGTGTAATATAAAACTGAATGAGTATCAACTTTGAGAGATGAATATGAATACAATGTTTTTATCGAAAAAATATGTAGTCACATAAGAATATATTTATTTTACCTAAAACTAACTTTTCCTGAAAATGAGAAGGTCTTCCTTGACCTAGTATAAACATTAATATCGTTATCGAAGCTCATCATATTTTTAAAACGTAAACTTGTATTGAGTCTTTTTCTAGTGATCAAATTTCGAGAAATCTTTTTATATAAAAGCACCTATATAACTGTTATCTTCAAGGTGTATATAGAGCCTTACTGTGTTTATAGTCTTGCACACATTTTGACAATGAGCAATTCTCTGGGAAAGTATCTGCCAATTTTGAGCTTTTGGAAAGTTAAGTTCTCCCTATGATGTTGTTGTTAACACAGACTTTTTCCATAAGATTGTATGGTGTAGTCCGAGAAATTGAATGAAGATGATTCTTAGATTAATCTGGCTTTCTGTTTTGGAATATCATTTAGTCTTTTAAGCTGCTGTATCTGTATAGAAAACACAATAATATTTTGCTTGCAAGATTTTGTTCACCTGTTTATTCACTCCACACATATAAAATTTCTAGGACATTAAAACAATGAAGAATCGTTTAAACGAACTGTTTAGTAAGAATGGAAGAAAACTAACGTAGACCACGGTTATATTGACCTATGTTTAACGATGAATTACTAATCTCATATTAACGATATTTTTGTACTTACAGAAGAAGTTTTTAAAATGTAGAATACCTGTAATTGATGCTGATCTTGTTTATAGTCTTGTAAGTATGAAAGAAGTGACATCTCAACATAAAACTTAAATTTCTAACTTATTACCAAATTAAAGAACTGACAAAAATAAATATCTTAAAAAGACTAGTTCATATCTTTAATACGATTGTTTTTGTCGTCTAATGAAATTTTGTTCTTTTTCGCGTCACAGTTTCTATTCACCACATCCTATGGTTTAAATATTCAGTGAATGGTTTTGGATAGATTCTAGATTTACAAAACTGGAATATGTTTAGTAAAGAGTCTTATAATCATAAATTGAATGCAAAGGGATATTGGACATTTAAGTTGCTTCTAGTAAGTACAGTCTTGAAAATGGGTGCTTCAAAATAAGCATATTGTACTTCTCTTGAGAATTTTCTTGGATAATAATAACTTCTAATATTTAAGTTTCAGTTTTGAAAAATGTGGGTGAAACGAAATTTACATAAGCATTTTTATGTCTACAATTTGACAATTTTTTTGGAATTATATATAAGGGTCAATAAACTTAATATAGCCATATAAACAGCGGGTCCTGTTTCATCAATTCCTGTTTTTAAAGGTTTATAATAGCAATAGTTCTTCATTATACTTCTTTACTTTTTAATCTTTTAACAATGCTAGGTCAAACATTTTACCAGTTCTTGATTAAACAGACACAGTATCATAGTTCAACCGCAGTAGCAAATTTTGCAACAGGATTTCACCATCTTACGTTTGCAGCTACTACAACGCAAAAATAGTTAAACATAGCAGCAAATTTGCATAAATATACCGCCAAAACAGATTTTTAATTTTTTATCATAAACAATGAATATTTTACACGTTAATTCAAAGCATAGAATAAATTTCATTCACGAAAAATGGATAGTAAACTTAGGTTTGAAAAAGGGAAGAAAAAAATCACATGTAAGTTACAAAGACATAGTCAATTGAAAATGTTAAAAATGTACACAATTCATATTATTTATGTATAAACCTTTTTAAATAAAATTTAAAAAGTATTTTTTAATGTTAGCCATTCTATCTTAGATAAAAAGCAAACAAGAAAGACATTTGTGTGCCACGCAGGGATTATGAAACACTTTCTAACACTTCTAGAATCCTATAACGAAATTTCACTATAAAACGGTAACAGAAGATTTCTAACTAAAATAGTTAGAAAACGCATAACACAGTTGAACTTTAATTTCAGCAATTAGCGACTATATTCGATAAAAATTTCGAATTATTTTGAGCAACTTAGTGTACGATTTTTCGATTTGTATAAACAGTATATGGTTTGTTACAATTTTAACTATAAAACGTATAACATATTTGAAAAACTATTTTCAGCATGTACCGCCAGTAAAAGGTACCTTGAAATTGTTCGTGCAGCTCTGTATATGATTTACACATTTTTATTAATATTTTCTAAAGTTTTGATTCGATTTTGATAAAATTTGAAATGTCTCGACAAAATTCTGCAAAGATAATATATCTGAAATTTCAAAAAAATCGGTTGGGTAGTTTTTGCGTTGTTATATGCGGACAGACGGACAGAGGGACAGACAGACCGACGGACAGACGGACAGACAGACAGACGGACGGACCAGACGACAACAATAGGTGCTACGTATTTATATAATTACGAACGCACCTAAAAACGGAATATATTGCCGCCTATGAATGGTTATTGCCGGAAATGGTATTTTACTCGTGTTATGCGTTTTCTATTTTTATTAAATTTTACTTTCATTAGTAGTATACAGGGTGATTATAATTAAAGTCCAACATTCTAAATGCAGTAAAAAAGGAACCACTGATCAGAATGACTTTAAATTTGAACTGAATATACTGGAATAAGGGAGAAACGGTATGGCTAAAAAAGAAAAAGTTCCAAAGTGTATAAATATATAGTGCATAACGAAAGTGAATTCGGCTACAAGTAACATATTTAACTGAAATACGACGGCTTTGGCATGAGTTTCACAGCAAACGGACCGTACTGTTTAATGTGTTTCGGTTGTTTGACGGAAAAAATGACTTCCAAATCAGTCCACATAGTTGCGGTACTGTTAGTGGAAAGCCCATCCACCACGGCAAGGTCGTACCACATTGGATGGGAAAAATCGGTTTTTAATTGTCTTTAGGCCGAAAACCGCATAAAAAGAACATAATGATTCGGATTTTAATAGCATATGAGTGTTTATTATTTTGCATAGTATGCCGCTTACAGCGCCACCTATTGATATACTTTTGAACTTTTTTTTCTTGTGCCAACCGTTTCCTCTTTCTTCCAGTATATTCAGTTGAATTTTGAAGTCATTCTGACCAGTGTTTCTTTTTTTTGCAACATTTTGAAAGTGGGACTTTAATTATAATCACCCTGTATACCACTAATGAAAGTAAAATTTAATAAAAATAGAAAACGCATAACACGAGTAAAATACCATTTCCGGCAATAACCATTCATAGACGGCAATATATTCCGTTTTTAGGTGCGTTCGTAATTATATAAATAAGTAGCACCTATTGTCGTCGTCTGGTCCGTCCGTCTGTCCATCCGACTGTCTGTCTGTCCGTCTGTCCGTCTGTCTGTCTGTTCGTCCGTCCGCATATAACAACGCAAAAACTACCCAACCAATTTTTTTGAAATTTCAGATATATTATCTTTGCAGAATTTTGTCGAGACATTTCAAATTTTATCAAAATCGAATCAAAACTTTAGAAAATATTAATAAAAATATTTATCAAGAAATTTGAAAAAAAAATATCGGTGCTTTTTTGTTATAGGAGATTCCGAGGTTTAATCGTCAAGCGACCGAGAAACTCATTTTATGACAGAAATTAATCTGCAGACGATATAATTCATTTCACAGAATTAAAAATCATCAAGATCTGAATATTTATATAACTAGCTACAGTACGAACGCACCTCGTTTGTTACGTTTGACGTACAATTTCCAACTTGTTTGTATAGACATTTTATTTATGTTCCACAAGAATATCTTAGTATACTACATGCTTTTAAAATGCATCACAATTAAAAAACACATTTAAGCCATTCACACTCACAGACAGTGCCGCTTACGAATTTTTTTTGAGCATCCTTGCATATGAGCGATAGCGTTTATTCACACCACGTGATGTACTAAAATTTTGTTAAGCTTAAAACATTACCACATCTGAAAACGTACTTCCAACAATTACCGCCCATAGTACTGCAACTGATTTTTTTTGTTTCCTTATAAATGAACAAATAAATGTCATCCATTTCTTATTCTACTGTAAGCTCCTTGTAATTTTCCTCGACAATGCACATCAATTTCATTATGTTTGAAATAGTAAAAAATCTTTGCTTATATCTTAAATCTTTGCACTGCAAATGATTTTTCCCTACAGGTCATAATGTAAAATAATTCAATTAAAATATGAAACCATTAAAATGGATCACAATTTGTGTAATTACTAAAATAGGTGTAAAAGTAAAAAGGTTCTAAAACATTAAAAACATTTTAAGATGTTAAAAACATTCATCGGAGTCACGAGCGCTTTCGACCAAAACCTGGCCATTATCAAAGGGTGGATATGAGAAAAAATTCTGTAACCTCCGGAATGCAAGCTGTTTAAATAGTAGAAGGCGAAATCACTTATGGAGAAGGGGGATGGACTAGTCTAAAGAGCGAGGGGGGTTATCCCAACCCAAATGTTCCATCAACACCAAGTAGATTATACCAGATTTTTGGCACATTGTATGATAACATATCATTACAGGATTTCCCACCACTTGTCAGGATTTCCACTGACTCCCTTACTATACATGTAGTATAGTCGTTCATTTGCGCGATAATCTTTACTTTACTGAACTATATATCAATTTCTGTTTTTAAATTTAACCGAGAAAGTGCAGTAGATGGTTTTCTTTTTGCTATGTCTGACTTATGCTCCCTTATGCAGTCTTGTAATTTCCTAGTTGTCATACCTATGTATGTAAATACTTCATTTTTATTTTTACATTTAAATGGGATGATATAAATTCCTGCTTTTTCATGCATATTTATGGGGTCAATTTTTCTGTGTACTAGATTTTGTAATTTTGTAATTCATTAATTCTTTTGTATTTTCCTATAAATTTATAAAAATTCTATGCACTCCATATTCTGCAGAATCATTGTTATATTGCACCTCAATAATACATATAAATTTCATAATGTGTAAAAAAAGTGTAGCTTTATTAAAATATATTGGGAACGATTTCGCCGCATAGATCAGAATGTAACAAAATTCGTTTGTGTTAAATGAACTATAAATACTAACAACTCCATTTTCAATAGGGAATGGTGTTTTATGGTAAGTTTCAATAAGAAATATCAATCTCATATTAATCAAAGAATTTTTACGCGAGTTAGAGTACTCACAGACAGATAGATAGACAGACGAACAGACAAACTGAAGTCATACACGCTTTTGTGGGGAAGTGCTATGTGGGAAAGTGCTAATAATAAGTGTAAATAAAATATGCAGTAAAAACAGTTTTTTTAATGGATTGTTTTCGATTTAGTTTTTTAATTCTGTGTTGGAAAATACTATTATGATTATGCACATGCTCCAAAACCTTCAGCCATAATAGCGTAAAATTTTTCTTATTTTCAATGTGTTTTTATATTTTCTCAAATTAAAATATGTAATTTAAGAATAAATAGCTTATTTTCTCATTTATTTAGAAAATTTTTCAGCATCTTGTGCATTTGTATCATTAAAATCTGTTTCAATGCAACATATATTAACGTTGAATAAGATTTGAATGTATAGAAACATTCTTATTGATAAATACAGTTGGAATATTATCTTCATGCATGTTCCTTTAATATATGGTCCACATATATCATCGTTCTATACATAGCAAATATCTTCAGGTGCTGTTTGCTTTAAGCGTTTGGTAATATTGCGAAATGAATAGACGATTATAATTTTGTTTAAAACATTACGCCAAAGATACTTTATAAACATAACTAAAATTTCGTTTCATAACTTATGCTGCAACGTATAGATTGATTATAAAAAAGTGTTTCAAGACTAATTAGGTGCCATTTTAATACACAAGAAAATCTATCTCTATCAACATAAAATCAATCACGATATTTTATAACTCGTTGCATGGCGCAGTTGCTTATCGCTTAACCCAATCGTTGAAAAAACATCGTCTCATTTACGGTGGAAAAATATCGATCATATAAAGAATTGTTGAACACATTATTATGTTGTGGATTATGTTTATGGGAGATTTATTATTAATCATTATTACTTTCATTAAAAAAACAAACATCGGTTGTTATATGTGTTGTACATACTGGATATATGTCTCTATGCTAAATGAGAACCCATTAGAAAATCATCGGCCTTTTTCCAATCAGCATGCCGCCAATTTTCCGGCTTATTGCTAAAAACCTGTGCAGTTTTAGGCTAATTAGGAAATCATCAGCTGCTTGTCAAAATAGACTAGTATTATCCATGCTTCTGGCAATAAGGCCAAAGTAGTGAATGTTTCTGCATAATTTTAATATAAAACATAGGCTCAGGAACTTAACATGCTTAAAAATGTGTAAGAAAACTATGTTACTCACAGATTTAATTAACGCGACTGAGTGTCTAAGATTAGTGAATACTTGATTTTTATTTTAACCTCTTGAGTCCTGGGTACCCGAATGGGTACCTAGATTCTTTTGCTCATAAAAACTAAAATGATTGATATTTTTACATTTTAACTTCACTTCTATAAAGTTGAATGCTTTTGCTTTTAAAATGAAACTTATAAATGGCAGCACCGATTACGATTTTTTTTATAAAATAAATGTTATTTTAACCTGAGTTTGCAAAATGCTTTCGAAAGAGTGCATCCAAGAAAGTAGGTAATTTTCACAATTCTTTAACTTAAAAACTTTATAATAAAAAAAAATAAGAATTTGCAGATTATTAACTTATTGATAATTAAATTGATATTTTGGGGGAGGGGGGGCTAGTAATTATATGTTCATATTTGTGAACCTCAATTACAAGCCACCTAAAACAATAGATTTCAAAAAAATATATTTTTTTCCATGATGTCATTTTGTTTGTTTAAAAGCAAAGAATGAGTATTTGTGCTATTGTTTTAACTTCGGGTCTTAAGAGGTTAAGACTATATTTTTCGAAAACAACCCTTGCAAACGTATATATAAAATCTACAGATGAGGTAGATTCTTAATGTTTTCAAAGAATTACGTAGATAAGATGGGTTACTGAATAAAGATGATTGCAAAAACATAGGAAACTGTTTTATTGACAACTTTTATTTATACGACTGGTTGGTAATTAAGAATTATAAACGATTTTTATTTGTGTTATAGGTAAAATATGCACCCTCCAGACCGTAATGATGTAAGAAAAATCTGAAACCAAGATAGATTGCTGGTTTGTTCCTACAGCATTGGGTAGAAGTGACATATTGCTGATTGAAAAAAAATATATAAAATATATCTAAGATAACTGACTGCCATATCAGCAAAATTTGTACGCGCTGAATAATAAATTAATATTTATAAATACTATTTTTTATTTTAAGAGTAAATTTTGAGACTTCCTGCTTACACATATAGAAATAAAATTGCACATAAGGCATAATTTTATTTATTGTTTTCAGTTTAGAAACATTTTATAGTATTTCTGCAATTGTTGGTATGTTTTTATATTTTCCACGATTGGATTTCATTTCTTTTCTATGGAGTGATGTACAAAATATATTTTTGTAAATGAAAATATTACTATGAGCCCACCCATATTAAAAAAAATTATGGGTGCATTCCGAGCGTAATTTTTTTTATAAGTACGCTACAGACTTAAATTTTAAAGCAATCTTTAATCTTAGATACTCAAGAGCAGCGTTTCTTAAACTGTGGTCCGCGGACCACTGGGGGTCCGTGAACTTACAGTCAGGGGTCCTCAAGCCCAGTGTTGAATTCAGACTTTTTTCTGCTAGAGGATTTTTTGAAGTTCTGGGAAAGAAGGATTTGCAGGTCTAAAATTTCTATTCTAGATCTTTAATAAGAATAAGGCCGAGATATTTTAATGCGTCGTAAATTACACCCTCCCCCCCCCCCCCCCCCCACACACACATGCACTCGAAAGTAAACATTTTTACCGAATATTTGTTTTCTCCTCTTTAAATCAGTGTTAAGAAGAGGATCACAGACTTGTGTGAAAATATTGAAAACCACCTGATGGAGCGTGTAAAATTTGTCATTTTTAGCACTTTCCAACCTAGTTGAAAAGAGCTTATGACTTCGGTTTGTCTGGCCGTATGGCCGGATGGCCGTCTTTCCGTGCTCTAACTCCCGTAAATATGCTCGGATTGCTCTGCAATTTTTATATGTTATTGTCGTTATCTATAGCATGTGCCCTATTTCAACGGAAGTGTGTAGCACTTGTAGTTTTTTTACATGGACATTCAAAAGATTTCCGTTACATTGCGGTCTATGGGGAAAAATTATTTGCGGTTTATTTAAATAATGTTTCACTATTTTAAACGCATTGAAATTTATATATATCACTAAGGTGCATTAGAAGAAGCTTAATATGGAATAGGGTGTGCATACCACTTATAGTTACTATACAGGGACATTCAAAAGAATTCCGTTACATTACGTCTATGGAGAAAAATCGTCTGCGGTTTATTTAAATAATGTTTCACTATTTTAAACGCATTGAAATTTATATATATTACTAAGGTACATTACAAGAGGCTTACTACAGAATAGTGTGGGTACAGCAGTCATCGTTCATTTACAGGGACACACAAAAGAATTCTCTACTGTCTGTTATAACAATAATTCCTGGAAGTGCGTTTTAAGTTGCTAAATGCGATTTTAAATTGAACTCACTTTTTGTCTATTACTGGGTGTGTATAAATTCTGTATTTCATATACAGGGCAGCACAAAAGTTCGAGAACACATTTCCGTTTATTGACAGAAACTCCAGAAGGAGAATTTTAAACTGTGCTACGCGTTTCCTAACTAAACTAAAATTTATCATCCTATATAGTATATATACAAATCTATAGATCATATACAGGGTTGAATAAAAGTACTCGGATACTTTTCCGAATATTGTATCTGTTCGAAATTCCTGAAATTATGTTTTTAAATATGTTATGCGTTTTCCAAATTGTTTACTTAGATGTTATCTTTTAGCTTATTAAACGGTATGTTTTGTAAAATTATTTTGGAAGCGTTGGAAAGTGCTACATAATCTATGCTTGGCGCATGATTTTTCTTTCTTGTTTGGAAATAGATAAGAGTTCAGATATTTCCAGTAATGTTTGTATTCACTGTGACTTGCTGGTTGCCAAAAAAATGCCTGCAGATTTGAAGACGTCATTCAACGAAGTTGTTTCAGTAATAAATTATATCAATGTTTATCCATTCAATTCTATACTTTTTAAGATTTTGTGTGAAGAAGTGAGAGTCAACACAAACAACTACTTTTGCATAGAGAAATTAGGTGTCTGTCACGTGGAAAAGTCTTAAATCGCTTTTTTGCAATGCGTAAGTGAGTAAAACTCCTAATTTTATTTGAAAGATCGTTTCAATGATTTGCCCTGATTTATCAAATTGGCGTACACATATTTTTAATTTTCTCAGTAAGCTGTACTTAAGCTTACAGAACAAGTCGATACACATTTCCAAAATCCACTGCAAAGTAGAAACAAAAATAAAAATATATATTTGATTGCAAATCGACATGAAAATCATATTTTTGAATCATTTGTAACGTCAGTCGGTATTTTACAAACCTGTGGCGATACAATTTGTTCACCTGGAGCACTTGAAAGTAACTATCCGAATTTATTTTCCTCCCTCAAAGTAAGAAAATGAGTGGATGAGAGATCCACTTTATTTCTAAGAAGTTAGTGCCGACAAACCCTGACTTTCTAGAACAGAAACAACTTACAGGATTAGCATGCGATGGCTCCATGAAAATTGACTTACAAGAGAATAGCCTTCTTAAGCAATTATTCTTTTCTTCTGCACCACATATTTGTGTGAAAAGACGATATCCACCCTTATGCACATGCAAAACACATGCAGAAATCAACTGAATGTCGAAGCAGAATTTTTATAGATTTATGCAGATTTTAAATTGCGGATACATGTTTCAAACATTGAAACAGGTATTGTACATCTAGTACCAAACAAGCAGTTGCATCCTTTTCCTAACAAATAGAAGCATGTATATTTAAACTGTCTTAAAATATATGTTATAATTATTTTACTTATTAATGCAGCTGTTTATTTTTTCAACGCTGTAAACTAAACATAGAATATACGTAATGAAAAAATATAAGATGCATGCATTAAAAGAACTTCTTATCTGATATTAAGAAAAATATTGTTGGGGGTCCCCGAAATGCATATTACATCAAAGGGGGTCTGCGGGATCAAAAAGTGTAAGAACCACTGCTCAAGAGCATTAATCATTTGCCAATAGGACAGTTTTCTTATACATTTGTTATGATTATTTTCAATCAGAAATCCATCTTCTCTACATAATGCTAAGAAAACTATAAATATAATCATCTACAGATTTTATTACTGCAGCAATTTTCTTATATATTTTTTACAGTTATTTTCTCTTATAGACACATTTTCTCTACGTAAAGCTGGTAAAACATTAAAAATTTTGCTTATTATGCACATTTCATTAATACAGATTTTATTTAATATTTTATAAATAAATATTTTCATTCAGCAACCCATCTTCTCTACGTAATGCTGGGAAAACATTAAAAATCTGGTTCATCTGCAAACTTCATTGATACTGATTTTCCCTTATGTATTATTCATTATTATTTTCACTCAACAACCCATATTTTCTACGTAAAGATTTGAAAACATTACAAATCTGCCTCATCTGCAGATTTTATTAATACAAAAAAAAAATTCTAGTTTATATTTTATATTCTTTAATATTTCGTTATAATCATTTTGATTCCGCAACACATCATCTCAATATAATACTGGAATAACATTAAAAATATGCCTCATCGGCTTATTTTCTTGATATAAAAATATGCTCTTATAGAAGGAAGTGATTAATAACTTAAGACACACAGTCGCGCTTTTCAATTGAATGTGAAACTAAAACAACTACGATGTAAAGCTTTCTAGATGCCAATGGATCAATCGACGAACAATTTTTTGTTCTATAGATTAAACTGATTCATGAAGCATGAATATGTAAGAATATGCTTGTATTTTTTATGTAAAAATATTTACTTTTAAAAAATATTTTAACCAAGTTTTTATTTTTTATTTTTTACCATCTATTCAAATTAAACACACGTTTTGTTTTCGATTTTAAAGAAAGAATGGCATGAATAAAGAAAGAGTAATAGCTATTTTATTCCCATTTTATATTTTTTACCCTCAACAATGGACTAATTTAGCTTCCACCACTGGTAAAATGTCATAAAAGATTTCATAATAATAATAATAATAATAATACCCGGAAACTAATCTAAATTTCAAATTTTGCAGATAGTTTATATAGCGTTCTTGGATCCTTATGAATAATTGGTATTCTATTTATCTGGTGTAGATGTGAAATAAAAACGTATTAACAGATTTTAATTTAATAAATATCTGCTGAAAAGATATAACTGCCTCTTTTTTGCTAGAAATATCATCCAATCCTTATAAATGAGTAGTAACATTTTTAATACTTTAGTAATACAGTATATGGCCAATGATGACCGGTCAATTGCGATTTTAGACGTTTTGTTAAATATCTGGAAAGATAGATGAGGAATTATCCTGAAACTTCAGGAGTGTAAACAACATGATAGACGTCATATATTTCCGCGAAGATTTTTTCCCGAAACCCCATTAGAGACCATCAACAAATTGAAAAAAAACAAATATCTTTTGGATAACTCTGTAAAAACTAATATCGCAAAAGCGTTGAAACGGTAGCACATGCTTAGAAGGCTTCTTTTAATAAACCATGCTCATTTTTATGAGGATATAACGTATACTCGTGGAGAAATTAAGGTTTTTATAAAAACAATCCCAAATTTCACCAAGTGTTTTGCTTATAATATCCAGAGTTCTTAATATAAAAGAATGTTCTTTTCAGGAACGATGACACAAACATTATATATAATACCCTGCAATCAGAATTAAAAAATAATAAATATTGGATAAAAAATGAGCAGGATTACTAAATATTGTTTAACTGCGCATGCGTCAATTCAATCAAATTATACTGTGCATAATATATTAGCTAAATGTATGTACCAACTTTTGTGAAAGTCTCAAAAACATAGCTTGAAAATTCTGATAGTAATCGTCGATAGAATAAGCTCGAAATTCGCTGTTCCCAAAAGGAAACAAAAAGATGAGGGGTTGTATCCAAATATACTAGCTTATGAAAGTTGACATAATAAGAATGAAGTGTCTCTCATTGTATATTTGATACAACCCCTCATCTTTTTGCTTCCTTTTGGGAACAGCGAATTTCGAGCTTATTCTATCGACGATTACTATCAGAATTTTCAAGCTATGTTTTTGAGACTTCCACAAAAGTTGGTCCATACATATAGCTAATATATTATGCACAGTATAATTTGATTGAATTGGCGCATGCGCAGTGAAAAAATATTTAGTAAACCTACTCATTTTTCATCCAATATTTATTATTTTGTAATTCTGATTGTAGGATATTATATATAAGTTGTGTGTCATCTTTCCTGAAAATAACATTCTTTTATATTAAGAACCCTGAATATTATAAGCAAAACACTTGGTGAAATTTGGGATTGTTTTTATAAAAACCTTAATTTCTCCACGAGTATACATGCTATCCTCATAAAAATGAACATAGTTTATTAAAAGAAGCCTCCTAAGCATGTGCTACCGTTTCAACACTTTTGCGATATTACTTTTTACAGTGTTATGCAAAAAATAATCGTTTTTCTGCAATTTATTGACGGCCCCCTATGGGATTTCGTGAAAAAATCTTTGCTGAAATACATGACGTCAACTATGCCTGAAGTTTCAGGATAATTCCTTATGTATTTTTCTAGATATTTAACAAAACGTCTAAAATCACATGTGACCGGCCATCATTGGCCATATGGTGTATTACCTATTTTTTGTGAATACCTGGTACCCATTCTTTCAATACATACAATAATAATCTTCCTTTTGGGACATTAGTTTTGAATCATATAGCTGTCTGTCAAAAGAAATAATCAAAATCTGCAATAATTACACAGTTTTCATAAACATTTTTAATAATTAATTGAATGTATTTAAGTGGTTCATTGGATGTTTTTTATATTTTTAATATTTAAAAAAAGTTACATATTTTTTTGTAAACACAAAAAATTATAATTTTGTCTTTAGAAATAATCATTCTTTTAAACTACATTTACCTCAAAATGAAGCATTTATAATTCCCAAAGAAACTGTTAAAAGATACATAAAAAAAAATCATTTTAAAGCTCTTTGATGTTGTTTTTGTCTATTCTCCAGTTACGTGAAAGATTAATGAGCATTGTGACACAGAAAAAACATTTTAAGAACATTTCGTAAACTTCACGTTTTATAAGTTACTTTCAGCAAAGAAATTTGTCACAATTACTCAAGACCTGTAATCTATCACAGTCCTTTAGCACTTTTTTATATGGATACGACATATGCTTAATTGTTAATATATGACGTATATGGGGCATTATTTAAATTTATTTTACTTGATGTAGCGTATATAGAGTAGGTTTTATCCACTTAAAAGTTTTTGAATAGTTTTTAATCTTAAAAGTGTTTTTAAGTTTAAGATAAACAGTTCATCCGTTTTCTTCAAAGAAGAAAAAACAAGAAAATGTATAATTGTTGAAGTTGTCTACATTAATTTTTAATAACAGTGCATTTAGATTATTTCAATGAGTTGTGTAAAATAAATGCATATGATTCCGTTAAAGGTGCAATAAAAAAACTTTTGATGCTCTGGTGTTGTTTTTGTCAATTATTTTCTCCAATTCAAAGGAAAATTAATGAATACAGTTGCACAGAAAAATATGTCAGAGGACATTATTGTTTTGACGTAAAGCTACACGTTTTCTCAAGATCTATAATACGTCACTGCTTTTAAAGCTTATTTGTTTGCGAATATTCATATGTGTTTCCTGTTGCGTGATACATATACAGCATAATTCAAATTTATTTTATTTCATATAGTGTAACTTTGTCTTACCAGTCTGGAGGTTTTTGAATTTTTTATTAAACTAAAAATCTTTTTAAAATTAGGATTAAAAGTTCACCCATTTTCTGCAATGGGAATAATCAATAAAAATCTTATACATGTTGAAGTTAAATACATCCAGTTTTAATAAACGTGCTACTTCATATATATATATATATTACTTTCAGCAAAAAAAATTCTCACACTTATTAAAACCATTACTTTTAAAGTTAGCACTTAAAATTTTATCTGTAATAGACATGTCCCCATCGTTATGTATAATAAAAAGTCTTTGAGACAAAATTTTAACATTTCCGTATCAATATTTAACACATGCATAGTTATACCTATACATCATTAACCAACATAATTCAAAAGTGTTTGTGACTTCTGTTTCTCTGCATGCATTCTGATTGACCGTGCTCTAACTCTCGACCATATATTTCGATTGTCATGTAATTTTTATATGTTATTGAGGTGTACAATATCGTTTTCAGTATTAAAAATAAAACATTTAACAATTATAGTTCGTTTATGGGAATCACGCAAAAAAATTCCGTTACATTATGGTTTTCTCGGAAAAATATTTGCAAGGCATTTTCATGATGTTATACTACTCCAAGAAAAGAAAAAAAGATGTATATCACTGCGGTGAATTACAACATCCTTTTTTTGGAGTATACCCTTACGAAAATAGTTCATAGAGCTGAATAGAACTGTATATAATTCTATACAAGTTCTATAGAATAGCCATTCTAATAGAATACTATTTCTATAGAGTTTTGAAGAGATCTATAAAATATTTTTTCTGAAGAAAAAGTTTCTATAGCATTCTTAGAAATTCTGTAGAATTTTTTTTTATAGAACACTTTTTCTACAGAGTACTATAAACCTTATAGAATTAAGTTCTATAGACTAATGATTCTATAGATTTGTTTTTTGTTTTTATAAAAATAAAATATTTTTTGGTCTTTTAAAATTTATGTGTGTATTAATTTATTTATAACTATACATTAAAATAAAAAAAATAATAATCAATGTTGTAATACATCAGTTTAATATATAATAGCACTCTATAGATATAATATGAATATATATATATATAATTTAATTCAATTCTAATTCATTGTGATTCAGTTGTCAATGTAATAATATATCAGTCGAACTACTGAATTAAATCATGATTAATTAATTAATTTATAATTCAATAATTTGTTGGTTAATTTTATAATAATTTATTAATTTGTTGTTATATATATAAAACCATCCATCTAATTTAATAAACTTTATTCACTTTAATAGTATTGTAATTTTTATTCAAATATTTTAATCTGAAGTATAAATATTTAAATAATTGTTTCAGTTTTAACAAATAATAATTTGATAGAATTTTAAATATTTTTTACAAAACTATATATGATTCGGAATGCAAATCAGAAAATAAATAAAGTTTAAATAGTGTAATAAGAGTTTTGTTATTGTCAATGTTTGTATCATACTGAAAGTATTGGTTCTTCGTACGATCACTGAAGTCAAGCAGCATCGAGTGGGGACCTACTTGGGAGGGTGACCACCTGGATTCTATCTATATAAAATTAATTATATACATATTTTTATAGAAGCTCTATATTTTATACATAGATTTTTTTATAGAAGCTCTATAAACATTTCTATTGAACTTCTACAGATATTTCTACAGCTTTAGGTTAAACAAGCTTATAGAAAAACGGCCCATAATTCTATAGGATTCTATAATGCATTTTCTATAAGTATTATTTATAGAATTCTATAAGAAATTTCTGTAAGGGTAGAATAACAAAATTTATAATTCGCTTTCAGGAACGTACAAAGGAAATGGATTACATTATGGTGTTTCAGGGAAAATTGTTCTCGGTGTATTTTATTAGTGTCCCGGTACTTCAAACATAATGAAATTGATACGGATCAATGAGACGTAGTATAACAATATGCTTTCTACACAGTAGTGAGTGATAGATTTTTAAGGAGTGATTTCGATAACTTAATAAAGATTGTTTATCGTTCAGTTACAGAGGTACAAAAAACATTTTTGGTTACAGGACTGACTATGAGCTATAAATGCTGGAAGTGTGTTTTCAGGTCTGGTATGCATTTGTAATTTATCTTTAGCGTATTGCGTGGTGCCTGTAAAATGTATATTTCATACACAGGGCTGCACGAAATAATTCAAACACGTTACCAGATATGTTCGACAATTGCTGAAAATAGATTTTTATTTCATTTTGTGTTCTTTAAAATTTTTATGTAGATATTTCATTTTATTGAATGAAATAAATGAAAAAAACTATATCATGTTCCCGTCAGAAAGTGTTTCACTATCTATGCCTGATACCTAATTTTTTGTTTTTATTTATTTTTATTTCTAGTCACATTAAAGTCAATTACGTTTTCGTAATCTGAAAAAAGAACATAAAATGTTTAACACAAAAAAAATAAAAATATCTATTTGTAGTTTTTTTTTTATTGCTCACATAAATCATCTTTTAAAGTTTATTATTTCTTTAGGCAAGATTTTATTTATTTACTCAAGTTAAGCTCTTATGTCATGCATATTTTGTTTGCCGATATGCTTAATGTAGATGACCCGTCAATCAGAAATAATACAGTAAAACCTGTACTTATTAGTGACAAAGAATCCTATGAAAATCATCGTTAAAATCGTGGTTATATTTAAATAGAGGACCACATTAAATAAGTCATAGCTGCATAAATGTTGGTTATTAACATTTGAAAATTTTAATTACCGATATTACGTAATCATTTATGTCTTTTAAAGTATTTTATACATTTTAATTAAAAAAAATATTTTAGCGACAACTGCTTTGCTTTTTCGTTAAATCCGTGTGATATGAATTTTTCAACTTTTTCAAAAACATTTTATTTGTATTCATCGGCATCAAATACGCCCAGAATGTACGTGGAAAAAGCATTTTCGGATGCTCAGTTAGTTCAACTGATAAACAATAGGGAGGGGAAAAATGACGTCTCTGCTTATTGAGATGATGATTAGAAAGTTTCAAATTCCTAACAATTATCTTTTAATAAAGAAAAGAGTAAAACATGAAAACATTCCCATAAAAATGATTCATTAAAAATTTAATACTGAAATATGTGTTTGATGAAAATAAATATACAAAAACTTTAAAAAACTTTAAAACCCTACACTGTAAAAAAAAAAAAAAAATTGCAGTAAAATTACGGGCAGAGGCCGGCAGCAGAGATTCCAGTCATACCCCGTAAAAGAAAAAAAAATCCATGCCCATCATTTTGTGCAGCCCGTAATTTTCCGGGGAAAAGTAATATAGCATTATAATGCACAGGATATAATGCACTTTAAAACGCAATAACACTTTGCTTACTGCTCCGTAGCACGTAGCACGTTAGATAATGATCACAGAATCGCTGTTTTGGCGGGTTAAAATTTTCGATACACAAGTAAAATGAAGGGTTACACCCTAGCGGAGGACAATGTATGGGGTCGTACCGTATTTTTGCTAACATATGGGCTAGAGCTGTAAGAATATGTGGATTGCTCTTAATTTTCTAAGTGTCTAAGGGATAAGACCGTTTATTTAGTGGATCAGACCGTATTTCATCAAATAAGGCTGTTGCCCGTGAAAATTGAAGGGCAAACGCTCATAAACTTACAGTTTTTTCTGAGAGTGTAGATGTTAATAGTACAAAACTCTCTCCGAGCGCTTTCGGCTGCAATCCGAGCCATTATCAAGAATTGTTGTCAAAGTATTGAGTGAAAAAGTGTTTAGACCAGGATTCGAACAAGGAACCTCTTGTCTTAAACTGACAATGATTTGCCAATGAGCTATCTTGGACGAATCTGATGGATCTAATTCACTTAGCTAACCTTATTGATCATGGCATCTGGTCTGTTATTTGAAACAGCTCAACAGAATAAATCGCAGGTAATGTTGAATAATTCTGTTAAAAATTAGAATAATTGTGTAAAAAATTGATCCAGTGTATTTACGTATACAGCGTTTACTGGACTTACATTACCTGAGATTTATTATGTTGAGCTGTTTCAAATGGCAGAACAGATGCCATGATTAATAAGAAGTTAGATTGGTGAATTAGGGGCCACCAGATTCGTCTAGGATAGCTCAATTGGCAGAGCATTGGAAGTTTGAGACAAGAGGTCCCTGGTTCAAATCTTGGCTAACTAAGTTGTATAACTAGTAAAAAATTAATATAATGTTAATAAATCCTGAACATAATTACGTCTGATTCTGACATTAAATAAATAGCAAACATTTATTTAAACGTATGTGTAAACAACATATTAAAATTTATACTGAGTAGACGTTTCGGAATTTACAAAAGTAGCCCTACTCAGCGCAAATAACTGTTATTCTCTACTGATGTTGTACAGAAGGAGTTCACGCTTTATTGAAACTATTTTCCGAGTTACCTTCGACGAATAAATGCCCTCGAATAACTTATTTGCGACAATTTGACTCTATTTGAACACCCGAACTCTTGGCTATAACGCTAAGTTAATTTTTTCCCACGCCTCTTGAGCGGCTTTCCAGTCTTTTCAATGTTTGTGGGTGACGTCTTCCTACCACTTGCTTTAGCAAATACCTAGCTACTGCTAAATAGACATTTGTTGTGCCACTGGATAAAACGTGACTTTGTTTAAGTGGCTGTAACTGAAACGGTGCATTTCTTTATCAGTCAATAGAAGAATAAAATAACAAACTGTGTTCCTGATTATAAAGCAATGTTTCCTAAAAGATTCACTATTACTGCTGGATCTTGTTTTGAAGGTAAAATAAAACTCATTCAAGCAAAACTAAAATAAATTCACTCTATTATCGGACAAATAGTTTATAAACCATTTTTGAAGAATAAATTCCAATTTTAGATGGAAAATCAATAAAATAGAGCTTAATGTAGACAAAGCCTGCAGGCACACTTCGAAATTAACTGCTGCATCGTTTAACCAAAAAAAATTACAAATGGGATAAATAGTATAATGGTGCTATCACACGTAATCTCATATCATAGTCAATATCAGATATTTCATCCGAAACACGTTTTTCAAGAGGAAAAAGCTCGAAATCGCCCCGTTTGATAGATTGCCTCTCGTAATTTCTTTAAGATCTAACTGACAGTAGTTTCTATCCTCTACGATAGATGTCAGCTCGAAATCCACCAATCAGAGCTCTCTAAATATATCAAGATGGCTACCGTCAGTGAGTCAACATGTTTGTTTAGCGTGGTCGCAAATATTGAAACCAAAAATACAGAAGAATAAAGGAAAAAGCAATATCTTTAGTAACACAGGGACCAATTATACACGATAAGATCTTTAAAAATGTGCAGTTATTTTGAAATTAAAGAATTACATATGCGTCGAATGTCTCTTTGGAGTTCGTTATTAAACACTCCCGATAAGAACTTTATTTACTAATTTAAAGTCATTTATTGCGATTATTTTATTTCAATTCCTTATATTATTTGCTATATGTTATAATTGTACTGTCGTAGTCACTTATTTACTTCTCAAACTCTAGTAGTTTAACTACTTTCTGCAGTGTATTTGGCGTTAATTCGTACTTGTTGTCAAATTATGTCGCCAAAGATAAAAATGCAAGCAAACACGCATCAAGGTATTTTATAGCAAAAACATGCAGCGTTCAGAATCTAAATTTTGTATTGGAGGGGGGGGGGGGCAGAAAATGTTGTTATACTTTTAGAAAAATAAAATTTAATAAATGAAAATTTATTCTAGCAGCTATTTATAGTTAATTATATTTTACCTTCTAATAATTTTCTTTTAAAACAATCTTGATAATCCTTTTTTAAAGATATACAATTATTATACAGACATACATATTTATTCGTAAATCGGTGGAATAGTAAAAATATATTCACCGTTGTCCGTTCATCCAAGGCTGTCTGTTATGGGTGGCGACTTTCTCTCTAACATGGTTTATTAGTGAGAAATTGCGTGTCAGAACCAGCCGGAATGGCTGAGTGGTTAGAGCGATAGCCCGGAATGCTGTGGACCCAGGTTCGATTCCTGGCTCTGGATAATTTTTCCCTTCATGTTAGGGTTATTGTATTTAATGTATGTGGGTGAGAATGTCCTTTTCAATCTAATTTTCCTTTTTAATTATTGAATTTCAACCACCCTAAAATTTTGTCTACGGCCCTCCTAGCGGTGTATAAATTTTAAAACTTTATATGTTTTTCAATTTGTTAAGCAAATTGTGCCCTTTTTTTTACTTATTAATAATAAATAACGCATATACACCCCCCCCCCCCCCTCCAGTTAAAATATTTTGCTACCCTTCAAAAAAAATTAAAATTAATTAGATTTCTAGAATTTTCAAATATGCGAACTCAAAATTAAAGCTCATTCCGCAAAATAGTTTTTAAGTTATGCTTAAAAAAACACTTGTCTTGTAATCTGTTTTGCGACGATCGAACATTTATTTAACATTAGGAGGTGCAAACATAAAACCTGCGTAATTTCTAAATTACTTTAACGAGTGACTTTCAATTTGATACACGAAAATAAAATTTACTGAAATATATGATGTCGAAATTAGGGTTTAGTACTAAAAGTTTTAGAATATGTTACAATTGCTATACGTATCTTCATCCTAGCCCCCCCCCCCCTCCCCCGCAGCAAAATTTATGTACAGCATTATTATTAGATGTTATTACTAATCTATTGTTACTTGTGACATTTTTATACAGTGATTTGCGGCAGAGTTAGTAGAGGATATAACCCCCCCCCCCTCCAGGACTGTACACAATATGTATAAAAATAAGGATTGTGTTTTTGAAACGAAAAATATCAAAAACTCATTTAAACTTTCGAAAAATGATTAAAATCATCAAAATCAAGGAAGAAAACACTGCAAAATATTGGGAACTGTATCTAAATTCTATTACGTATTTCAATTTTACATTACATTCATTATGTAACATGAATTACATTTAAAATATGTAAAATATATTAACTAAAAGTGTCATAATAGTGATTTTGGAAAATAACTAAAACTTAATTTAAAATTCTTCTTTGCGTTACAGATTTCGGGTTAGCGATAAAGTGCGGTTCCAATACATGTGACAAAAAACTAGTTTTAATATTCTATTTTTTTTTTCTAAATCACTTAATACTAATAGTTGAGAATTCTTAATATTTACAGGTAATAAAAAACGTAAAGTGAAGATATGGACTCTATAATTTAGAATTTTTATGTTATATTAAAGAGAGTATTGTTTTTATAATCTTGGAATTTGAAGTAAAATGATCACAATAATATATATATATATATAGAATATAGAACAGATACGAAAAGAAACTGCGATAATGCTTCCTGTTTATCAATCGATCTCTACACTAAATATTAAAACACCTGCTGCAATTACTCGCCAAATGTTACGCCCTCTCCTTACATTAGCAGATAACTTTCAGTAGGGAAAGTAACCCTAGCTGCAGCGTGAAAGTGTAGCTCCAAGAAATCAAGAGGCAATAGCATATACTTCATATCGTATGGTATTCCGTGTGATAACAGCTTTACATTTGAAGAAGTTTTTTCACATTCAATTAACGCTTACGCTTCTACTATTTTGCATTTGACTTGTTAAAGCGATCGTCAAGAAGACGCCCTTGATGAACATTGAAAAGAATTCGGAAAACCTCCTAAGGGATATGACAGAAAATTCTCGTGTCTGCACTAAGAAAAACTCAATTATCATAGAAATTTCTAGCCGTTCTAATACGCAAGACTGTAAGTTAGAGTGAAATTGTCTAAAAAAAAATATACGGAATTTATGGGTAGAAATCAACTGCCATTTTTTTTTCTATTAAATATAAACAACTTTCTGCATTGAAAACTAGAGATAGACCGAAACAAGTTTTTAAAGCCGAAACTGAAACCGATTCCGAATTTCGATGATCTTCCCGCTTTCGGCCAAAACCGAAACCGAAACCGAAACCGGAAGTGTCAAAAATTTTAAAAAACTGATTAATACATACATAATTTCATATAATTATTAATTAATTAATTAATTAATTAATTAATAACAAATAATTAAAAATTACTTAATAATAACTAATTAATTTATTAATTATACATGTATTGAGCCACATTTCTAACAAACAAATGTACATATTTATGCACGTTTTATGAACCCATATGTGCGATTTTTTACAAACAGGAGTGTCATTTTGGAAGATTAGGGGGGGGGTAGTTTCCCCCTCAAAGAATGTGATAACAATGTATGAGTCATTATAGGTTAGTTTAAGTAAAGGGCACAAAAGCTAAAATAATTTGTTCAATATTACTTAAAAAGGAAAATTAGCATTAAGACAATATTTTAAGCCTAGAAATTTCTAATTATAAACTTTATTTTCCATTTCAATAATCTCAAAGTGAGACACGTTTAACTTTATTTTGTACTTTAACTAATTTTAAATATATACTAGTCGGATGTGCCAATCTCAAAACCTTCTTCTATCTCAATCATGTTAATACTTCGAATTTTGCCATCACATCGCCAATAAAATCAATATTTTTCGTCATTCTGTTGTACGTCAGCTGCTTGCGAATCACCGGGTTAATGGGATGCGATAAACTGATGTATATTAAACTACGAAAAGTTCTTCTGGCCTGTACCGACAGGAACAGATAGTCTCCCTATTCCTTGGTTTTAGGATTTTAGATAATTTTACTGGAAAACACGAAGCTGAAATGAGTGGAACCCAATTAAAGAAGATTCATTCCCAGTTCTCATCAACACTGAATTTGAATGAGAATATCGCCAAATTAGTCCTCTACAGCCAAGTGGGTTTCCTTTGTGGCAACCTATTTTTGTCGCCAAATTTGGCAATATGTCGCCAAGCTTGGCGAGAATTTGACGTTGGCGAATATAAATATATAGTGTTAAGCATATAAGACTAGAAACAATGGTTACAACAACGAAAGAATATTTGCCGAAACCATGTTAACTAAAACTCATAAATGAAACCCGTTTATAGATGAATTCTGCTGTCTTGTTTGAAAATGTCAACCACCCTAAAATTTCAAACCGCTTTATCTCAGCCATTTTTTCAGATAGAGGCAAAACAAAAATTGCTCCGGATTCTCCGGATCAAGGCCAAACATTTAACGGGAAAAAATTTTTAGGATTTCTAATTTTTTTGTACATCTTTTTGAATTTGAAATCTTTAAATGGCTATCACAGCACCCCCTTCCGGCGGAATATCCCCAACTTCAAGTGAACCTGATGGCCATAGCCAAAATTTGGTTTAATTATCTGAATAACATCATACACTTTTCGGTGATACAATAGTGAAAATCGAACAAAAATCGAACAAAAATCGCGATTGCACAGCCCCTTTCATCGAAATATCCCCAAATTCAACTCCGATCTGCAGGCTATAAACAAAAACATAGAAACAAATTTTGTTCAATTATCTGTATAACTTCATACACTTTTTGATGCTACAATAGTGAAAATAGAACAAAAATATCTATCACAGCGCCCCCTTTCCTCGAAATATTCCCAAATTCTAATAGAACCTGCTTGCCATAGCCAAAAACATAGAAAAAATTTTTTGTTCAATTTGAAGCATAACTTCATACACTCTTAGAAGATACAATGAGGACGGACAGACGAACATTTTGTAAAAACATGTTTTACGGAATCTCTGACCCCTAAAACGTGTAAATTCGTCGAAAACCAGAAGTCGAAAAAAATTTCGATTACAATACTTTCTTCTATTATAGATAGAAGAAAGTAATAGGGATAAAAATGTAACAGTTGTCAATTTTCTTTTAGGATGTGCACAATAAGATCAAAATAAATCTTTGCTCACTTACCGCCTTCCATCTCTCCCTCCCCCCACCAAAAAAAAAAGCTTTGCCACTCCCTGCCTCCCTAAGAAAGTATTGAAATGGAACCCCTGTTTGAAAATTTTATCTCCAGTGCCAAGTTGACTCTCTGTGCCTTTATCCAAAACTATTTATTTTCATATAAAATAAAACGTAATTAATTTATCAATAAGAAAGAAATAGTTTTCAATTTTACGAATTTCATCTAATAAAAAATATTTGAAGTATACATACCTCAATACATCTTTTGTAATAAATTTCGTAAATCTTCATAGTTTTAACAACGCCTTTCTCTTAAAGCATTCGAAACAATCTGGAATTTCAAAGTAAAAATTTTCTATTACTGTTAAGTTTGCAGCTTTTAAAGATCACGTGATAAGCGTCTTTTAAGTTTAGTCATATATGCATTACTTGCTTGCTTTATAATTTACCCTCGCATCATGAATCAGTCCTGACGGATAATGATAAACAGTGGAGTTCGCAGCAATAAACAGTGTTTCATTTCAGCCGATACAAAATTACTCATATCAATGAGTAAAGTTGAAAATTTTCTAAAAAAGGAACGAGATTCTGAAATATAGATAGTTTCGGTCGAATTTCGGTTTCGTCGAAAACGAATATTCGGCGAAACTCCGATTTTGCGCCGAAACCGAAACCGAAATTTCGGTCAATTTCTATTGAAAACCTTCTGTATCACCCAAAACGTTTACTCTGTATTTCTATTTATTTTAATCTGTAATGTATGCATATTATTAAATGGATATCGTTATTTTAATTGCCTATAATTGTCTAACAATATAAATGTTACTTTTCTTTATTTCTTTTCGGTACATTTAAGTTGTTTTAATTTACAGTATCTAGCAATAATAAATTTACTGTCACAAAGGAAAACTGTAAAAGATAGTTTTCTCCATTGTTAATGTCAAGGTAAATTACAACAAATTTTGGAATCAGTTCAATATTTCGCATTCACGCAAAGTAAAAATACGCTTCTGTCTTACTAATTCGTAGTATTTATTACATCATTGTCATATTATTTCTCCTAAATGGTCTGAATTATTTATGATAGAACTTTATTCCAAATCTAGTAGATTAATATTAGATACTGCATAGATTTGGCCACGTTTCATATGTATAGCTTTTGTCGTGTGAATCTGTGCCAATTATGAAAATGATACCGATTATTTCGTAAGTGAATATATATAATATCGTTATTTTTCGCTAAACATTCTTACTTTTAAAAGTATTTAAAATGTTTTGAATTTTATTCATAAAAAACTTTTTTGAAACACTCATATTTGATTCAATGTACTTATTATTTTTTCTTTTGCGTGGAATGATGAGAACAGAAAAAAATGTGGCCAAAATTAAAAGATTATTGAGTATAATGAGTGAAAACGTTTTAAATATGTAACGAAATCCATCATTTTTTTTTTACTTTAAGTTCTTTCTTACCTTTTTCTTTTTATGTATGCACATTATGAAAATTTCCTCTGTATTCCAATTTATTGAGTATATTTCCTTGTAACACTGTATACATTTAAACTTGTTTTTCTGCGGTGGATAAAAACAGCATAAAAAAACGCACACAAAAAATATTACAAAACTTCACAATTACCTATAACAAAAAATACTTTGGAACATATTGAAAAATATATATGCGCGGTGTATAAGGAACACACAATATAAAAATCTCACATAAAAAATACGTCAAAGTTAAAAATTGCTTTTTGTAACAAGATAAAAAAAATAATCTATATATGGGAGCATTTTTAAATATTTTATTTACTTATTTTAGGTATGCAAAAATTTTCAAAATTTACAAAGAGCATTCCATAAAACCTGAGAGCTATTTTTTATGTAGTGGCAACACCGCGAAACTAAAAAATAAAACTGCAGGCGGTTTTATCAAACTGTTAACTGTACGTTTATAAATGCCTAAACGAAGCAGACGATTCTATTTTCTTAGTTTCGTGCTTGTAAAGAACTGTTTTTATTTGCCCTACAGAAAAAGAGGCCAGTGATTCAGAGTTAAAAAAACGAAATGCAAAGTGCCATACAATTTTGCTATCATTTGGCTAAAACAGCTCCAGAAACAGTTAAGTTAATGAAGGAAGTTTACAAAGACTAATGTTTTGGTGAGTTTACGATTTTTATATGCCATGGTGATTTCAAAAAGGACGTTTGTCTGCAGAACTGGCTTCTAAGCCTGGCCTATCAGGAAGTGTTCTAAATGATCGCAATATTAACAATGTGTGGGCTGTCTTGCAAGAAAATCGGCAAATGATATGTGAGGAGATTTCGACATCAACTAACATTTCGAAAACGTCAATATTTTGAATTCTACGCAACAATTTACAGCATCGTCATGTTTGTTCCAGATGGATCCCTCACCACCTTACAACAAATGCAAACAAGAATTCACCAATGTTCTGATTGGAAATTGATGCTTCAAAATAATCCGAATTTCCTAAAGACTGTAATAACAGATGATGAAGCTTGGATGCATCATTTTGATCCCCTTACCAAATCCGCAACAAGTGTATGAAAACACACTGATTCTCCGCCTTCGAACTAAATCCAACAAACCAAATCTGCTGGAAAGAAATTATTTTCATTGATCATAAAGGTGTAATCTATCAGCATGCTGCGCCTTCAAAAACTACTGTGAATGGAGAATATTATGTTTCAGTTTTGAAATTTTTTCGGCAGCACATATCGAGAAAGCGTCATGAACTGGTAGGGAATTCGACATTACATCAGGATAATACTCGCCCACATGTCGCTACTTATGTTCAGCAATATCTTAGTAAATGCAATATTATAATCGTGCCACATCGTCCTTACAGTCCAGATCTTGCACCATGAGATTTCTGATCTGTTTCCAACGTTGAAGGAGAAGATCCGTCGCAGAAAATTTTCTGATGTAATTTTACAGATTAATTTACAGATTCTGATGTTATATCAGCAGTGCAGGGTTATTTGAAGCAGCTTCCAGAAAAAGGCTTCTCTACTTGTTTTGAAAAGTGGGTTGAACGATGGGACCGTTACATATCATCTGAGGGAAGATATTTTGAAAAGGAATGATGTATGTTTTGCTGTAAATATATTTCTTGATTTTTTATGATTTAACTCTCAGTTTTTATGGAATGTCCTTTGTACATGTTTAAAAATTATGATTCGTAGTGAAATTTTCTTGTGACGAATTTGTCCAAAATCGGTTTCGCCACTTGAAGATATTAAAAATGATTTTTTAATAATTCCATCGTTATTAAACCCAAAATATTGCTTCAATCGCATAGCCTCGTAATCCGGTTTGCGCTCTTTACCATTGCACAGAAGAATAGTCATATTATGTAATTTTACGGATTGTTTTTCATATAACGCATATACAAACCCCTTAAAAATGATCGTACACACACACACACACACACACACAAAAAAAAAAAAAAAAAAAAAAAAAAAAAAAATTAGTAAGTGTGATTGAAGATCGCACAAAGGGTTTCGTTAAATATTCCTTTCAAAACATTTTATCCTTCAATTAAAAAATCCAAATAAATTTCATTTTCCTTATAAAAAATTCAAGTTTTCTATAAAATAAAAATTTATCAGTCAATTTTTTTCGACTTTTCAAACTTCTTAAATAGAATATGATTTTACGTATTATATACCAACATGAACGTTAGTAAGATCAAATGCCTATGTATAGGTGGAAATGAGACGGAACTAAAGTTAAATAAAAACATAAAAATAGGAAGCTCCGAATATTATAGATACCTTGCTGTAGACATTAATAGAGAAGACAGAGACTCACAAGAAATTAAATACAGAATCTGGCAAGGAAGAAAAGCTGTAAAACTATTGAATTCTATTTGGTGGAGTGAGGCGATCTCTACGAAAAGAAAGTATAATATATACAATTCTATTGTAAAGAGCATATTGTTATATGGAGCAGAGGGATGGAGAATTATGGAGACAGAAAGAAAGAAATTAGCAGCACTGGAAATGGACGCCCTAAGAAGATCATGAAGGATATCAAGAATAGAAAGAATAAGAAATAAAAGAATCAAAGAAATGATGAAAATAAAGAGAACCATATTAGACGATCTTCAAAAGAAGCAATTAATCTGGTATGATCATGTTAAAAGAATGAGTGATTAGAGACTACCCAAAATCGCATTAATTTATAGAACAAATAGAAAGAGGAAACGAGGAAGACCACGAAAGAATTGGATGGACGGTATAAAAATACCATGAGGGTCTGGAGGAAGAATGCACCTTTGACCAGAATAAATGGAATGGTTGCTTGTAGAATTTTTGAATGGTAGCACGTGACGCCATAAATCAAGTTTATATATATATAGAACTTTTCAAATCCCCATCTTATACAGTTTTAAAAATTTTAACATGGGTAAAAATTTGTGAGTAAGATATGTAATTATCACCAGAATTGATTATTTATTTCATTTTTTTATCTTTCGCATCCGAAGTAAAAGAAATAACAACTTTTGTAAAATAAAAAGTTACAGGTCGATTTTTTCGATTTTTAGAAAATATTTTAATAGTCATATGGTTTTGCGTATAAAATGCAAACTTCAAATCTGTTACTTATATAGTTTTAAAAATTTCTATATACCCTAAAATCTGCCAATACCCCAAAATTTTGTCTGTGGTTAAAGCATTTCTTCAGTCCTGACTGGTATTGATTGTCTGCAGTTGCACGTGTATAAAAAAAAATTATTTTTCATTTGAAAAAATAAAAATTTTTAATAAATATATTTGGTAATTAAGGTCCTATTTTTATTTTAAAAAAAATAGATATTTGTATTCAGCATTCAAATCTATGCATACATGTGTCAATTTCAAATCCGTAAATGCAATATTTTTAATAATTTTATGGAGCCCGAAATAACGCTAATTGGTTGAGGTTTTTATCTCTGTGAGGGGGAAATTGATACTTTGTCTCGAGGTCGCAGTGAAAGAAGATATGTAGTAGTCTGTTAACGGAGGATAGGAATCTCAGCAAAAATGTACTTTTAAGTTTCTTTAACGGGTTTTTAATTAATATATCCGGTAATTAACGCCGTATTCAAAGTTTTATTATTTGTCGTGTGACAGAGGTATTCTGCTGTAAGTAGACAAAATTTCAAGTCTCTAACTTATACAGTTTCCGAGTACGAACGCCGTGACGGAGAGACAAATTGACAGACAGAGAAGTGAGACGAATAGGGTTTCGTGAGATGACCGAAAACCTAAAAAAGACCGCGCAAAAACGGGTTTGACTCCTAGACATCTAATATAAATAGACAGCGGACTAGTAACTCTTTGTCGAAGCAAACATGTACCTCTCCACGATCACGTGATGATGGGAGAATAATACGCCAAACTGGTTTTTTCCAGCCAAACTGTCATTGAAATTCCAACGCTCCCACTGCTACTGAGAGAGACTCGTTCCGTGTTCATTTCACTTGCGTTTGAGTTTATCGTGCTATTTTCCTTTGATAGCCCTATGGCCCCTTCACAACCAGTCCACACCTGAATTCAATACGGTATGAAATGATTTTGTCAAATTTTTGCTTTTCAAACAGAAATCTTAAACCATTTTTGGACTATCTAACTAATAAAGTGGGTTTTTTTTTTAAAGTAACTTGCATTAGATGGGGATGGGAGTGCAATGTGTCTAATGCATTCGGTCCCAAGGCCTGATTATTGACGTGGGTGTCGGTCGTGTCAATTCGCCGCGCACAATTCATCGCGGAACAATTCATCGCGGAACAATTCATTGCGCACAACTCATCGCAGCATCAATTCGTCGCAGTGTCAATTCGTCGTGGTGTCAATTCATCGCAACGTCAATTCGTCACAACGAAAATGTTTTTGAAGGCTATGATGATAAAATAAAGATAATTTAGTAAAATTATTTAATGATAATTTGTTTTTATATATAATCGCATGTAAATTGTTAGTTATAATTCTCTGTATCTAAAAAACTAATTATCATTAAACATTTTTACTAAATTGTCTTTATTTTATCATCATAGCCTTCAAAAACCTTTTCGTTGCGACGAATTGACACCACGACGAATTGACGCTTCGATGAATTGTGCGCGATGAATTGTTCCGCGATGAATTGTGTGCGACGAATTGACGCAGAACCACCGACGTGGCACACTTCCACCAGTAAAATTCAATAGAAATTTTCGTCTTATTAATACGCTTATTAATTTTAATATGCATATTTAAATATTAATACGCACTAAAAAGAAAAAAAAATCAGGCCTTGCCCGATCCTAGGCCCTTTTTTTATCATTTGAATAAAAAAATTCGATCAACAAAAATATTGCCACCCAGTAGGTTATACTACCTTTTTTTCTCTCTCTCCTGGTCCTTTTACAAAATAAATTAGGGCCTCAGAACCTTTCTTGTGCCTGGGCCTCAGAAAAGAATCGGTTTTGCCCATTGGATAATTTTTAAATTACAAATCATAAAGTAAAATAAAAAATGGATTTAATATAAATTAAATTATTATAAAAAATAAATTGGTTATTCCAATTTTATCTTTCGATTGGATGTGGATTTGACTCAAAAAGACTCGTAGACTAGTTGAAATAAGATGTTAAAACTGTTTTATCCTTGTGAACAGCTTGCTTTTCAAGTTAAGTTTCAGTTTCATTTCTAGATCTATGCTTCTTTTACTGCGAGAACGGAAACAGAAAGTTGGCAAGAAAGGGATTACCGCCAAAAAACGGCACCCTTTCGGCGTTTTTTGGTGATGAAAGGTGAAAGATGATTTCTTCAGCTCTCTGCAGGAGAAAACAATGAAATCCAATGTCTATTTATATTAGATGTCTGTGGTTTGACGGTATTGAAACAAAAACGTAATTTGAATGTAAATATAGAAAGCTTTATCCAAGAATATAGTAATAGATATTTCAATATTAGGTATATTACTAACAATATTATTTTAAACTACTCCAGTTATATAATAAATGTTATTGCATTGATCAAATTGTCCTGTAACGAGTTATGTAAATAAACTGTTTGTTTTACTAAATAAACGTCATTGAAACTAAGGGCACCTTCAGAATTCTTAGTTTTACGTCCCAACTATGTAATTTGGAAATTTTTGTTGGAAAAACCGATGTAATTATATCATATATTTCGACAAATTATATTAAAATGCAGAAGTTTGATTTTAAATCCATACATTGTAAAACATTCACTAGCGCATACATTAATCCTTCCGCTGGTAACATGATTCATGACATCTTAGCTATGTAATTGGGGATGGACTGACATTTTATCCCTGTTACTATCGGAAGGCTAAATTGAACTAGTTAGTCAACAATGGGTTAAATGTGTGATTTCATGCTTAATGCATGTTATTTGTACAAAATATTTTTCTTTTCATTGTTAACTTAAAAAGTTTCCATTTTCCTTCATCTTTTACATTTATGCGCATATACAGGGTGATTATAAAAAAACTATCCCGATATATGAGCCCCTAACTATCATACCGTTCACAGAAACTGAATGAAACTTTGGTTTAAAGTATTTTGAGGTATGCGCTCAAGCATCATATGAAAGACAACAGTGAAATTCTAATAGTTACGGTTACAGTGACAAAATTTCGAAAATTTCAAATGGCAACACCTACTTTTTTCTATTGGAATGTGATCTTCATAGTGAAAAACCATAAAAAGCGTTGGAACGGTACCTGTAGCTCGAACACCACCGGCGCTAGACAGACTAAGAAGAATAGTGAAAACAACCAATACGGACAGAGAAGTAAGAAAAAACAAAACATTTTATTGTGTTTCATGCATTTTCCATTTTACACACGACGACACTTTACATGCGGCAGATGGTGGATAGCACTGAACAATAAAATGTTTTACTTTATGTTGCTTCTCTATCCTTTATTGGTTGTTTTCACTTTTCTTCTTTGTCTGTCTAGCGCCGGCGATTTTCGTGCTACAGGTAACGTTCCAACGCATTTTATGGTTTTTCACTACGAAGATCACATTCCAATAAAAAAAAGTAGGTGTTGCCATTTGAAATTTTCGAAATTTTGTCACTGTAACCGTAACTGTTAGAATTTAACTGTTGTTTTTCACGTGATTCTTGAGCGCATACCTCAAAATACTTTAGGCTAGAATTTCATTCAGTTTCTGTGAACGGTATGACAGTTATGGGCTCATATATCGGGATAGTTTTTATATAATCACCCTGTACTTCACAATTTCAAAACATACATAACTGCAGTAAAATCCTTCAAACATCCGATATTTTTCACTTTTTTATCTTATATCAAAACAGGTGATTTGTCTGTAAATTGCTTTATTTATGTAGTATTTAGATATCTTTATTAAACGGATACAAATTAGTTTATTGAAACGTATTTCAGTTGAGCATCTCTTTACGCTTAATAATTTTCTGAAATTTGACTTTATACGATGTTCGCATTGTTAAATACTGATGAAGCACTATTATCATGAAATGCTGTCTTCGTATGATCTCGTATAACATTATCTCTCAATATCTAGATAATGTCTTCAGGTACTGTTTGCTGTAGGTATGTGGTAATTATGAGAAACAGATAGAATATAATTTTATTTTAAGTAATATTACAAAGAAACTTTAAAATAATAATATGAATCTCTGTTGACAAATTATGTGGGGACGTATAGAATAATTATTCGTCTCATACTTCAAGAAAAATAATTATATTTAGAGCAAAAAAAATCGACCACAGTAAAATTAATCTTAATATTTTATAAAAAAGTTGCATAAATTGTACGGGCGAAACCAGTTATGCTTTAACTTTTCATATCCTCAATTTTACAAATATTTTGGGTTGGGTTGAGTTGATTATTGACGGCCAATTATCGACACTAGGGATATAGGCCCGGGGGGAGTGCCCTTCGTGGGGGTCTTTCTAAGGGAACCTAATCCGTATTTACGCATGGAGAAAATCCACGGCTCGAAAGAAAACCACGAAAACTCCGAGCAATTAGGCCGACGGGCGCGATCAAATATTTTGGAATTATATATAAAGGGCAATAAACAAAATATCCAAAGTACATCGAGTCACTTTAAATATTGATTTAATTAGGCATTTCAAGGAAACTATATGTTTTCGAATGACTGTATAAAGTTTGCATTTCATTAAAATATATAGTGTTTAATGTATTTTTTTAATTTCTTAAAGACGAGTTCGATATTTAAAGTTTTGGATCACTGGTGTTAAAATAATTAGAGTTTTTTTATGTACCATTAGAACTGCACTTTTTATTCATTTATTAATTTTTTTTCAAAAAACCATACACTCATATAAAAAAACAGTCCAAAGTACACCGAATTACTTTAAATATTGATTTAATAGAAGATTTCAAAGAAAACCTATTTTTACGAACGAATACGTACAGTTCGCATTTCAATAAATATACAGTGTTTAATGCATTTTTTAATTTCTTAAAGTCGAGTCGGATATTTAAAGTTTCGGATAACTGGTGTTCGAATAATTGGAATTTTTTTTTTGTACCATCAGAATTGAACTTTTTCTTCAATTAATCTTTTTTTTTTTTTTTCAAAAAAGCATTTATATGCCAAAAGTCATTAAAATGTACTCATATAAAAAAAATAGTCCTAATTACGCCGACTCCCTTTAAACGTTGATTTAATAGAATATTTCAAAGAAATTGTATTTTTGCAAAGGAATACATACAGTACGCATTTCGGCAATAAATTGTGATTTTTAAATGTATTTTTTTTATTTCTTAAAATTGATACGGATATTTAAAGATTCAGATAACTGGTGTTCAACTAATTGAAGATGTTCAGTATGTACCATCCGAATTCAAATTTTCCTTGATTAAATCATTTCCTTTGAATAAACGATTTAATAATATGTCAGAAATGCATTATAATATACTCTTATATATAAAAAAAAGCTCAAAATACATCGAGTCCCTTTAAACATTGATTTAACTAGGCATTTTAAAGAAATTATGTTTTTACGATTGAATACATGCAGTTCGTTTTTCAATATTATATGTAGATTTCTTTTTTTAAATATCTTTCTTTTTATCTCTTAATAGATCCGGATAACTGGTTTTCAAAATGCTGGAGTTGTTTTGTATATACCAAGTGGATTTCACTTTTTCTTGATTGAATCATTTATTTTCTTAAAATCATTTAACATTATGTCAGAAAACAATTTTAATACACTCATGTAAAACAAGAGTCAAAAGTACATCTAGTTACTTAAAACATTGATTTAATTGGGCATTTCAAAGAAAACCTGTTTTTACGAACGAATACATACACTTCGCATTTCACTATATTTTTGAAAATTTTTAAATATACTTTTTAATTCCTTAAAGTCGAACCGGATGCCTGTTAATCAAATAATTGGAGTTTTACTGTATTTTTAATTTATACATTGAGACATCATAAAAATAAATATATACTTTAAAATAAAATATCTGTATTATCTAAATATTTTTTTTTTCGAAGAAAGTTATATCGTAAATATGTTAAAAAGTAGTTAACATGAATTTCAGACACTTCTTAGCAGAAAATAATATTTTGTAAAACAATTGTTTTCATTCGTTGGCTATCTATATTTTCTTTTCTTGAAAAAGGTTCTTATTTTCGAATTTTCATAATTTATTTTGCGGTTTGGTTTAATTAAAATACGAAAACAAAATAATGTACATTTTTTGTCTCTAATTTGAATTCATAGAAATTAAAATATTTATAATAAAATATTTAATAATGAATAATTAAAAAAAAATACATGAAAATAAATATATTAATATTGTTTTTATCTGCATAGAATAATATATATATATATATATGTATATATTTATTATCAAAAATTAATATGAATTTAAAATTTGTTTAAATTTTTAACATTTCTTTCTACCTATTTCTCTATCTATTTACCTATTTTACTACCTTTTATATATTTACTGGATATCTACTCCTAAAACATTAATGCAGATAGCAATAAATATTTTATACTACCATGATTTTCATTCGTTACAGACACAGTTTTCGGAATAGTATACTCCTTTTTTCGATAGTTTTCTTTACTTATTTCGTGATTTATTATAATTAAAAATATGTTATTTTTATCTCTTTTTAAAATAAAAAGAGCTTTAAGATAAACTCTAGGGAAAAATAATTTTGGTAGGTTGACAATTTAATATTGGAAAAGAGACAGTTATAAAAAATAATACAGTATCTTTATGATTAAAGAAGTTATTTGTCAACGTTTATAAGATTTTGGATGTGAGAGAGACAGAAAAATACAATTCAAATACAAAAATATACATTATGAATTATTTAAAAAGTATCTTTTTGAACATGGAAGAAGTATTTTTTTTTACAAATAAAAGCATTTATTTAATTTTTATTCACTCAAAAGTCAATTTTAATTTTAGACATGTTAATATATATATATATATATATTAATTTAAACAGTAAAAAGAATAAAGCGATGACATTTGCATGAAAATTATAATGTCAATATTGTTTTTATTTTCCTCCAGGAAATACAAATAATACATTCTATTATGCTTTTTGGACTTCTGATTTCACTCTTAATAAAAAAGATCTTCTGACATACTTTATACTGCTTATCTGTTATTAAAATTATTTTCATACTTCTTTCTCTTTCTCTGTATATGCGAGAATTAGACTCTAAGTCACGGTAAGTATATCATTTTGTCTAAGTACGCACGGATATAGCATGGAAATTGAAATTAACAAATGGAAGGAGAGGTAGTGTATGGATTTAATAGAAAATATACAGTGTGAGAATTGTGATAATTATGAAGTGTGTTTGTACATATGGAAAACAGCTATGGATACTAGCATGTTTTTGCATGAGTTTATAGGGTGAAAAAAACAAGATAAAATATTAATAGAATACATATTTTCATTTTACGATTCCTAGTATTCGACAGGAGTGTTCATAATACGCTGCCAAAAATGTGGGAGTCGTTGAATAACATCCGCTTTATTAAATGTGGTTTGACATTATGACGTGAAAAAAATGTATATATTATCTCTCGCCCACCGCGACGCGACGTTGGCAATGTCTTATAGAGATCAAAACCGTATACCGCTCTCTGTTTCCTTTATTTTCGGTATGAAACCCAAATGGGCAGTATAATCCAGCACTACATATCACCATCAGTTTAGCTGTTCACATAAAGTAACTTCCATTCTTCAAAACAGATAGAACTAAACTGATGTTCTTGCATTGTTTTTCCCATGCATCACAATTCCATCTAGTTACGTCGCGATGTAATGATAGCACGAAGCTCTCATAAGTATGTATGTTCAATGTTCATATTATGTTGGTAAAATGTATATACAATCAAAAGAACGTAGTTGCTATGACTTATACTAAACCTTTCTATATACCGAATAAATATTAATTTAAAGAAACAAATTATATTCCTTGTTAGAATAAAACTAACTAAAACAATATATCTTTATAAACATGAAGAAAATTATTCTGGTATATAGTTGAATAAATATCAAACACGGTGCTCAAAAATAGATCCTCACATGGTTGGTTGGTTGGTTTGTTATATTGGCACAAAAGTCCACATTTTAACATGCTGCGCCAAACAAGAGTTATAAAATAAATACGTAAATAAGTAAAGATGTAAAGTAAAGATAAGGCAGCTAGTGTAAATACATATGAGGTAACAAACAAACAAAGATGATATAGAAAATCATGATAAACAAAATTATCTGGATGGGGTACCCATCCTGATTAACAATTACAGAACCACGTGATAATAAAAGATAAGTTAGAATAATACTAAAACAAGAACGAAAAATCATGCGTCAAACATAGATTATGTAACACTTTCCAACGCTTCCAAAATAATTTTACAAATCATACCGTTTAATAAGCTAAAAGATAACATCTAAGTAAACAAGTTGGAAAACGCATAACATATTTAAAAACATAATTTCAGGAATTTCCAACATATACAATATTTGTAAAAATATCCGAATACTTTTATTCAGCCTTGTATATGATCTATAGATTTGTAAATATACTACATAGGATGCTACATTTTAGTTCAGTTAGGAAACGCGTAGCACAGTTTAAAATTCTCCGTCTGGTGTTTCTGTCAATAAACGGAAATGATTTCGCGAACTTTTGTGCTTCCCTGTATAGGATCTACAGAATTTATACACACCACGTAATAGACAAAAAGCAAGTTAAAATTAAAATTGCGTTCAGTAACTTAAAACGCACTTCCAGGAATTATTGTTAACAGACAGTAGAGAATTCTTTACTGTGTCCCTGTAAATGAATGATGACTGCTATGCACACAATGTTCTGTAGTAAGCCTCTTGTAATGTACCTTAGTGATATACATAAATTTCAATGCGTTTAAAATAGTGAAATATTATTTACATAAACCGCAAACGATTTTTCTCCAAAGACGTAATGTAACGGAATTCTTTTGACTGTCCCTGTAAAGTAACTATAAGTGCTATGCACACCCTATTCCGTATTAAGCTCCTTTTAATGCACCTTAGTGATATATATAAATTTCAATGCGTTTAAAATAGTGAAACATTATTTAAATAAACCGCAAATGATTTTTTCCCATAGACCACAATGTAACGGAATTCTTTTGAGTGCCCCTGTAAAAAAACTATAAGTGCTACACACTTGCGTTGAAATAGGGAACATGCTATAGATAACGACAATAACATATAAAAATTGCAGAGCAATCCGAGCATATTTACGGTAGTTAGAGCATGGACAGACGGCCAGACAAACCGAAGTCATAAACACTTTTCAACTAGGTTGGAAAGTGTTAAAAAAATATGGTATACGTGAGATGCGAAAAATTCTAAATGTGATGATAAAATCCCGACTGTTTTAAAAACATGAAAATATTCTCATTGGGATTTTCTTCTCATATCTGCGCACACACGAGAGCAATTAGTGGAGTAAAATACATAAACACGTGACACACAACTAGTGGGATTATGTAATGCTTAATAATGAATCCAAACTATGTTTACAGCCTGTTTCTAGCCGTACTGAGAGAATCTGGAATCTATTTTTTTCTCACAAGTTATTCCTTCAAGGAAAATGATCATTTTAGAAAAGCGTGATTAGTAATAAAGGGCGTTTGATGATCGCATAAACCTCTTGAAAGAGAGGGCATTACTGTTCGGATGAACCGAGAGGATATCTTTGCTCATTATATTCATCTGTTTCAATTTTATTCTGAATCTGTGAGTGAAGTCACCATACACATCTTCGCGGTGCTTCCTTGCAAGTAAAAATATCAAGAGAATTGTGCGGCTATTAAAGTCTCTATATCTTAACTCTTGGAAAACAAGATGTGGAATTACACCCTTTCCCAAAAGTATGGGTACATGTATAATATTTACAAACAAATTAAAAATATAAAAAATATAATCTGTGATGTATATCATTATTAATACTTATCATTTAGTGTTAATTTATTCTAAAATTAAAAAAATGTATTATTTTAATAAATAAGAAAACAGGAGGTCCGATAATTATTGACACCAAAATGTTTTAGGCATAATGTTTAATGTTTAACAACATACTTACCAATGATAATACTTAATAGATAGATCATTACTTTTATCAGTTCAAATATGCGATTTTCCATTGAAATGAATAAGTTTGGCATACACTCTGGGGACAGTTAGTAACATGCGTATTCAAAAGCGTTTTTAAGCTCTTTGATCGATAAAGGTTATGATGTCCTATTTCATATAATTATTTGCGACAGCTTTCCCGCACGTTCTCCATAGGATTACGATCCCGACTAAGTGCAGACTATTCCATTCCTTTGATATTATTCTGGTGAAACCATATTTTTGTCGGGTTAAGCAAATTAAAGGATGCTCTGCCATGTTCAAAAACAAAATCAAGTTTTCCCAGCGCATCCAGTAAAGAAGATACATGATATTGTAATATTTTCTGATAGTCATTAGAATGCTTTTATGTTACAAAAAATAATAATAATGTTTCGCCATTAAATCGAAAAACACCACAAGCCCAAATTGATTCTCTACCTTTTGTCTACTATAATTTTTTTTTGTTTCTTTCTTAATTATGCCAGTAAAATGTATGTGTATCGAATCGATCTACATTCTCCTTTTTGCATCGCTAAACGATATATGGTTGAGAGATTTAAGGCATGTTTTTCTTTGTCCAGTTCACACTTTTAAATATGGCTTCTTAAACAATTTCTTGAAAGTTTTTCTCTTAGTGTCTTTTATTCTTTTGTGAATCAACAATAAAAATTTTGATTGCTATTTTCCTCAATGACATATATTTCAATCATGTCAGCTATATCATTCTGCTATCGCGGTAAGATGTTTTGTACCGTCTACGAGGTCTTCTTTTATTAGACCATTTGCCACCATATTTTCAAAATTCCATAAATACCCCTGAAATATCGCTTTAACATCTCCCGATAAATTCTAAATATTAATTTTGGGAAAAAAATCTCTTTAGTTCTTGGCATTTTGTCAAAATTATGTAAACACCAAGTAGTTATTCTAAAACAAACTAAACGAAAAAAATGTTTATTCTATAGCTTACTCTAAAGCTATAAACGGGACAAAATTCAGACGATACTTATTTAGAATAGTTGTTAGTAAATAATAATCTGTGAAAGCAAAAATTTAAAAGAGGTTAGACAATAGTTAAATATATTTTTCCAATTGAAAATCAGATGTTGTCTAAATTTATGAACAGGTGATTTTTCCATTTTCTGACTTTTATAATATTTTTAAATATTGTCTCATTTTTTTTCAATAAATACGAATAAATTATTGAAAAAAACGTATTGAGGATACACCTTCAGGATAGTTGAAATGTCATTAGTTAGTTGGAAATGCCATTTTCAATTTGTGTCTATAATGTTAGAAATCTGACTCTATATTTTTTACACCCTTTATAGCCCCCAACTGACCCAGAAATTTTACAACTTTCGTACGATATTAGTACTTATATTATTTTTAAATGTTTTATAAAACAACAAGCTGCTATTGACTGATATTGCAAATTGATGTTTTCCCATCTAAGTGAAAAAGTGCCCATTCCAGGAATCGAACCCAAGATCACTATCTTAAATTTCCAACACTCTGCCTATTGAGCTACTTGGATTGGCAATCGACAGTAACAACTCAGACAACCTTTTGGCAATAGCATCTGGTTAACGATGGATACGCAGATACACTTTATTATTTTTAACTCAAGGAAACATCAATTTTTAACTCTTGGTCAATATATCATACAAATTGATATTTTCCCAATTGAGAGAAAAAGCGTCCGAACCAGGGATCAAACCCTAAATTAAATATTTGTCCCTTACTTGACCGAGACATGTCTTATGACCTAAGAATTTCATCTTGCACCAATTTAAATCCACCCACAACATCGTAATTTTTTAAATTATTTTATTTCACAAAGTTATAAGTGAAAAAAAAGTTATTCACTTAGAATATACCGTCCTGAAATTTTCTGATTCTGGATTTTATTTTCCATGTCGCAAAGGATAAAATAGGCAACTAAAATTTTAAATGTTAAAATAAATTCAAAAATGACAAAAAGTACGTATAATGTAAAAGTTTTTATGCTCAGTTCAAATAATGAGATATTACATCGTACAGGAGACTGGGGCTAGTTGCCATCTGTGTTGGTTGTCACAAAACTCATTTCTTCTCTTCGTAAACTATATCAGTTCATAAATTCATCAGCATACGCATTTGATGATGTAGTTCAAAGGCTGTTAGTTATTACATTATTTGGTTAGTTCGATTTCTGTCTTCAATAAACTGTATTGTATGTCAAAATACTTATTTTTACCGGTAACTGTTTTCGTGTCGAGGGAGTTTTTTTAATATATGATTCTAAATTTCTGTTCTATATTACTAATTAGTGCGCAATTATTTTACATTTTTATGTGCCAATATAATTGAAATAAATTGTATCACGCTCTAAAGCCAAAAAAAGGAAAGAACTGTCATGTGTAACACATACATTAGGAGAAACTTTCCAACACAGTTAGAATGCTGTAACGAAACCTTGCTGTATAATAAGGTAAAAATTAAGATATCTACATAAAAACGTCAACAACATCCGTCAATTTTGTATATTTGAAATTGTGTAACATCATTAGAAAACACTGCAAACTTTTTTTTCATGGGTCATAATGTAACTGAATTCTTATATGTGTCTTTGTAAATGAATGATAAATGCTATGTGCTGTATATTCCATTGGAAGAAAGTTGCTTCTATAATGCCTATAAATTTCATAATGCTTGAAACAGTAACGACACCATCCCCATAAACCATAATAAAATAGAATTAATTTGTGTGCTCCTGTATACGAACTATAAATGCTACACACTCCATTTTCAGGCCCCACCAGTGGCTGAGAGGTTCTGCTCTCGAAGCTGGTAGACGGGAGGTGCTGGGTTCGATCCCAATCGCGCCCGTCGGCCTAATCCTTCGGAGTTTTCGTGGTTTTCTTCGAGCCGTGGATTTATCCATGCGTAAATACGGGTTAGGTTCCCTTAGAAAGACCCCCACGAAGGGCACTCCCCCTGGGCCTATATCCCAAGTGTAGATATTTGGCCGTCAATAATCAACCCAACCCATTTTCAATAGGGAATGTCTTATCGTGAACCTTGATAACATGTATCAAGGCCATGATAATCAAATTATATTTACGATTAGCCATTTATATTTATATTTTGTCAAACGACATTGTAAGAGTTTTCAAAAATTCTTCCACAGCTACGCAAAACAATACGCAAAGTAACTACTATATTCGTTACATGTTAGTAAGCCTTTATTTTGTCATTTGGTAAGCTAAATTATTTTTTTAAAACCTAACATTATTTTCCCCCAAAATAAAAGAAAAAAAATTGGACCCGGAAAGGTTATTTTTTTCTGAACATTATTATACAACTGCATACCTGCTATCATTATATTATGTGGAAACGCTATGCATTATATAATTTTTTTGCGGGAGGGACTCTTTTAAGTTAGCCAGGCTCAGGTGATAAATTGCCAAATACTGTTCCCATCGACAGCATTCGTATTGTGTTCGTTTCATTTAAAAATATAAACTTTTTGCTCATTTAGTTTCAAATGCACAGATTTCATTCAAAAAAAGAAAAAAAAAACATTTTATACATTTAAATAATGTGAGTTTAACTCACTTCATTTAAAATACAAAAAGAAATAAGAAATAATACCATAAACCGGAGATTTTCGCACGACTAACATTAAAGTACCTTTATATATATATATATATATATATATATATATATATATATATATTGCGAAGGAAATAAAAAATTTATTTCCTTCGCAAATCCTTCACATTTATTTCGCATTAGTCCTTTAAATGAATCTAACTTCTGACATAGTCAGTATTTCCTTAATTCTTAATAATATTTATTTCTATTTAATGTCCTTTTAAAAGTATTAACCCGTATAATAATAATTATCTTATTCCAAATCTTAATCTAAAATTTTAAGTTCATTCGTAACTTTTATCAGCTCCCCAATCTATAAAATTCCGAGAGACGCTTTCTCATTTAGAATGTTTTTAAAAGCCTTTATTATTATTATTATTATTATTCCATGTTCGGTTTCGCGCGCTAGGTATTTTTCACTTCAAAATTAATGCGCGGCTCGAGAGGAATTCTTTCACGTTAGAGCTTCTCCCTCGCGCCTCATTGGCTGGGCTGGAGCTCGCCTCTCACTCATTGGTTTGTGCGCACGTGACGTCGTATTTCTGTATCTCTACGTTCAGTGAACAAAACTTGCTTGCATGCTTTGGAGGGAGGATTTTTGACGTGTTTGAAAGTGTAACCAAATGGGTATCTGGTGTTGTAGTCTCGTAGAATTTTCATACAGCTCTTTAACATCTATTAAACGAGGTAGTGAGCCATCGTGAAGTCTGAGGGTTATAAGTTTATACCTGTGGGAACTGTTACTGCATTGCTCTTATTCATAAATAAACTATTTGTCTGGAAATTGGCTGGTCTTTACTTGAGAAACTGTTCTAGTGTCTTTTCATTGCCTCACCTCTTCGCCTTGATTATTGATATCGACTGTAACCTTCTATATCTTTAACAAACTGCCATTTTCTCGTGGAATATTACATCTTGTGGCATCTCATCTTCGTAAAAATGCCACACACACACACACATATATATATATATATATATATATATATCAAATCGAGGTTTTATATCTCCATTCCCAGTCCATTCTTTATTGATCTTCAATGTAACAAACAATTCTACACATTGGGATAACCAACCCATAATTGAAGTAATTTGTCACAAAATTCCTAAAATTAAAAAAATTGTAAAAGGCAAATTTCTTTTAAAAACTTTGACAATAAACAAAATTAAAATGCGAACTAAATATGAAAGTTTCGACGAGAGAAAAAAAAATAATAAATAAGTACCGAAATTTATGAAAATTATAGTGTTTCATTGGGACAGTCCGTCTCTTTAACTTAGTTACAAACAATACTATCACTAAGGAAAAAAACCTTGATTGGGCGGTACTACATTACTTGAGCCAAATTTTGTTATGCAAAAGAGTTTGGAGAGTTTTCAATTTTTTCTATTCACATGCGAAGGTTTTAAACGCTGTTGTTTTATTAATGCATAAAAATCATTGCAACTGTACCATTTAATTTATCATAAATATTTTGGATAAATGTAATTTTACTATACACTTCAGAAATTAAAGTTAGATGTTTTATTCATGCAAAATTTTCTATATATTTCGAAGAGTATTTTATGTTAAATTCCGTAGCGTGAGATTTTAAATGATATATAGAAATAATAACTTTTTCTACCTATATGATTAATTATTTGGCTAGAATGATCTTGTGCATTCTAAACAGCTAAACGAAAGTTGATGAATGATTTTACTAAGCTAAGACATAAAGGTTTATTTAAATTTTTTCTATATCTATTTTATTGGGAACTACTTAATTTGACGGCGGAAAATGTTCTATGTCCCCGTAGTGGCAAAGAATATCAGCTGTGTTCTACGCAAACGAAAGTAAAGAAATGATTTATTTCGATATTGCTTGAGTAAAATAAATGTGTGCAAAATACAAACATATTCTTCCTAACAAAGTATTTGTAAAATATGTAACTGAAAATCAAATGGCAAATATCTATTGATTTTCATTATTCTTGTTTCCCTATCTTTCATCGTAAGTTTAACTATGTTCATAGCTATATTTACAACAGCAAAGAAGAAAAAATCATGCGACAAGCATATATTATGAAACACTTTTAAACGCTTACAAAGTAATGTAATGAAACTTCATTGTTTAATAAGGCGAAAGTAAATAAGCAAACAAAACGAAATCAAATGAATTCCTGCACTCGTGGAAAACGTGCAGTGATGCATAGGAACTTTTCTCCACGAGGGGAAATGTTTAATGAAAATTTGTATCTAAGATTACAGATGTTGAATATTACGCAAGAGACTAAAGTCAAACTAGCTGAAAGTTTTTTTTTCTTTTTTTTTACAATTTATGTTTAGTATCACAACATTTTTTAGCATAAAAATAAATCGTTCAAGTGCGAGTATAACTCGCATTCAAAAGGTTCCGTACTCTAAATTTATTAATTTCTATTTATTAATTAATAATCTCCTACTACCCTTAATTTTTCTCATAATTTTAATTTCAGTAGATTTGGAAATAGGAAGAGGGGTAGACATAATTTTGCAGTGCATTTTGGACGATATCTCTGAAAATATAATACCTAAGATTAAAAAAATATATTTTTTTTTGTTCGGTATTACGAGATCTTTCGCACAATACCCCACACGATATACCGAAGGCCAACTTTTTTTTTTCAAGTAATTTAATTAGCCCCCGAAATGTTTCCTAAACATATATGTGAAGGGCTAATAATCCGAAAATATGTCGGTAAAAAGGCTTTATAAATTTACCAAGTTCAAACTTTCCATGTTTCATAGTTTACGAGAAAAAGGGCTCTGAAAGACGGACAAACATACACAGGAGTGATCTTATGATGCTTTCGTTTTTACTTTTTAAGCACGGAACCCTAAAAAAGAAAGAAAAATCTTTCCATCCCTAAAAGCTCCTGAACCATTTACTTAAATCAAGACTATGCTTGAAGACAAACTGTGATAAGTAAACTTTTTGTTAATTATTATTTCATAAGAAAAAGTATAAATATAGTAACAAGAAATTTTACGAAAAAGTAAACCAATGCTTAACACATCTACTAAAACTTTACGTGGCACTAGTTGTAAACGAGGGATGACAAGGGATTACAAGGGATTACAAGGGATGACCAGGCACTAGTAGTAAACAAGGTCAAGTTCAAACTGGGTGGAGAGACCTACCTTTCGGCTTAACCTCAACTAGCCCCACCCAGCAGGTTTGTTTGCTATGCTGCAAGGCCCCAGTCCAGGGACCGATGTCCGGAAGGACCACCCGGGAAGGGGACCCCTCACTATTCAAAATTAACTGTAAAATGTTACAATGACAATCACAAAGTTATCCAATTATACTGGACGAGCCAAGTTAGATACAATAATGGTCTTAATGAACAATTATGATTGTAAATAAGTTTAAGGCGATATAGAGATCTTACAAGATAATAATTAAAGTTGAGAGAAAACTATAAATACAAAACAATACCAATAGCTCACTTATTGAATGATAAACAATTAATAAATACGATATTGACAACGAAAGTAATCATAATTTGAATAATAACATCGAGTGTATAAAAATACTTATATGGGGAAACACTTGGATAATTATATATGGGTATTTACAGTAAACAGTTAATACAATTTAAGTTGTAGAAAACGCCTGACATAGCTGAAACTCCAATTTCATCAATTACCGTCCATAGATGGAAAGGTACTCGAATTCTTTTTTGCCGCCGCCCTGCAAATAATCAGTAGATTTGTATATATACTACATATTTCCGTTTAGCTAGAAAAAGCACTACACTGCTGAAAATCACCTTTACCAACTTCCACCAATAGGCGGAAACATGCTCGAATTTATTTGTACAACCTCGTATGTTATCTACACTTTTTTTTATACGTACCACATATTAAACTAAAACTTAATTCAAGCAAAAAACCAAAAATCTTTTAATGTAATTACCATCCATTGACGGCAGTGTATCCAGTTCTTTGCGAAGCCCTGTATATGAATTTATTTGTAGTCTACACATATCTTTTAGTGTATGAAATATAATTCAGCTAAAAAATGCATAACAAAATTAAAAACCACCATTAAGCAATTCACGCCCATATACAGTAATCTATTCGAATTCTTTTGTGTAGAACTGTATATGATGGATAGAATTGCGCATCATGCAGTATGTAAAAATTTAGTTAAACTTAAAAACACAAGCCAAAGTTGAAAACGTGTCTCCAGCAATTATCGATAGTAGGCAGAACTGTAATCGAATCTTTTTTTGCCACTGTAAATCAGCGATACATTCTTCGCATTCTGTATTCTACAGTACGTATTTTGTAAAGTACCTCAAGAATGTATATAAATTTCATTCTGTTTAAATAGTGTAACATTATAAAAATACGCAGCAAGCGATTTTCCTCTGTATTTTATAATATCATTGAAATTTTGTTTGACACTGTAAACGGATGATAAATGCTTTGCCCTCCACATTCTATAACAAGTTGGAAATTGTACGTCAAACGTTACAAATGAGGTGCGTTCGTACTGTAACTAGTTTTATAAATATTGAGATTTTCGTGCAATAACTGTTGCGGTCTTATGCAAAAATGCATGAATACAAAATTTATTTTATGTTCAGATTTTCATATTATAAATATTAATTTTATTTTATAAAATTAAGTTTCAATTCACTTCATCGTTAAAATCATCGTTGTTATTTCACTGAAAAAATAATTATATCGTCTATTATTATGATATAATTAATTTCCGTAATAAATAAAGTATTTTCCGAAGCATCACAAACGTTTGGACCGGAGTAAAGGTAATCCATATCAATCATAACTCAGATTTCACAAGAAACACACTATAAAGTTGGTTTTGTTAAAAATATAGTTCAAAATGGCGATACCGGTGGCTTTAAATGTGACAATTTTATGATTTTTGAAATTTTTCTACAGGAAGTAAAAATGTATGTACTACATATTATATACTAGCTGTTACCCGTGACTTCGTTCACGCAACATTAAAAGAAGAATAAATACATTAATTAAGCAAAATATTTCACTCCCGATAATTAAAAACGTTAATAACAATTCAATTAACTAACTATTTATCACATTTCATAGGAGACAATACAGTATTTTTTGTTATAGGGACCTTGACCCTCAGTCTTAAAAAAGTGAAATTTTGTGCCAAATCGAGAAAATGAAATTGCAACCAATGCAAAAAGGAGGACCAAATAAAATCGTGGAAATAGACGAATTGGGTAAAAATAAATGTCAATTTTACCTGATAAACAATTTTACTTTTAAGGCCTTTGTGAAACGTTTTAACAGCCATCCTTCAAAAAAACATTAATTGGAAATAGTATATTCTTTTTCTTTAAATTCAATTCTGCCTCCTTGGTTCAACGTATAGCTGAAACAAATCTTGTTTTCTAATATGTTGACAGGCAATTTTTGTTTTCCAGATTAAATTGATTCATGAAGTTTGAATACGTGAAAATGTGTTTTTATTTTTCGGATAATTTAATGAAATCAAGATTTTGGTTTCACCATCTATTCAAAGTGAAAATAAGGTCTGTTTTTCAGTTTTAATGAGAAAATGGTGTAAAAAATATACTGATCTGTTTTATTTCGCTTTTTTTATGCACAAATATGGAGTCCTTTTCTTAAAATTATGATGTGATTTTTAGCAGAAAACTCTCATCTGTATATAACGGATACTCATGCTCAATAATCAGTATAGAAAAACAAACATTTAAATTTTTCGTTATAAATAAGGCGTGAAACTCATCTACTTTCTATACTTACTGATCCTTGTATTATTAATGTAAGGAATTGATTCACACTCATTTTAAAACTTATTGGAAAATTCCCGTTTTATTTCAAATATGACGTCTCTTTTTCCCCAGAGAAATCCCTTTTTAATGACATAATTCTTGTTAATTTTCTTTTCCAGGCAATTAATTTCAATACTTGCATAGGGGAAATTATGTTACTTTAACGAAATAATATTAAATCTTTAGGTTTTATCAACAAAAATAGAATTATTAACATTCGTCACTTTTTTAGGTAATCGAGTTATTTCTTTTAGTTTTAAGAATGTAAATAACTATATTTCTCGCTATCCATGACATCATTTTCGACATGGATAATTTTGCGGAGCATATTATTGACATTTTCTAACCATTTTCTTTTTAAACTTCTTTTTACTTTTTTAAAATTTAAATAAAAAATATTTTATAGTTATATTAGCCATGAGCAGACGGTAAAACGCCAAGTATTGTTGCCATACAAAAGAAAAAAAAGGAAAAAAAGTGTAGAAAAAAATCCAACATCATTTTATTTCACCAATCAAAGCATATCCGCTTTATTTTCGATATTTGACGTCATATTCGCCTGTTTCCTATGGTTACGCATATTGAAACCTTGTATTATTATCAAAAACTAAAAAAAGTACGTTTTATTTCTAATAATATTATTTAATCTTCTTTTTAATTCCTTGATTTTTTAATTTCATTTTCATTTTTCACGTGAAAAATTTTCAATTGAAACTAAATTGTTGAGTAAAAATTATTATTCTGGGTTTTGAATTAGTTTTGGCAACGATAAAGTATTAGCAACGGTAAAGTAAATTTAACCATTTTAATGTATTATACGGAAAAATGTCCATTTATTCTCTATGAAAATAACAAAATTTTGAATTATTAAGAAAAATATTTAAATAAAATAAACAAAAACCTGCCTATGTTCAAATGAGGGTTATAATTAACCTATATGCAAAGATACAGGATCATTAAATGCTCCATTTTGGCGCTGGCTTCAGCCTAACATTTGCACACAATCAGATTTATAATATTATTAGGATTTTCGATAGATAACACGCACTGTTCAAGTGTTCCTAGAGGGTTAAATTGGAAGAATGTTAGCGGAATTTAAAGTGAAAAAAGCATACTATGGTGAGTTCTGGGTTGTTTTAATACCGAAAATGATTCATCATGTATTAAATTTCAAAACAAGCTAAGAGATGCACGCTTTGCCTATGCTGTGTGGAGATTAGCTGACAAAAAATACAACTATACTTGTCAAAAATAAAATACATTTTATTTTTTTTAAATTGAAAAATAGTAAAAAAGTACCATTTTTTTTATAAAATTTAAAGTATATGCGAGATCGGTAGATGTTATCCTAATTTAGAAATATTTTCAAAATCTTTTTTAACAATGTCGTAGCCAACTTATTCACGTTATGGCGTGTGAAAATATAACTGGAATTATTTTTTTTTTAATTACGAAAAAATCTGGAAATTCGATAAATTTCGGAAATTTTAGGCTGTATACGCGATCGGAAAATGTTATCCGAATACAAAAATCTTTTTTTTTTTTTTTTTTTTTTTTTTTCTTAGATATGTGAAAAGCAACTTTTACGTGCTATAGCAAATCGGAAATATATATTTTGATTTTTTCAAACCACTGTATTGTGCATTTCAGAAATAATTGATAGGTAAAAAAATGTTTTAAAGGTAAGCTTTTATTAAAATGTACTAAAAAGAAAAAAAATGTCGAAGGTAAATTGATTGAAATAAATACACTTTTTAAAAGAGATAAATTAAATTGCGAGTGATTTTTATCAGTTTGTTCAGAAAAAAAAAATTGGATATACATTTTTAAAACAAGTTTCCTGGTAAGAAAAGTATTGGTCAACGTCCGCTTGAGGATCGAACCCACACTCATTCACCATTGCGTGGAACTGAAAAATGGCACATCTGTAAACCATACAACGGTTCAATCGAAGAACATCAGCTTATTTCTGTAGCAAACAAATTGGCATTTACGTGATCACAACATACGTCATGACATTTACGTACATTTATTGGACAAATATTTTTGCGCTCTAAAGGGTGGCGGAAGCCAATTTCAAATATTTTTTAACAGAATATTCTATTGCCACCGAAAATAAATCGCAGTACCAAAAAATAGGTCAATTGTAGCACATGAAGTGTTTTAAAATTGAATTGGAAAATTTGAGCCGAACGGGCACACAAAGCAAGTTAAAAAGAAGCTATATTTCTTATATTTTTTTTAAATGCTAAAAGGTTTAAATTAACAACATAATATATAGTAAAATAACTTTTATTAGATTGTTGATACGTTTCGGCTCATTCCGAGTCATTTTCAAAAACAAATGAGAATATTCTATAATTGCACGGTCTTTGAAGTTATTATTTTAAATGCTATCATTTCATTTTCATGTACTTTTAAAAAAATACCCACGTTATTTTTTATTTTTACTTGGTTGTTTATTTTCATATTTGTAACTATGGAGTATGTCGAGCCACAGTTTCGGTAAGTTAAAAGATGCTGCATCGTTACATATTGTATTTTTGCGTGTTACTATCTCTATAGTTTCTCTTATTATGGAGGGATAGTATAGACTGGGGGGGGGACTATTTTACTTTCATTGAAATTTATTTGTATGGATTCTTCTTGACATAATCTTGCCAGGGCTCTTGTTTTTCTATTATACCTAATATCAGCTATATGCTCCTTTTTTCTGTAACTAAATTTCCTGCGCTTGTCATGCCAATATAGTAATTCTTAGATCCGTCTTCTTTAATAAAGAGTATTTCATATACTCCTGAATAATTCTCAAAATTAATTGGGTGAATTTTACTGCAAATGCTATTCTTTAATTTCTGAGAGGGGGTTTGGCTATCAAGCAGATATTGAAACGTTTACGGCTGTATTTTAAAACTTCAAAAAAGCTTGTATAATATTTAAGAGTATAAAGTTTGTATTTTTGCGAATCAATTTTGTTTTCTGGTTTCTTATTATTGGCGATATCCACGATTAATTTATTAATATGGTGTACCTTAAAACCCTTATTACAAGCAATTTTACGAATATTATCTAATACATTATCCAATTTATTTTCAGTACATACTATAAAGGCCCTTCTTATGAAAAATCTGTTGGCTGAATATTTTTACATAAATCGAGAACATGCGTTGTTTGTTATGGTAGATTGGTTAGCTATACCTGGTCTGGCGTCCTGTGTGTTCTTTTTTTTTATGGTGATTCATACAAAGTATTATTATTTAATTGTGATTTATCGCCAGGTTTTTGGTGCTGTGTCGTCTGCTTTATGTATAATTAAATGGATTTTACGTTAATGAGTGGCTTATATTTTATAATTTAATACAATAAACTAGTATTATAGTGTACATAAATTATTTACTTGCATTATAAGATCAGTGCAATCGATGATGGTATTTTGATGAAACAAACTGTATGCTAGATAACATGTGTTAGAATGATGTGTAACTGCAAAATATCAAATCTTGAGATAATAGCATAGCTGCCAACTTTCACGCTTTTTTCCTACCACTAAAATTTTATAGTAAATTTTATGTTATGGTGTAACTTAAAACCTTTATTGCAAGCAATTTTACGAATATTATCTAATTCATTATCCAATTTAAATCTCCGAAATCACGTGATTCTATAAGCCAAAAATTGCTATTAATTTTTAGTGGTAACAAAAAAGCGTAAAAGTTGGCAGCTATGTAATAGTATAATATAATCATGAAATAAAAGCATTGTAAATTCTTACAAATAAAATTAATAATCTAAACTGTGTAAAATAAAGATGCTGCAAAACAAATCTGGGGGCATTTTATATCGCCGTAATTTTTAATTACGAGCCCAGATTTTTCTCAAAAATTTTATTCTTCTTTTAAAGAATGTTTTATTGCGTTGACAGCATTTAAGTTATTAATTTTTATACAGATATAAACATTTTTTAAATAATCCGTAAAGTAAACTTTTTGAAAAAATAATTCTGACAGCTTGACGTTTTAATATCGCAAAACAAGAAACTGTAAAAACAAAAGAATGCGGCTTCTTCAACACTGAAAAAGGTCATTTGTCATAATTTGTAACTGTTTATTTCGGAGCAGAAATAAATCTCTAAAACAGAAGTACAAATAAGGATTCTGTTTTTTTTTTTCTTTTTTTTAAACATACATACTTTTTGACCTTTTGAAACTTAAATTTGATGAAGTAGTTTTATTTATTCATTTTTAATTCACTGAAAGTATTATTTTCTATTTTATACATTTCAACAAGAGGATTTGCATGTTCAAATAACATAAAAAAAACAATAAATTAAAAATTTAAAGTCAATGAAAATAAAAAAGCTAATAGAGATGTAACTTGCATTTGCAGAATAAAATAAGAAATTGTTTCATAATGACTTTTATAATACAAATCATTTTCCCAATAAAGACTTGGAGTATATTTTATATATTTTAGACTAACAAGGAGACCGCCAAACATGATGCGCACAGATTTTGATGATTTTAAAGTATTTTGTAGGGATCATACCCCTAACTATTCAGGTCAAAGGTTTCCTTCAAATGGGCTTTAGTTTTCGAGAAATTTCGTTTTAAAGTTAAGAATGCATTTCAAATGCCATTACTTCGCAATCCTGGACAAGGTCTCAGTGGTTCCGTGGTAGAGTTCGCGATTTGAGAACCGCAGATGGGTGTTCTGTCCTCTCCTGTGGCTTTTACCTTTTTTTAACGAATTTTATGTATTTGTCGCGTTATAAGTTGTATGCAGAATTATGAATTCTGCATCTTTGAACTTTTTGATATTTTCCTAATAAATTCCATTTACATTTTCGAATATTTCGTAAAAATTTAGTTTTTTTGTTTTTCTTGTGCAGTTTTGAAATTAATATTTCTATTGACGAAATTCCAAACTAACTAATTTAATTCCAAAAACATATCTTGAAAGGAGTAATAAAATATTAAAGCAATAACGATTATATCCAAGTTTTAGCCAGTTATATATATTTTTTCTTATGTTATTTAAATACATTTATTTAACTTGTAAGTTCAAACTCACCGTCATTTTTGATTTGCACAAATAAAAAATAATGTATTACAATTAATTTTTTTTTTCAGTCTAACAAGTCGATGCCATACAGAAAAATTCAACTAGAAATGAAAAATCGTTTGTAAATTACAATACATATAAAAAATATCTGAAAAAAAAAATCGTCTGCAACGACTTTTATGGTAATATCAGAATAAATAAAATTTTCTTTTTATCAATTTCGTTTCGCTTCCTTTGCAGACAAATACCACGTTTGAAATAATTTCTTTTTCAAATTTAATGCATTTTTAAATATATTTATCACAATTTAAGTATTTAAAGAATATATAATATGCTAATTTATACATTCTTCCAATATTGTTAAAACAATTATTTAAAGCCGATTTTTAATGCGAAATTTGTTTAGAATATTTTTTGCGATAGGTATAACACAATTAGTTCCATATTTAATAAACTAAAAATGTCGATGTCGGTGATGATAAATATTTTAGTATTTCAGCAGTTAACATATTTCAATATATTTAGAACAAATCAAATATTAAAAGGATATATTATTTTGTTATTTTTTTCTTAATCATTTAAATTTTTTTAAAATAGAAAATGTAAATTTAAAAAAATGTATTATTTCATAAATACAATAAATAAATAAGAAAATATACATAAATGTAAGCAATAATCATTTTAAAAAGACGAGATATCAAGACATAAATTAGTTTGGATTTTCGTCAGCAGAAATATTCGAATAAAAATTGCGCAAAAACTATAAATTTTCACGCAATATTCGAAAATGTAAATGGAATTTATTAGGAAAATATCAAAAAGTTCAAAGATGCAGAATTCATAATTCTGCATACAACTTATAACGCGACAAATATATAAATTTTGTTAAAAAAGGTAAAAGTCACAGGAGAGGACAGAACACCCATCTGCGGCTATCATATCGCAAACGCTACCACGGTACCGCGGATACCATTTCCAAGATTGCTAAGTAATGGCATTTGAAATGCATGCTGAACTTTAACCCGAAATTTCTCGAAAACTAAAGCCCATTTGAAGGAAACCTTTGACCTGAATAGACAGGGGTATGATCCCTACAACATACTTTAAAATCATCAAAATCTGTGCGCATCATGTTTGGCGGTCTCCTTGTAAGCATGAATCGCACACACGTACCCATATTTCTGAATGTAAATCAGAGTACATTGTTTTTAACTTATCGAAATACTGTACTTTTCAATCACTTTTCATAAATTGTTTTCACACAAAGTAATGTAAGTTTGTTTAGTATTTCTTTAAAATATATTTTTTGTTTACGATACAAACAGTGGTTATGTTCGGATTAGTAATATATTTGGATTTTTAATATCTTTGGTATGGCTATATTTTGTTACATTTATTACAGATGAGGGCACAAAACACCTAACTTCTTTCTGCTTTAAATTTTCGTGATTGGTGGAGATGTATCTTAAGTTTTTCTTGGTGAGTAGAAAAAAATATATTCAAATATTTTAATTTGTGTGTTTTTCTGTGAATTTTTTTGTGTTATTGACATGAATTCAATTCAGTTTACATTTTTTTATGTATTTTGTTTTTGTTTTTATGTATTTTGTCATTTGTTTGTGTTACAGATATTTCTTTTCAATATTAGCAGTTTTTTTTTGTCATTTTTTTGAAAATATTGCAGATATTAACGGACGAATATAACTTTTGTTTCGAGATATTTACTAATTTAAAATATAATTAAATTATTTGATGATTGGTAAGTTTCTATCAAAGTAATTACTTTCGTGAAGCCTTATTTAAGCTTAAGCTCTCAAAGCTCAGAAAGACTATTGAGAACTACCTTAATGCTTTTCGATCTCGCAGGTTATTTATATTTTCAGTAGTGTGAAAATAATATAAATCTATAAAAATTGGAGGTTATCAGTTCACATTATAAAATTGAATATATGAGGGTAATATTGTTACAGACTGAAAGTGTTGAGCAAAATATCTAGATCACTTAATATTATACATCCAGTGAATGAAATGTTATATCAGTGAATAAGTCGCTGATATGTGATTGATACAAAGTGATAAAGTCCATACAATTTTTTTTTACTCAAATCCGAGAATAAGCCGGCCTTCTTTTCTATTTTTTTTAAGATATCCGCTTTTTTCTGTCATCTTTAAATCGCTCATTGAGCTCCAGATTAGTCAATTTTGAAATTAATTTCTCATTTCCAAAAAAATGTTGCACCAAATAAAGCTAATGTATGCGTAGATTTTTCAAATCTTATCTTTCAGACTTATTCAAAAGAAACACACGATCATTTCCAGCTGGAGAAAAACACAGTCTTTTTTATATCAGGTCCAGTGACCTGGACTCGATTTTGAGTCACGCGGGTTTTGGGAAAAGCAAACTGTGCCCCTCCCCATAGTTAGACTGAAAAAATGTTTAGCTAGTCTGTGACTATTATATACTGTTTATTAAGATACCAATACACAATGCAACTATGAAGATGTTCAATGTGATTAAAAGAAAATTGATAAAGGAAGATATGGATAAATGTAAAAATATACGTATTTTTCTAAAATAGAAAGAACAGCTGGAGAGAGTCATTATCATAGTGGTTCTAGCAATAATGCACGCGAATGTATTATATACCTTAAATTTATGTCTTTCAGTTCGCCCTATTCTGTTAGAAATCTGATAAATTACATCATCGAGATAAAATTTGTTACTTTTTCTTGTCTCCGATAGACATCGGTAGGATCAGAATTACTAATATTATACAGGGCCTCCGAAAAGTATTTCCTTGATCACAAAATTTATTCATATTCGTTATATACACGATAAACAGGGAAAACTATTGCCAAAATATTGTAAAATTAACCAAGCTTTTTGTTGTTGGTGCAGGTTGCGTGACGCGGCTATAGTGAGCCGTGTCAGTGTCCAGGAAACTGGAAATGTTCACAAATGAGGAAAAAGCTGAATGTATCTCTGATCTCAGGAGACCCTTTTGGTATTTGTAATTCCCATGAGGCTGTACGCACTGATTTATTGAGACTGTATGGGGTTGATGGTCAATCAGTTCGTGGTATGTGGTACAGTTTCCTGGGCACTGACTGCTACACTAGAGCCAGGTTACAAAAACCTGAAAAAAATCTTGGCTAGTTTCCAACATTTTGGAACCAATTTCACATGTTTTGTCTATCTTATATATATGGGATATGAATAAATTTGGTATTCAGGGAAAGGACTTGAGGACTTTATTAGAATTTGAATTGTCTTATGAATGATGTTGTGAAACTGTATGCGCAATGCACAGAGTTTCAGAATGTATACCTATAAAACTGGTTGTTACCATATGGAACCCTATGCAAAAGTAAAACAAAGCAATACGTAAGATATAGTAAAATATATATAAGTTAATGCTGTTCGGAAATGAGGTATAATGAACGAGATTTTGAATAGAAAAATTCTCCTTCTTTTCATGTGCCTAATTCTAAGATATCATGACTACTGGTGAAAGGACTCTGTCGATCTATATGCAATTTCTGTGATACTATTCAATTAGCATAAATTGCTATTTCTATTTTAACGTGTTCGAAATTTAATGGGTTAAACACGTTAATTAATTTATATGATAGGTTATTTAAAAATTTGTTTAGTTTGGACTACATATAGAATTTTATTTTAAAATACTTGTAGTGATTGCAAAAAACATTTAAATTTTTTTTATAATAATATAATAGGTATAATAAAAGTGTAAAGATTTGGGCACATTCTTCAGATGTTATCGAATAGTTGCACCAAACAAATAAGGCGAACATGTCAGACCAAAAACAACCCTTTTATGCCGCAAATGTTGTATCATTTCGGGGTCACCTTCTTCCCACCATAAAAATGTCAGAAATGGTCTATTTTGCTCATTCAAACCGATTAGTAGAAAGGCTCTTTGAATATCCGCCGTCACTCCTATTTTCTTTAATCGAAATCAGTTCAATATGGCTGGTATGAGTTCTACGGTGTTAGGGCCTTTCTCTAAACAATCATTGATTGATAATACTACTTTTGCTGTTAAAACAAAATAGCCTTGTGAAGTATTGCTATTCAAATAAGTAGATTCGTGTGTTCAATTTTAACTTGCGTTAACAGGTTGAATACGTAAGCTTATTTCACCTAAAATATATGGTTAATTGAGTTAGCTCCAGACACGAATGTGTTATCTAGGTATAGTAAAACAGCTATGTGCAATACGATGAGCTACCTTTAAAATTCTCCTTTCACTAAATGCCAGAATCAAGGTTGGTATCTCGAACATTTAAGAGATATCATCAAAGATTCATTCACAAAGTTGGGGATGATTTAGTAAGAAAAATCATATTATGTACACGGAAATCGATAAATAGCCGCTCTGTACAGCCCAAAATATCTGAAACTTCTGTTTTATGAGACAACTGATGTTTTGTGTTTTCGCATCGGTTTGGGATATTTTGGACTGTATATAAACTGATTTTTATTGTACATGTGGGCAGAATATGTCTTTTAATACTAAACGAGCAGGGAATACCGAGCTATGCTCGGTCAAAATTAAATTTGAGTTCAAATATCATGACCCATGACCAAAATGACCCACTAATTGAATTTTCTCGAACATGTGACTTAGCCCAACAGTCTTCTCGTGCTCGAAAACCATTGGATGCAAAATTTAGTGTAAATAGTCTGAGCCGTTTTTAAGATAAAATAGCTTGACCCATAATGACCCATGACCAAAATGACCCACTAATTGATTTTTTTCGAACATGTGACCTAGCCCAACAGTCTTCTCGTGCTCGAAAACCATTGGATGCAAAATTTAATGTAAATTGAGCCGTTTTTTAGATCTTGACCCACAATGACCCAGAAATGACCCACTAATCGAATTTTCTCGAACATTTGACCTAGCCCAATGATTTTCGCGTGCCCGAAACTCGTAGGATACAAAATTTAATCAAAATCGTTAGAGCCGTTTTTAGATAAAATTAATTTGACCCGCTTTGACCCAAAAATGACCCCTAATCGAAAGTTCTCAAACATGTGACCCAGCCCAATAGTCTTCTCGTGCCCGAAAATGGTCGAATACAAAATTTCGTCAAAATTGTTTGAACCGTTTTTTAGATACAATTAGCTAGACCATGACCCAAAATGACCCACTAATCGAATTTTCTCGAACATGTGACCTAGCCCAATGGTTTTCTGGTGCCCCAAAACGGTAGGATACGAAATTTCGTCAAAATCGTTAGAGCCGTTTTTAAGATAAAATTTGCATATATATATATATATATATATATAAAACCACACACAAGATTTGCTCGTATTAGAATATATGATGAATATTTCTTTATAATTGTTGATCATGCCGTCTATATTTTCTCAGAAAAAACTCTAAATCTGGGATTTACCATGATGATGCACAGTGAGGTAACTGAACACGATCTGAGGTAACGCAATCGCAGTAGCACACCGTGTACTGTATAGCTGTTATATTATACCTATACACTATATTCACGGCTATAGCTAACGCCGTTGAACAGCTATGACGATATGGACTCTATTCGTCTTGTATACTGATACATTTTTTGATCATGACACACTTGTACATGACAAAAAATTTAACAGCTTTTCCTTTAATGAAATTTTGAAGCTATTCAAATATTCCATAGTTATACATTAAATAATTATAAAGAAACTGTTAGGTCAATGGGCATATTTGTAATGCGTCCTTACTACAGGATGGCCATAATTAAACTGCACGTGTTTGAAGGGTTCTATAAGATAAACTATTAGGCCTATTTTTAAAAGCTTTGGTATTTATACTATTTAAAATATGCGGAAACGAGTTTTGCAATAAAAATGAAGTTTTACCAATAGATGACGCTTACATGCTAGGGATGTTTTCTTAGCAAATGTTAACAAAAACAACTCATTTTAAGTCACTATCTTTGAGACGACGATAGTATTTCATAACAACGCTATAATTATAACAATTTTGAAAAAAAAAGTTTATTAACAGAACGCGGCTTTTTTGGCTAAATGTTTAAGGCTCATGGCTGAAACCTTAAGCTAGAATGCTGTGAAATTTGCAATGAAAAGTTTGAAAAGTGAGCTAGCAGGGAATTCTCCAATTTTCTTTTCTTTTCTTCTTTTCTTTTAATGATATACAGCGCCATCTATTGGGAAATTTTTTAATTAAATTTTATTGCAAAGCTTGTTTCCGTTTACTCTAAACAGCATAAATACCAAATAGTTTAAATATATTCAAATAGTTTAGCTTTAATGTACCTTCAAACACGTGTACTTTAATTATACCCACCTTGTATATCTATATCGATAAATTATCAGTAAATGATTTATGAACATTTATTAGCAGTCGTTCCGCAATTTTACTTAGGTTTATCTGCAGCAAAATTGTGTCAAAACATGTTAAGATAAGATTAAGGTTTATAAGCATTTGCTTTGATAAACGATTACACTAATTTCATGTAAAAGCTTCTAGACGACATTAGTTTTGAAAGTAAAGTTTTCCCACACATTAAAAGTTTTAGTTTTCTGTAATTAATCATTTAGAGTTACAGAGCAAGTGAAATTTATTATCTGTTTTACTCGATTAATTCACCATTTTTGACGATGTCACTGAAGAACATCATGTTACAAAGCTCATTATTCATTGTGTTATTCGTTGTTATTTTTCTTTGATGATCAGAAGAAGAAATTTTTCTAAGATAAGAAAATAAAATATTCATTAAGCATTAATTGCTTTGATAAAACTACTTTAGAACTGAAAATACTTTTTGAATTAGAAACTTTTAAATTGTTAAGAAATAAAAATCAAATCAACATATCTAATTTTTAAAATCAAATTAACATACTTAATAAATTTTGACATTCCTAAAACTTAATACATAAGTGAGTGAAAAGTTCAGTTAGACATGGAAATAATCACGTATTTATGAAATATTTCTTGATACAGATTGGTAAAACTTCCGTTATAAAGGGATTCAGATACTATTATGTGTGGCTAAAATGATAAATTTCTAGACGAATCATCAAAGCTTTCATATTAATTGTGTGTAGCGCTCATATTGGGACTTAACGTACACAGATCATCCCAAAAATATCCGTAGTGATTAAATTACTGGCCAATATATGGCGCTGCGTGTCCACATATAACCATCGACTGCACTTCGTCTTGTAAAGCGGTACAATTTCACGTTGTTATCTCTTATGTGATGCTAAGTGCATCCAGTTTGTTTTAACAGTGTAACGTGATCATGTCGGAGCTCACGAAGATTGAACGACAAATGAACATAATATTAGAGGTACTACTGTTACTGGACGTTGCTATTTGGAAGTGTTCAAGGGTTTCATGGCCCGATTACGCAGCAAGACAGTTGGTCGTTTTTGCATGACAACGCATCAGCACACACTTCGATCATTATGCGATATTTTCTATCTTCTAAAGGGGTCTTCGTGTTCAACTATCCTCTTTACTCTCCAGATTTATCCCCCCTGTGACTATTTCCTGTTCCGCAAGTTGAAATTGCACTTTACGTAAAGGGGACCACCTCAAGCGACTGCAACCGACTAGTTGACGCTCAGGACTTCCAGAAATTTTTTGATGACCATTACATTCATTGTAAAATGTGTATTGAGTCCAGTGGGGATTATTTCGAATAAACCTATCTCAAGATTTTCATTTCAGTTCTTAATTTTTTGTTTATAGGATCGGTCCGGCAAAGTGTAGGACACATTGTGTATAATAATCTATTTTTGATTGATAGGTGTAGTTCAAACTGATATCATCTGCCATAACTATCCTATTTTCAAAAATCAATCTTTAACATGGTTAGCATTATCCTTTATTTTTAATGTTAACGCTGTTTCTTACAGTCATCCTGTTTATTTCCACTGTGGCCTTATCAGAAGAGAATGCGCAATTTTGTAACCTCATAAAATCCGTCTATGCAGTGAACATCCTACATCTGGCACTGAAGTAAACTAAAGTTACCCTTTTATGCTTACAACATAATCGTATAACAATGAGTTTTAATTTGAACGCAACATCTAACTGATGTTACATCATCCATCGGTTAAGGCGACTAACGCAGTCATTTGCGGAATTTCATACATTATAAAGTGTATAGAATTTTACCGACATTTTCATCAAATGTTAACGAAATTTGCTATATGAACAGAAGGTTCTCGACAACTGCAACTGACACTTCAACTCATGCATATAATATTATCCCAGGATTTGAGAATTGGTATAAACTGTTGGAGAAATTTATGACATATTAGTAAAAATTGTCAAATATGACAATCATTGTCAAAGAATTTAGAAGATAAAATTTACAATAAATATATGGCAAGCAATATTTCGGTAGAATTATATACGTGCATATTTGGCTAATAAGCTATGTTATGACAATATGTGAAAAATTCAGTGCTAATATAAAACTCACGAGGCGACGTTTTAAAAATTAATATTACAGTTGTAAATGAGATAATAGGAATGAATTAGATTACATCGTCTACTAGGTGTACCGGTTAATTCCCGCTGTTTTACTTAATAGATGGCAGCAGCTATTAATGCAACGTTCCATCATTTGACATATAGTGTGTTTTGTTGTACTAACATAAGGCTTGAAAACCATAAATGTCAAAAGTTCTCAAAGTAATAACATCATATAAATATTCGTGCTCAAAAATGTCGAATTTCGTTCCTTCCAAAGAGCATTTGCGGACTGTGCTTTTGTTTCTGTTTCATTCCAAGAAATCGGCTGCTGAAAGTCATAGAACTCTTGTGAAAGTTCATGGTGACAATGCTTTATCAGAAACAACATGCAGAGATTGGTTTCGACGATTTAAAAGTGGTGATTACAGCGTTGAAGACAAAGAACGTCCAGGTCAGCCAAAAAAGTTTGAAGATCCCGAATTGGAAGCTTTTCTCGACGAAGATCCGTGTCAAACACAAAAACAGTTGGCTGAGGGCTTAGAAGTTTCACAACAAACTATTTCCGATCGATTAAAAGCCGATTAAAACGGCCAAAATGGGCTAGAAGACATGGAAAAGTGATTTTGCGGCATGACAATGCTCCGGCTCATACCAAAACTTTGGTCACGGACACCGTAAAAGCACTGGGATGGGAACTGCTGCCTCACCCGCCGTACTCTCCGGACCTGGCTCCGTCCGACTACTATTTGTTTTCATCAATGTCGCACGCATTGGCAGAGCAACACTTCGATTCGTACGAAATGTGAAAAAATGGCTCGATGACTGGTTTGACCCAAAAACCGAACAATTTTTTTGGCGAGGCATCCACAAATTGCCAGAAAGATGGGGAAAATGTGTAGCTAGCGATGGCCGCTGGTTTGAATAATCCATTTTTATTATTTCCTAGGTATTTTTAGCTTCAAAAATCAATAAAATACAGCGGGAATTAACCAATACACCTAGTATCTCTCTCTGTGTAAAATTTCTGGTGCAAACATTAATTTTTCCACCTACCTATAAAAAAAATCGTGATCGAGCATTTTGATAGAATCTCTTCAAGAGAGAAGTGGTATAAATGTATCAATATTTTTTCTTCTTTTATGTATTTTTGAAAATTGTTTAACCGTGTTTCTCATCTAATGAACTGGGTACTGTTCATGAATTACAAATTTCTAATCCTAATGCTGGCATGGAAAATCGTTGTCGATCTTAGTTTATGTTAATCTTTAAGCCTCGATCTGTTTAGTCTTCGAGTAAAAAAATATGATAATAACGCAATCGTATTATATTTCCTGTAATGATGCTCATAGAAATTCAGCTCTTATGTTTCGGAAAGAAAAGTTTTCTCTGACAAGTTTTGTTGAACAGCAATCAGTATTTCGGCATAATAATCGAAAACTCTTTTCCGAGTGAATTGGAATGCATTATACAAAAATCTTTTCAGATTTTTCAAATGTATAAAACTAATGCATGTTTGAACTTCTAGAAATTAAAAGCACTTAAAAATAATGAAGAATAAAAATAACTAGAACTTCAAATCTAAAACTTCTTATTATGTATTTTAGCTTAAAATACTAAACTATTATTTTCTCTATAGGTTTAATAATCATTATCTCGAATACGAATTAAAAAGCTTATAACTTGGCATTGCCAAACTGGATAATGTGGAATTTTTTTGGAAACTTTTCAATTCTTCACACGCACACGAAAATGAAATATGCTACTGTCATATCAATAATTTGGTATTTATTACACCATTCCCATATAATTTGTCATAAATATTTTAGATAATTAACATGTTATACTAAATTTAGAAGCCTAATGTTACATAGTTTCCCCATTCTGAGAACACAATATATCATATTATAAGCTCAGATGAGTTTAGTATTGTGCGTTTCTATGCCAGTGTAGGAAATAAATCGTCCTTCTTTCATATATGAATAATATAGTTTGCTTACTGAATAACGGACATTTTTCGAAGAGAAATTCAAATACTGACACCATAAATCCTAGAATAAAAGCTTTATTTAATAGTTTAGTCTTATTTTTTATTTCATTTTGTCATATCCAATGAGTTATATTATACTAAATTTAATATCTCAACTTTTTGACTACGTCATTCACAAGGTAGGTACGGTTTTATTTTTGAGTACTCCCTTTACAGAATAGTAATACTCTCCGTAATTAATAGCAAAATTTACGTGAAATTTTGGTTTTAAATAAGCTGAATATTACTAATCGGAAATAATGGTACTGAAATACATGAACCATGCAAACGATACTTAGTTTCAACCACGTTCGCATCATGCGTAAACTCAGTGAAGAGATTAATGTCAGCAATTTTATCCATTTTATTCATCATGAAAATAACATATGTCATTTTATATTTCATATTGCATATTATATTGCATTTTATATTACATATTTCATTTTTCATTGGTTTAGAGATGTATGATTTTATGCCAATGTAGGAAGCAAATGATTTTTCTCCTTTGGGTGTCATCCCTGAATTACTTCACACTTCAAGAGGGAGGGGGAGTGCAAACATTGTAACACTGTGTAACAGAAGAATAGTAGAGGTTGCTGCAATAGGAGACGTTGCATCTACAATATGAAAACAATTATGTAAGAATTATTTCTAAGCATTATAATAAAGGTCTGCAATGAAAGTTCGATCCAATACAATTTGTCATTGATCAACACCATGATTACAGATGATTTCGGCTGTGTTGGAGATGTAATGTATGCTGACTTTCGGGTCAGTCTTCTGTAGTTTTAGCCCCTCCCCCCGACGTCAAACCGCCTGTTTACAGCATTGACAGCATTGTCTTTCGTATGATGCTCGAAAACATGGATTTTTTTTCTGTGATGGCCTTCCGGTCTAATACAATCTATATTATAAATAAAGAACTTGTCTGTGAGAGACGGTTGCATCAAATTGACCGTGGAAAACTGAGCAAACAATTTAATTTTACGCAATTTTTTTAATTCTAAACATCGCATAACATCTTTCACACACTTTCTCATCATCTGAAGACCAATAAGAATCCAAAATATAGATTTATTAGTAGTATGCAGACATTTGTTGTATGGCATTGCTCTTGCGCCCATTTTCGGCCTTTAAAACTGAGAAAGACTTTCTGTTAATGTTTGAAACTTATTGTTTGTTTAACTTTCAGAATAGGTTCTTGCCTGAAGGTTTCTATAAATAAAAGAGAAGTTTTAGAATCGAAAATAACAGCAATGTTACACTGAATTCTCGTAAATAGTTTCTGAGATTTGTACTGTGTTTGTAGGAATTTCAAAATTAAAACTATTTATAATTTGAACTAAAAAACGTACGTTTTAACACATGAGCTAATTTAATTTTTTACTCAGAATTCATTTTCGGTGCAATATTTTTCGATATTTTTTAAACAGCTTAAAAATGGCTTTTTTTATATAATTTATGTAATTATTTAAGGAAAATAACATACAAATGGGCATATAGTTTTAACAAAAAAAAATATAAATTGAAAAGGGATTTTTACAAAGAACGGTTCAGAATAAGAGTTTTAAAAAACATCTATTTTCATGAATACCATCATTTTTGTAATAAATATTATCTCAGAAATATTTTTAGCATCCCTATCTATTTATTTCATCATTGATACCTGAAGCATTATCTAAACTTTAAATATTCTGTCAATACGTATTTTAATAGAAATAATTTTGTATTGTTTTCTTATATCTGCGATAATTTATTTTACAAACATTATAAGAACAAGAACGAAAAATCCTGCTTTAGACATAGATTTTAAAACACTTTTAATGATTAACAGAACGTTATTCAGAAATTTCATTTTTTCTTTCAATGAAATATAATATCTAAATAAGCAATTAAAAAGAAAAAAAAGCGTAATCCAGTAAACATATTTTCAGTAATTGTTTACAATATCTAGCAATGTGTGCGAATTTTTTTGGTGCAGCTCTGTATATGATCTATAGAAAATGTACACCCATTTTAATCTCTATATTTAAAAAAAAAAAAAAAAAAAAAAAAAAAAAAAAAAAAAAAAAAACTAATTCTGTCACCGCAGGCGCAGTATATGAATTTTTTTATGACCGGAAGTCTTTCTCGGCTAATATTAAGAAAGCTATAACAGATAAAAATATGAAAATGGGCAGTATCATAGACAACTGGTCGATAAACACGCTGAAGAGGACCTATTTTAAATCTAAGAATTATTTTAAGAGCTATTTAATATGGAATTCGTAAATGTGTAATTATCCTTTTTTTTAGCTGACTATTTTTTAATATATTTTTTTTAATCTTATTCAAATATTCATCATTTCAATTGAGATTTATTTTATATTTCAGGCTTCGTACGCTTTTACCATATTTTTTTAATATAATTTTTCGCCTTATTTAAATTCAGAAATGTATTACACATCCTGCTATTAAACGGGGTGGGATGTCTACAATTCTGCTAGTTAAATATTAAATAGAATAACTCTATTAAAAAATTGTGGTAAAATCACACGAACTCTGCATTTTGAAAAGGCCATTTTTACTTACCCATCATACGTAGTATAGGGTAAGTCTTGTAATCGTTTTGAAATTCGAAAATTTTTTTTGACGGATTTACACGTTTCAGGCACTGCAGATTCCGAAAAACACATTTTTAGAAAAAAAATTTGCCGTCCGTTTGTGTGTCTGTGTGTCTGTAAACGCTCTATCTTCCGAAAAAATTGAGATAGAGACTTGCAATTTGGTATGTACTTAGTATGTAATAATGGGAAAAAGCCTATTTCATTTCAATAACCTCGATTAACCGGAACTATTTTTTTCGGACTCTCGAAATATTCGTTCTGATAAAAGGTATATAAAAATTTTCGAAATTGGTTATTTTAAGAAATGAATATAAAAGACAATAAAAAAACATAAATTTTGCATAAAGCATGAAGTCGATCGGATTATTAGTTGCCGAGATATTTGGAATGCTATTTCCACACTCTTCGATTTTTCATGACCCTGTATTTCATCCAAATTTCACTTCAAAGATATATTTTAATTGGAAATTTAACGCTTAATCAGATACAATAAACCGCTAGTTAATAGGATTATTATTTTTGAGTTATAAAAATGTTTCTTTCAAGCAATTCAGTAATCGAGCTTTTAAAGTTTGTGACGTCATCAAGCCACGATTTTATTTGAATTGCAATGCATTTTATAGATAGTTTACACATTTTAATTTTAATACTTTACACTATGCATATCCATGATTGGTAAGTATTACGGTGGCCACCAACGACTAGTTTATATTGTTGCCAATTTGTAAAACAGCGCAAATAATGATATTCCCTTTCACTTAAAAAATGTATTTACACGTGACTGTTAAAAACAAAAATAAAATTTTGAAATAATAATTAAATGATAGTTAAAAGCAGTGAATGGAGAAAATTACGTCATGAAATATGTACCTACACGTAAATGTTAAAAAAAGAAATAAAACTTTAAAATAATAATTAAATTATTACGCGTTAAAAACAGTAAATGGGGAAAATTATGTCATATTTAAAATTCTAAAATAATAATATTGCTAAACAGGTTCCATTAAAAAAAATTTTTTTAAAGATATTTATTCAGATTTTGAGATGGTCTGTTTAAATATAAAAAAAAAATGTTTTTGCACGTGAAATTCAAAAAGAGAAACTAAACTTTGGTGAAAATTACGTCATATTGAAAACGATAAATTGAAAACGTCTTATTTAAAACAATTTTCTTATAGCATCGTTATAACATACCGTGATGCGGCGATGTTGTTTATTTGTCCATTTTATACAAACTGATTTTCAAATGTTTAATTGATCTTAATTAATAAATACGAAAACAGTTGATTCGGCCTTAAAATCCCCCAATCAAACGGAAATTAATGCGAACCGATTTATAGGAGATCTTCACTGGTCGTTTAATTATAATTTTATCTTTCGCAATCTTTTTAAAATTCGTCAAATTAGAGTGTTTTTAGAGTCTGTAGTGTTAAAGCGAGGATTGGCAAAAATAACTCGTAGGGGACAGAGCCTCCTAGTACCCTAAAAAACAGATAAGTTTAAAAATGCAAACCATAGCAGAAAACACACTTCTAGCATTATAGATAAAATTCCGTCCTGTAACTGAATTATTTTGTCCGTCTCTGTATATAAACGATAAATGCTACGTACTCTTTAATCTATAGAAAGTGTGTTGTAGTGCACTTCACTCAAATTTTTAAATTTTATTGTGTTTGAAGTATCATAACATCATTAAAATACACCACAAACTAATTTTGCTCATATAAAACTGTACTGTGCTGCAACCGCCGTACCCAATCGTACTTTTACCGCGTTCGACCTGGAAAGTCCTGCGTTCGCTACGGACGGTTGGGCCGCGTCACCTGCTGACCACCCCCATTCTCCCAAGAAATTGACGACACAGGTCGCTGCGATTCGATTGACTTAGGACACCAACTTCACACTTGGGGAGATGCCGGAGTCCCCCGACAGTTTCGGAGCCAGAAACCCAAGAGAGAGCAGGGCCCTAAGCCTTATGTTGAGCTCCCCCAACAACTCTTTCTTTACCTCCGCCTTCGAACATAGAACACCTACAAAGGTCCGAAGCTAACGAAAAATACAGGCTACCGTGGTGCATTCCACTTATCTTTTTTTTTACAGACTGCTAGAGTGACGTGATGCTCTTTTCGTACACCTGCATTGGTGGATTCGAGCATCATGTGACTCCCGTGGTCTGTAAAAAAAGATACTCGTAAAGCCCCGCGGTAGCCTTTCTTTTTCGTTAGCCTCGCAAAGGTCACTACTGGACTCGTCAGCAGTGGCGAAGCAGCGGTTTTGCTCATAGATCATAATGTAATGGAATTGTTTTAAGCGTTCTTGTAGATGAACAATGAATGCTACTTACTCTAAACTTTTGGGAAAGCATGTTGTAATCCACCTAAGTGGCGCATATTAATCTCATATTATGTTTAAAGTATCATAATGTAATAAAATGCACCCGTAAACAAATTTTGCTTATAAAGCATAATGTAACGAAAATTTTTCTTTGTCCTTGTAAACAAACTATAAATGCTACAGTTTTTTTATTTTCAACACAGAACATTCCATAATAAGCCTCAATAACATATCAAAATTATATGGCAATCCGAGTACATGTACCAGAGTTGGACCGTGGATAGAAGGGAAGACAAAGAGACACATAGAATTCATAAACATTTTTTAACTATGTTCGAAAATATAAAAATACTAAATAAAACCTTTGTGCACGAATATTAAAAGGCAGAAAACCAACGTTAAAAATACACAAATAAGAATCTTGCTTGTGGATGATTCGAAACAGCTGTTTGCTGCAATTGTGTATTATTTGTGCAATTTTAACGTTGGTTTTCTGGCTTTTAATATGTTGGAAAGTGGTAAAAATCCAGATTTACAACTATGTTTTATAGCTATGACATTCACAACTGTCTACCTATTTCTACAAGTAGTTATAACTGATATTATTTTTAATGCATTTTGAAAGGAAATGTTAAAGAAAATACTTGGCGAAATTCTAATATTGAATAAACCTGAATTGTCTAGACGTCCTGTTTAAATTGACTCCAAGTTAGCATTTCGTAAATGATATATCTGAGGTCACTGGCATGAAGAAGTTAAAATTGAAATGAAGAATAATCAGCTTGCATGACTGACGTTCTGCATAATTCAATTACTATAATGGAATACATTTTTAATATAATTATAGTTTCCGAATATACATACATATTTACTTATTTTATCCAGTTGACCTCACTTTAAAAGTTCAAAGTAAATTAATTTTTTTAAGAGGTGATTAATAATATTTATAAATAAAATGCTGAAATAAAGCTCTGATTACTTATTATTATTATATGATTTTTTAAAAAGAAATTATACCATTAAAAACAATTCTTAGATTTATATTTTCAAGTGATAGAAGTTTTTTACATAGTGCCTATTCTGTGATTAATGGTAGAAAATTATCAGGTGACACTTATATGTGGACTGTGTACAAAGGCTTCTCCGAAAAGCACTTTTAGAACAAAATATTCTTTAAAAATATTTGATCGGTTCAGTTGATAATTAGAAATATAATAAATTTAGATTTTAGATAATCTTGCGCAGTTTCCCTTTCAATATCAACCGTTTATCATCAGGTTTTCAGTAGACCATTGTAAATAAATTTATCAAACTTTTTTTTCAAATTTAAAGTATGTTTCTTTCAGGTGTCCCTAATCTATTTTTTGTGCTTTTACTATCATATATTCTGTGTAGAGACGCAGGCAATGTTATAGTGACAAGTAGCAATTTTATAGTGGCAAGCAATCTTTGACACAAGGCATCAAAGTATTAGGGGGGGGGGGGTCTCCCATTTTAGGGAGACACCAATGTTAAACCTATTGATTCAAAGGAGTTGCAACGAGAGACAAACAACTTATTTTGTCGTCTCTACAAGCATATCTTTTTGAAAAGCCAATCAAATGCATGTCAATCTGACAAAGGAAAAGCTTTTCCCGGAACAACCAATCAAATGCTTGGAGAACTGACAAGTCGTCGCAATTTTTGTCATTTCACCTTATCCCGTGAAATAGCACTCTAAGTTTTATAGAAAGTGCGATCTTCATCTTTTTGAAATAGTGATATTGTTCTTTTTTGGTGTATAAAACGTACTTTTAAGAAAAAATATAATGTAGTTGTGCCTTTTCAAGCTGAACTACATTTAGTATGACAAACCATGTTTATAGGGCCACGCAAAGAACTGTATACAAGGCGCGATTTTTGAAATTGTGTTCGATTCAGCACCTTGGCGAAGAATTTTGGCGAAAAGCCTTGGCGAGAGCGGTGTTTGAGAGGAAATTCAAATATGGAACTCCGATAGCTCGTGTCTGGTCTCTGGCGTTCCTTTCGCTGTCGTCTGTTGATCTGTCGTGGATTCGGCAAAACTGTTGTGTTTACTGATTTTCTATTACTATGTCAACTTATTTTTGCGTCTGTTTTTGAATTTTATTCGCGTTACACGTTTGTTTTACTAATAACAATAAATAAAGAATCGCTACTCCCACCGCCTTTTTTTCTTGTTTGTTTCTTGTGGGTTTATGCTGAACGAGCATATCATTTTTTTTTCTGAATTAGCTGTATTATTGTTATTGTATCAGGATATAGTAATAATATGTTTATATTTTATTTTTGTCGTTTTATTCTGTAGATTTTCACTGTAAAAGATATTTTGGGGACGACTTTACCTATGCTTGACCCCGCCAAATAGAGTCGCCAATGCTTGGCGAATGACCCATATGGTTGCCAGAATGATACTTGTGATGTTGGCATATTGTGCCGCTGTTTTAAGCCAATTGTGATTTTTCAACAGTGGGGTCTTTTCAGCAACCCCAAGAAGAAGGTGGGGATGTCAGTCATTTATCCACAAACAGTTATTTGTTATCGTTATTTCACTTCCGCTTTAATAAGTTATAGGAAGCATTTCGCTTTGTATTAGATTCTTTTTTTTCTTTTTCTTTTTTTTTCTTTTTTAAGAATGCAAAACCCAGAAAGAATGTATATTAAAATAGTATAGCGTTTAAATGTTTTGTATTTTTCTGTACATATATTTAATTGTAATGAGGCTTTCATTCTGAAAATTAATAGCATTTAATATATACTTAAAAGAGGGAGGTCAGAAAAAAGTCAATGTGGATTTAATATATAAAAACTGCTAATGAAGACATATGACCCCCCCCCCCAAAAAAAAAGGGCATGACCCCCCTCTGAACGGAGAGCTGGATACGCCTTTGGGGGGGGGGGGGGGGCGCCAAAATCCATGTTTGCCACGGGTGCAAAAAAGGTTAGTTTCGGCACTGCCTCCGGCTAACGAGCAAAATTGTAATGTTGTTTTCTCTGTATTTTATCTTATGCTAAAAAGAATTGATTTTTCTAACACATTAAAAAAAAACTTATTACGTATATGAATGTAATCATTAAGAGTATTAATCATTACTTCAGTCATTAATATTGCATTATATCTTTAGAATTATATTAATTGAGACAAGGCTTGTATCGCAGTGAAAACTGGAGCTTAGTGAATGTATTAACACGGGCTTGTCAGTCAGGACTTATAAATGTGGAAACAATCAGATTGCTAATAATAAAATATATATCTTCATTATTTATTACGCTGTTAAAACTTTTATTTCATCTTTGTGTGATAGTACGCAAGAATACTATTATTAAATTATCAGTAGATTATATTTTACAATTGATGTTCTGTTTAGGGGGGGTGGGGGGGGGGGGTCATTGTTAATGTATGAAGATTTTTTTTTTGGGGGGGGGGGAATTTGCGTCATTGGGTTTGGGGGGATGGTCACTACTGTTCTTTCTATTTTCATTTTTTATATAAAAAGTTCAAACGTTGATCATTTTATTCTAATTTTTAAAAAAATTGAACATAAAGTGAAAAAGTTTTCCTAATGTCGTTATCCCTATAACAAAAAAAAAGAAAAAGAAGAAAAAATGGAACATTTAAAAATTTTGTAAAACACTAGAAAGTAAACAAAATAAAATAAAAATAAATAAAAGTAAAAAAAAAATGTTCATTTTAGAAATTATTGAAGGGCTTGAACTCCACTAGCTCATACAATTCTACGCCAATAAACCTGACACGAAAAAAAAAAAAAAAAAGGGACAATCTGACCTGATGCAGGATTTCATCGATATTTCCTCTATTAACTATATTTGAATAATAAATCCGTCCATTTTTGTATAAAAAAGATAAAATTGGTATAGCAGGAGAAAAAAATATAGAGATTACATTTCCCAATTGCTTTAAAAGATTAATTAATTTATTTTCATCATGAAAATTATTTTGTCGGGTTCGGATCGACGAAACTTTTTTCCCCTGCTCGGGATGGATTGATTTTAAATGAAAATTTTGGGTACATTACAGTACATCAGTGTTAATACGAGACGGATACAGTAAGTCGAGTAACAGTAATAAGTCCGGTATAGTATCGTGCAGGACTCTAGACCACCGTCAATACAATGATTTAAAAAGCTGACAAAAAAAAAAAAAAAAAAATCATGATTTTTTTTTTTTTTTTTTTTTTTTTTTTTGGTCGCGGAGTCGAGTTGATTTGAAAATAAATTTTCGGGAATACATCGTGCAGGACTCTAGACGACAACACAATGATTTAAAGAAGAAAAAAAAAACTAAATTAATTATAAATTTGAAACATACATAAACAAGAACGAAAAATCATGCATCAAGTATAGATTATGTAACACTTTCCAAATAATTTTACAAATCATTACCGTTTAATAAGCTGAAAGATAACATCTAAGTAAACAATTTGGAAAACGCATAACATATTTAAAAACGTAATTTCAGGAATTTCCAACATATACAATATTAGAAAAAATATCCGAATACTTTTATTCAGCCCTGTATATGATCTATCATATACCCGAATTCATAAGTTCATTTCTTTCATAAATGCATGAAATTTGCTGGTATATTCGTAAATATATAATATTTGCATGTTTTAGACAGATACCAAGAAATTATTTTCCCATTTTTCTTATTCATGCAAAGAATCTTACAGAAAGTTATCTCAATGTTCGCATTTTAACATTTTAAGGCGATTTTCGAGGGTCGATAATCATGGAAATATCGTCTTGAGGGAGCAATCAAATACAAATCAAAATGTACCACATTTATAGGAAAAATAAAAACGGTGTTCGATTGTTTAGTGCTTAAACAATAATGCCTGCTATTTAAATTCATTTCTATTTAAAAATAACAATGGATGAGATAATTTAGAATTTTTAAGCAGTAAAAAAAAAAAAGAGAAAAATGATAACATCTTTAATACTTATTTATATTTAAAAGAAATGTATTAGTCGATAGAAATGTTTTTCTTTTGGAGGGGGGGGGGGTCATGACCCCCATGACCTCCCCCTTGGATCCGCGCTTGCCCCCCCCCCCCTTGCCAAATAAATTTGCAAAGATAATTTTATCAAGTTTCTATAATAGCTGACTCAACTTGTTTTAAATTTAAAATATGTAATCACAAAATACATAATACTGAACTGCGTAATCAGCTTTGTCAAATATTGATTCAATAAAACCTTCAAAACGGAATAGAAAGGAACAGGAAAAAAAATCCACTTTATACAGGTTTTCATCTTTGCAGGTATATTTTTTGGTATTTTTTCTGTTGAGAACATGTGATTTTAAAATTCAAAACTGGATTGATTTCATTTTCACAGATTTTACGCTTTGTGCATCATTACAAATGAGGCGTTTAAAGTCCAGTGATATGAATATGCGAAGACATTCGGAAGCAAATGTTAAATCTGTGGGAGCGTTCTTAATACTTTTTTTTTTTTTTTTTTCATGGGATACATGCGGTCGATATCTAATGTACATGCATTTGTACATTTTCGGGATTTGTTACTTTTTTGAAAGTGTCCTCATATAAAAAAAAAAAAAATCAAACAAAGTCAAAAAAGTTAAAACGCACAACGTTAGATATCGAGATCAAGTATGATATGAGAAAATAAATTATTTAAAAGTATTTAAATGTAAGCGAGAATTACGAAAAGAACGCTCCCATAGGTTTAACATTAGCTTGCGAGTGCTTTCGCGTGATTACTGTAGGCTCTTAAAAGCATTAAAAATTTTTTTCCTTAGGATAGCTGAGGTTGATGTTCCGAAAGAGAAAGTAACTTTATATATATATATAATATTAAAATGCAAGCGAGAAATTTGATAAGAATGCTCCCATAGGTTTCATATTAGCTTGCGACTTTCTTCACGTGACTATAGTGTAGGTTCTTAAGAACTCAAAAACCAGGATTTTCTACAAGCATAACAAGGTCAGCTTTACTGACTATGTCACCCTGGGCGAGATCTTTTCCCTGCACCCCTACAAATGATAAATCCGGGAAAAAAAAAAGTTTTACTAAGTATTTTATTTTGCGTATGTTTTAACTCCTTTGTTTTTAGTATCTCGAGCAGTCGTCCAACCTCTCTCCCTCTAAGCCAGAATCTGGTTGCAAAAACAAAAAAAATCCCTGACGGCTCGGCCTACACGCACAGGTAGATTTCGAAGACGCAGGCCATGGGGCACCTGTTTGTTGGAAATTCGGGGAAAAATGACTTTTTTGCGATGATGCGGTAGTTGGAACCGCTCACTTCGAAACCCAACTTGTTTGCAGGCAAAGCCGGCAGGTTTTTTTTTTTTTTTTTTTTTTAATATAAGGGTTGGTCCTATAAAAAACTTGTCAATATAAAAGTTTTAGATAATAGTAAGAGGATTTATAATAAATTTAAGCGGATTTGATATCTTGTGAATGGACGAAGTTATGAATTTTTTTTCTTCTTTTGGCCATTTTTAATTATATCAAAAATCTGTCCTACATAAATTTTCGTTAAAAGTTATAATAACTTTAAACAGGTATCATAACTAATAAATTATGGGGTTTTGTCTGTTTTAACAAAAAGCCCCCCCCCCCCATTTCTTCCCCTTGATTCGATTTTGCCCATTAACGAACTTGACCGACATTTTATGCCCCTTGATGTGCGATTTTGATCTAACCGCACATCATTTCGGGCACCTTGTTAAAAGCGAAAAATTTCCAAATTTTAAACTCGCATAACACGGTGAGTTTTGGTCGTACAAAAATGATTCTTTTATTTTTATTTGATATATCAGAGCTTCAGGATTGTTTTACCAAATATAACTTATAGGATCCGTAGGCTGTACAAAAAGTTAATTTTTATAACTTATAACTGTAGATTGAAGCGTTTATTTCAGTACAAGTTGTTGCCTTATGCTGCTCTAACAACAAATCAATATACTCTTACAAGTACCGATTCTTATAAAATGGCAGACACTGTACCATTAAAACATAGTCCTAAATATATTGTAAGCCCCTGTATTCTGTATATGGTTTTCTTTCACAGTATAATTTTTCAGTCTTATTACCTAGTAATTAATCCTCCACCCCCTCCCCAAAAAATATAATTTTTCTTTAAATTCCGCACTTCCCCCTAAAATAATTAGTGGCTGGAAGTCTTTTTCTCTGTAGAGGTTGTTTACCTTATATTTTTTTAATGACATACAATACTACTGTTCTAACATCCCTAAAATATACTGTACTTAAATTCCAGTTTTCTGAAAATGGTCAAGTAATTTATTGTAGCGTTGTCTTTTCCTCTGAAATGCTTATTTTCTGTTATTTCTTATCCCACCCATCAAGAAGGTATTTTTGCACTCGGACGGTACGATACGACCCTGTCAAACACGATAATAAATTACTTAAAACGCTTCTGGAAAGCTATTCCTTTTATCACATCTTGTGGTCCTAATTGCCTTTCAGCATGTCTTAAACATTTTCCCACCTGTATTTCAAGTATATTTTTTTATTACCGCACCTTCAAAGATAGCAAGATGCAGAATGGGTTATTATTGTCCTTTATCTAGAATTTAAAGAATGAGAAAACAGGAACATTTCTGGAAATTGAATGCCGAAAAAAAATTAAAAGTGACATTAAAAAAATCAAGAATTCTTTTAATAGTGGAAAAAAGGGAAATAATAAGAATTTAAAAATCCCCCCCAAAATGTACCTTTTCTCTAAATCCCCCCCCCCCCAAAAAAATAAATAAATAAATAAAATAAATAAATAAATAAATAAATTGTATGACTCAGTTTGCGTCACCAAACTCCTCTCTGGGTATCCCGGCAGAAAGAAACAAGAACGAAAAATCATGCGTCAAGCATAGATTATGTAGCACTTTCCAACGCTTCCAAAATAATTTTACAAATCACCGTTTAATAAGCTAAAAGATAATATCTAAGTAAACAATTTGGAAAACGCATAACATATTTAAAATTATAATTTCAGGAATTTCCAACGTATACAATATTCGGAAAAATATCCGAATACTTTTATTCAGCCCTGTATACGATCTATAGGTTTGTATATATACTACATAGAATGCTAAATTTTAGTTCAGTTAGGAAACGCGTAGCACAGTTTAAAATTCTCCATCTGGAGTTTGTCAATAAACGGAAATGTGTTCGCGAACTTTTGTGCTTCCCTGTATAGGATCTACAGAATTTATACACACCACGTAATAAACAAAAAGTGAGTTACATTTAAAATCGCGTTCAGTAACTTAAAATGCACTTCCAGGAATTATTGTTAACAGGCAGTAGAGAATTCTTTTGTGTGTCCCTGTAAATGAACGATGACTGCTATGTACACAATATTCTGTAGTAAGCCTCTTGTAATGCACATTAGTGATATATATAAATTTCAGTGCGTTTGAAATAGTGAAACATTACTTAAATAAACCGCAGACGATTTTTCTCCATAGACGTAATGTAACGGAATTCTTTTGACTGTCCCTGTAAAGTAACTATAAGTGCTATGCACACCCTATTCCATATTAAGCTTCTTCTAATGCACCTTAGTGATATATATAAATTTCAATGCGTTTAAATTAGTGAAACATTATTTAAATAAACCGCAAATGATTTTTCCCCATAGAACGCAATATAACGGAATTATTTTGAGTGTCCCTGTAAAATAACTATAAGTGCTACACACTTCCGTTGAAATAGGGAACATGCTATAGATGGCGACTACAACATATAAAAATTGCAGAGCAATCCGAGCATATTTACGGGAGTTAGAGCACGGCCATACGGCCAGACAAACCGAAGTCATAAGCACTTTTCAACTAGGTTGGAAAGTGCTAAAAACATCATATTCCGAAAAAAAAAAATGGCGTTATTCAAAGTCAGCTTTCGTTGTGATTTTAAAATATCTATCGTAGTGTACACATTAATACGCATTCAAATTTGTAAAACATCTTTAAAAGGGATTTTTCCTCTCTTCTAGTATCAAGTTTCTCTTCACAGTTCGTACTTATACGACTTATACGTTCTAAACCACACAAAATATTGTCATAATTTAAATACCGTATATACTCGTGTATAAGTCGAATAATTTTAGACAAAATTTGGGTGTTGAAAATGGGGGTCGACTTATACACGAGTTAGTAAAAAGAAAAAAAAAACTAAAGAAAGAATATTTCACACTCCGGAAGAAGTGTGATATAGCGGAGTGAAATACCGGAGTCAGCGGGTCTAGGTTGGAGAGAGAAATAAAAGCTGACAATGGTCATTTCCTTGTGATTGACTAAAAGAACTCTGCAATAACGTCGCTGTAATTGTTCTGCACTCATTTTCTCTTGGGATAGAATTCCCTTCAATACAGGGAATTCCTTTCAATATTTTAATCCCCTTTTTAAAAAAGTTCAACTTGAGAATGCTTCTAGATTTCTCTCCTAAAAGTCCTAAAATACAAAGAAGTACTATATTTTAGCAGTCTAAGAAGTTGTCTACCCTGTAAATAAGGCTTGAATAGATTTTTCAAAGATTTTTTTTCTTTTTAAGTATCACTAAATTGATGTAAATAGGTTTCAAAAGAGTTTAAGCTTCTTCAGTTTCTGATAATTATACAGATTTAAAATCTTGATTTTTTTTTTTTTTTAAGTTTGATTAGAAACGTAATTAAAAAAAAAAAAAGTATTACAAATTTAATATATATATATTTTTTTATTTATTCTTGATTATAAATCATTTTTCAACTTACTACCAGAAATGTGTTTCGACTTATACACGAAAATTCAATTTTTTTTCAAAATTTTGTGTAAGAATTAGGGGGGTCGACTTATACATGAGTATATACGGTAAGTGCTTTTACTCATTCGTAACAGCAGCATCACTGTGTTTTGCACAAATTTTTCAGGTTTACGAGTTTTTCATTGAGATTTGGTTCTAAGTGCTGTGAGAGTGTGCCCATTTACCTGATGAACTACAGAGATACACGGACAATTTTTGCAAATATGAAAAGAAATTATTTAATATAAAAAAATACTTTTCTAAGTTCAATCTATATGTTCACAATGAAGTAAAAGTTCTAAATGTGTATGCAAGAAGTTTTTAGTTTAGCTGAAATAAGCCAATTTTTGTACAAAATATGAGACATTTTAATAAATAAATTCTTCGTAATCAAACTTTTGCAATCAAGCAACCTTTTCAAATGAGAACAAATAAGCGTATTCTTAGCGGAGTCTGCACGGAAGTTAGCGATCGTAACTTGCAATTGTGCAGACCGCCAAATTTTGTTACAAAATACAATTTTGAGATAAATTTTTATTACGAAAAAACATATTTTTCTGATTTAAAAAAAAAATTAACACTTCAAACTTTTTAGAAAATTTACTTTCCTAGTTCAATCCGTATCTTGACAGTGAAATAAAAGTTCTAAATATATATGCTAGAATTTTTCGCTTTTAATGAAATAAGTTAATTTTTGTGCAAAATATGATAAATCTAATTAAGACTGTTCTTAAATACAACAGAACTACTTTCTGACAGTTTTTTTCTTATTCAATTTTGTTTATAATAGCCAATTCAAAAACTATGTAATCGAATGGCGTTTTTCACTTTTTGGTAAAGCAGAAAATCTTTCAGAAAATATTGTCAAAGTAAGTGTTTTGAACCAAATTTCAGGATGCGGTAGCAAGAAAGGGGTAAAACTTGTCGTCACTTGACAATAATAGCTTATTACTCAATAAGTATATATTTTTTTTTTAATGGAAAACTTTATCCTATTCCAAATCGCTTCAACAGTCCGGACTGTCATTGTTAAGCTCGTTTGAAAATTTGTCAGAAAATGCATCAGAAAGTTTCGCGTTGTTGAACTGAGAATTTGAGAACCATTTTTAAATAAATTAATGTGAGCATTTTAAACAATTTAACCCATACGCATAGAGTTTTAGTAAAAGGTACAAAAGAAAAATGCATGGATAAGGAAAAAAAAAGAATAGTGTGTAAAGCTATTTAAATAATGAAATTCATAAGAAATAAACTAAATGAAATTAATAAGGTAACAAGATGACGATGAATAATTCACAAACAATCGAACTAACGTGACACATTTAATTTTTTTTTTCCAAGCCATTTAAAAATATACAGTTAAAAAATGGTTTTCTTCAAGTCAAATTTTCTCATTCTTAAGCACAAGCTGAAATAAAAGCATTTATTAACACTTTGTGTCACGTATACATGTTGCTTATAATGTGCTGAGAATCCTTGATTATTCCCACCAATTATTTTTATTTGTATACTTTACCTCATTTAATCTTAGCATTTCTGCGATTCAATTAAGTGAAAAATTCTGTTTTGATAAACAGATGGCAAAAGATTAAAAATTCTGTAAAGGACTCTCGTCTAAAATGGGTTAAAGATAAAGGAAAAATAAAACAATTGCATTTTCCAAAATCGTCTTCTGATCTATACTAAAACAAGAACGAAAAATCGTTCGTCAAGCATAGATTATGTAACACTTTCCAACGCTTCCAAAATAATTTTATAAATCATTACCGTTTAATAAGCTGAAAGATAACATCTAAGTAAACAATTTGGAAAACGCATAACATATTAAAAAACGTAATTTCAGGAATTTCCAACATATACAATATTAGGAAAAATATCCGAATACTTTTATTCAGCCCTGTATAGGATCTATAGATTTTTATATATACTACATACAGGGCTGCCATTCCAAAAATTATTCAAAATAGTTGCTTTAGTAGCCTTCAAAGCCAAAAATAGTAGCAAAACTAGTCGCATAATGGCTGATTTAGTAGCAAAATAGTTGCATATAAAGTATTATGCAAAATGGTTACAGTGTTGAGATCAGGGTAGATAATGATTTCTCCTTTACAAATTTTCTGACTTTTCCTTAAAAATGATTAAGTTTTCCTGATTACAACAATACTATACAGCATTTTATGTATACAATCTACAAAATTTCAGTACTGTTTTTACATATTATCTAATTATTATGTAACAAAATTGTTAAAAGTAACTCCATTCAAGTTTTCATGACATTTGAGTTTAGTTTCCTGTAACTTTTGGATCAACACATGATATAGCTCTTGTTAGTTACAGATGCAATGGTGATATTTCCAGCATTTCATTTTTGCTTTTGTGATGAACTTCAAGACATCTTTCTTGTAAATTTTCCTAAACTACAGATTTAAGGGCTTTTAAATATTTTAAAGAGTTTGAAACTGCAGCATAAGGGAAGTTTTTATTTCCCCTGCATTTTTGCTTACTTTTGAAATGACATTTCTTATAGAATATTACAACATAGTTGGTACCCTAATTTAGAGTGATACACCACACACTATGAAAACCTATCTGAAAAATTATTTACAAATGAAAATTTTCGAAATAAAGTTGTTACGTGTGTGACTCAGAAAAATCATACACATAACGACGACTTTACTATTTTTTTTTTTTTTAAATGTTATTACTTTAGACTAAAGGTGTCACTACAAAAATGATTCTGTATGTGTCCTGTAATAGCAATAAAAAAAGTAAAACGTTATCTAAATAATTTCACTTTCATTCCTCCTGGAAACTGATTTTCTTTTAAATGAGTCTTTAAACTTTTGCCAACACATAATATTTTATAAAATTTCAAGTCTTTAGTTTCTATAAATTTCTAGGTCAGGTACTCATTCATTAAGTAACATGATAAAAAAAATAATAATAAATCAGACAATACACAATTACAGTTGCTAAAAAGTACATTTTCTCAGATTATGTGCTGCACACAGACACAATATCAGAAATTATTCCTTATACTCATGTTTTTCCATAAGGAAACAAAATGGTTAAGAGGAAAATGAGTGAAATTGACTTTTAGTCAAGAAAAGTGCTGTTTGGTGGTGGTATCGAATACCTTGAAAAATTTTACTGGAATGGTAATTTTGTTATTGTTGTTGTTTTTTCATTATTTCCAGCAACATGTATTTGAAAAAGCTAGAATAAAATTTTCAAAAAGTCTCCTTTTTCATAAAATAGTTGCCTGTTTGTCAAAAATAGTTGCTTTTCAAGCCTTTTTCGCTTAAAAAAGTTGCCTTAGTCTCCTGAAGCTGAAAATAGTAGCAAAAAGTAGCATTTTAGTAGCAAATGGCAGCCCTGTACATAGGATTCTAAATTTTAGTTTAGTTAGGAAACGCGTAGCACAGTTTAAAATTCTCCTTCTGGAGTTTCTGTCAATAAACGGAAATGTGTTCGCGAACTTTTGTGCTGCCTTGTATATATGATTTACAGAATTTATACACACCAAATAATAGACAAAACGTGAGTTAAATTTAAAATCGATAACGACAATAACATGTAAAAATTGCAGGGCAATCCGAGCCTATTTACGGGAGTTAGAGCACGGACAGACGGCAGACAAACCAAAGTCATACACACTTTTCAACTAGGTTGGAAAGTGTTAAAAAGAAAGTTAAAGCGAAATCTATCACACATAGAAGTCTGAAAATTCGGGCGAGAATAGTCCAAGACAGGTCTTGGTGTAACCTGGGGTTCAGATTTTTATGTTTTTAAGGTCCGATCTCCCTGGGCCCTTTTAAGTTTCTATGCCCTAATTGGTAATAACTTTTCTCTTTTTAGTCCGATTTTCTTCGTTTTCGGGACCCATTCTCCATTTTATTATTCCAAACTTTCTGCATTTCAGTTAATACACTGGCGCTCTGGGGTCCGGTCCGGGATCCCTTGGACTTTTTGGACGCTATGCATTTTTCTGCCCCTAATTATGTGTCCTCTCACTGCTTAACTTTTAAAAAGTTGAGCCTAGAACTCCTCTCCCTGTATCAACACCTTCATATTTTTATTGGTACCGTAGCGCCCTTTTTTAAGCATCCCCCCTTTTTTTTTTTTTTTTTTTTTTTGCTAATTAAAAAAAAATTATTCTAATGATTAATTCTCACCCTATGCTTAATTCCGACTAATTGAAGATGTAAAGCACTAAATACCAAGACCTTTTAACATGCTTTCATGTTAGGGATGGTGCATTGTGCGCCCTGCTCTCAACTATCAGTTGGATCTTTTTGGGCCCCGTATTATAGCTCTCTTAAAAATGGCCCAATTCACTTTTTTTTTCCTAACAACTTCTTAAGTCCTTCAACTTTTTGAACAAATATATTCTATAGAATACATATTTCGCATTAATTTTGGAATTTTGAAAGGTTTAATTTTAACAACTAAATATTATATGTAGATATATATATAATCTCTAAAAGAATAATATTATATATCGAGAATGTTGTATTTATATTTTGGCAAAGGAGGTCTGGAAAACGGATGTGGAAAAAATAAATGTATCTAATAGTACAATATAATAGCTTGCAACCGCTTTTTGAATCCAAAACACAAGCCACATGCTATTTTGAGAATGTATTTTTTCATCACAAAAATTTTCAATATGTGTATACATAATTTTTTTACAAAACAGAAGAAAGAAACGTGGTTGATTGTATAAATTTGGCGACCCCTCAATTTCCGCGCCTGGGGCAACAACCCCCTTCGTCCCCGGTTTCGCACGGCTCTGATAACGGGTCCCAGACAGATCAGCTAAAATAAAAGCATACCCTTCTATTCTTTTTTTTTTCGTTTTTTCTTTTTGCATGGATTTTTTGCATGAGAGGAAACGATATAAAGGCAATTTCACTATGGTCACTTGCACACTGTTGAAAGGTACTTACTGGCCAATATCCTTTGCAAGTGTAGATGTCACACAGTAGGGAGTCGGTCCTGTGCTCGTTAGTAATTTCTTGGAAAACTTATGCTAAGCACATGTGTTTTTGAGATTCCAAAGTAGAAAAGGGAAATCGAATAAAGTTGTTTTTCTTCGTTTGTCTCGGGAAAAGAGGGTAAAATACGAAAAGTATAGCAACAGTTATAGGACTAAGTGAACTTTTTCTCGCAATTTCTATGTACTAATACTAATACACCTTTTTTTTTTTTTTTTTTTTTTTTTTTTTTTTGGGGGGGGGGGGGGGTAAATTAAGTCATTTTTAAAACGAAAATTTTATACAACTTAAGCCACTGCTGAGGGGTCCCCTGGCAGGTTTTGGTCCCGGGGCTGATATTAGATTATTCTTATTTTATGGTGCAGTTAAGTACCCTTTTTCTTCTCTCGAAATATGAGGAATATTACCAACATTTCATTTTTGACACACACACACACACACAAAAAAAAAAAAAAACGCATGTGTAATATATTTCTGATAGTTTGTTACTTATTAGAGGTAAAAGCGTACATATGTATATAAAGTGTTAGGAGTTGAAAAAATATTCGCTAAATAGAGGTGTCTGCTATTCGGGAGTGTCCGTTATGGAGGTGTTATTGTATATAGATTTTTCATCTGAAAAAATATTTTGGACATTGGTGTGAAAAATCCGTGTTAACCCGACTCGCAAGAGAAACTATGAAAGTCAAACCGACTTGCATAAAAAAGTATAAGACAGAATTGCGAGTCGCGAAGTGTTAACTTACTTGATGCAGATATAAAAATTGTGTATTCATATCTGTATTCTAAAGACATAGAAAATATTTAAATTTAGTGACAGTATAGTAGGGGGGGGGGAGGGGATTTACAAGACTTAAAGCACGGATAGACAAATTCGAAGTCATAAACACTTTTCAACTGTATAGGAAACTGTTAAAAATGAGTATATAAAATAGGAATTGTTACTTTGCAGATAAAAGCAGACTAAAGAAATAGATAAACAAATATATTCAATCGCAAAAAATATAACATAATTTTAAATAACGTACATAGCATAAGAGTATAAAATAGGAACCGTTTTAAATATTTAAATACAAATTTAATAAAAAAATATTTCAGGGAACTGAATTAATTTCATTTTTAGTATAATGAAAAGAAATATCGTTTAGAAACTGAGAGAGAACTGTTTTTTAGAACTATTTTTAGAGGTATACATAAGAAATAAATAAAAATATATATTAAATAGGAACAAATCATGCTTATAATAGAAACCATTATAAACATTGTATGATAAATAGGTAAATTAATATTTAAACTGTAAAAAATCACTTTATGAACTCAACTATTCGCTCTTTCATTAACGAAAAATCTCTATTAATATGATGTATAATGTGATGCCTCTTAGACTGTTAAATTATTCTTTCTGTATTGCACCTCTGAAGAGCATAGTTGTGTTACAATAAAACTTGTGAAAACAAACCTGTCTATAACAGATTTCTTCTCAACCGGAAAAAAGTTTCGATGAAAAGGAACCATATAATTATACCTGCTAAGACGAAGAACTGCCTAAAATGGAGCATTTTTACGAGCCGACTAATTCTTTGCAATTTTTAATGCAGAGGCCCCATTTCAAGAGTTTCTTGCGAGAGAGTGGGGGAGGGGTGCGACTTTTTCTTGAGGGACTCTGTTTCAAATAACACACGGGATTGCGTAAATCGTCCACAAAATAACAAAATCCAGCACAGTAAAAAATTATGTGCAGGATTTTTCCTCTTAACTTCTTTCACAAACCGGGAATATTTTTAAATTTTCGTTGAACTTTTTGTTTTTCGGAATTACGCAAAACTAGTTAATTTGTCAATTGAATGCGAAAAAAAAAAAAATAGCGAATTTTGCCAATTGTAAGCTGTAAAAATCGTTAATTTTCTAAAACAGCTGTGGAAAAATATTGCGAATTTCGCCGAAGATCGGGGGAACAAATAGCGATTTTTTTCAATCGATCGCGGAAAAAAAACGCACTCATTACAACACTCATTCGCAGAAAATAGTCAAATTTGTGCATCGGTAGCAGAAAATCTCCGCTGTATTATATTTATATTAGGATATTTTTAAGAGAAATCTGCCACAAACAATTTGTTGGAAATTGGAAAAAGATTGCATATAAAAATAGTCGCAGATACTGGGCCCGTAATCAAAAGGTTAGTTGTTTAGGTTGCAGGTTGGTTTTTCACTATTTTGTGCCATGTTCGTCTTGACCCGATTTTACTAAGAAATTCTGAATATGTTTCTGATGAAAAAAGTATATATTTGAATATTAATGAGAATATATGTGTTGTGTTTATTTTTGGACATAAGCAATGAAATTGTGCAATATACTTTTTTATAAATGTATTAAAATATAGATTAAATTTCTTTCACTTCGGATTCTGGTGCAACCCGATCCGTGTAAGACTCGAGTGTCAGGCTGTCGAGATTATTAAGAGTGTTACTGTATATAATATGATTTAATAAAGCAATTGATTTGATAGTATTGTAATGATTGCAGTAAATATAATGTGACACTATGCAAAAATCAAATCTTTAAGATGTTTAATTAACCCACTACTGCCTCCATCGCCCTCTCCCCAAAAAGAAAAATTCCCCTACATTTTGAACTAAAAGAGGAAATTCACCTCTAAAATTCTAGCCCTGAGGGGATGAGTTTTCTTTTGACCATGTTGTACACATAGCGAAAAAACAAGACTAAGAAGCAATTGATAGTTTTTTATCATTCCAGAAATGAATTAAGTTTAGTTTGCTTTTCATATAGAAGTTATAGCTTATAAGTTTAGATAAATAATTAAAAACCACAAGTTAATCCAAAATTATTAAAAACTATTAATTTCTTATCTTGAGTAAGCCCCGCTACTTTATTCACATTTCAAATGCACCGGCACCCTTTCATTTTGTGTACCATTACTTAATATATTTCAAATATATAATTACAAATGCTCAAAACGGGAGTAAAATATAGTAATTTTTTAAGAGTCTAAAGGAAAATATAAAGAATGTATTAACATTGAATGTTTAGAATATTGTATTCAGATTATTAAATAAGTGTATTTTAGCAATTTTAACATTATTTGCAGAGTTCAAAAATAAAAATATATGAATAGCAAAAACATATTACATCGAATTTTCATATATAACTAGGAATACTATTAAAGTGATTTGGAATCTAATAGCGTTTTTCATTTTTTAAAAATGTATTACATTTTGAGTTATACGATATTTTATTTTTTTATTTATTGTTTGAGTTATATGTAGCCAATTGCTGCACTGCAAAAAAAAAGTGTTGATTTTACAGTATAATACTGGTATAATACCCCAGCTGGCAGTATTATACCGTAAATTTAACAGTAATAAACATTAAAATAAGCAGTAATACGCTGCCGCGCATGCGCGGCAGCGTATTACTGCTTATTTTAATGTTTATTACTGTTAATTTTACGATATTGTAAAATAAACACTTTTTTTTGCAGTGTGTTTCATGACGACCTTCCTTGGGTATCGCCTCCCGAAATTTGGTTTAAATCATTAACTTTGACAGCATTTCCTGAAAGAAAAAATTGTTTGTCTTTATCGAAAAATGTCAAATGTTTTTCAATTTACAATTTCTGTATAAGCGAATCAAAGGCGTAGCTTGAAAATTTCATTGGTTGTGGGGAGTACCCGACGTTTGGCGACCTCTTTTTATTACTTTCAAATACCCTTCCTTTTCTCGAAGATTTTAAGGAGGGGCGGGGGATACCTATGCACCTTTTGACTTTTAGTTACTTGCTTGTAGCTTTTATTTGCCTAACGTTAAATATATAGGACCGTTATTTTAAAAATTTTGATTTAAAATTCAATATTTTTAAATGTTTCTGTTTCCATGCATAACCTGGGTGCTTATGTTTACCATTATGCGAATGTACTATACTATACGCATTTATATATCGTGCAGTATGTGTATCGCTACAACTACGCAGTCAGATAAAGTGTTGCATGTTTTCAATCATTTAAATAACGGAGCACTACAACGTTTGCCATATGCTGTAGTGCGCCCCTGCATTCTGAAAGGTTGGACAGGCCTGTTCTAAGATGTCCAACGCGACAATCGCGGGCGCCCTTTCGTAATTTTAATGTTACTAGCTTTTTTGAAAAAAATATTTCAGGTACCTAACGACGCCCTTCAACTTGAATACATTGGATGGAAGAAAAATAAAAATGAATAAAATTATGAATAAAAATGAATTAATTAAATGTATCAGAAGTAAGCCAATCTCGATTTACGTACAGTTTCAATAAATTTAAATTGAATGTTCAAATATTTGTACCTCGCCTAAAATATTTCTTTCGTGTTTTTCCTATTCCGGCGCCTGTGTGCGGTGCACACACTGCACATTGGGTCGGCATACTTATTTTCTAATACTTTAAAGGCTGTTTATAAAGGAATTCTGTTGTAAACGGTAATTTAAAAAAAAAAAAAAAAAAAAAAAAAAAAAAAAAACATTCATGCATACATACGTTTTAAGATGAAAAAAAGCTATTTTAAGCTGAATTTCCTGTTACGTTTTCGTGTAAGCAGATTTTATTTTATTGGTGAAGGGCCCCACATTGGAATTAGTACCGGGACCCACGATCTTTCTGTATGGCCCTGTTTGAGACATTAAATTAGGTGACTCTGGGCAAATGCCCCACTTGTCCATAGATAGTCGTATAATCTTTTTATATTGTTATCAAAATTGACTATTTTTTAACAGATTTCTTAATTCAGTTTCGTTCATAAAAACATGGAATTGACAAATGCTTTTATTTAGAAACTGTAAAGACGAACATTCTCCCATTTTTTGAAAGAGGCAGGCGGTCTTTTAGAAAATGCTGTGAAAATTGTAGTTCTGAATAGCACGCAACAGCCCGATAAATATCATCATAAGAAAAACTCCCTTATAACTCAAGATGTGGTTATAACTAAAGAATTCATTTATCAAAATGTGAAAAAAAAAAAAAAAAATCTATCGGATCCTAAATTATTTACATTGTTATGTCTGCATTTGTTATTTTGCATTTTTCCTTTTGTTTTGTGCTTTTAAAGTCTCTCATTGTCGACCGAGTAAAACGTTCTCTCTCTCTCTCTTTCTTTTTTATTTTTTAGAACTATTATAACCAATAAATTTAGATTCTAAATTTTATTTCAAATCATTTTTGGAAAAACATTTTTAATTTTGCTGTGAAATTGTGTTTTCTTGGACAAAATCTCCAAATTTTGACTCATATTTTCTGTTGCCTTCCTTAACTCTACCCTCTCCTCCTTTATAAAGGTAAAGGTAACGAAAAAATTTCGATAAAATTTTTTTTCATTTTTTTGCCTTTATTTCAAACTTTTTAAAGTCTATGCATGTAAAGTTTTATTTCTTTTAATTTCATGTCTGCCTCCTCCTCCTCCCCTCAGTAAAAGTTTCCATAAATATATGAAAGTTGTTTTCCCCGTAAACAATTATGTAACCGAATACTTTTGTGTGGCCCCGTAAATGAATGATAAATGCTTTACACTCCATATTCTACAAAAAGCTTATTGTAGCGCACCTTAGAAAATTGTATCAATTTTAATATGTTTGTAATAGTGTTACACGATTAAAATGCACCACAAACGATTTTTCCTCATAGACCATAATATAAAGGAATTATTTTAGTTACCCTGTAAAGTATTTATAAGTGCTATTTGTGCTGTATTCGATAATAAGCATCTTGTAGTGCACTTCAGCGATGTATAATTATTTGAATATATTTGAAATAGTGTAACATCATTAAAATACACTGCAAAGGATTTTCCCCCATAGATCATAATGTAATGTAATTCTTTTGAGTGCCCCTGTACTAGAAGTATAAGGACTACACACTATTCATGTTCAATACTGAACATGCCACAGTAAATCTCAATAACATATATCAATTGTATGGCAATAGCACTGACAGACGGCAAACAGACAGACAAACTGAATTCATAAACATTTTTCAACTATGTTACAAAGTGTTAAAAAATGGTTAATACCAGGGGGTAGTCCAATTTTAACTGGATATCGAATTGGAAGCCATTCGATGAAGGATTTTAGGAATTATAAAGATGTAAAGTTTGCCTCTAAATGATAGATTTTTACTCATATCGCCTGTCTGTAATATTTTTTCACATTTATTATTCTTTGGCGTTAGTATTGACCATCACAAACATACTTCGATTTTTATAAATTTTAATTTTATATATGCGAAATATGAGTTATGACATTAATATTCTAAAACAAATTATACGTATATGAACAGTCAAAACTGGTGTTTAAAAGTAATTTTCATTATATGAAAAGTTAGTTATAAGGTAGCAAATTCAATATAATCAAAGCTGTATCACTTTTATAGGGGGAGGGAACGTTTTTTAACACTTTCCAACCTAGTTGAAAAGTGTTTATGACTTCGGTTTGTCTGGCCGTATGGCAGTCTGCCGTATGTCCGTGCTCTAACTCCCGTAAATAGGCTCGGATTGCTCTGCAATTTTTATATGTTATTGTCGTTATCTATAGCATGTTCCCTATTCCAACTGAAGTGTGTAGCATTTATACTTTTTTACAGGGACAGTCAAACGAATTCCGTTACATCACGTCTATGGAGAAAAATCGTTTGCGGTTTAATTAAATAATGTTTCACTATTTTAAACGCATTGAAAATTATATATATCACTAAGGTGCGTTACAAGAGGCTTACTATACAGAATAGCGTGTGTATAGCAGTCATCGTTCATTTACATCATACACACAAAAGAATTCTCTACTGTCTGTTAACAATAATTCCTGGAAGTGCGTTTTAAGTTGCTGAACGCGATTTTAAATTGAACTCAATTTTTGTCTATTACTTGGTGTGTATAAATTCTGTATTTCATATACAGTGCAACACAAAAGTTAGCGAACACATTTCCGTTTATTGAAAGAAACTCCAGAAGGAGAATTTTAAACTGTGCTACGCGTTTCCTAACTCGACTAAAATTTAGCATCCTATGTAGTATATATACAAATATCATATACAGTGCTGAATAAAAGTATTCGGATATTTTTCCGAATATTGTATGTGTTGGAAGTTCCTGAAATTACGTTTTTTAATATGTTATGCGTTTTCCAAATTGTTTACTTAGATGTTATCTTTCAGCTTATTAAACGGTAATGATTTGTAAAATTATTTTGGAAGTGTTGGAAAGTGTTACATAATCTATGCTTTACGCATGATTTTTCGTTCTTGTTAATTCTTAAATACCCTGGTTGAAATTTGCTGAAGTTTTCAATTTTGTTTGTAAATGTATCAGGGACAATGGGATTATTAAACGGGTAAAATGAAAAATTTCAGAATACCCTCAAGTGAATTACTTTTTTATGATAATAGATCAAAGTTTAATAACCACCTTTTACATTAACCATGCTTGTAAAGCAGAATCTGATTTACTAAGAGGAGATGGGGGGGGGGGGGTGCTGATTACAATAAACAACAATTAACCTATGCTCTTAAATACAAAAAAAATGGTGATTCAATTATACGGTAATTCGTATAAGCGTCGGATTTCTAAACTTTTTCTAGTAGGGTCCCATACTTTTGATTTGCCCAGAGGCCCAGGAAACCTGTAACCGGTCCTGATCCAGTCCCTAGCGCCGTACACATTGTCAGGAGAAAATATTATAAAATCGCTTGAGTGATATCATATTTCTTTTAGCAATTACATTTTTCCAATTTAAATTTCAAAAATTGGTTATAAGCTGAATTTTACTAGACGTCAAAAATTCTAGTTTTTTATAATAATAATAATAATAATAATATTTCTTTTAAATGTAAGATGTTGTTGTAGTGGGATACTGTTACAGGTACGTTAAGAATTAATGGATATTTATGGTTCCATTCGAGAAGAATCTCTTTCTCTGTATACACACACATATATAATAAAATAAGATATTTAAAAAAATCCAAAATGAATTTTTCATTAATCGAATTTGCATTTAAATAAACAAATAAAAATTTTAGTAATTTATTCAACCAAATTAATTTAATGAAAATCTCTATAATAAAAAAAAAATTACAGAAAAAAATGGTATTAAACACAATTCTAGCTAAAAAAAGCCCGTTTAAAAATTAAAATCTTAAATATCTAATTAATCTTCTAATAAGAAAACGGTAAATTAATAACTGGAGCTGAGATCTTTTCGGTTGATATAACCGAATTCGGGTGATACATGAAATAAAGATCTACAGCATTTTATTCAGAGAACTTTCGCTTACTTTTTTGATTTTCATAGCCAATTAGTTGCCGTTTCTATGCTTATATTACAAAAAAAAATCTTATTTCTGACAGGTGCAAGGATGAGCCCCGGTCTGTCACGTCACATGATAGATTAGTCAAAACGTTGACTATTGACAGGATCTCTCCAATAAAACTTTTTTGTTAATTTTTACTGCCCAGTGAACCACGGGGTATCGCTAACATCTATGGACTTCCTGCAAGATGTGTAAGATAAGATTAACGAAGCTGTTGAAATGGCTGTACTGTTGCAAGGACAATTTCTTTTTCTACAACCCATTAAGCAGGACAGACCTACATGGAATTGCCCCCTGGCAAAAGGGTAGGCTCCCCACTGGTGCAATGTTGAATTTTTTTTTTCACTGTCGCCAATCCTTCGTTTGTATCCTTTCCCATTTCTTTTTGGACATCAGGATTACTATCTGCATATAAAGTTTCATTTTAACTGATGTTTTGGTATTTACATTCATATCAATATCATGTTCTCTTTCTTATTATCATTAAATATTCGCACACAAGAAAATGTCCAAAAATTACAATCGGACAAAACCCGCATGTTTTAAGGTGGGTTAGTAGGAAGAAGGATTGGATTTTCCATCGCACTTAATGTTTTCATATGGGAAAATACCCCCTTCCTGTAATGTCTCATTTTGTAATTCCTTCCCAAAAATGATACTAGATTATAGAAAGAAATAATTCTTCATATTCGTACGCTTTTAGATTTTTCGAATTTTTCTTTCAAAATTACTTTAAAGTCTATGTTAATTTTAAGCTAATAGCTTGAAACGTCAATATTCATTTCAGCGCATTATTTTAGCGATTTTAATGCCCCACTGCAAATGTGTTTCTACAACCGTCGAATTTTTCACGTGGAAAGTTTTGTTTGGTTTTTGTATGGCTTAATGTTAATAATAATCAATATTATAAACCAAACACATGTCTGATTATTGCTGAAGTCATTTTGATAGTGGTAGCAACGAATTGACTGATAAATTTCGTTTTGACAGCATATTTTAAAACTTCTAAACGTCGCACAATTTCATTTTTTATACTGTCGAATAGGAAAACAAATGCAATTTCTTTGAAAACTGTATTTAAATTAAATTTTTTTTTTTATAGGTTTTAAAATAATTTCCAAGCATGAATTTGTTTTAAATCTATCTCTATCACGTGCAGCCCGATTGCGAAATATTAATCCGTTTGCATTTAAAACATATAAATAGTTCCACATTTATTCCCGGCTAACATTAAGGAACGAAATAAAAAATTCATCAAAATATAAATATAATACAAAAAAAATTGTAAATTTAACTGACATGTTCTCGAACTACGCGCTTAAACAGTTAAAATTTTCATAATAATAATAATAATAATAATAATAATAAAACCTGCAGTCAGCAGCGAAATCTTGGACGAATTCTTTTGCCATTAACTCCTGGCATGCGGCTAATACAGAAGTATAGCTTAATTAAATTTCAAAATTTATTTGAATATATTATTATTTTTTTTTAATAGAAATTCTTTTTGGCGGTGTTAATGAATCAGTTTAAATATGTATATTTTAAATATGAATAATCTATTAGAATTAGAAAAAATTGGTTTTCACTTATGTTCTGTAACCGGGGAATCACGGGTTCAATTCCCTAGTTTTGATAATAGCATATTTGTACACTGATATATCAGTAATACATTAGTGTATATGTTGCTTTTTTCAAATGCTTTGCACTAGAATTTGAAAAAATCTATGCAATATTATAACACTTAAGACGTTTACAAAAATATTTCCCTCAACTCAGCAAAACAAAGCTGACATATTCACAGACTTCTATTTATGAATAAATGCATGGAATTTGCAGTGACGATTGTTGAAGAAATTTGAAATCAAATAGCATTTCGCATTTTCGATAACTGTATATCATATTGAATTATAATTTATTGATGTCTCAAGACGCCCTTTATTGGGCTATAGAATATCGAAAATAGTCTTAAAGCAAAAACTTGGACAGCATTTTCTGAACGATTTTTTGTCCTTATTAAAAGATGGAAAATGCCATTCGATTCCTTAGTTTATGATTTATTAATAAACAATAAATCTATTGTATATGAATAAATCTGCGAATTTTGTGTGAAACGCATGCCTTGTTATAAATGAAAACTCTTTTACTCTCAATCATAGTTAACTAGTCCCGGCACTTTTGTAATTTCTCGGTTCAAAGCCTGGCCCGGCCCGTGCAAAAATCAGTGAAAACGGGCCCGGCCCAGTCCGACCTCTGTTAAGACATTTCTCAAATCAAAAGTAGTTACTTTCTAATACATTTGTGAATTCGATTTTGTTCAGAAACGCATAAAATTGGCAAATGTTATTATTTAGAAACTGTGTAATGGAATAGCATTTCCATTAAGAAAAAAGAAAAAAAAAAGAAAAAATCTTTCAGAAAGTACTGACAACATTGGCGTTTTGAATCAAATTTCAGGACGTGATAACATGGAAAAGGTTAAAAACCTGTCGTCACGTGACAAGAATCACGTATACCTCGATAAGTAATTTATTTATCAAAAAATAGAAAACACTAATCGATTTTAAATCGCTTCAAAAGTCAAATCTGTCACTTTTATGCATTTACAGTTAAAAACGAATCAGAAAATATTTCAGACAGTTTCGTGTTGTTGAGAATTTTCAGTCCTGGTTTTGATAAGGAAGAAAATCATTGTCTCAGCGCAGCGTGGCCTGGTCCATTCGAAGGTCAGTAAAATAAGACCTGGCACAAAAATCTTTGCAAAACATGCATACATTTTTAAATCGCCATTGTTCTACAATTAAACATTAAATTTTTTTTTTTTTTTAAATGGTAGATTTATACGCTTATTAAAATATAGTGAAACGTGGGAAAAAGAACCTGCTTATGACGGAATCCTGTCTTAAACTGAAAAATGTGTTGATCCATTCAAAATGAATATACTAATACGTAAGAAAATAATTTATAATAAATTTACACCTGCTAAGAAGGCAATTTGCCTATAACTCACTTTTTTTCCCCTATGCAATTCCATCTTACAAGATTTTACCGTATAGCATTTTTCTTTCAATACATGGAATATACGGATTAACAATATTAATGATAACTTAAACACATACATACAACAAATAGAGATTTATTGAAAAAATAAATATCGCAGGCTGCGGCACTTCTATAAAAATGATTATAAAAAAAAAAAAAAACAAGAATGAAAAATGCGTCCAGCATAGATTATGTAAAATTTTCCAACGCTTCCAAAATAATTTTACAAATCATTACCGTCTAATAAGCTGAAAGTAAACAATTTGGAAAACGCATAACCTATTTAAAAACGTAATTTCAGGAATTTCCAACACATACAATTTCCCATTTTTTTACACATCCCATTTTTTTTTCTGCAACTTAAGAATTCTTCGGTAGATTTAGCTATTTCCATGATTAAACTGAAATTAGAAGAATAACAACTTGACACTATCATAGGAAGAAATTGATTCCTATGACAACGTGAACGACGATGGTTAAAATTTTTATTTTAATCTGGATCAAAAGATAAATCGCAATAATTCAAGGTTCGTTATATTCGAGATCGGAGCGGAGATAGCTCTACACTTTCGAAGGCAGTGGTGGGGGCCCACAAACCCAGGTTCATTTGGGAAAAACTGGCCAGCTCTGCTCTGCTAGTAGATTAATTACAAAATATAATTTATATAATTAGATTAGTAATTTATAGTGATAGAAGAAACCTATTGAAAAAGAACAACTAGCGCAATTATTACAAAATTTGTATGCTTTTTTTTTAAATGCATAGAAAATATTGACAAATATTTTAAAGATGTAATAGTCGTACATGATTTTTCTGAACACAAATCCGATGCCAACATATTTGGAGAATTTTGACTGTATTAACTTTAAGGTTACTTCGTTTGTCGGTGTTTACTTTTTAAACTTTTCGCAAAACATTAGCATTTTTTTGGGTGGGGGGGTGGGTGTGGGGGGGGGGTTCTATAATTTAAAAGAATTGTTCAAACTCGCCAGAATAAAAATTCATATGATATCAGAATTAATAAAATCATATCAAGACGAATCATTTCTTCAAAGCACTCAAAATAAAATTCAATCTAAGCAGCTGCTAAACATGCTATAAATATCAGAGATGAATTTTGTTTATTATTATTATTATTATTATTTGGTGACCCGAGGCTGAAAACGTCAAACTATATTTTTTCTTCTGAAATCCTATTATTCAGAATTTCAGTTTTGCTTTTATACATGCGACAGTTTGCATTATAAACCTATTCCAGAATGATAGCACTTTATTCTCATGGTAAGGTGATCTAAGGAAACATCTATGCAGATACATTCTGTAGCATTTTGCTTTGCTGTACTATTAATAACTACCGTTAATTAACTTTGATCTATGACACAATAATAATAAAAAAAAGATTCAATTAAAAAATATATCGTGCTGTTTATCCCAGACGAAAATCTGTCCTTTTCTGAATGGTAAGGATGTCGTTATACAAAAATCCCAATTTTCTTTATCATTGTAGCGCTATTATGGCCTAGGTTCCATAAGTTTTCCCCTTTGTATTTGCCAGTGTGTCATTCATTATACGTTGCAAGTCCCGGAAGACTCCCGTTGTGTTCTCCTGACTGAATGTAGCCATAAGGAGAAAGAAAATAAATCCACAGTCCAAGGAAATTAATCACATTTCCGCATATGCTGTCACAAGACATTTTGTGCATTTTACAGGCCGATACGGTTTTTTGTAAAGACCGGAAAGTAAATATTATACTTGAAAATAAAAAGCAATTAAAACCAAACTATAGTACCATACCATAATAGCTTTAAATTATCTCTTAGTTACAGGGGAAAAAAAAGAAAAAAAAACTTTTTATAATTTTATAGAAAACTTTATATAGTTACTTCATTATTAAGTTTCAGGGTCTGGGGGGGGGGGCTTCAGCCCCTTACCCCCCCCCCCCCCCCACGTGGGTGCGCCAATGGCTGGATTCATAAGTTATACAAAAAATAAACTTGCCGTACAGGCACCGCGTCGATATTTAATCTTTTATAAAAGGATGAGGACGACCAATAAATATTTCGTAATGTTTCGGCTTTAACACTTAGAACTACCATGAGCCGTCATTTTGACGGTTACCTAATGAATATATTCCGATTCGAACCAGAAATTTCTTTTTAAAATAAATTAAATATAAAACTCATAGAAATACGTTAAATTAATAAGTTAAGTGGTTATAAATAAAATTTCTGGTATGAAATAGTTTTAAAAAACTATAAGTAATATTTCCGATAGCTCTAGTGTTAATTTTTTGCTTATTTTTTAAGTGCTGATCCAGGTTGGGTCTGAGCATATAAATTTCGTTCGGTCCTCACACACCTCTTACCCCCCCCCCCCCCCCCAAAAAAAAAAGCGTTTATTCTGAAAAAAAAAAAAAAAAAAAACAGCAGCATGGCGTAATCCAAAAATTGGAAGTACTACAAAAAAATAGGATTGTGCTGTCATAAAATGGCACAGTGTGTGTGTCATTAAATGTGCAGTCATAGAATCACAAATATCTTATTGAAATTATTATTTTCCTTCAGAAAAAAATTAAATTAAATATTTGCGACATTCAGATTGTTTCAAAAAGATGTAACAAACTGTAAGAAATGGCAGAGCACACTTATAAATAACAATTTTTGCACAGAAAACCAGGGTCGCAGTCCATGAATTCGGACAAAAAATAAAGCTTATCTATTTCAACCAGAACTCTGATATTTATGCAGACATTTAACAATAATGGTGATAGTTTAATAAAAATTTCAAGTCTTACCTATCTTTATGTGAAATACGAAACTACGAAAAATTCTGGGAATGCATAGTAATTCAGTCAGTGACATCGTACATACATTCATTTCGAAATATAGATGGCCTAGTTCAGCGCTGTTTGGACGCAGATGATGATAACTTCCATCAATTTTTGTGATATTGTTGCATTTGGCAAAAACGTCTATTGAAAATTTCGTTAAAATAGCTTCATTATTGTTAAAGTCTTGATCAAGAATTCGTGTTTCGCCTGAAATGAAACATTTCATGTTTTTGATTGAACAAATGGATTGCCTCCCTGAATTCCTACACATTTAATTTTTTCGCGTGTTTGTATTATTCCACCCTTTACACTTAAAAAAGAAAATCATTATGACATAATTACACGAAAAATATATTGATACCTCATAAGACCATCCTCAAATTCAAATCTGTTATTATCTGACACATCTCCAGAATTTATTTTTATTTGTAAACACATAAAACTGACAGATGTATTTATAATCGAATAGCGTTTTCCAAATTTCGATAAGGCACGGGATATTTAGAAAATTCAGTAAAAGTTGGCATTATAAACTGAATTTCCAGACGCAGCAGTGTGAAAAAGATCGTCATTGAGACAACAATGGCTTACAACTTTAAATGTAATACATTTATCAAAAAATGAAAAACCCTATTTGATTTTCAGTCATTTCAGCAGTTTTGCTTGAAATTTTCATACTTTTGAGTCGGTGAAGGTGTCGGAAAAATTCTTGTTGTTAAGAGTGGATTTTTCTTTTTCCAGAATGGCCTTAAATTAGAAATAAATTTTATTCAACAACTAACTAACTGGCCTTGCGTTACCCAGGCTGTGATAATAACCTTAAACAGAACTCAAGTTCGTATGATTTTTTTTTTCTTTAAAGAAGCTGAAACAAGTGTTTTAAGAAGGAGATTAATATTAAAAATTGATGATAGCTGAGGTTCGATAAATTTTTTTGTCGTTTAAGTAGTACCTGGAAGTCCTAAAAAGTTGTTAGAAAAAAAAAAAAAAAGATAGTCAATCGGACAGTTTTTAAGGAGCTATAGTAGCGGGCCCAAAAGATGACAACTGATAGTTTTGAGCAGGGAAATATGAGAAAAGATCAAAAGATTCTAGTACTTAGCACTTTAGATCTTCAATTAGTCGAAATTAAGCATAAGGTATAAATTATCATTAGAATAAAATTTTAAAGAAATGCTCACAAAAGTGCCCTAGGACCCCAATAAAAATATGAGGGTTGTGGCCCGGGGACAGGAGTCCAAGACTAAACTTTAAAGTTATGCATTGAGATGGTGACATAATTAGGGGAATGAAAAATACATGCCGCACAAAAAGTTAAAGAGGCACCGGGCCCGGGGTCCTAACTGGCATGAAGAAATGTAGGAATAACTAAAAGGAGAAAAATCCCAAAACCGAAGAAGATCGGATTAAAATGGGACAAATTAAAAATTTAAGGAGCAAAAATTTCAAGGGGCCCCTACCGGCCCAGGATCTTAAGGGGATAGATCACCTTTAAAATGGTCAAAAATTCAGTTTCAAGGTTTTGATGTTAGTAAATAGTGCATTTTATTCTGAGTAGAAAGGTACCAATGTTTTTAAGAGGCGATAATTATTGACGAAGATATAAAGTAAAACGCAATCGTCATTCTTGGTTTTTGAATGGAGAGTGAAAACTTTAAATGCATTTAATTCACAATAATGATTTTCAAACTTGCGCGCACGATTTCTCCAAAAATAATTTAGATAGAACCTCAAAATTTTTCGAACTTATTAATGTTGTAACAATGAACAAAATGAACTAGAATCTTTTAATTTGGTCAATAAATTAAAAAATAATTAACTGTAATTCATCGAAAAGCGCATATAAAATGCGTTTTTAATTTAATTACAGTTAATTATTTTTTAATTTATTGATCAAATTAAAAGATTCTAGTTCATTTTGTTCATTGTTGCAACATTAATAAGTTTGAAAAATTTTGAGGTTCTATCTAAATTATTTTTGGAGAAATCATGCGCGCAATTTGAAAATCATTGTTGTGAATTAAATGGATTTAAAGTTTTCACTCCCCATTCAAAAACAAAGAATGACGATTGCGTTTTACTTTATTTCTTCGTCAATAATTATCGCCTCTGAAAAACATTGGTACCTTTTTACTCAGAATAAAATGCACTATTTACTGACATCAAAAACTTGAAATTGAATTTTTGACCATTTTAAAGGTGATCGCCTTAACGGGAACATAAAAATGGGGAGGGGGGGGGGACTAAATGAGGAAATGGATCCCAATGAGGAAAAGGATAAAAAAAACGAAGATCGGATAAAAAGGGACGTTATATTAATAATTTAGGGCACAAAAACTACAATGGGCTCCAAGGAGCTCGGATCTTAAAAAACTGAGCGACAGATGCATAAAGACCTGCCTTGGTCACCCCACCACCAACTTTTCAGATTTCTAACGTGCGGCAGATTTCGCGAGCCATCACACACACAAAGAGCGAAACTTCCTTTTATTAGTATAAATTGATTTCACATAGATCAGTTTGTATTGAGAAAAGTAAAAAAAAAAAAAAAAAAAAAAACTGATTCAGTCAACAATTTTCCATATTTTTGAAGGTGCGTTTATTTATTTTAGTAATGCATTTTCAACAAACAAAAATAATAGCTAAGAAAACACATAAATTTTAAAGAAAATAAGTGAAAATTGCCCAGAAAACAGTGAGTAAACTAAATGAAAATCATTTCTGAATATTGATTGCTTGAAACCGTAACCCATTTTTATCATAATAACTTTAATATAAAATAACTTTTAAGTGTTAAGTTCACTAAGAATCACATTTTAAAATAAAATGAATTTTTTGTCATAGTAAAATAATCGTGGCTAAAAATGTGACCCTTTAAAGGACCTCTTATTTCTAGCAGTCTGTTATCATTCAGGAACCAAAACCACCCTTAGATCTCAAACACAACCTTTTCCGTAGAACTTCATAGGTTCATTCACTATTACCCGTCGAACAGATGTTTCCTTTATTCAACCCCCACTACTGGAAACAGAAATTCAATGACGTACTTACTGGCGTATTTATTGGCTAGCATTATTCAACCACCCAAAGCAAGTTATCGCTCTGACCATCGCCAAGACTTTATCGCTTTCTTAAACCTGTTTTATCGCCATATTTGGCGGGGTCAAGCATAGGTAAAGTCGTCCCGATATTTTGACACATTTAATATCTTTCAACGGATGGTGTGCTTTGTTGTCAATTGTAAAATAAAATGCTTAAGAGTAAAATTGAGCATAAATATTTCTGGAAAAATTTTAAATATCTTGTCACAAGACTAGAACCAGAAAATTTCATAAAAATCTTTCAAGAATGCAAGTTAAAGAATTGTTTATTAAATATAAACATTTGTTAATAATAAAAGTTGATTTTGTACTTAAATTCTGCCTTTCAATATAACTTATATGTTTCTTAATATTAAAGGTAAAATTAGAAATAAAATGCAATTGAAAAAACTTTTAAAAGAAGCGAAATTATTCCTTGAAATAATTTTTTTTGGCTAATTCTGGTGTTGACATGAGAAAAAAAAGGTTTCGAATTTTATTTCTTTCATGCTTAAAACTTTTTTTATTCAAAATTAATTGGTGAATTCAATTAAAATTTAATTATACTTTTCATATTTTTATTTTAAATCTTTAGATGAAAAAAGTGTGATAAATGTATCATAAACTGTAATACTGTAAAAGAAATATTTCAAAATTGTCAGCAAATACTGTATAGATTTTTAAGAAAGGTAGGTACTATCCAGCAAATTTATTTTCTAATAGAGTAAAGCCTGTATAACAAAATCTTGCAATAAACTGAAAAAAAAAAGAGAGAGAGAGAGAGATGGTCCAGCGCCCCCCCCCCCCCAATAAAAAAATAAAATTAAAGTACTTTTATAGATACATATAAAAGTACCTATAAAGTACCTACCAGTAATAAAGGTACATATATTACTGGTTAGCCGGGCGCCAGTAATATATGTACATATATAAACGCATATGTATAGATACACACACATATATCATCATCATCATCATCATCAACCGTTTTCAATCCACTGCTGGATGTAGGTCTCCCCCAGATTTTTCCATTGTTGCCTGTCTAGTGCTTTAGTCATCCAATTAACACCGGCCACTTTTCTGATTTCGTCACTCCATCTTACTTGAGGTCGTCTTCTTGGTCGTTTTACATCTCTGGGATACCACTGTAGGGTGTTTGTGCTCCATCTATTGTCTTGTCTTCTTGCAATGTGCCCAGCCCATTTCCATTTTAGCCATTTAATTCTCTCGATAATGTCAAAAACTTTCGTCTGACTTCTTATCCACGTTATTCTCTTTCGGTCTCTTCTGGTTATGCCTAGCATACATCTTTCCATACTTCGCTGTGTTGTTTGTAATCTTTGTACCATCCGTTTTGTTAGTGTCCAAGTTTCTGCTCCATAAGTTAGTGCAGGCAAAACACATTGGTTAAACACCTTTCTTTTCAAACAAAGAGGCATGTTACTTTTCAGATATATGTGTGTGTATGTATATATATGTAGATATGTATATATATGTGTGTGTATATATATATACATGTATTAACACCGGCGCCCGGCTAACCGAAAAGTACCTAAATAAATGAAATAAATAAATACAAATATTATACAGTCATACCTTATAAGATGAAAATAACCTGTATAAAATGGAATTTTTCGCTGGTAGTTTGCACTTCAGGTTTTATTGTATCATACTTATGGCAGGGGCCCTGAATAGGAATTATTCCCGTGGCCCATGGTTTCTTTGTGTGGCCCTGATATCAAGACACATTTTAATTGCTCAAACAGAAAAAATTACATGGTGGAAGGGTGTTTGTAAGTCAATAACATACCAGGTGAATGGAATGGATACGTTGAAGTGCTTTTAATCTGTCCTTTTAATTCTGCATACTCAAATGGGTTGTTTCTTCTTTTGTATTAATTCATTCTAAACTGAGAAATCTATTGCAAAATTGCTCTGCAAAAAAAGAAATTGTTGTACTATGGTGAACTATGATAAAGAAAATGAAGAGTGCAATGACATATTTTAATAATGTAATTTGTAATTATCAATATTAAGTAATACACAGTATGTACTATGTAGCAGTAGCAATGCTTACATTTGACCACAGTATATCAGTATTTTTAAGTAGATTTCCTAAGAAATACTACCTATTGCATTCTCCCCTATGTTGCAAGTATATATTTTTAATAATGTCAAATCTATAAAACTGCATATCATAATGATATTAAATTGCAAATTATAAGCTGCATATGGGCAAAAATCAGTTTTACATCCATGGAAACTAATTTTTCTTAGAAATAGCAAAATTGTTTTTCTCTCATCGTATCCTTTCATCTAGTAGATGTACCTGAGATTCCTAGCTCCTGTGATAAAATAAAATAAAAGTATTTTGGTGCATTTTTCACTCATATGAATTATTTTGTGCTAATAGTTAAGTCACAATAATTGCTTGAAAATAATGGTTTATTAATTATTAAGTATCTAAAATTTATTTATAAACTAAAATGGTTGTTGGCTGTTGTTGTAAATGTTTTAGTTTGGTAATTTCATGCTCAGTTATTTTATCATGTAAATATTAAAATGCACAAAAGATTAACAATACGCTGTGATCTAAAATACATCCTGATCCTTCAAACTATCATATTAAAAAATATATAGTTTGGAAACCAAATTTAAAATTAAATTCTTGCAACGAAAATTGTTGCATGCTGCATGAAATGTATAAATAAATGAATGATTGAATGTATTATCATAGGCTTTTGGCAAAATTCAGGATTTTATAAACTTTCATCAGTGTGGAGTGAATTTTCCTTTCCCTCTGGATTTGCACTAATGGCTGGTTTCACCAACACAAAAGCCCCAGAATTCTTCCCCCCTCCTTCCCTGTCACACACAAGGAAAATGTGCTAATTTGGGTAGACAAAAATCAGTTTTTAAAACTTTTTCAATATGTTAGGTAATTTGCTTAAATAATCTTTAATAACGTCTGCAATTGCTCTGTGTAGAAGGCTATATATTTGTTGGCACATGTTTCAATTTATTTTTCTGTTGTAGAGTGATTTCTTAGAAGTACATTATTCATTTTACATTTCTTTGTTTAAAAATGTTATTACTTTTATAATTATTTAAAGAAATAACTATATAATAATAGTTAAATTAGTTAATAAAAATTTTAACTATATAAAATAGTTAAAACTCAAATTACATTCCAGCAGAGAAAATACAAAAGTGATTTTTAATAAAATTTCTTCTTGTAGAAATCTTGAATTGTAGAGAGTTTCCCTTTATCTTAAAATGTGAAATAGGGACACATCTAGTTATACATTATTTTAATAGAAGACATCACAGAATTGTACCACTCATTGGTTCTTAAACATTTTGCTTCTGATGAAGCATAATGAATACAAGTGTAATTGCAATTGTATTTTCGCTAGCATTCAGTACGGAATATAAATAAGTGGTTTTAAAATATTTATTACCTAATATTGCTAATATGATTTAAATATGTTTAGATATAATCAAATAATTAAAGTAATATATCATTTCCTAAATTTAATTATGACTTTGCTATATGATTCATCAAAAACATTTTGAGCTCTGTCTCTGAAATTTAAAATGTCAACACTTTCCCAATATAATTTGATAATAATAACAACATAATATCCCCTTTTTTTTTCTTTAAAAAAAATCAATAATAATAATAACAAATAGACATATATACGAGAATACTGAATTTAATGGAATTTATTTTCTAAATTTCACAATATTGAATCTATATCCATGATATATGTATATCTACACTAAAAAAATTTAAGAAAATGAAAGAAGTATCGTTTATTGTTAACTGATTATGATACACTTTCCAGATTTGTAACTGATGATGTAACAGGAAATCTTTAAACTGAATGAATCATTATAATGGTTTAATGAACAGAGTAAAAATTATTAAAATGTGCTAAAAAAAATGGAGGGGACGAAACTTTGATACATTTACGAACTCATTTTTGGCTGTACATGCATGAAATTAAAAGAAAATACTAGTTAAGTGCCAAAGTATCGAATGTTTTTCATTTTCTGTGAATACAGATGTCGATGCAGGTTTTTTTAAGGTTATCTTAATTTTTAAATGGTCTGGAAGGGGTTTTAACCATAACCTCTCCCCCCTCCTTTCTTTTCTGTGTCAGTGAGTGCATATAGTCGATTTTGAATTACAATTTATAAGTGAATCTCTGAAATCGTACTTATAGTATTAATAATATGAAGAAATGAAACTGTGGATTGAAAGTTTCAAATATAAAGTAAAATGAAGATGTGATTTGAATAGTGGGTGTTGGGGCCCCTGATCTGCAGAATTGCATATTATAATCAATATTTGTACTGCTTCGTTATGTATAGAAGTGTTTTTTCACAGATGAATTATCAAACATTGCAAATAAAAAAGTGACATCCTTTGGAACAGCATTTGTAACTTTAAAAAGAAAGTTCCTTCATCTGAATGGGGAGTGCCTGAGATTACCATTTATAAATGAAAATACATGCTCTTTATTAAAAAAAAAAAAAAACTGTTGATTGAAAATTTAACTTATTTAAATCAACTGATTTAAACCAGGTCAAGCTTGTAGTATGTAGTTAAGATTTTAAATGTAGTTTGATATCCTGCTATTTAATTATAGGGTAGATGTGCCAGTAATGGACACCCTTAAGGAATTTCTTTAAAAAGTATTTTTTAATTAATTATTACAGAGTTTCCCCAGGTATAAAAAAAGGCAGGGTGCTGCTGGTGAGAAAAAGGCACTTTTTTATTCTTAAGGGCACTTTTTGGATTCTTGAGGGCATTTTTCAGATTCTTAAGGGCACTTTTTTTAATTGTTAGAGATTTTCTTTTGGTTTTTAAAGCCACTTTTGATATTTAAAAGTCAAAACACTCTTTTTAAGACAACACTGAGTCAGTTTTTACTATAAAAGCAAATTTTTTTAATGCAAAAAGGAAAAAGGACACCTTTTTTTACTGAGGGGCAAGAAGGGTGCTAATTCTTTTTATAAGGGGCAAGAAGGGTGCTATTTTGTAAACCAAAGGGCAGGCAGGGTGCAGCACCCTTCTGAAACTGTCTGGCGTAAACTCTGTTATTATATTCCACGTTTTTTAATGTTATATTAATCTACCAACAATATTTAATCATGCTCATAGTCACATTTCCCAATGTGAATCGAAATTTAATTGTAAATAACAGAGATATATCAAAACACCCTAAATTCCAGTAATGGACACCCTCTGTTCCAGTAATGGGACACTCTCTGGTCCAGTAATGGACACCCCACAATAAATAATAGATAATTGATATTATGATTGTATTTAAAACTAGAATTTAAAGAAAGCATATTAATGAAATAAAATAGCAATTTTCAAATAAATTTAACAATTAGGATATCAATAATTAAATAAAATATTTATGAGAATAATTCACTAATTATATTAATTGTCACTATCACAAGATCAATATTTTAATTATTGAGACATAGGGGGGGGGATGGGGGGTTAGAAGGGTTAGTTAAAAAAATATCTGAGTACTACTGCATCGAATTTTATTTCCTATTATTTTTAATAATTTAAACTTCCTAAAACTGCTTGATATATTATTTTTTGTAATTTATATAAAAAATATCAAATAAATGAAAGTATGGATTGAATGTTTTTTAAATACTAAATAAAATTATTTCAAAATAAAATAACAGAATTGAGATTTGAGCCCCATGATCTGCAGATTTACTAGTTTCATTGCTACTATAATTTTATTTTATTTTTAATGTATGCTCTAGTTGTTTTGTCAGAGATGAAAAATCAAACATTTAAGATAGAAAATAGATTTTTAATAACTTATGTGACTTAAAAAATTGTCTTTATTTAAATGGGGAGAGCTTGAGCCCCATGAGCTCCTCATTTTCCTGTGCCCTTAAACATTATTCTCTGCTTCCTAATTGGATGTTGATTGCTGTATTATAAAGTATGCTAGGCACGATTTAAAAAAAATATTATTACATTCTAGTAAGTGAAACTTAAAAAATTAAATGTAATTACTTAGCTTTTCAGTTAAATAAAAAAAAATTATGCACTATGAACATTACTGAAATTGCTTTTTTAGTAACGTCCACATGGGGTGTCCATTACTGGAAATTGACTAATTAAGCATTCCAGTAATGGACCATGGTCTTAAAATCTGAAAAATAAATGAAATTTTGTAAATAGACATTGGTACATAAAATTCAAAGTTTTCTATTACTATTAAAACAAAAACATGCAATTTTTTCAAGAAAATAAAAAATACATAAATTAATTAAGATTTTCACAGAAAAACAGTGGAACTGTGAAACATTATTTTCTGCTTCTTGGTTGGTTTAATTAAGAGTGTCAACGATAACCCAGATTATAAAACATGGAAGAGGGAGTAATAAAAAAATATATCAAAAGCTAAATTTTTATTGGTTATTTTTTTATAAACCAAAAACTTTGAAGGCGGCCCATTACTGGCACATCTACCCTATATAATGAAATTAGTTTTAATCTAGGCTAGTTTATTTAGAGATGAGTTTATTCTGTAATATTCTGAGTTTATTCTCTGATATTGTAGAGTAAAACAGTAATAAATTAAATAAAAAGTAGCATTTATAATAGTTTTTAATCATTACATTAAAAAATATATTTTATTAATTGAAAACCTGCATTCATAATATTGTTTGAATCATTTTATTTAGAATTTTTTTTTTTAAATATTACTTTTAAAAAGCTTCACCAGCATTTCATATGTTTGAATTTCTTTTACCAAAAGAATAATTATTCAAATTTATTCTTTATGCAACCATATTTTGAAACCATAACGTTTCATTATTAACCAATAGATGGCGCCTGTAGTACATAAATAGGTTTGTTTACAAACGATAACGTTGTTTACATTTGTTTCTTTCTATCAAGTAGTTGTGTTTTATTAGTAAGATTTAAAATATCATATCTTTAATAGAAATCGGTTTATTTACTTATTTTATAGTACAAAAATTGAATCTTTAATTTAACTTCTTACTTTTTAATGACAATTTTTTAACTTTTATATGTTTTCAAAAGTAAACACACTCAATTGCATGAACAGTTTTATGCCTAAATTAATAAATTTACGTATAATGGCTCAGTAACACGTGGTAAGTTTTGCATATGAGCAATGTTATTTAAATTATTCATAGTTTTACAGAATTTCCCTTTTTTTGTTTTGTTTTTATGCTTTTTAAAATGGGTTGTCCTGTTTGCTTTCAATTTTCAGTGTATTTGAAATAACGTTTTTTTTTTTTTTAACTAAGAGCAGCAATAGGAGGGTGCATTTTTTATTTAATTCTGTTTGCCTAAGTCCTATTAAAATTTCCCACATGTTTCATGTGACAACAGAAAATGTAGAACAGTTTAAATTGTAAATGTATTTAAAAAATATATACATCACTTTATTTGACAAATTTTTCTGTTTTAATGTTTAGAACTATAACAAAATAGAACATGAGTGAATTTTGAAAAACAGTCTGCTAAATCATATACAAATATCATATGAATTGTAAATTAAAAAAAATAAGCAGAATTAAAAAAAAAAAAATCATTTTGCTTGTTTATAGAGATTAAGTAAAGGCTGTTCTTGCCTCAGAATTTATCATTAACCAAATTAGTTTTCTTGTTTATAAGATAATTAGGGTGATTAAGTAAAGTTTGCCAAAACTCTGTTTCAGTGGGGGGGGGGGGGGATGGTGCAAAAAGATTTTTTAATTAGATCTAATTCTCATAAGTGCTTGCTTATGCAAACCAATAACAGCCCATTGTGTCTTCAGGTATTCTTTATTTATGTTATCATTAATTGATAATTCAAACAGTTGTAGCAGTATTAATCAAAACAAAGCACTTAGTTATAACAATAACTGTTTATTATTTGTAGTGATAAAAATAAAACCAGATAGTATCACTAAATTTTACTATAATAGAAGTTGTATTGGATCTGTATGCAAAACAATCTTAAGATTTCTTTTTTTGTTTATAATATCTTTGATGCTTTCATTTGTTTCTGCATGAATAAAGAATATGATGAATTCCAGTTAACTGAAAGTATGTATTGAAGTGTGATTTTGGCCAAATAAGCCTAAATTATATATCTCAAAGTACAGTACAATATCTTTATTACATTCCTTGGTGCAGAAGTTGTGCAGATTATAAATTTCATTGTTAAATTTACTTTATAAACATGTTCCAAATGTGTCTGGACAAAATAATTATATAATAATTCATTATTTTCCCCTTTAAAATTTTTTTATTGTAATAGCAATTATTTCATTAAAGTGCTCCAAATTAAGGAGATCAAGTTGAACTAATGAATAAAATTTAGTCTTTTAAAGAGCAGCATTTTTTTTTTTTTTAAACAATGTGGAAATGCAAATGCTTCTTAAATACAGAATTCATTGTTTATGTCTGAGAAGTTGTATGATATATAGAGAATTGCATTATATAGACTCGTGTTATAAAGATCTTATACTGTATTATACAATATAACATCTTTGTTCTGGACACTTCAGTAATCCAAACATTTCAGAACAATTATTCTTTTAGTTTTTATTTTCAACTCAGAATTTTTTTCTCTATTTTTTTTTTTTAAATTGTTATTACTTTAGACTAAAGGTGTCACTTCAAAAATGATTCTGTATGTGTCCTGTAATAGCAATAAAAAAAATAAAGCTTATCTAAAAAATTTCACTTCCAAATTTGTCGCAATTTGCAAAAAAAAAAAAAAAAAAAAAAACTCTCTAAAAGCCACACACATAACGATGGAATCGCCCATTACACTCTTCTTTATTTATAATTTATTTTCTACTTTTAACTCTTTAAAATAGCGCTTTGGCATATTTTGGTGAACATTTGTCACATAATTAAATCCATTGTTTTTTTTTCAACTCCCACACAATTGCACGAGTTACAGAGTATATTTGGTGATTTAATCCGCGTGGTCACTAATTGAAAAATGTCTTAATATTAATGTATCAATTTAAAATTAAGTTGTAAAAATATTAAAATGTATTGTCATTGGAAACACACCTTTGTACATAATTTATATAATTCTAGCCTCTCAAGAAGTGGGTTAAAAATCTATTGCAAATATCCATGCATAAAAAAAATATTAAATCAAATAAACTAACAAAAAAATATTTTGAAAAAACTATCGAGCGAGACTATCTATTGGGTACTTAGTATTTCTCTTATCATGATGATTTTGGATTAAGAAGTTATAGTATAAGCAATAAGCATAATAGAAATAATAAAGTATTTGATTGTTTAAGTTCCTTAAGAATGTAAACACTTATTTATTTAACAATTTCCAAATGCCTTAAAATCACTTGCATTTGGCAAAGAAAAAATGTTTCTTGTCAAATCGCATCTTTTTAGCATAAAATATTTAAAAGTATTTTTTTACATAAATAGTTTCATTGGAATTTTTTTTTCAAACTAATTTAAGTATGTGCTTTAAGAAAACCTTGACAATCATTATCTTCTTTTCAGATGTGACAATACTGCTTTTCATTTCTGCATAAGTTCCACTATGAGTCAGCTTTTTTTCCTTTATACCTACCTACATATACAACTTTGGACAAACGACAAAATTTATAATTTTTCATTAAACAGGGCTACAACCCTTAATGAATGTCTTATAATGGACAAAAATGAAATCCGCTGAAATTAAATACCAACAAAACTATAAATATATAGTTTTTTTAATTGGCACTTTCCCAGTGGTTGATCAATCGAAAATCTAAAAATTAATCTTTAAAATATCATTGGCCTGTGATTAACAATAATTCTTATAAAAATATTAGTTGAAATAAGCTAGATGGAAGTGGATTAATTTAACTTATTGTAATTGTCTCCAACTAATCAAAAACTAAATATTTATACTTTTTAATAAAAAAATTTCATATAATGGCTTCTCTTACAGCAGATGGTTGACAACAATGTAATAACAGGTGCACTAATATTCAAACAAAAATATTATGTCTAGTGCTACATATAAAACTGGTTTCTGTTTGAAATGGCACAATATATCAAAAATTTGATCAACTACTGGCGGGGTGGTGTCACCCTACGTATTTGTATACGGGTATATATATATATAATAGTGCTAAATTTATAACACTTCCGGAGTGAACTCATCCGGATCATGATAATCTTCCTTTAAAATCAGCCATTTTATTTTTAATTTTTTCAATAAAACTGCATAAAATTAACCTTTAAAGAAAGATGTGAAAAACAAAAACAACTTGAGTTATGAGCTATATCAAAATATGCATGTCTACGAAAGCTGGCTCAATCCTTTTTTGTCAGAAAATGTGACTAAAAGTGTGCTATTTATCTGTTTGATTTGTGAATATTCTCACCAAAAGAGTTGCTTCTACATTTATACAAAGTAATCTTGAGCTCTATGAGCATGTCAGTGCGTAATATCCACAGCCAACAAAAGAGGCAAACTACAATACTTCTATTTCACATGATTAAGATAAGCTAATTTCCATACATTGTTGAACTGTTATGTTATCAAAATAGACTGAAAAGTAGTTGGAATGGTGGAGTGAGCTTGTCTCTTTTGCTGACTGTGCTAATTATGCTACAGTTGGTATGAAATAGAGATGAGATGGGCTCAGGTTCTGTTTTCATAACAATCCTTCTGAGTCGGGCTCAAAGTGAAAATTTTATCTATTCAGAAATATAAAAAAATCCCTAACGGCTCGGACTACAGGCACAGGCAGATTTCGAAGGTGCAGGCCGTGGGATGCCTGTCTGTTGGTAATTGTGGAAGAAATGAGCTTTTTGCCATGATGCAGCAGTTGAAACTGCCCACTTCGAAACCTAACTTGTTTGCAGGCAGAGCCAGCAGGGATTTTGTCAAAGAATGGCCCTACATTTTTTATTTTCCTATAAATTTGATATTCCTTGAAATACAAAACAATGACAACATTTATATGACTGTAGTGCCTGGGAAATTGACACAATATGCAATTTTTATTACCATTATTTGAGAGGTAATTTTTATTTATCAGAAAACCTGAAACGCTATTTGATTTCTTAGTATTTCAAAAGAATATTTCCAAATTCGGATGCATTTACTAATAAATGAATTATATCTTGAGTTATAAACGATTGTCGTCACAGGAAGACAGTTTTTTTCCCTTTCCTCTGGTGTCGTGACAGTAATAATTCTAGTGCTGACAGAATGGAAACTAAACTTGAAGAGGAAATAAAATATTTTATAAAGAAAATTGCAATATTTCTAGAAAAAATTTTGTTTACATCCATAATATAAACATGTCTGAACCTGAAAATGGACTTTCAAAATATAAACAAAAACATTATGAACGATGTGGATTTAAAAACTCTGTTTTCATCCTGTACAAAGTATTTTTATTGAAGCTGCAAAAGAAAATTACCAACTTGATAATCTCAGAAAACGAAAAAAATTCATTTTCGAGTATTAAGAAAAGTATTGGATTATTTGAATCGAAACTCAGTTTTCTTCTGATTCCGAAAATGTAAATTTTGTGAAAATCAGACCTTTTTTACCTAAAAATAACCTTTTTTAATTTTCGACTAAAAACTGACCCGTTTTGAATCAAATGATCCAGACATTTGAGGAGGTGGTATTAAATTTACTTCCACTTCGTGTAAATCTCTATTTAATTTCCGAAAGACAAAGCGTTACCAGAAGAAGGGTTTCGTACAGCGATTTTGCATTCCGTATTATTTGTTGACGGGACCGGGCAATGCCGAGTGGATTTGCTAGTATTAAAATAAAAATTTTAATAGTAAAATTTAAATAAACTTTCTTTTTAACCCCTTTTTTTTAAATTAAAAAATGCTTTGAGTATTTTCTTAATATCTTAATATACATTATGTTATTTAAACACAAGTAGATATATGAAATGATCATTTATAATAAAATTATAGTCAAATGATAACAGAAAATTTTTAATAAACTTCCTTTATTTGAAAATTCAAGTTACAGAAATAAAACAACAAAATATTGTTCTATATTATAAATATTATCATATAACAAATTTATTACTGAATATAATGATATACTACATATCAGAAATAAAATACATAAATAACAGTTTGGCATGCTAATGATGATGGCACGATACTCAGCAGAAAACTGTATTTTATTAGCCTGCAAAAACAGGTATGTATTAATCTAATGGGAGAAACAAGTTATTAATAATTTTCAGTTATTATAATTAAAAAATGAAAAATAATAACATCAAAGCCAAGCACTGGCATGCTTAAAGAAAAGAAAGAAAAACAAATTTCAGTCTATTATTAAAATACATAAATTAATCAGCGAGATGAAAAGAAATGTCTCATTCAAACTGCTAAGAATATCTGTGGATTTGAAGATATCAGAAATACAAGTAGTTTTAACTCCAGTTCCAATAAAAATAAAAAATATTACTATATTATATTTTATTTATAGTGCAGTATGTGTTACAGCCACTCATTAATTAAACAGGGGTCGATGCAGGTTTTTTTTTTTCTTGTTGTCCATTTTGTGAAAAGTAAAGGTTATTTTTGTGAAATTTATTATATTTTTGTGAAAAATAACATTTTATAATGGAAGTTGAAATCCAGTTAATCAAATTCGAACCAAGCATTTATAAACAAAAACTTTTTAAAATCCTTTTGGTGAAGTTTTCTTCTCTGGTGAACTTGTTTGTTTACAAATTACACATTTTAAAACATCACAAAACAATAAATAAATAATAAATAGCAAGTTTTGTCAAATTGATTTTTGTGAAGGTTCCCATTTTATTAAATTGATTTTTTTAAAAGGGCCCTAAATAGGCCCCAAATTTTGCCTGGATCAACCCCTGTTAAAGAAACTTATCGATGGAAAGAAAATTGGCATGATAGGGTTGTTTTCAGAAAAAAAACTCACTAAATATTTAAAAAAGTGCATGGAATTATTCATTAAGTGGGAATAACTTCAAACTGATTATAAATTTCATAGCATTATATTTTTTATCACATTTGCGATTCATTAAAGAAGCAAAAAAGTAGAATTATATCGAAATGTACGTAAAAAAAAAAGTATTTGTATATGCATAAACTTTAAAAAAAAAAACACATTTCTTGTAATCAAATAAAATTATAAAGTGGTGGTGTTACTGCACAAACCTTTATTTTTTTCCCCAAGTTGGGGGGGGGGGGAGGGGCGATAAAAAAAATAGGGCTATATCTGAATGAGCAATTTAATAGGAAGCTACTACAGTATTATCTTTATTTTTTACAGATAAAATGCGAAAATGCTACTTTCAAGGTTCCATATGTCTATATTAAAATGACATGTTTAAAGGAAATCCAATGTTAAATATCTTCTTTAAAAAAGACAACTATAATTGTTATTCTAGTATGTTTTTAATGTTTTTTTAATCATTTATGTAATATTTTCAGGAATACTATGGCTAATATGACACATAATGCAGTAAATAAATAAAAAATCAGAAAATTTATCCCCAGTGTTGAATTCAGACATTTTTCTCCGGAAGGGATTTCTGTGGCTCCGGGAGGGACATTATAAAGCTCTGGAGGGGAAATTGTACTTTTTGACCATTAAAAGCATAAAATCTCAAAACTTCTAGGGAAGAGGGGGGGGGGACATTTTTTCAAGGGCCACCCCTTGAATTCAACACTGTTTCCTCCTTCCCTTGATATTCAATAATTTTTTTTTTAACTTATATCGGAAAACATACAACACATTTGCATTTATTATCTCGACACATTCACTGCTGTAGTTTTGGGATGGTCAATAGCAACGCACACCTGACAATGTTTGAATTTCAGTTTTCAAAAATTGTATTTTTGTTAAATCACTTGGAGTAAACAATAAAGTAATTTGAGTAAAATAAATTATGAAGAGTAATAGTTAAATTCCATTTTTAAGAATTAATTTTCAGCTGCCTGTATTACAAGCAAAGCAACAAATTAAATGTTTAATTGCTTTACATAATTTATAAACTTATTTTCTCATGGATTTAGGGAGACAGTAAATTAACAATTTAATTAATAAAGAAGAGAAATATGAAAATACGAAATATGAAAGTACCAAACAACAAACAATGTAGAATGTAGTATTTTAAAATCTCTCTTTATTATGCAACAAACTAAATATACGTTGAAAAACTACATACTTACAGTCAATATACTTCATTGATTGACATTATATTTACCACAGTTCCTGCTTGACAAATTTGGAAGCAAAAATAGCACACGTCCAAGGCCCAAATTAAAATTTCTTGCAGAAGATCACAAATGATAGCCAATTACTACAGTAAAACTACGCATGAGTGATCTCCTGAGAGCAACATATCCTGGGACCAGTAGATTCACCAGACAATCCCTCTTGCACCATTCATGAATTTTGAAAGTTTTCAAACTTTTTCTGAAAAAAAAAAAAAATGAAGTTTTCCAACTTAAACCAATCCTTGTTGAGAAAGGTAAGGGGTGGGGGGCTACAATAATTCATGTAATGTACTACTGATTAATTATTAAAGGAAATTTCAAAAAATAAACAACTAATAAAATTTTTAAAAGAATAAGGAATGGTTTAATAATTAGTAATAACAACAAAATGTAAAAACTGTTTACTTAAAAACATGTTTGTTCACCTTAACAAAAGTTAAATTTTATATTTGTGTAGTTATCCTGAGTGTTTTTTTTTTGTAGGGGGGGGGGGGGGCAGATGGCTAAGAAACTAAATACAATCTAAAATCTCTGCAATATTTTAGATATATTAGGATTGATTCATTGAAAAAATTAACACATTTAAAGCTGATGAATAACAATGCAAATCATGTACAGAGATTGCTATGATCAGTCAATTATATGACAGAGAAGATAGAAGTTTAAAATATATATATCAGATTAAGATAAGCAATCATGGTAGTGGGGAATATCAGGAAAACAATATTTCTTATTTTCATGTTGTCATACAAGAGTACACATATAGTACACACTGCACCCTATAATTAATGAAATGTATTAATAATATAATGAATATAATAATTTTTAATTTACTTTAAATTTTATACATAATTTAATAAATAATTGATTAATAATATAATGAATTTAATAATTTTTAATTTATTTTATTTTAAATTTTATATATAATTTAATAAATAATTGATTAATAATATAATGAAAGAAATTAATTCATTATTACATTACATACATAATTAGAAATTTAAGTTGAATGAGCAAGAATATCGATTTGAAAATCACAGGTTTTAAATTAATTTATTAATAAGATTCAATATTTTATATTGGATGTAAGAATTTGTTTTTACAGTACCATAGTATTTGTTGAAACTATTCTATAGCAGTTGTTTTACCAGATGACTTAAAGACAAGAACATTGGAATAAGTAATTGATATTTCCATTTTAAATGTTGCATGAAATGTATACGTAGAAATAAAGCACTATTCAGTGTTTTGATATCACAGCAAAAAGCATGGTTAAAACAGAGTACTAAAATATCACTGCATTAAAAACATGCTAATTCTGCACGCAATAGATAATAATAAGGAACTGCATTTGATAAAAATAAATATATTTTTTACATTACATGTGAATGCTTATTCCAAAATTAAATAAGAACCTTTCCAATCAGTCTGATCATTCATTTTATATTAAATATGTGCAACCATTCATTTTATATTAAATTTCAGAAAAACAAAGCAAGTCTGCAACAAAACGACATAATTTATATATGCAATAACAATATTAAAAAATTACCTTTACATGTTCGGCTTTGCAAGTTTTATTCGAAAGTTCGTAGTATTTGTAGCTTTCTGTATTTCTTGCACAAAAGAGCACACTTCATCAGAATTTTGAAAGGACGTTCTAATAACAGCAAATTGTTTAGCTGTGGATTTTTCGTCAACTGTAAAATTATAGTTTAGACTCTCCAATAATGATACTGTGAACTCAGCTATTACGAAAAAATAAAGCTAACGGATTCAAGCAAAAATCACAATCACCATGCGGTAAGCACATGTAGTCGTCCAGTCCAGATGCTGCTGCTGCTGCTGATCTGAAAATCTTGTGCAACCCTACGCGCAGGACTCTCGCCAAGGTTTTTCACCAAACTTTTTCGCCAAGGTGCTGAATCGAACACAATTTCCAAAATCGCATACAAGGCTGCCTTTCGATAATAATTTCTGGAAGATGATTTCAGTAGTTTTAAGCGTTTTTTATCCCGAATTAGCTTAATATATGGCGTGTATAGAAATCTGCAGGTAATATACAGGGCTGTACAAAAAATTAAAGTAGGCTTCCGTCTGTTGGTGCTAATTGCTCAAGGTGAATTTTCAACGTATTATGCATTTTCTTACTAAACTAAATTTTAGCATACTATGTGGAATATATACCAATCTATAGATCAAGTACGGAGCTGCATAGAAGTATTGGAGTACTTTTCCAGCTAGAATCGATAATTGCTGAAATCTCATTTTCATATGCGTTATTTGTTTTCTGAAATGTCTACTTCGGTATCTTATTTAGCTTACTAAACGGCGAAGTTTTGTTGAAGGATTCTGGAACTGTTTGAATATGTTTCATAATTTTTTCTTGATGCGTGATTTTGCTTTCTTGTATCCTTCGTGTATAATATGTATTTGTAAGGCAAAAATCATATTTTTGCAAAGTAAATAGAGGTTGCAAATGTAACTTTTGCCGAAAAATTACACTATAACAGCAAAAGTTCTGAATTCATTATTAAAATTAATGAATTTACTATTAAAATTAATTGACATCTAAAAGTGTTAGTTACAATTTAAAAGTATTTAATAATAGCTTATTTTCACATAATTAATGCATTCAGCATTAATTTTTTTCTGTATGCTATTCTGTATGCTGACTTCTGATTATTTTCCACAAATGCAGCCAATTACGAAGAACAGTGTAATTTTCATTTTAGAAGCGTGGTAAAAGTATAGAATTTCGTAACAACGATCGTGCTGCGGAAAAATGTATTAAACCAGATCTACTGTGTTGTAACAAACGATCAAAGTATTACGTTTTATTTTATGTGTTAACAAAGCGTTCAGTAATACACCTTTGCTATTCTTTGCTACCTCCAAACCAAACCCTTAACCCCCACAGCAAATAGTTACGTACATGATAAATTTAGTTTATTAAATAAATAAATTTTAATTTCTTCCAATAATATGCAAAAATAAATAAATAAATAAATTGAACAAATTCGTTTTTTTACGCGCAAGAACGCGTTACAAAAAAATAGTACACTAATCCATTTTTTCAACCCATGTTCATTCACCTCATACATCAATAGCTTAATTAGGGGGTTGGAACAAATGTCGTGAAATGTAGATTTTTCTGGGGTCTTATTTAATTAAAAGTTTCATCCGATGATCAACGCTTTGTTTGTTTTTCATAAAACCAATCATTTATGCTCTACTGTAAATTGACTCACACTGTATAGAGTCCCGAATACATAATTTGATTTGTTCACATTACGCAAATACAAATGTATTATAGTTATTTGAAAATACTTTGAACTGTGTAATAAAGTAAAACGTATTTGATTTGGAGCATATAAGATTTTTCCCTGAATTTTCCTGTATTGTTTTAGAAGTTTCATTTTTCTGTTTTTGATGAAGTTTATTTTGTCATGTACCATATATCACATTTTATTATTGAAGTGTTATCAGGGGTGAATGTGTTCCGGTTTTTTGTACACAACTAAATTTATATAGCAATATTCTTAGTAGGTTATCGCAAAATCTAACGATTAAAGAAAAAAAGTTTGCTATATAAATTTAGGGGTGTACAAAATACCGGAACACAATCATCCCTGTGTTATGTAAGATTCCATATTTGATCGTAAAAATTATGATTTCTGGATTTATTCATAACTTACAGATCCGCCCGACATTGCCCGGTTCTTTCAAAAAAAAAAAGTACGAAACTCCAAAACACTCTAAAAATCGCTGAAACTAAACCGTTCCTCTGTTAACCCTTTCGTCTGCCTGAAAGTAAATAGAGAGACGGACGCCACTGTGGAAGTAAATTCAACACGAAACCCTCAAATGTATGTGCCATTTGATTAAAACCGGGTTAAATTTTGGCCAAAATTAAGGAATGTTACCGTGCAATTTTCACAAAATTTGCATTTCCGAAATCATAAAAATAAACTACGTATTTCCTGTGAGTTTCGAATTGATACTTCCAAGTTTTCTAATATTCGAGGATGAGTGAAAATGTGAACATTTCGTTGTCTGTTATTATCATATCGGTAATTTTTCTTTTCGGTTCAATAAAAATAGGAATTTTCGGCGGAAGCACAGAAAAATATTTTGATTCAATCCAACATGGGACGCATTCTGTTCTAAACGAAGCTTCAACACGTGTCTCCGCTGCTTACGGCACCATATAGCAGGCGTGCTGCGCATGCGCTGCAAAATCTTTCAGTTTCAGTTTCCATTGCCAGGGAGCGCATTCTGCTAAAAACAAACCTCTTTCCAAATGAAACTCTGGCACATGTCCTCGTTACCTACGGAACCGTACAGCAAGCGTGCTGCGCATCCGTTGTAAAATCTTTTAGTTACAATTTACAACACCAGGGGCGCAAATCTATATCTTAATTAATTATCTGTATCTTAATTAGGTCATGTTAAGTTAAATAAAACAAATAACGTTGAAATCGGGCCCTTAGAACCCGAGAAAATACACCCCCCCCCCCCTCGTGGAGATTACGATTCATAAATGGTGGTAACCAAGGACTGAAAACATGATACTGAAGTTTATTTAGTACGTGGAAGACATCTTAGAAAATATTTCGTTTGTATCAGACCAATATTACATGCAAAATATTTTAGTTCCACTTTCCACTGCACCGCCGGGAGGGGCGCACTCTCTAAACAAATCTCTTTCAGAACAAAACTCCGACACATGTCCCCACTGCCTACGGTTACGGTACTGTACAGCAGGCGTGTTGCGCACATTCTGAAAATCTTTTAGTTCCACTTTCCACTGACAGGGGGCGCTAAATCTATATCTCAATTAGTTTATGTTAAGTTGAATGATGTAATTATCTTTCGGCTTCTATAGGCCCTATTTGGGCCCATAGAAGCCGAAAGAATACCCCCCCCCTCCCCTGGAGGTTAATATTCAGAAATGTTGACAATGAACAGCTAAAAACATCATACGAAGTTTATTTAGTACCTTGCATACCTGGGAAGAATGTTAAAAACATTTAGTTTGAATCGAACCAATATTAAAGAAGTTCTGATTTGGGGGCAGGGGTGGAGTTTCGACCAGAGCATTAACGCGATAGTTAATTACCACTGGACGCCTCCCCCTCTCACCCCTCAAAATCAAACAAAGGACCTTTAACGTTAACAATTATCGATAACATTTGAAACACAGAAACAAAATAGTGCGGTTGAAGCAAAAACAAAATGACGTCTTTTTTGTTTTGACGGAAAGTTACCGTTGCCAATTTCTGAAATCAAATATATAAATGACGTCACATACATAAAAAAAAAAAAAAACCCTCTAAAAATCGCATCAAGCGAATCTCGAAAAATTCAAAAATTGCTGTTTAAATTCGGAATATTTTTTTATTGAAATTAGGACAAAATTTACTATATTGAGCTAAAAGATTGAAATTGGATTAATCCTATATAATTTGTAATATTTTTTTATTCGAATGCTTGATAATTAAGAAAAAATAACACCCAATAATATTTTGATTAATTACTAAATTTATATTAAACGTACTTCAATTAAAAGATCGTGCATGTAATTATCGATTAAATAAACTGAACTAGTCTACAATTTTTATTATATTTGGTATGACCATTATTAAGATGTCATATATATAATAAGATAAGCATGTGATTATTTTTCATAAAAAAGGAAAAATAATAGGAGAGAAAATAAAAAGAAAGAAAAATATTCATACAGGAACTCTAAATTATCTCGATATAGATGTTTTAACAATTAAAAGATGTATGGCAATGTAAAATATAAATTCAAGTAATTAAAAAATAGGTATTATAAATCGTTAGCTGCAAACAGCAAAGTTGAAATTCAGGGTTTTAGAATCAGACTGATGAAAAATTATTTAATGAAAAATTTTAAACGTCGTGTAGTTAAAAAAAAAAAAAAAAAAAATCAGAAGTACTAAATATTGTTATTTTGTCAAAATTGTGGTAAATAAAATAAAATTTAACAACCGACAATATTTTTTCAATTGCTTATTTTATATTATAAATATTTAAATTAAAAGATTTTGCATGTAGTTATCGATTAAATAAAGTAATCTAAACTTTTATCTACATTTTGTATGACCATTATCAATAAGATATATTTGTAGAAAGTATATGATTAATCTCCTTGAAAAAAAAAAAGAAAGAAAAGAAAAGAAGAGAAGAAAGAAAGAAGAAAAATATCCATATAAAATTATAAATGAAATTACCCTGATTGATATCCATAGTTTATCTGGGTTTTAGAGTCAGGATGATAAAAACAAAATTAATGAAAAATTTAAAGGTCGCGAAACTTTAAAAAAATGAAAAAATACTAAATTATGATATATTTTTTTAACTTTTGAGACTGTGGTAAGTAAAAGTAAATCATTCAATTAATATTTTTAGTTAAATTCTTGCTAAATTAATTAAAATATAATAGAATGTAAATTAAAAGCTTAAAATTATTTCAATACATTAGTTGAGTTGGCTGGACTGACAACGCAATCTAGCGTCTTATATGTATTGGAATCGCTTACACAATATAACAATTCATAAATTTTTCAATATTTAATTATTTTAAAAGCATATTCCGAAAAGAAATTTCAAGTTATTTACCGTTAAATCTTGACGGGTACTATCTAGTTTTAATAATGTAAAAAATGTACCGCAAAACATTAAAAAACGCATACAAATTTAAATTAAGAACAATCTATTCAAAAAATACAAATCGGAATAATTAAAAACCCGCACTTCCCTTTTAAAACCATGATTTTTTATCTTTAATGAATTATCAACCCTCTCCAAGAAAGAAAAAAAAATGACGATCTTGGACATAACTGAGGCAGAAATGAAGGTAACCAATCAGGCATTCAGGGGAAAATTTCTTTGTGGCAAGGGAAAAACATCGTCAAAAATTCAAAAATCGCGGTACGAATTCCGGAGAAAAGAGGACAAAATTTACTATTTGGACTGAAAGATTGGAATCGGATTCATGTGACAAATGTGGAAAAATCGCAGCAAAACGTGATATAACGCTAAAAATCGAATAAAAATATAAATAAAAAAAATCTAATCAAAAATTCCAAAATCGGGGTTCCAGGTGCAAAACTACATATACATAGAGATACTTTGCTTCCAGATTTTGTAGCTCTGCGTGCAGCGGTCTCTTCAGAACGCAGTCGACAGACAGACAGACACACAACACAAGCTTTTTTTCTTGAGTATCTTTGCTCAGGTTTCATATTGCCAATCAAAAAATATTTCAAACTATATTATTAATTATATCTTAACAACACAGTTGGAAAAAAGCTTCGAAGGAAAGCGATACACGTTAAAAAATCATAGGCGACAATTGATTATTTTTTCAAATATTAATTTCAAACTACATATATTTTGAAATTAATGTTCGTAAAAAATATGAATTGTAACGTAAAATGTGTAACAAAAATCTATATGTAGGAGTTTTAAATATGCGAATACAAAAGTTATATCCGCAAAGTAATTTTTGATTAATGTTTAAAAAACTACCCTCTTCGCAGTTTGCCTTGTAACTATTAAAAATTAATTTAACATTGCAATTCACAACGTAAAATCACAATAGTTCCTTATACCGAATGATTTACCGTTTGTTATCCTAAGGTAAAATGTACCGAAAAATACAAATATGGTATCAAAATTAGGCGTTAGTAGTAAAAAGTTCAAAGTTTGATACAATTTCTATGTTAAGACGGTCTTCTAAATTAACTTTTTTAACATACATTTAAAAAAGACATAATTTTCAGTTGAATGGCTATTTTCCTTTCTTCTCCGGGTGGCTGAGAGGTTCTGCCCTCGAAGCTGGTAGACAGGAGGTGCTGGGTTCGATCCCAATCGCGCCCGTCGGCCTAATCGTTCGGAGTTTTCGTGGTTTTCTTCGAGCCGTGGATTTATCCATGCGTAAATACGGGTTAGGTCCCCTTAGAAAGACCCCCACGAAGGGCACTCCTCCCGGGCCTATATCCCAAGTGTAGATAATTGGCCGTCAATAATCAACCCAACCCAACCCTTTCTTCTCCGGCACAATTTGGCGATAAAAATGTATGTTTTTTGGGCCGACTGTATAGTTAAAAAAAACACACACACACAATTATATTTTGTGTGCACCCGTTGAATGTTTGTCTAAACACAGGAGAACCATCGTAAATACATACATTTTTTGATATTAATTGTGAAAAACGCATTATGAACACGAAATGTATTATCATTCAAAATAGTTTTCTGTTAACTAAAATAACTTAAAATTAATCATATCATAATTATTTTATTATTAAAACACACATAAACAACGCCTGCATTCAGCAGTTAAAGATATACAAATATTATAATACAGACATACATACAATAAATACAATAATCCAACATGGAGTGAAAAATTAGCCAGAGCCAGGAATCGAACCTGGGTCCACAGCGTTCCGGGCTGTCGCTCTAACCACTGAGCCACTCCGGCCAATTCCTGAATCTGCAATTTCTCACTAATAAACCATGTTGGACAGAAAAGTCACCAGCCATCTAACAGATAGCCTTGATGACAAGACAACGGTATTAGATTTTTACTAATCCACCGATCTACGAATATACATTAAAACACACATAAACAACGCCTGCATTCAGCAATTAAAGATATACAAATATTATAATACAGACATACATACAATAAATACAATAATCCAACATGGAGTGAAAAATTAGCCAGATCCAGGAATCGAACTTGGGTCCACAGCGTTCCGGGCTGTCGCTCTAACCACTGAGCCACTCCGGCCAATTCCTGAGTCTGCAATTTCTCACTAATAAACCATGTTGGACGGAAAAGTCACTAGCCATCTAACAGATAGCCTTGATAATCATAATTAATTTGACTAATTTGCATGTAGACTTCTTGTTATAGCAAATTTTTGTATGTAATTATAATACACTTTTCCTATCATATCTACTGAAAAAATCGCGTTACATACACAAACCTTAGACTTGATAAGTCTGTAATATTTCTCATACTTAAAATATATCATATAATTTAGGTTGCGTTTTTTTCTGTGTAAATTTGCAAATGCTTATTTTCTTAACATAAATCTAAGCGCTGTTTTAAAATATTTACTTCGAAATCATCTGTCACAATAATTCCCTAGAAAATAATCAAATGCAGCAATAGAAATAAGCACTTTAAAGCTCTTTTGATGTTGTTTGTGTCACATCTTCAGTTACGTGGAAGATTAATGAGCACGGCGACACAGAAAAACATTTTAAGAAACATTAAGTTGACGTAAAGTTCTTTTTTTTAAGCTTGTTTCAGCAATTATTTGTCACGGGTATTCAAGACCTGTAATCTGTCACACTCCTTTAGCACTTTAATTTTTAAGGATAAAACTTATTTTATGATAGAGTCTTTTCAATCTTGTTAATACTGTCATTCTTTTGTGTTTACTCTTCCATGGCATCTATACTGATATTTAAATGTTTCGACTTTGTTTTTATATTGTTTGAATACACTATATGGCCAATGATGACCGGTCACTTGCGATTTTAGACGTTTTGTTAAATATCTAGAAAAATACATAAGGAATTATCCTGAAATTTCAGGCGTGTAAACACTATAGTCGACGTCATATATATCGCTGAAGATTTTTTCCCGAAACCCCATAGGGGGCCGTCAATAAATTGAATAAAAACGAATATCTTTTGGATAACCCTGTAAAAACTAATATCGTAAAGCGTTGAAACGGTAGTACATTCTTAGTAGGCTTCTTTTAATAAACTATGTTCATTTTTATGAGGCTAGCACGTATACTAGTAGAAAAATTAAGATTTTATAAAAACAATCCCAAGTTTCACCGCCCCACCAGTGGCTGAGAGGTTGTGCTCTCAAAGCTGGTAGACGGGAGATGCTGGGTTCGATCCCATTCGCGCCCGTCGGCCTAATCGTTCGGAGTTTTCGTGGTTTTCTTCGAGCCGTGGATTTATCCATGCGTAAATACGGGTTAGGTTCCCTTAGAAAGACCCCCACGAAGGGCACTCCCCCCGGGCCTATATCCCATGTGTAGATAATTGGCCGTCAATAATCAACCCAACCCAACCCAACCCAAATTTCACCAAGTGTTTTGCTTATAATATCCAGAGTTCTTAATATAAAAGAATGTTCTTTTCAGGAACGATGACAAACAACATTATATACAATATCCTGCAATCAGAATTAAAAAATAATAAATATTAGATGAAAAATGAGCAGGTCCACTAAATATTGTTTCACTGCGCATGCGCGAATGCAATCAAAATATACTGTGCATAATACATCTGCTAAATGTATAGAGCAACTTTTGTGAAGGTTTCAAAAACATAGCTTGAAAATTCTGATAGTGATAGTGGATAGAATAAGCTGGAAATTAGCTGTTCCCAAAAGGAAGCAAAAATATGAGGGGCGGTATCCAAATATACAATGAGATCACTTCATTCTTATTATGTCAACTTTCGTAAGGAAGTATATTTGGATACAACCCCTCATCTTTTTGCTTCCTTTTGGGAACAGCGAATTTCGGGCTTATTCTATCAACGATTACTATCAGAATTTTCAAACTATGTTTTTGAGACTTTCACAAAAGTTGGTCCATACATTTAGGTAATGTATTATGCACAGTATAATTTGATTGAATTGGCGCATGCGCAGTGAAATAATATTTAGGAGAACCTACTCAGTTTTCATCCAATATTTATTATTTTTTAATTCTGATTGCAGGGTATTATACATAATGTTGTGTGTCACCGTTCCTGAAAAGAAAATTCTTTTATATTAAGAACTGTGAATATTATAAGCAAAAAACTTGGTGAAATTTGGGATTGTTTTTATAAAAACCTTAATTTCTCCACGAGTATACGTTATATCCTCATAAAAATGAGCATAGTTTATTAAAAGAAGCCTCCTAAGCATGTGCTACCGTTTCAACGCTTTTGCGATATTAGTTTTTACAGGGTTATCCAAAAGATATTCGTTTTTCTTCAATTTGTTGACGGCCCATTATGGGATTTCTTGAAAAAATCTTCACGGAAATATATGACATCTATCATGTTGTTTACACTCCTAAAGTTTCAGGATAATTCCTCATGTATCTTTCCAGATATTTAACAAAACGTCTAAAATTGCAAGTGACCGGTCATCATTGGCCATACAGTGTATGTTTATATATATAGATCGGTGAATAGATAAATAGCAGTACGAGTGTTGAAGCACATAGTGGCTCGAAAACAGAAGGAATTACTGTCCCTGATAATATATAAAATTAACAGTAATCACTAGGACCTCGTTTAATCCACAATTGTCCAAATAATTGCTGTTTCTTTTATTTTCGGGTCACTGTGCGTTTCGACAGTGGTTTGTCCTTATCTGTCATCTTTGTCTTTCGCCTACTGTGCTGCTTTGAAAATGCCATTTTTCTGTCTTTGCTGTCCTGTTCTTAAAATGGCTGTAACCATGCTCCTTGCGCGCTCTATAAATTTTGCTGTTTACGTCACCGAAACGGCAGCTAAATGCAACAATTATGCCTCTTTGGAAGTCTGTCAGGTCTGATACTGCAACATCTCTCAAAAATAATGATGCAGGCATGTAACACCTAATGACAGCTATTGAGAGACAGATAACTTTTTTTTCATGATAACTAGGTTGAAGACTTCGACTCCAGGTGGCGCGCCTGTACTGCAAGTGCAAAATGCGGCAGAATATTTCACGAGTGTTCGTTTTTTTTGTCACCACCTATAGCTGAAAGTGTTTATGACTTCGATTAATCTGTGTGTCCAACGTCTGTCTGTCCGCGCTTTAACTTTCGTAAATGGTATGTCTTACGTAATTTGTATATGTTATTGAGGTCTATTACAGGACATTTCATATTAAATTGCAGTGTGTAATATTTATATTCAGTTTACAGTTATGCACAAAATAATTCGGTTACATTATAGTGTATGGGAGAAATGTTTACAGTGTACTTTATTTTGTTATACCCGTTCAAACGTAATAAAAATTATTTGCGTTTCTGAGGTGCACTGTGTAAACATGTTTTTATAGAATATAGTGTTCGTAGCAAATATCGTTCATTTGCAAGGACACGTAAAATACTTAAGGTAGAGTACTGCCTACGAGAATTGACTGCTGGAAATGCGTTTTCAGCTGTGGTATGAGCTTTCAACATTAACTAACATTTAGTAAATTACGTGTTGTATATAAATCCTTTAGATTATATGAGACGTTGCGGATACATAGAGCAAACTCAACAAATTACTGGTTTCAAGGAAAACAGTTTCTTTTGACAGGTGGCTTTGAGATCGTTTCATTCGGACGGAACACATAATAAAAGACTTTATGTCAGACTACTAATGTCTAATAATACACTGTTAAAAATTTGCAGCAGACTGTCCCCTCATTTGACCGTTTTTATAGAAAAGTGTTAAATAATTGCAATTAAACTCTATTATGCCCATAATATGGGCAATAATATGGTCAGAATAGCGATAAATTACGGTTATGTCCCCATTTTCTATAAAAACGGTCAAATGACTGGACAGTTTGCTGCAAATTTTTAACAGTGTAATATTAACCAATAATTAATAATATAACTAATATTTGTCGAACCAAGAAATGGAAAAAAAAATGTCTAATGTTGAATTCGTCCTTCGTATCCTTATTCCGAACATAAAGAACTGCACACACAAAAAAATTAAGCAATTAAAAACAGGACAGTTGCACCATAATTTATAATTAAAATAGTGTATTTAAATCACATTTGGTTAGCATGGGAACTTGGTGATGTTTGCGCACTCTCCGATTAAGTTTTCTCCAAGATTCTCAGACGTTTATGCCCATTTTGACGTTTCAGACTTGTTTGTAACAACCTGATGACGTTCGCAGAAGCGAAACGAAACGTATATTATTTAAAATGTGTTTGTAAATTCACGATTTTAATATGTGTACCATTTAGCAAATGTTGTACTTGATTTTAATACATTATTTTAATTAAAAAATTAATCATTTTCGTCAATGGGCGCGAATTACTAATGCGGGGTTCTAAATTGTGCTATGTGTTTGCTTCTTTTACTGTATCAAAGATGAAGTTGCCTTAAAGTATTCTGAAAGGGTTGCAAAATCAATACTATTATATAAAGCGAGAACGCCTGACTGACTTGGTGACTCATCAACGTCCAGCTGAAACAACTAAATTTCGGCAGAAGATTACTGTTATGATCTGGGCAAGAATAAGAAAGGATATTTTTTTTGAAAATCCCTGGATTAAAGGGGCTTGAAAATAATTAATATCTTACAAATTTTAGCGATAAAATAACATTTAAGCCTTTCCCGGTAACGAAAAGGCGGATGAATTGGCCAAAAAAGGTTGTTCTGTTAATCAGGCTTCATGTAACTTAATTAACTATAAGTCTTCCTCTTCAATAATTAATCAAATAATTAAGAGATCACATATATCACTACTAAAGGAACGAACAAAAGAAAAATAACGGAGAAATACCATCTCTAACTTCCCTGAATGTCCAAAAAGCAGTGTTGTAGCTGCCTTTCGTCTGGCGACAAAGCATGATTGTTTATATGCTCATCTTTTCCGTCTCCAGATAGTGGATAGTCCTGCCTGCCCCCTCTGCCGCAGTGGTGAGGCGATGACTGCTGACCACATCTGTGACTGTTCAGCACTCACGAAAATTTACTGCATTTACTCCCGTTACTGGGAGGTCAGAGACTCTTTACACATTTTAACTGCTTGATTTTATGTGTTTCTCATGTTAATTACCATTTTTTTTGTTCCTGTGTTTGGTGTTATCTTTTTGCTTATATCTATATATTTAAAACGCTAAGCTTTTTCTTTCGACAATTCGTGAGAACAAACTACTGCATCAAATTACATCATTCTTTTTTTAAATGAAAGATATTTAGACACAGATTTGTTATCGTGCATTCGTTTGTTCGAAAATTTAATTAATTAGCCGTATTTTTCAATTAAACTTTTACTTCTGCTAATGACGTCATAATCGGATAACGCCCACTGTTGCGTTGCATACAGATTATTCTCTGAGCTCTGTGGTTACGAGGATGAAAGAGAAATAATAAATATTAAAAACACGTGGCTTTTAGGCCGAATTTTTTAATTTGCAAGTTAAATTTCGGTAAGAATATTTATCCGCGTGTTTTATAAGCGAATAAAAATTCATATTTATTGTGACGTCAAGGGAATATTTTCCATTGGGTTTATTGTATCATTATGCATTATAACTTTGTTGATGCCATTTTTCATTACAATTAAATACAAAATATATATTTTTTTTGTATACATGGTGTTTAAGCATTAAAGTAACGTATATGAAGTACATGTGATAAGTTTGCGCCGGTGAAAATGACGTTATGCTTAGCTTGAAATGCATTTTAACATTGATAAAACTAAAGAGAAAAATGTATATGATTGTGTCAACATGGCATAATTTTAACTGATTTTTCCATTCTTAATAATAAAGATTAGAATTGGAGCCGTCATTGATTGCTTCATCTTGATTGCATACCTTGATTACATGTTACCAATTCCTTTTTTATTTTTTTTTAACTATAGGTTAGAAAATTTCCTTTTTTAATAAAAAAATCACAAAAGTAAAGGATTTCAGGAAATTAAAAATTATTAAAAATAGTGTTATGATAGAAAATACTTGAAATAATTATTGTATTTTTAGCTAGAATAAACAATGTAGGACTAATATTTCATAGGAATTACTTTGGTAGGTTTATTATGTGTTCATTTAACAGTACCTTATTAGCGCAAAGTCCAATCTCTTTTACTGTGAATTTCTCTTTCGATGTGAAAAAAAGGTAGTCTACTTTTGGATGAAAGCAAAAACACAGTGATAGTTTTTAGAAATGTATAACGGCTGTGACAACAAACGGCGCTATCGCTTTAGCTTCCATCGCGCTTACATTACTTCTAAATACTACAAATTTAAAATTTTTACTACATATTACAATCGTAATTCTTACATCATCAATTAGAAAATAAAATTAGCTTTCGATTCAAATTTATTTGAAAACTGCCGCTTAATTTAATGATTTTTTAAATAATTTTCAAGCATGAAAAGTTTTTTAATTCTATCATATCAATAACCACCAGTTTGCTTCAATAATAAAAATAGCCCCTGGGAAAGTTGCCACAATTGAAAATGGATTTCCCTAACCATCATAAAAAGTGAATAATAATAATAATAATAATATAAACAGTGATAAATCATAAGATCAGATTATCCATAAGATAGAACATTTTGGCGCTAAACAAAAATCTGTCAAAAAAAAAAAAAAAAAAAAAAAAAAAAAAAAAAAACTATTTTCAGTTTATGTTGAACATAAAATTGATATGTTGAATTCGTTTATGTATATGTTTCAGCAGATATCAGAATTTGCTAGGAGTTGCATTTTTTATATTGTTTTAACGATCCATTTGTCAACTGTATAAGAGGGAAAATATCCCTGATTGTGATGGAAAAGGGATAATCATCCTGATTATGTAAAGGAACCGAAGAAACCATACAAATAAATTACACTTAAAAACATTAAAAATCTCTCTCATCAGCAGATTGATTTATTACTGTAAAAAAGTTCTTCATTTTTACATAAAAATTGATTAGCTTAAAATAATGGATGCGTAGAAAAAATGCATTTGTAACGAACAATGATTAAAGAGTATATTTTAAAACTTTTAATTTAAACATTTTAAAACTTTTTAACATCGAATTTCGTCGGTGCTTTTGAAGGCAGCTGCAATGCACATGCGCATAGGAGCTCATTCAGTTGGATTATCACAGGGGGGGGGGGATTTTGTGTGCTTTATTTACTATGTTCTTTTATTTACTGAATATGAGATGAGCATAGAAATATATTATTTGTATGATACTTCATAGGTACATGAAATTTTTTTCTTGCCGTGGGGAATATGGCAATAATGTCAAACTGATTTACATTACACAGTTTACTACGGATTGTTTGTTTGGAGTTTGCATCGGAAATATCGACTGGGGAAAAAACTTTTAAAATATAATATTTGAAAGACTTTTTCATACGCACCCCTTCTTAAATAATAAAGAAGCTTATTTTACTGATATTGTTATAGTATTTTTTTCGACAAGTTTTGACGGGTTCCATCTAGTTTCTGGTTTATTTCATGATCTCTGTACGGCGTAAGGATAATGTCTGTTCGCCTGCTGCATTGGAAATAAAAACAACAACATTTAAGCCTTTAATCAAATACAAAGTGTCTACTTTGTGACACATTCACGAAGTCACTTTAATCCTTGATAAGTAAAATTAGCAGGTGTTCTTATTCAGAAACTATGATATTTAATAGTGGTGTCCGTTTTTAAATAAAGGAAAAGAATACAGAAAACGTTGTCTAATTTAGCATTCATAACCAAATTTTCCAAGGCGACAGCTCAAACAAGCTCGTCATGAAATATAAATCGCTTATAATTCAACATGTAAAACATGTATCAACAAATGGAAAACAGTATTCGATTACTTATCTCTTTAAGAGCCATGTTTGTCATCTGCATACTTTTATGTTCAAAAATGAGCCCGTAAATTTATCAGGAAATTTCACGTTGTTGAGCGGGAAACTATTTTCTTTTTAGAACCACATTGATATAAGTCTTTCCGGCATGTACCGGGAGGAAAAGGTATGTTTCCTATATCTTCGTTTTAAAATTTTAGCTAATGTTACACGAAAACAGCAAGTTAAAATGCAAAGAAAACGTTTACAAAAGATTCGTTAATACTGAAATCGAATAAGAAATTCGCCAAATTATTGAGCTATAGCCAAATTGGCTTCATTTATAAAGACTTATTTTGGTCGCCAAATTTGGCAATATTTCGCCAAATGTCGCCAGGTTTGGTGAGAATTTGACGCTAACGGATATGAATATATAGTTTTATGCGTATGATTGGGAAAATTATTACAACAATGAAAATTTTTGTAAAGCGCTGTCTTGTTTCAAAATGTCAGCCACCCTAGAATTTCAAACTGCTCTATCTCAGCCATTTTTTAAGATAGAGGTAAACCAAAAAATGCTCTGGAATTCTTGTATCAAGGCCTAACACGTAATTAAATAATAAATTTGAATTTTTAACTTTTTTGTACATTTATTTTAGTTTTAAATCTTTAAGTGGCCGCCATCTTGAAACAAAATGGCGGACCAAGCTGGCCAACGAACTCGGTCGAGATATTGGTGAGCTTAATACACACAATTAGTTTCATCCAAATTGATTTATAAATACGAGCGTTATCGTATGACATAGCTATATATATATATATATATATATATATATATATATATATATATATATATAATATATATATATATATATATATATATATATATATATATATATATATATAAATTAACATTTGAACGGAGGTTGGTTTTGGGTCTGGGGGTCATGATCGGTGAAAATATATTGAAATTTTCCGGAATTGCTTTCCTCCGAACGGCTGCAATAGGTAGCTTTATACTCTTTTGTATTGAAAGCCGCCTAAAACTATTTTTTAGAACCACATTAATAAAAAAAAGAAATAAAAAGAAACCTTTACTTACTACTCTAAAATAAAAGTTCTAAAGTACAAAAAAGTTCTAAGTGATGAATGAGCTCGTACTTAAAAGCATTATAGCTTATTTATTACAGCCTAATGCCTGAACAATGTTTCTGAGAATTTTCTTCGAGTAAAATCGAAGACGCTCAAGGGATTTTAAAGTTATAAATGTCATGATTTTTCTATAAAATTCGAAAATAAGTGTTTTTATTCTGAAAATAAATTTTCGTATAACATACGTCAAAGGATTAATTGGTGTGTCAAGAAATATTTGTCCAGAAAGGCATTTACGAAGAAGAATTATTTTTACGTGACATAATTTTCTGTTACAGTTGTTTCAGAGTAGAGGTAATGTAGCTTATATCTGAAGCCGCTTATGCTAGAGACATACTTCCAGACAAAAATTAGTCTAAAGAAGCATAGCTTCTGAGATATGTTTTAAATATGGGGTATGTTTTAGGAGGACCTTACAAAAATAACAATTCTTTTAGAACTAAAATTTGCTTCGTTGTGATATAGAGTTTTATGAATTGTAAGTGTTTTCTTTCACTAAAAATGTAAAAAATCGTTTTTAATGCCAGAAAACATTAAAACATCATAAAATTAAAGTATCATAACTCGATGTTTTAATCATAAAGAATGTTTTTCTTAGATGAAATATATCAGTTTTTTAAATATAAGTTAATGTAAAATGGGACCATATAAAAAATTAACTTTCGTGTTTTAATATACAGCCCCTTATAAATGCCCTAGATAAAATCTATACTTCATTTGTATTTCTTTTTCTATATTTGCTTAGACATAAACATCATAAGTTGGCTTTTATACTCAGACTGCCTCTGACTTTGTGTATACTTTTTCTAATTGGAAGTATGTTTCTATTGCTAGCTGTTTATAAGAGATAATCGCCATTGCTTCTACCTTGAATCTCCCAGTGTATCTTATTTACAAAGTATGATTTAAGAATAATATAACATTTATAATATTCTATTCTGTTATTTTTTTTGGATTTTCTGAAAGTAAAAAGAATAAAAATTAAATTAAACTATCTCATGTCTTCTCAATATCGTTAGCTATGCTTAAAGTACGTATACAAGTATTATTACATATTCCGTCCCTTAAATTTTGAGGATTCTACGTTATATTATTTTCATGCATTTTCGAACTTCGAACCTTAGTGAGTGCATATTAGTAGTAAATCAGAACAGCTTCTTACTATTAATTATACCAACAAAATAAAATCTAGATAAAAATTAATGTTTAAACCTTTTCTATCCGGATGTTTTTTATCTTTCGTTATTTCCTTTTATTTTCATTGTTCATTTTCATTGGCCTTTCTTAAATGTTTAAAATGTTAAAAGCATGTGTCTTAAATACTCAAATTAAGTTACTGAAATTTGAAAAGTTATTAAGATATTACTTTGTCTAAATTAATACGACAGTCAGATTTAATATAAATATTGTTGAAGTTTTTTACAGAATAAGCAATTAGTTTCACTACAGGCTTATCACTTTACAGATATATAAATATTTCTACTTTCAGAACACATTAAAAAGTATTTTCCTAATCTTGCGTCTTAATTTATTACTTATTTCGAAAATACTTGAACAGTATATATGATTTTGGTTTATCCGTCAATCTTAGTGCGTGTATATGTATCCGCGCTGAGCAAACATTACTAGACTGTCATGAAATTGATATATGTTATTAAGGTTCAATAGAGCATGTTCCTTATTAAAAGTAGTGAGTGTAGCAGTTTTTATTTGTTTTTACAGGCAAAAGAAATCGGATATGATATGGTCTAAGGGCTATAATCATTCAATTGTGTTTATCGATGATAAAATATTTCAAACAGAACGTAATTATTCCTCTCATTCTTCTGAACGGCATTCAATGGTAGACTTTTTTGAGAGAGGTACGTACGATATTCTCAAAAAAAAGTTAGAGAGTTTCCTGCAGGTTATAATTCAGTTATGTTTAAAAAAACAATCTCAGCATCAACTCATCACTTTCGGTGCTGGTGGTTTATTAAAACAGTAATTAAATTAAAAGATATGTGATCGCAATTAAATATGTATCTGGCAGAGGTAGGGGGAAATAATATATTGGCATAAAATTTGAGCATTAAAATTAAAAAAGCTTAAATAAATTACGGATTCCGTTGTGTACTTTTATGACGTACCCCGACTTACGAGCTTCTAGTTAAAATTAACAAGCAACGCGAGTACAAAAGGATATAATAGCTAGGAAAAATTCCTGTTACTCCTACCTAAAGAAGAATTGAAAAACACATGATGTTTAAATAAGTAGAATATTATTTTAGAAAAATTATGAACAGGTATTTTTCCGTTTTTTCCGTTTTTTCCTTTGTATCGCTTTGTACTCGCTTTATTAGACCGTTTCCAGACTTTTCAATGGAAACGATTATATATATATATATAACTATATAAGGATATATATATATATATATATGTAACGATATATGTAAGGATATATATTAGGATATATATATATTTGGTAATTTCAATATTTTCTGATGAGAAAATGATGAAGAAATATGATGACAAAAAGTTCTCATTATAAAATCATTTTTTCATCTTCATGTCTGATGGCTTCTATGTAGTTCTAAGTAAATTCTCGAAATATTCTATCTTTATTTTTGTACGCATTATATTTTTTATTTTTATCTTCTAATTTTGGAGAGACCATTTCAAAATAAAGCTAATCAAAAATCTTCTACAGGCAAAATAATCATTCTTTTTCAAAGAAACCATATCTCCAAGATGAACGAAATTTGGTAATTAACTTATTAATACAAGATATGGATATAACTTGGAGTTTAACGAACTAAATCTAGACACTCAAAGCAATGTAATAGCTATTATTTTGAAAAAGATCTTGTTGAAGGAATTGCTTATTGAACAATCAAAATCACATCAGAATGAATCTGTTTAGTGAACGCGTAGTTAATCTGCCAAATTTATGAGAAACGTTTAAAAAAAGTAATTGAGAATTTTAATGTTCAATGACTATCTCTGTGATAATATAAAGAAAAACAAAAAAAAGAAAAAAAATTCTGTTTTTTTATCTGATTTATAATAGGATTTAAATCTACATTATAAATAAATTGATCAAAATAATTCATCAGTTATTATTCGCTTTCTCATGATTATTTGTTATTCGCGGAATGCTAATCCTATGAAAAGCTTCTGAAAACGACAAAGCTAATCAAATTAATATGTATCACGGTTGAAATATGCATTATTTCAGAGAGAAAACATGCATCTAATTGGCACGCAAATACTTAATTAACTTATCGATGCAACATAATGATATAAACTGGAGTTTATTTTGTTTAATGAACCAAGTCTAGACACTCAGCACTATACAGGTATGTATTCCCTATCATTTTGAAAGAAGTATTGTATGTATGTCTATTTGACAAGCAAAACACGACACTATACGACTGATGCTTAATGAACGTGTAATTAAACTGATGTACGAGTATTTATCAGAAAAAAATAATAAAAATGTAATAATGAAATTTAATATTTATTCACTCTTCCTCTGATAATATAAAAAAATAATTTAAAAAAATCTAAAAATTTGACTGTCTTTAATTTTATTCATGAATGGTTTTAATGACCACTGTAATTGTGTTGCTCAAAATAATCAGTCATTTATTCTCCGTTTATCGTTATTATTTCTTATTTTGATGGCTGATTCTTCGAGAAGCGTCTTAGAAAGTCAAACTAATAAAATTAAAATATATCACGGATGAAATTTTCAGTGTTTCTGAGAGAAAACATATCTAAAGAGAGAAAACAAGTTACTATCTGCGTGTGAATGCGATATATTGCATTGATATTGGCAGGAAACCTTTCAATTTCTTGGAAAGGGGAAGAAGTCCAATATTAGTGTACAGTTAAAAAATTATAACATTATAATATTTAATTAAAATATATGCTTTACAAGAGAAAAACAATATTATTCCATTTTTATATATATTCCATTTATAATATTGCATTTTTACCCGTTAAACCATTTTAGTTTTAGCGCCTTTATGAAAAGTTGTAACCACTATCTTTCAAAAATAATTAATTGAAAGTTGTATTTACCATTTCTTTAAATTCATTGATTCTTGTGAATAGGGATTAATCCACCTACATGTAAAGAATTTAAATCTTCCTTTTTGGTTGAATGTAAAGCTGAAATAAATCTTCTATGTCACCATTAGTGCAGGGCTCTTCAGAGACAACTGATGGCTGTTCACGAAAATTTGGGAAGAACTTCATCCTACAAAAGATCCGATGAGTCTCCAAAAATTAAAGTTGTTTTACAGGTTTTTTTTTGGGGGGGGAGGGGGCAAAAGGGAGGCATTTTAACTCAGTAGAGGGGGAACTCAACTTTTTAAAAGTAGGTCAAGTGGGGTATCGTTTATGAAATATTTGTTAATTCTGAATCGTATAACACCATCCACAAGTCAATACAATCAATTGTTACAAAGGTATGTCAAGTTGTATGAATAAAAATTCCGAAATTATAATTTATGAGAGAGCACAACTTTATTACACTTATTACACGTTCACAACTTCAATAACATTGAACAAGACTCAGTTGACCATGATTTTGATTATTGCTATTTTTAGGACATTTAATAAGTTTAAAATTATTCAGTATAATATGAAGAAAATGCTTTGAACGTAAAATAAATGTAATAAAGTTGTGCTCTCTCATAAAGTATACTTTTGGACTTTTTTCTTGTAACTTGTCGTAACTTTGTAACAAGTGATTTTATTGACTTGCGAATGTTGTTACTCGTTTCAGAATTTAAAAATACAGGGTAAACAATGCCGAAATCGACGTATTTAAAAAACGTTGAGTTCCTACCCCCTGAATTAAAATGCCCTCTTTCGTCCTGCAAATTATAGTAAAACATTTTTTATTTTGGGGGGTCTCATTGAATCTTCATTTCAAGTGCTATAACGATGTGTTGCCAAATTTTCGTGAATGGCCACCAGTTGTTACTCTAAAACCCTATTTTACCTGTACTAGATTATTTTCTTCGACTTTTTATTCAGAAAACCTGTCGTAACTTTGTAACAAATGATCGTATCGACTTGCGGCTGGTGTCATTCGATTTAGAATTAGAAAAAAAATAAACGATACCCCACTTGACTTACTTAAAAAAAAGTGAGTCCCCCCTCCCTGAATTTAAAGTCCCCCTTTCTTTTTATTCCCCAAAACATGGTAAAACAACTTTAATTTTTGGTGATGAATAGGAACTTCGTTTTTAGTGCCAAAACGAAGTTTTTCCAAAATTTTCGTGAATGTCCTCCAGTTGGTGTCTATTACTAAATTTTTGGTCTATTTTACCTGTACTACTTGTCGACAACCAATTTTTGGTTCAGTATAATAAACTGATTCATGAAGCTTGAATATTAAAAAAATATGTTTTTATATTTTCAAATTACTTGGAAAAATTAATTTAATCAAAACTTTTTATCACCATCCATTCACATTTAAAATAATTTATCTTTTCAATTTTAATTAGAAAATATGTCAATAAAACTGTAATAATCTGTTTTATTTCCCCTTTTTCTCTCTTTTGTTGACAAAAATGGAGTAATTTAGTTCCCATATTTAGAGAAACTTCGTTACAAAAAGTATGTATATAACTGGGAAACTAATACAAAATCTAAAATGCTAAAAGCTTATAAGACATGCGGATGAATGATGTTTATTTCATCACGCTGCATTCCATATTCTAGGAGGAGGAGTTGGGAAGTCAAATTTAAAATGTAGTATATTCATTCAAAAATATGACGCCAACTGAAGTTTATCTTGCTTAATAAACAAACTCTAGACACTCAAAGATTTAAAGATCTGTAAAAATCACTATTTTTTATTAAAGACATTTTACATGAATAGTTATTGTGAATAATAATTATGAATAACAACCAAAAACACATCAATATGAAACTTCTGAATGAATGCTAATTTAACTACTATATTCATCTGCAAAAATATAAAAAAGAGTTATTTAAAAAATATAATAATCATTTACTTGTTGCGGACGCTACGGGCACGTCAGCGAAAAAAGTACCCACAACACAGAAATTAACAGTAACAATGTTTTTTAAAGCAATCAATAAGGATCATGACAGCAAAGTAGGCTCTTTTAAACTAACGAAGCTTGAAATTAACTTTGAAATACTTAAAACTGGGTGGGCGGATGCTATTTCCAAAAAATTCTCTACAGTTAAGCAGTAAACGTACAGTAAATTGGCTACAATGATAGTTTGCAGGAACTAAAGAAAATATCACTAAAAAGATTGTAGATAACACTATAAACTCTCACTGGAAACACTAACAAAAGTATTTTTATAATACTATAGCTGCTGATATAACATCATAAAGAATGACACCTTTTAACTTATTGCAGAATTATATTAAGTAGGTAAAAATACGTACAGGAGGCTATATACAAATAATGGTTTCACATATTAAAAAAAAAAACACAGATAAAATGATCTGACAAGCAACATGTCCTGTAAAAGAACATGTTCAATTCATTATCACATCATTGTAACTACGCACATCTCCCGTTTTCCACCCAAGTTTCTAAACCACCTGTTTACTCCCCAAACAGCACACACCCATCTATAAGACATCTACAAGCTGTAAATCCAAGAAAACCGACACATCTATAAGAAGTCTACAAATATCCATGATACACCCTTTTCACCTCTTATGGAGATGTTATGTGTGATCTCTCTGAGTTCTATTAGACGTCCAAGATATCCAGGTAGTCTATGAGACCACGTCTATAAGACATCCAAGCATAGATCACTTTTCGACATGCAGTATGTCTTATAGCTGTGCTTAAGACTTGGATTGTAGATATCCAGGGACATCTGATATGCGTTTATAAGACGTCTAATGCATGTCTATTTATTGATACTCAGTACTTCTTATAGATATACTTAAGATATCCAAGAAATTTCATCAGAAATACAGCCTAAGGCAAAAGTATTGAGCACCCCATATTTATAATATATTTGGTAAAAATAATAGATGGATACAAATATTAAATTGTATACAATTAAGAATTTTCTTTAAAAAATAAGTTTTTTTTTTTTTTTTCAAAGATAGCAAATGCATAACTCATCTTTTAATGAAGCTATTTTCTTTAAAAATCTTTTTTTTAATTAAATTTTGTTGTTCTGTTAAGCCAGTTAATAAATAATCAAGAAAATAATTATTGTAAGAAAAGACAAAATGAACTTAGTCTTCAAAAACGAAAATAAAGAAAGCTTATGTAAAAAAAAAAATACATTTATATGTAATTTTTATTATTTTATTTTTTAACATGTGTTAATAACAAAAATAAATTTTAGAAATATTTATGCTGCTGAAGAGATCTTGGCATTTCAGGCAAGAAATATTTCAATTTCCACGATGATCTGTTAACTTATGACATAACAATGAAACTTCCAGAAAACAAAGTAATTTATAGTTTTGAAAAAGTAGGTATTTAAAGAAAATGACTTCATTAAAAGACGAGTTGCTTGTTAACTGTCTTTTTTTTTTTTTTTTTTTTTTTTTTTTTTTTTTTTTTTTTTACAAACCATAAACTTAAAAAGAAAATTCCTAAATGATATGCAGTTAAATATTTGTATATAACTATTACTTTTACAAATATATTAAAAATATGGGGGTGCTGAATACTTTCAGCCAAGACTGTATTTCCAATGAAATGACATTGTTTCCTTGCATGTCTTAAGTATATCTATATGAAAATTAGAATAATTCTTGCAGAAAATGTTAAAATATAAAGGAATTTGTCTTCAACAATGAAAATAGAGAAATCTTATTTTTAAAATATACTTTAAATTTATATGTTACTTTTATTATTTTAACTTTTAATATGTTAATAAAAATGATACAAGTTTTAGAAAATATTTTCATTGATGAAGATAAGTGATTTATATACTTTGACTTTTCCGGTAAGAGTTATTCTAATTGTCATGATTACGTATTAACTTGCATAGCACAAAAATCGCTATACTATGAAAGTTTCAATTCTGAAACTTACTGAAAAACAAAGCAGTTTAGTTTTTTAAAAAACTAATTTTTTTAAAGCAAATTGTTTAATTAAAAGTCGAGTTGTTAGTTTGCTGTCATTTTAATTGTAATAACTTAACCCTTAAAGACACAGACAGCAGTTGTGAATTCTAAAATAATTGTGTGTTGAACACTTGCGCTTCATTTACTCTCTTCCTAAACATCCTTCAATGTTGAAGTTCAAAATTTGTTCTACTTTTTCATTATTTTTATCAGTAAGTCTGCACTGATGTACAAAATACACCGCCATTGAATTTTTATAAACTATTATATTTTCTTTCTTAATTAAACATTTTTTTTATATAAATGCGATATCTATTACTTGAAATACTATTACTAAACATCAGACACTACGACTAATATTCAGTCCCCTGCTGGCACTTAGGAATACGTGTCCTTGCACCCTCTGCCTGAACCACCCTTAATGATGGCACATGATTTAATATGAAAGTGCCAACATAACCCTCTGTCCACCGCCCTTTCAAGACATCCAGCATGGGCCTGCTAACACTTTGAAATAAGTTATGATAAAAATACGAGGGTGCTTAATAATTTTGGTAAAGACAACTGTAGATAAAAATACTAAATGTTTCATTCCAATAATATCAGTATATTATTTCCCCCAAAACGAATATTTTGCAATGTTCTGCAACGAACCTTCAACTGATCACAAATGTTCTGTGGGAATAAAAAAATAAAACAGAGATTTTCTTGTATATGTAGGAGTGCGATTTCATCTTGTATAGAAATGCTAAAGACATTTCGTAAAACGCTAACACACACAAAAACCAAAGAAATGACGAATTTCACAATTTTACTCCGATCGAATGACGAATTTCGCTTTTCCCCCCCCCCTCGTAATAGAAGATTTTTGCAATATTTTTGAGATTTTTCTCTCTGGTAACTGGCGAATTTCACATTTTTTTTTCTCAGAACCAATCATCGTACTCCGCAATTTTTTTCCCACGACTAATTCGAGAATTGCGAGATATTTTCCAACAGTTCACTGATGAATTTCGCATTTTTTTTATCCGCGACTGATTGGCGAATTTTAAATATTTTCTTTTAACTGACAGGCAAATTTGTTCAGCTCTTTCTTAGGACCAATGGGCAAAAATTGCATTTAATTTTTTTTTTTTTATTATTATTATTCAAGCGACTAATATCCGAATGTCTTGATTTTTTTTAAAATCCACAACTGATTGTTAACTTTTGCGATATTTTCTTTATTGATCGATAAATGTTACGGATTTTCTTGTGACAAAATGGAAAAAATTGTGGGTTTTTACACGACTGATTGACGAATTTTGTGATTTTTTTTTCTGACAATCCACTGATTAATTTAGTTTTTTAACCTGCGACTGATAGGCGAATTTTGCATTATTTTCTTTTTATCAATTGGAAAATTTTGCCGCTTTATCTTGGAATTGATTGAAAAAAATCAAGGGAACTGATCAACTAATTTAGTGGGTTTTTTTTCAGCTGTAACTGATAGCCAAATTTTGCGATATTTTCTTTCTGCCGATTGGAAAATTTTGCAGTTTTTTCTTGTGACAATTGGAGAAAATTGTGGGTTTTTTTCGCTACTGATCGACGAATTTCCCATTTTTCTCGACGATTTACTGACAAATTTCATGGTTTTTACCCACAACCGATTGAGAAATTTTTGCGCTTTTTCTTGGCAAAAAACATGAAATTTCAATCAAAAATCATTCGGTTGATAAACGTATTTCACATTTTTTGACCCGCGACTAATAGGTGAATTTTGCAATATCTTCTTTCTACAGGATGGCAAATTTTGTCACTTTTTTTGCGACCGATTGGTAAAAGTTGCCGGGTTTTTATGTGACTGACCGGTGAATTTCAGATTTTTTTCCGATGATCCACTGACGAAATTCATGTTTTTTTTTTTAAACTGCAGCAGCTCACGATTTTTCCCCATGATCGACTGACAAATTGTGTGAGATTTTCCTGCGACCAATTAATGAATTTCACAATCTTTTTCAACAAATGATTGATGAAGTTTTTCTGGTGATTGACAGACAAATTTAGTGCTTTTTCAAATGAATGAATAGTGAATTGTGTTGAAAATGAGAATTTGAAATGTTCTGCAGAGAAGTTCATTGTTCTGCGAATTATGTCGCACTCTTAAGCATATTCTGCTTTGGGGACTGTTGCCATATTTATATTGGAATATTTTTATCAAAGCATCGACTAATTTTTTTTAATATTTCGAATGAAATATGTCTGCTGTAATTCACTAAAATCTCATAGCTAAATTAAAAAATCTACCATATTTACTCCTGCATAATGCACACATTTTTACAAAAATTTCAGGTCTAAAATCCAGTATACACATACATGATACACTGAATATTTCTAATTGTATACATCAAACCACACACATTTTCACAAAGTATATATACATATTGCAGAAACTTTATTTTATGATATTTTAATAAGAGAGCAAAATATATATGAGCACATACAAAACTAATTTAGATTTGAGAAAAGATTGTAAATCATGATAGTAGATAATAAAGGCCGGTTCTGCATCAGCGGTGGGTGCGGTGGTGACCTTCTGTGACTGTGAAGGTCACCGGAAGTGGCAGGTGTGGATAACAGACATGTTGAGACAGGAAACCGGAAGGAATTTGGAGATAAGGACAGGATGAGACGTATTTTTTATGGGTTTTGAACAGGTTATTTCTTGACAGGGAAAATTTTTCTACACCAGATGTGCTAAACTCTCAAGGTTAGCGGAAGGGACAGGTGGTGATAACAGACATGTTTATACAGGAAGTGATTCCGTAAGTAAGGCCGGAAGGTAATTGGAGATAACGTTTGGATGTTCTACAGCAGATGTGCTGACCACGCAAGGTCATAGGAAATGACAGATGTTGATAATACACAGGTTGAAACAAGTATCTTTAGACAGGAAGTAATTCCGTAAGTAAGACCGGAAGGGATCAGGAAGTGAAATGTGATAAGACTTTCTGACTTTATAAAAGTTTAATGATTTTTTTTCTATAAAAAGGGTTTTAATTAATGATTCTTTCTTGAGAGGGGAAAAAAATTTAGTTTTTTAATTTCATTTTTTTTTTTTAATTTCATAAAAGTTTTTTTTTTGTAGAGTTTTACGTATTATTTTAATTTTTAGTGACATTAGAACCTGCAATGCTCTGTATCACACATGTCTTATCTTAGGTTACCAAGGATGTGTGTTGTTATCTCTTTAAATGCATACCATAGCAAGGAATTTTAGACCTGCGTTTAATTATCTTTATCATAGTTTTAATGAACTGCAGGAAATTGTCTTTCACTATTGAGTAATTCGCGAATTTTGGTTTAATATGAATGCTATTACATCTTTTTGTTTAATTTACAAGCACATTTCTCTTACAACATTCTGTCAACAGATCATTTCCATATTCGAAATAATAATTTAGAAGGAAAATTTTTTAATGACAATACTATGAAATGTCATTTATAGAGATTGACAAAAATAGCATGCTTGATTCTTTCTTGTATTAACCTTATAATCATTTATTTTAGAAATATAGATTTATAGTTTTATTACGAAAAATAACGTGTTTATACATTTTAAAACGAAAGCAAAGTGATTTTTACAAATGTAACTATAAGCTATACACACACCCACGCATTTGTGTTATTGAATTAAATTACAATGCTTAATATTGTATTCACCATACTATTTTCCTGCAAAAGCCGTTTCACAAACTTGTGTACTGAAATTAATGTATCATTTTTAGGGAAAAAATTAATTCAAGTCTTTGAGACTAATCTTTCAAAGGAAAAAAAGATTTGTCATACTTTCTCTTACATTATATCTTCCTACATATCCTATATCTTACATTACATTATATCTTCCGTTTTTTTTTAAGTTTACAAATTTGTGGAGTAACTTAAATAATCGTTTTTATGCTAATTAAACAATATATTTTTTAATTATATATATATTTTTTTTTCTTAAAAGAGTACTGTAGAATAACTTATGTCACAAATACTACATCCTTCTTTAGTTAAATATGTTTCACTTAAGACATGACAAAGTGTCTTAGAAACATTTCATTTTGGAGTTAAGTGATTAAACAAGAAAAATATTATTTATAAAAACACAACACATAAGACTAGCGGTTGAGAGGTTCTACTCTCAAAGCTGATAGATGGAAGGTGTTAGGTTTAAACCGTTCGAAGTTTTCTTTGAACCTTGTGTCAATACGAGTTAGGATCCCTTAGAAAGACCTACATGAAGACACTTATCCCTAACGTAGATAATCAACCCTATATTTAACTAACCAGTTACAACATACAAGACATAATCGTTACATTCAGTTAATAAGTGATTTGATATGTAAAATATTAGATATAAAAACATGCAATATGATATATACAACACACAAAAAATTTTAAAGATTTTTTTCCCTACAATTTTTAACAAGAATTTAGCAATAATTTAACTTGAGAGCAGGTATTTTGTTTAGAGTTATACGATTATAATAAATTTTAACCCTATTTTACTTGATACAACTAACATTTAAAAGCAGTCGAAAGATTTTTACTTTTAAAAAATAACTAACAGAATTTTAATTTTTTAAGCATTGGGTAGATGACACTAACTTTAAATTGACTTTTTATAGGTCACTTTAAATAAAATACATATTTTTTTATTATTATTAAAGAAATTTAAACTACTCACACATTATTATTATTATGCTATATTTTAACATAACAACATTACAGTAAATTATTTAAGACATGCGATTAAGACCATTGGAATTTTCTACAACCTTTAGCTGACATGTGGTCACAGAGGAAATCTTTTCATATATAGAAGACAAAATAAGATAATAAATTGATAAACATGATTCTTTATGCATATGTTTAAACAGGAAATTATTTAAGACGTGTGATTAGGATCATTTTACATGGTATTACAGAATAAATCTTTTCATAGGATGCAAGATAAGATAATATCACGTAATGATTTGATAAACGCGATTCGTTACGCATATGTTTAAACAGGAAATTTGTTTTAAAGATAACATTACTTTACTTATATGAAGTGTCCAATTATAAATTTTGCTGATATAATTAATTTAATTTCGAATTTGAAAATAGTATTGACAGAACATTCAAATTTTACTTTTACACAATATTTAAAAAAATTTAAATAAGGGAAATTGTGCACATTATTTAAAAAAAATTAATTAGCGAACTTAGAAAATGTTGTACGCGAACTCACTCATTTAGGAAAATACGTTACGATTAAAACTTTTAGAATACATTTCAAAGTATTGTAAACTTTATCGAATAAAGAAATATACGTTACGATTGCTACACTTTTTTAATACATTTCAAAGTTTTATAAACTTTACCGAAAACTTTTTGCATGTGACTTTTTTTAACCAATAAAATGCTAGTATTTTGAAACAATCGCTCCCTACGTGAGAATGTTATTTTACGAACAATACTTTGTGATTAATGTAAAAGGTTGTGATTTTCGTCTAAGTATTAAAGTTGATATGGAACGTGTCATGCAGTCTTGTGAAGGTGATAAAATCATGTCACCTAAAGCAATTAAAAAGGTACCCCATTTCTGCAAGTCGTGTAACAAAACATTTCCTCGAAAAGTTAACTTAGTGTTTTTTATGAAAAGTAATTTAAAGGAAAAGTGTTTTCGCTGTGAGGTGTGTGGTGAAGTTTTTTCGCGAAAGAGTGATTTACAAATTCACGAAAAGATTCCCGAATTGCCCAAACAATTCAAGTGTAGTGATTGCAACGAACTGTTTTCAAGAAAGACAGACTTATTGAAAGATAAGAAAACTCACAACTTAGGAAATCAACATTCATGTACAAAGTGTTGTGAAATATTTAATTGTGAATCGGATTTTTTACAACATTGTGTTACTTTTCATAAAGTTTTACCTAACATTGCAAAATCACCTTGTTTAAAAGATTTGTTATTCGAACTGATAGTGAAGCTTATAGATTAGTTCGAACTTATAAGTGAATTAAAAGACAAAATGATATGCAAAATATGTAAAGTGGAATTAACAGATCGAAACGCGCATGTATATGTTGAGAATGCCTTTTTCAAGTTGTTTAACTGATTTTAAGATTTCACTGAACGAGTGTTTTATTGGTCATTACAAAAATTTTGAAATTAGAATTGTATACATCTTATTTAATGTGTGTTATTTTAAATGATGAATAAAATAGTTTGATTGCGAAAAAAGTGTTTTCTTTAACCTACACTGTTAAAACTGATGTTGTGTATTTTGAATGACTTAGACAAAGTGTTAATTTAAAAAAAGATTTTAACATGAGATAAGAGAGTTATAATTAAAACTGGACTTACCTAAACATTTTTCAAGATAGTCTCGATATCCTTTCCATTACAATTGTTTTAAGGAAATAGAATTCAATTTTATTGCGAATAACACTTTGTTGTTAACATCACGTGGTTTGTCTTATCATAACTATGAGATCACTTCCGATTAACATGATAACGAAGAGTATAAAAATGACTAATGCAAACCGATTTTCCTGTTTAAAATTTTTATCAGCTTGCATGAGTGACTCATCTTTACTTGACCTATATCGCCACCAGCTTGTAATATTTCAAAACTTTGAAAATGTATCACATTTTAAGAATAAAACTTAAACATTTAAAAACTTTAAAAATTTGAGTTAGCGAAATTTGTTAGATGGACACATTTTAAAAACTTTAAAATTTCGAGTTAGTGAAATTTGTTGGATTGACACATTTTAAAAATGAAACTTAAACATTGGACTTTGTGAAATTTGTTAGACTGACACATTTTTTTTTTTTTTTTTTAAAGTCTGTTAAACATTTGAAATTGAAAAATCAACATGTCATTTTCAAAGCAGTGAATAGATGTATACCTTTAAAAATTCGACTTAGTGGAATTTAATAGTGAAATTTATTAATCTAACACACATGCTAAATATAAAACTTTAAATTTTTTCCATTTTTAAAATAAAACTTATTTAAAAAATAAATAAGCAACTGTTAAACATTTTGAATGTCTTAGACAAAGTGTGAATAAATTTGTTGAAATTATATAAAACATGAAAAATTTCATTACTTTTAAAGGAAATTTTATTTTTGGTGAAATAAACTCGAGGTATTTATTATATGTTACTTAAACTACATGAGAATTGATTGAAAATGTGTTACTTTTAATCACTCACAAGATAAGACATGATGTTACAACATACACATAGGAATGACATAGGAATTACAGATGGGTTTTTCTCCCACACATGACGTCACTGATAACATATTTACTGATCAAGTCATAAAATCATAGTTTAGGGTAGGTTTTTAAGCACGAAGTTTAGTTGAGATTTGAGATATTTGAGAAATATAAACTACAACTTTGGCTACTTTTTGAAATTCCCCCCTACATAAGAAAAAGAACATAGAAAAATAAAATGAAAAGTCGTATTTGAATGGAGTCGAATTATTATCCTTTCACTTAACAGCTGAATGCGTAGGTAATTACATCACAATTGCACTGATAACAACTGATTGAATATATTGTGTTTCTTTTTTAAGGTTAAATTGATTTAATATTCAAGTTATTTCTTAATGATACACTTAAAAAAAATAAACTTAATTAGCATTCAAAAAGCAAACGATCACATTATTGTGTAAAACAGTCAAATGTTTTAAAAGTCACGAGTTAAAATTTGAAATGACTTAGAGTTTAAGTAGAATTTAGATGTGAACCTTTTAAAATGAAATAATAGTTTTTTTATCGCCCTCTATCGGTGGGTAATAGAATTAAGAGATAATTAAAAGTTTTAACTTGAATTCGAGCCCCACAACAAAAATTATTTTTCGGTTTTACAATTTAGGGTAGGTTTAACAGAGCAAGCCATGATATTTCAGTATTTATAGACGATTTAAGATATTCGATAAAGGAAATCATCTGAATTTTTAATTTAATTGAAGGGTTTACTGCTTAAAGTACTACAAAATGAGTACAATACGATGCATAGTTTTTTAATTAATTATATTTTTCGAAAGGTTAAATTGACTTATTGATAAACTTAGGATTTATGTTTAAAGTGAATAAATTTGATATGTTAGGTTCACTTAATAACAGAGGGTTGAATAAGTTATTTTTAATAAAAATAAAGTTTACTAAAAGTTTTTAAAGTTAAAAAAAATATATAGTTTTAAAAAATTTAAAGTTTACAAAAAGTTTAAAAATCTTTAAGTAAATCAAAAATAACTTTTTAATTTTAACTATTGAGAGACTATAATCTAACTGTTTATCCTTGGAACCAACTGGTGCATATCAACTATATCTGTATCTGCATATGCGCAGAAAAACATAGACATTTAATCTAACTTGAGTTCGACTTTAAATTATTTGCCAGCTGTTAAGTTTAATTACTATACACAACTCGATTACCTTTCCCACAAAACACCTTTCAGAAACAAAACAGAAATTAATACTTACCGAAAAACACGTCAACTTCTTGTGCTTGCTTTTACTCAACTAACGTTTCTCCCTTATCTTTGCTAGGGGGCGCTGCAATCGCCGTTAGAGGCGCTAGCAGTCTTCAGGTGTGTGATAAGAATAAACTTTAAATCCAACTTACACTCGCTCAGTCATTCTTGCTTCTCTCTACCTTGCTAACAACCGTTTGCTGCTGGCTCATTGTTTGGTTGTTTAAACTTGTTGAATGACGTCATCATGTGTTTGTCTAAACTTGTTCAGTCTTGTTTTTATGCAGTACGTCTATTTAGATGAGTCATCACTCGCTTATCTTAGTTGACTTGTCCAAACTTGTTTTTGTGTGGCACGTCTATTTGGGTGAGTCATCGTTCGCTTATCTTGCTTTACTAGTTTGAACTTGTCTAGTATCCACCACCTCATGTCTTTTGTCATAGCTTGAATATACTTTACACCAATCGCTTAAATATAAAAGTCTTGTCACAACTTACTTAAACTCTGATAAAAATATTAATTATTTATAAATTTCATCAAATTCTTATTTTTCAGATACATTTACTATGTAATTTTCGTTCAAAAATATGGTAAAGCCCGATTTTAAATCGAAGTCTAAGATAAATTCCCCAAATTTGTAACATTTTAACACTAATAATAAATACTGTAAGCACCCAGTACATACAAGTTTTGTAAAAATAATATTACTTATAGCTAACTCGTTCAGTCCCATGATACGAAACTTCAATATAGCTAAAATCAGTGTTAAACGAAAGTCTAATCACGTGTCTTTATATATATTATTTTGAAATGTAAAGCATTATATCTAAACGAATGATATAAGGAGTAGTTAGAACAGTTCTTGTATTTTTATTAGTAAAAAATGTATACACATTATCTTACAAGGTTGGAATATTCAACACACGGTTCACCATATTTAAAAACGATTCACCATGATTTAAAAACTTAGTAACATATTTTAAATTTATAAATTTAAATTAAAAATACTTAAGTATTTATAATTGTTTATTTATAAAAATATGTTTTAATTTAAATTTATAAATTTAAAATATGTTACTAAGTTTTTAAATCATGGTGAATCGTTTTTAAATATGGTGAACCGTGTGTTGAATATTCCAACCTTGTAAGATAATGTGTATACATTTTTTACTAATAAAAATGCAAGAACTGTTCTAACTACTCCTTATATCATTCGTTTAGATATAATGCTTTACATTTCAAAATAATATATATAAAGACACGTGATTAGACTTTCGTTTAACACTGATTTTAGCTATATTGAAGTTTCGTATCATGGGACTGAACGAGTTAGCTATAAGTAATATTATTTTTACAAAACTTGTATGTACTGGGTGCTTACAGTATTTATTATTAGTGTTAAAATGTTACAAATTTGGGGAATTTATCTTAGACTTCGATTTAAAATCGGGCTTTACCATATTTTTGAACGAAAATTACATAGTAAATGTATCTGAAAAATAAGAATTTGATGAAATTTATAAATAATTAATATTTTTATCAGAGTTTAAGTAAGTTGTGACAAGACTTTTATATTTAAGCGATTGGTGTAAAGTATATTCAAGCTATGACAAAAGACATGAGGTGGTGGATACTAGACAAGTTCAAACTAGTAAAGCAAGATAAGCGAATGATGACTCACCCAAATAGACGTGCCACACAAAAACAAGTTTGGACAAGTCAACTAAGATAAGCGAGTGATGACTCATCTAAATAGACGTACTGCATAAAAACAAGACTGAACAAGTTTAGACAAACACATGATGACGTCATTCAACAAGTTTAAACAACCAAACAATGAGCCAGCAGCAAACGGTTGTTAGCAAGGTAGAGAGAAGCAAGAATGACTGAGCGAGTGTAAGTTGGATTTAAAGTTTATTCTTATCACACACCTGAAGACTGCTAGCGCCTCTAACGGCGATTGCAGCGCCCCCTAGCAAAGATAAGGGAGAAACGTTAGTTGAGTAAAAGCAAGCACAAGAAGTTGACGTGTTTTTCGGTAAGTATTAATTTCTGTTTTGTTTCTGAAAGGTGTTTTGTGGGAAAGGTAATCGAGTTGTGTATAGTAATTAAACTTAACAGCTGGCAAATAATTTAAAGTCGAACTCAAGTTAGATTAAATGTCTATGTTTTTCTGCGCATATGCAGATACAGATATAGTTGATATGCACCAGTTGGTTCCAAGGATAAACAGTTAGATTATAGTCTCTCAATAGTTAAAATTAAAAAGTTATTTTTGATTTACTTAAAGATTTTTAAACTTTTTGTAAACTTTAAATTTTTTAAAACTATATATTTTTTTTAACTTTAAAAACTTTTAGTAAACTTTATTTTTATTAAAAATAACTTATTTAACCCTCTGTTATTAAGTGAACCTAACATATCAAATTTATTCACTTTAAACATAAATCCTAAGTTTATCAATAAGTCAATTTAACCTTTCGAAAAATATAATTAATTAAAAAACTATGCATCGTATTGTACTCATTTTGTAGTACTTTAAGCAGTAAACCCTTCAATTAAATTAAAAATTCAGATGATATCCTTTATCGAATATCTTAAATCGTCTATAAATACTGAAATATCATGGCTTGCTCTGTTAAACCTACCCTAAATTATAAAACCGAAAAATAATTTTTGTTGTGGGGCTCGAATTCAAGTTAAAACTTTTAATTATCTCTTAATTCTATTACCCACCGATAGAGGGCGATAAAAAAACTATTATTTCATTTTAAAAGGTTCACATCTAAATTCTACTTAAACTCTAAGTCATTTCAAATTTTAACTCGTGACTTTTAAAACATTTGACTGTTTTACACAATAATGTGATCGTTTGCTTTTTGAATGCTAATTAAGTTTATTTTTTTTAAGTGTATCATTAAGAAATAACTTGAATATTAAATCAATTTAACCTTAAAAAAGAAACACAATATATTCAATCAGTTGTTATCAGTGCCTTTGTGATGTAATTACCTACGCATTCAGCTGTTAAGTGAAAGGATAATAATTCGACTCCATTCAAATACGACTTTTCATTTTATTTTTCTATGTTCTTTTTCTTATGTAGGGGGGAATTTCAAAAAGTAGCCAAAGTTGTAGTTTATATTTCTCAAATATCTCAAATCTCAACTAAACTTCGTGCTTAAAAACCTACCCTAAACTATGATTTTATGACTTGATCAGTAAATATGTTATCAGTGACGTCATGTGTGGGAGAAAAACCCATCTGTAATTCCTATGTCATTCCTATGTGTATGTTGTAACATCATGTCTTATCTTGTGAGTGATTAAAAGTAACACATTTTCAATCAATTCTCATGTAGTTTAAGTAACATATAATAAATACCTCGAGTTTATTTCACCAAAAATAAAATTTCCTTTAAAAGTAATGAAATTTTTCATGTTTTATATAATTTCAACAAATTTATTCACACTTTGTCTAAGACATTCAAAATGTTTAACAGTTGCTTATTTATTTTTTAAATAAGTTTTATTTTAAAAATGGAAAAAATTTAAAGTTTTATATTTAGCATGTGTGTTAGATTAATAAATTTCACTATTAAATTCCACTAAGTCGAATTTTTAAAGGTATACATCTATTCACTGCTTTGAAAATGACATGTTGATTTTTCAATTTCAAATGTTTAACAGACTTTAAAAAAAAAAAAAAAAAAAAATGTGTCAGTCTAACAAATTTCACAAAGTCCAATGTTTAAGTTTCATTTTTAAAATGTGTCAATCCAACAAATTTCACTAACTCGAAATTTTAAAGTTTTTAAAATGTGTCCATCTAACAAATTTCGCTAACTCAAATTTTTAAAGTTTTTAAATGTTTAAGTTTTATTCTTAAAATGTGATACATTTTCAAAGTTTTGAAATATTACAAGCTGGTGGCGATATAGGTCAAGTAAAGATGAGTCACTCATGCAAGCTGATAAAAATTTTAAACAGGAAAATCGGTTTGCATTAGTCATTTTTATACTCTTCGTTATCATGTTAATCGGAAGTGATCTCATAGTTATGATAAGACAAACCACGTGATGTTAACAACAAAGTGTTATTCGCAATAAAATTGAATTCTATTTCCTTAAAACAATTGTAATGGAAAGGATATCGAGACTATCTTGAAAAATGTTTAGGTAAGTCCAGTTTTAATTATAACTCTCTTATCTCATGTTAAAATCTTTTTTTAAATTAACACTTTGTCTAAGTCATTCAAAATACACAACATCAGTTTTAACAGTGTAGGTTAAAGAAAACACTTTTTTCGCAATCAAACTATTTTATTCATCATTTAAAATAACACACATTAAATAAGATGTATACAATTCTAATTTCAAAATTTTTGTAATGACCAATAAAACACTCGTTCAGTGAAATCTTAAAATCAGTTAAACAACTTGAAAAAGGCATTCTCAACATATACATGCGCGTTTCGATCTGTTAATTCCACTTTACATATTTTGCATATCATTTTGTCTTTTAATTCACTTATAAGTTCGAACTAATCTATAAGCTTCACTATCAGTTCGAATAACAAATCTTTTAAACAAGGTGATTTTGCAATGTTAGGTAAAACTTTATGAAAAGTAACACAATGTTGTAAAAAATCCGATTCACAATTAAATATTTCACAACACTTTGTACATGAATGTTGATTTCCTAAGTTGTGAGTTTTCTTATCTTTCAATAAGTCTGTCTTTCTTGAAAACAGTTCGTTGCAATCACTACACTTGAATTGTTTGGGCAATTCGGGAATCTTTTCGTGAATTTGTAAATCACTCTTTCGCGAAAAAACTTCACCACACACCTCACAGCGAAAACACTTTTCCTTTAAATTACTTTTCATAAAAAACACTAAGTTAACTTTTCGAGGAAATGTTTTGTTACACGACTTGCAGAAATGGGGTACCTTTTTAATTGCTTTAGGTGACATGATTTTATCACCTTCACAAGACTGCATGACACGTTCCATATCAACTTTAATACTTAGACGAAAATCACAACCTTTTACATTAATCACAAAGTATTGTTCGTAAAATAACATTCTCACGTAGGGAGCGATTGTTTCAAAATACTAGCATTTTATTGGTTAAAAAAAGTCACATGCAAAAAGTTTTCGGTAAAGTTTATAAAACTTTGAAATGTATTAAAAAAGTGTAGCAATCGTAACGTATATTTCTTTATTCGATAAAGTTTACAATACTTTGAAATGTATTCTAAAAGTTTTAATCGTAACGTATTTTCCTAAATGAGTGAGTTCGCGTACAACATTTTCTAAGTTCGCTAATTAATTTTTTTTAAATAATGTGCACAATTTCCCTTATTTAAATTTTTTTAAATATTGTGTAAAAGTAAAATTTGAATGTTCTGTCAATACTATTTTCAAATTCGAAATTAAATTAATTATATCAGCAAAATTTATAATTGGACACTTCATATAAGTAAAGTAATGTTATCTTTAAAACAAATTTCCTGTTTAAACATATGCGTAACGAATCGCGTTTATCAAATCATTACGTGATATTATCTTATCTTGCATCCTATGAAAAGATTTATTCTGTAATACCATGTAAAATGATCCTAATCACACGTCTTAAATAATTTCCTGTTTAAACATATGCATAAAGAATCATGTTTATCAATTTATTATCTTATTTTGTCTTCTATATATGAAAAGATTTCCTCTGTGACCACATGTCAGCTAAAGGTTGTAGAAAATTCCAATGGTCTTAATCGCATGTCTTAAATAATTTACTGTAATGTTGTTATGTTAAAATATAGCATAATAATAATAATGTGTGAGTAGTTTAAATTTCTTTAATAATAATAAAAAAATATGTATTTTATTTAAAGTGACCTATAAAAAGTCAATTTAAAGTTAGTGTCATCTACCCAATGCTTAAAAAATTAAAATTCTGTTAGTTATTTTTTAAAAGTAAAAATCTTTCGACTGCTTTTAAATGTTAGTTGTATCAAGTAAAATAGGGTTAAAATTTATTATAATCGTATAACTCTAAACAAAATACCTGCTCTCAAGTTAAATTATTGCTAAATTCTTGTTAAAAATTGTAGGGAAAAAAATCTTTAAAATTTTTTGTGTGTTGTATATATCATATTGCATGTTTTTATATCTAATATTTTACATATCAAATCACTTATTAACTGAATGTAACGATTATGTCTTGTATGTTGTAACTGGTTAGTTAAATATAGGGTTGATTATCTACGTTAGGGATAAGTGTCTTCATGTAGGTCTTTCTAAGGGATCCTAACTCGTATTGACACAAGGTTCAAAGAAAACTTCGAACGGTTTAAACCTAACACCTTCCATCTATCAGCTTTGAGAGTAGAACCTCTCAACCGCTAGTCTTATGTGTTGTGTTTTTATAAATAATATTTTTCTTGTTTAATCACTTAACTCCAAAATGAAATGTTTCTAAGACACTTTGTCATGTCTTAAGTGAAACATATTTAACTAAAGAAGGATGTAGTATTTGTGACATAAGTTATTCTACAGTACTCTTTTAAGAAAAAAAAAATATATATATAATTAAAAAATATATTGTTTAATTAGCATAAAAACGATTATTTAAGTTACTCCACAAATTTGTAAACTTAAAAAAAAACGGAAGATATAATGTAATGTAAGATATAGGATATGTAGGAAGATATAATGTAAGAGAAAGTATGACAAATCTTTTTTTCCTTTGAAAGATTAGTCTCAAAGACTTGAATTAATTTTTTCCCTAAAAATGATACATTAATTTCAGTACACAAGTTTGTGAAACGGCTTTTGCAGGAAAATAGTATGGTGAATACAATATTAAGCATTGTAATTTAATTCAATAACACAAATGCGTGGGTGTGTGTATAGCTTATAGTTACATTTGTAAAAATCACTTTGCTTTCGTTTTAAAATGTATAAACACGTTATTTTTCGTAATAAAACTATAAATCTATATTTCTAAAATAAATGATTATAAGGTTAATACAAGAAAGAATCAAGCATGCTATTTTTGTCAATCTCTATAAATGACATTTCATAGTATTGTCATTAAAAAATTTTCCTTCTAAATTATTATTTCGAATATGGAAATGATCTGTTGACAGAATGTTGTAAGAGAAATGTGCTTGTAAATTAAACAAAAAGATGTAATAGCATTCATATTAAACCAAAATTCGCGAATTACTCAATAGTGAAAGACAATTTCCTGCAGTTCATTAAAACTATGATAAAGATAATTAAACGCAGGTCTAAAATTCCTTGCTATGGTATGCATTTAAAGAGATAACAACACACATCCTTGGTAACCTAAGATAAGACATGTGTGATACAGAGCATTGCAGGTTCTAATGTCACTAAAAATTAAAATAATACGTAAAACTCTACAAAAAAAAAACTTTTATGAAATTAAAAAAAAAAATGAAATTAAAAAACTAAATTTTTTTCCCCTCTCAAGAAAGAATCATTAATTAAAACCCTTTTTATAGAAAAAAAATCATTAAACTTTTATAAAGTCAGAAAGTCTTATCACATTTCACTTCCTGATCCCTTCCGGTCTTACTTACGGAATTACTTCCTGTCTAAAGATACTTGTTTCAACCTGTGTATTATCAACATCTGTCATTTCCTATGACCTTGCGTGGTCAGCACATCTTCTGTAGAACATCCAAACGTTATCTCCAATTACCTTCCGGCCTTACTTACGGAATCACTTCCTGTATAAACATGTCTGTTATCACCACCTGTCCCTTCCGCTAACCTTGAGAGTTTAGCACATCTGGTGTAGAAAAATTTTCCCTGTCAAGAAATAACCTGTTCAAAACCCATAAAAAATACGTCTCATCCTGTCCTTATCTCCAAATTCCTTCCGGTTTCCTGTCTCAACATGTCTGTTATCCACACCTGCCACTTCCGGTGACCTTCACAGTCACAGAAGGTCACCACCGCACCCACCGCTGATGCAGAACCGGCCTTTATTATCTACTCATGATTTCTACAGATTTTTTTTTTTAATTAAAATAACATGGTACACATTATACACAAGTAAATATGGTATTTAAAATCAGTTTGATAATTTTATCTTGTGAGAATTTTCTAAATCCTCCAGTATTTTGCAACAAGAGGCTAATAGATTTGTTATTTCTCCCATATTATTTAAATTTAACAAATCTTTCTTGCCGAGGATAAAGACTTTTGGTAGATAAATTTTTCTTGGGAAAAAAAGAAATCTTTGTGATAAATGTCACACATACATTACACATCATGCATAAAATCTTTAATTTTTCATACCAATATTTTAGAATATTTTTTTCTTTATTTTATCATATAATTTCTTCAATTAAATTAGGCAAAGGATTCCATTTGTAAATACTAGTAATCAGATTCAAAATTATGTGTGGGACGCTCGTCGCAAAGTTGTTAACACAAATTAATAAATTTCTTATTCTGTTTATTTTGATAAAATTATTAGACAAATGTTTTAAAATCTATTTTGCATATTGAACTAATTAAAATTTTTTTTTATCAGTACAAAAATATTATTCCAATTAACTCACTGTATGAAAGAACCACTCAGAATTATTTTTTAGTCAATGTCTGCCTACATCAAAAACTTATTTCAATTCTGTGAGCTTCAGATACAAAGGGAAATTTACAAATTGACTGCTACCTCAATTTTGCATTTTTAGAAAAACAAGAAAAATTATTGCATGCTTTCTTATTAGGCTATATCATTTTTGAAACATGTCAGCTCTACTACTCAATAAAAGTTTTAATAAAAATGTAAGTCTTTTTTTCCTTATCAGCAATATTAGTAACTAGGTGACAGTACTAGGTGGTACAGAATATAACTATAACAGAAAAAGGAAAAAAAAAAGAAGTGACTTTATTTTATTTGAAAAAAAAAAATCTTTGGAACAGGACAAAATTCTTATTATTCTACTCCATTATCACTGCAATAGTAAGAGCTGATTTCTTCGAGCAGCACCTATAATAAAATAATAACACTGTTTTACTACATAACATTTTACGAATCACACAAAATGACATTTTGTTATATGAAAACTGAATTAATCTTCAATGAAGCAATTGTAAGCCCCCCCCCCTCCTCCTTAATTTTTTGCATGTGATTTCTAGTGATGGGCATAATGAATGATTTTGATATTTGAATGAATCATTCAGGCATGCACAAAAGCATAGTTGTCAAGGCTCTTAAAATTCTTTTTGTTTTACAAAAGTTCTGGTTTTAATTGATCAAAAATAGCAAGAAAGTAAACAGCAATGCTTTTGTGTATGCCGGGATGATTCATTTGAATAACAATCATTCATTATGTCCTTCGCTATTGTTATTCTTAATTTTTAGGGTTACGTACTTAAAAAATAAAAACGGAACCATTGTATATTGAAATACAAATAAGATAACAAACAAATATTGAAATGCAAACAAGAAATTTCAAACTAACACTCCCATAGAATTAACATTAGCCCATGTGACTAGCACAGACTCTTGACTATGGAAGATTTGGAATCAAATGATTTTTCCATTATCCCGTCGACCACTTTTCAAGAAAAATTAATTAGCACCAAACAGTAATGCCAAATAAACAAATGGAAGAATGTTGCCATTGGAATATCAAAATAAATACAATAAAAAAATATGGAAAGCCCCACTCACCTAAGTGTCAACTATCAGTAAATTTAAACACAAAAAAATTACAATATAAATGAAAATAGAAAAAAAAAATCTTGGATATTCATTTATTTACATTATTTTTCTTAATTATCCTTCTCGGCTGGTGAATATAACGTCAGTTGAAATTGATGTATTGCACTTAACTATGCAACATAACATTTTTTCAATGCATTTTTTCTTTTAATATCATGGTGCAGCAGTTTAAGGACACAATTATTATTTTAAATAACGAAATAACTACTAAATCAGTTCATTTTAAAGATTATATTTAATTAAACAATAACAAAACATCACCATCAAAAATGAAAAATTCTTACATATACTGCTTTTTACTTTTAAAATTGTTGTGGATTAAAACTTAATAATTTATATTATTAATAAATGAAATTAGCATATATAATACTTGAGAGCTAGTTAGTAATCAGTATTCTAATGTTTTATAAAAATATATTTCAATATATATTTTTTTTTACTAACAATTATAAAACTCATGCCAGATAAGTCCATATGATGAGATTAAATTATGGAATGATCAACGTTGAAAGAGGAATTAGGATGACTATATAATATTTGAGGAGATTTTAGTAGATGTAAGTGTATAAAAAAAGAGAGAACAGTTAAAAAAATAAATAAATAAAACTTGTTGAAATGAAAAGCAAATGTTATTCATATTACTGTTTTTAACAGTGGAAAATGGTAATTTTATTAAATTGTTGTATGTATGATTTTAAAGATATGAGAAATATTAAAACTTGCCTATCAATAGCCCCAGTAACTAATTTGTGTGTGTATCAATCTACAGCAAAACAAAATATATCTATGACGCAACAATGTCTACTATCACAAGAAATAATAGTAACCCATTAAATAAGCGAAATTTTCAATTACAAAGAAAATACAGTAAGAAGATAACAGTAATCCAATGACAAAGTAAAATTTTGCTTTTTTTATTTTTTTTATTTAAGTACAGTATTTTTTAAGCTATTAGATTAATCTTCAAAAATCTGCAATGCCCACTGTCATGTTGCATTATTTCTACTAGTGGGTTAATAGTCTTTAAAATTAGTTGAGTAATAAAATATGTAATTAAACAACTGTTGTCCTATTTAATTATTTAAAGAAGTAAAACTGAAAAAAAAGTGTAAATTAAATTAATCATAATAAAAAAAAGCTTTTATTTAAAAAATATAGCAATAGTTAAGCACTAAGTATGCCTTGTTAAAATTTAGGTAACATATTTACAATTCTGACTCAAATCACCAGTCTGCTATGTGTTATTCCAATATTAATGTCTTCATTATTGAGAAATTAAGTTATTTATTAAATCCTAACTCAATAAAATGTCTTTTAAATTAGTTAAAAAATACTTAAAAATCTACAGTTTATAAATAAATTGCTTCAACGTATAAAAGCCAATTTTGACCAATCTGAGCTGATCCTGGGACTGGCTTTTCAACAATATAACAAAGGAATGTACTCTCTAGTAGATTCTTTCTCTGAGGTCTCGGATCGCACATAAAAGGTCGCCAGCCCACATGCCCGCTTGTTGAGTATGGCTGTCTTGAATAGTTTAGTTTTAATACCTTCTGAGTCCCTTCAGTACTGTTTTGATTTTTTTGTCTCTTCCTTTCACTCCGATTTTTCAGATTTGTGAGACCTGAAGTATGCCGAAATTACAAATTTATTTTTTTATTTAAATTTTTGAGTCAAAAACCTCAAATGCTACATTGATATGTAAAATTTTACATTAAATATCACACATATTACATGAAACAGTACAACATTACATGCAATGTTTAAAAAGTCTTTTACTGTATATCAATAATTAATATTTAGTAAAATATTACTGATACGTGCAAATTTTAACTTAATTTTACGATATTTACCAGCATCCTATTGGTGAATTGAGCAGTTTTTTCCTGGCAACAAATTGACGAATTTCACGTTTACTTCCTGTAACCAACTGACAAATTTCGTGATTATTTTCCTCCTACCAATTGACAAATTTTGCTTTTTTTTTGGCGACCGATAAACGAATTTCTCAAATTTTTTCTGCACCTTACAAATGAAACCGGCATGTTTCTTTTTTTTTTTTTTTTTTTTTTTTTTTTCACACGCGACATATTGAAGAATTTCACGTTTGTTTCTTGTAACCAACTGATGAATTTCGAAAATGTTTTCCTGCGATTGATTGAAGAAATTTGTGATATTTTCCTGCTACCAATTGACAAATTTATTAATCTAATCTTTTTATATGTTTAAAAAGTCTTTTACTGTATATCAATAATTAATATTTAGTAAAATATTACTGATACGTGCAAATTTTAACTTAATTTTACGATATTTACCAGCATCCTATTGGTGAATTGAGCAGTTTTTTCCTGGCAACAAATTGACGAATTTCACGTTTACTTCCTGTAACCAACTGACAAATTTCGTGATTATTTTCCTCCTACCAATTGACAAATTTTGCTTTTTTTTTGGCGACCGATAAACGAATTTCTCAATTTTTTTCCCACACCTTACAGGTGAAACTCACATGTTTCTTTTTTTTTTTTTACACGTGACTATTGACGAATTTCACGTTTATTTCCTGTAACTGTAACCAACCGACAAATTTCGCGATTGTTTTCCTGCAATCCATTGAAGAAATTTGTGATATTTTCTTGCTACCAATTGACAAATTTTGCTTTCTTTTGGCGACCGATAAACGAATTTCTCATTTTTTTTCTGCACCTTACAGGTGAAACTCACATGTTTCTTTTTCTTTTTTTTTTTTTTACACGTGACATTGACGAATTTCATGATTGCTTTCCTGCAATCGATTGAAGAAATTTGTGATCTTTTTCTGCTACTAATTGACAAATTTTGCCTTTTCTTGGTGACAGATAAGCGAATTTCCCAATTTTTTTTCATGCACCTAGGTGAAACTTGCATGTTTCTTTTCTTTTTTTTTACATGCGATTGTGGTCAAATTTCATGATTGTTTTCACGACTCATCGGCAAATTTTGCTATTTACCTGCAATAGCTTAACAAAATTTATAATTTTTCCCCAACGAGTACAAATATTGTGAAATTTTTGTGCGATATCTTCCCGAAACCTTTTGGTGAAATTCGCGACAGTAAATTTTTGCAAACCCAAAATAATCAGGGCACTTTTCCAGCTATATAAAAATGGGCAGAGCGCATTTACAACTATAAAAAAAAACAGGCAGGGCGCTGCACCCTCTTGAAAACGCCTTGGGAAAACACTACAAGGGTCGATCCAGACAAAATTTGGAGCCTATTTAGGGCCCCTTCACAAAAATCAATTTAATAAAATGGGACCCTTCACAAAATTCCTTTTAACAAAATTTCCCCCTTTCATAAAAACCTACTATTTAGGGGAGACTGGTACACAGTGGACTACTTTTTCAGTTAAATTTTTTTTTCTCTTTAACGGACAAACCGGGTGCATCCCTGCATGAAAATATTTTTGAATATTCCTTATACCTTTATACATTCATCATAATTTTCTCATAACATAGTTTTCAATACATTTTTCAAAATAAAAATTTTTATATGCACCTGTAAATTGGACCAGTGTGCCCCAGAAATGGGGCACACGGGTCCACCCACCGGGGCACAGTGGACCGCTGTTAGGCATTATCTGAAATGCAATATAAATCTATTTTTCATTAATCTAATTCTTTTTTATTTCCCCTTTATCCGCAAAATAACATAGTGTAATATAAATTTACAAGTAACATTTTGAAAAAAAAAAAAATATTATTATATTTTGAAAATAACAACAGATAAATACAGGAACAATTGCAATTTAGTTGAAGTTATTACTTAAGTACAAAAAAATCAGCACACATTAAAATTTGCAAATGAAATTCCAAAATACTTATGAGTAAGATTGAGCCTGGAATTTTCCTGAAATACTTTCGGGTCTGGGAGCAATATTATGAAATCATTGACATCAACAATAGATTCATCTACAGTTTTGGGAAAAATAAACTGATTTCCATTCAATTTGCATCTCATGAATCTTACTTGAATAGAATCATCAACAATTAGACTACAGTTATATTTATCACAGGCAGTAAATACAAAACAAAATATTTCTGACTATGTTAAATAAATTGTTATTTTTCTTTGTTTACTTTATTTTACAGTTAAATAACTTCTTTTAAACAATATTTCTTTATAGAAAATAAGCAATTATTAAATATTTTGAACATTCTGCATTACATGAGCAGAGTGGATTGTGGACCACTGTGCCCCATGTTGAAATTCAATAAATAATCATATTAATATTGTTTATAGTTTTCTTTTTAAACATATTAACTTTAAAGTTAAATAAAAACAAGTATCTTAGCATTGCAAAAAAGCTGTTTTATAGGATTTATCTACAACCTTTAATTACTAAAAAAATTAAAATATAATGTTGAAAAATTTTACTTTTAGAAGATCAAAACAACCAATTAGGATAAAATAGTTCAATCTGAGCTAAACATATTTTCTGAACGCTATAAATAATCAGTGCAGTGCTGTTGTCTATTAGGATAGAAGAGAAGCTTAAATTTTTTTTAAATAAAAAAAATATTAGGGGGGTGGTCCACTATGCCCATAGGTCCAGTGTGTACCAGTCTTCCCTATTATTTATTATTCTTTGACTTTTAAAATGTGTAATTTGCAAACAAACAAGTTCACCAGAGAGGAAAACTTCAGCAAAAGTATTTAAAAAAGTTTGTTAATAAACGCTTGGATCGAATTTGAGTAGCTGGATTTCGACTTTCATTACAAAATGTTATTTTTCACAAAAATATAATAAAATTTTATAAAAATAACCTTTTCACAAAATGGGCCCCGAAAAAAAAAAAAAAAAAAAAAACCTGCTTTGACCCCTGCACTATAACAGTTAATTTTCTTGTTACTTTAAAAAAATAAGCAAATAAATAATGTAAAAGTTATTTAAATATGATTCTATTTCTTAATTTTTCTGAATATTTTTATTTATTGACAGTTAAAAATAAAAGTTATCTAGGGTTTTAAAAATATTTTAAAAAGCATTTTCTTTAGATATTGAGCAGTATGACTAAATACTACATACTGAATATTCGGTGCATCCCTAATGGTTAATACACAAGTACCAAAATATTAGTATCAAAGTGATTTGAAAAAATATACTCAAGCATAAATATCATATAATACACAATTAAAATATATCTTTTACTGGGTATGTAAAAAAAAAAATGTGTCGGAACACAAGTTAAACAATGACAACAAATGAAGAAAAAAATGTAAAATTTAATACATATAGGATCAGAATTTTAATTGTTATACAATGTTCACTCTAGAAAGAAAAGGGCAGGTTGTTAGAAAATAATAACAGCACAAATGAAGCAGAAAACAGTCATTGTTCAGTGAAAATGGGCATTACTTCAAGAAAAAAAAATTATTGTGTTGAGTAACGATAAAAAAAAAAAAAAAAGGAATAGACGAGATACTGTCACGCACTGAAGTTTGGTGACTTTTTGATTGGCCTGCTTTCCAAGCCCATGCCAAACCAATAATTTAAATACAAGCATAGTAGCCAACTTAAGTTTGGCAACTATTTTCCTTTTTATAACTGATTAAAGAAATAAACTGTGTGAGTGTAAGACATCATAGCCAAAAACAGTACAACATTTATTTAATAATCTCCTGTTTTTATTAAAGAAAGAAGGAAGGTCTATGATTTTTTGCAAGCTTTTGGATACATTAATTTAGAAATACTCTGGTATTGGGGAAGATTTTAACAAGAGACCTCTGGATATAATTAAGGATGCATTTCGATATTTTAAAAAGGGTACGGTGCATTTTGCTAATTTTAGAGCAGGCAGGATGCTGCGCCCTTAAATATTGGTCTAGAAGGGACACTAAATTATAAATAAATACAGGGGAAAAAAAGTATTTTTTTTTAAACAAGAATTACATTATTTATAGTATTAGTTTTAGTCTTAGCAAAATTTTATATATAGTTATTTTAGTGTAATTCTAAATTGTATGATAAATAATACACGAAACTGTTAACCCCTTTAAGGGCAAAGTATTTCAGTTGCAAACATATTCAAAACTTTTTTTTTACCCTTTGAAATCTGAATTTGTCAAATAAATTCATTTAAAAATAAATAATAGCTATTTTTTCCGTTCATGTACATCGTAAAATCTAAATATTATTCGAAAGTTCTGATAAATATTATGGTTTAGTGCATAAATAATCTAACACTGGCGTTCAAAGGATTCAGTGGGGTCAGGATTCATAATGGTGATAAACAAAACAATATGTAGTTCATTAACACTCAATTACTACTAAAAACAATTACATTATTGCTTTCGTTGTACCTGTGAGATTATATTTCTGCATTTATACAATTTATACAGCGACATTTCGGATGTATTTTTCCTTTTAAACACAATATATATATGACTGATGAAACTTATCGTAACATTAAGCCTAAATCTTGTATATATGTAAGATACAAGAATTTAGTAATTAAGTGTTATATAAACTACACAGGAAAGTAAATAAAGAAATGAATAACTTACCTTTTACAAAAGTTGTCAGTATAATTACATCCAAGATTGCCGCTGTATACAAAATAAACAACAGCCCCAGCCGCGGCGAGAGTGTCTTCAAACGACCTTTGACTTTCCGTTCCCGCATGCGCGCAGTTGCATTGAAGTAGAAGTACTTTTTCCATAAGATGAGCATAATACGTGTTATTCGCAAATCCATTGGATGAATCGAAAAGTATTTCCATTGGAGGTTGAAAAAAGCATTTCCTTTAGACGTCGAAAGAGTGATAGATATAATACGTCTATTGCAGGTCATAGACGTCTAATAGAAATCTAAATGAGAAATGGCTTATAGACATCTATTTGTTTAATGCTATGCATATCTAAAAGATGTCATGGACGTTATAGATGTATTTAGACTATAAATCGACATCTTATAGATAGAGTGTGCTGTCTGGGTCCGCACATACGGGTATTTGAGCGTTCTACGCGGCCAAAAGTCAAATTATTAAAGTACTAAGGCCGTTAAAAAGAACGACAACCTGAGTTAGAGGACAGTTTCGAGAACAAAACTCAATCCCTTCCACCTTTCCCCCGCACACGCGACTGGTTCAACTTCAGTCGCAATTCGATCATTCAACTTGTTTGTCTCTGTTCTCGGCATTCGTGTAAAAACATTAACTTGGCAGTGAAATATTTATTATTTTACGTTTATTTTGAAAGTGTTTGTGATGGATCCTGATACAACAGGTAATAATGCAAAACTTTAATATATTTTTTTGATTTTTTATCATTATGAAATTTAGTTGTTATACTTTGAAGGTACCTTTATATTAGAGTAAGATTATTTCTAAAATATTTTAATTAATCGAGTGTTTGTTGTACTATCAAGTCACATCCTGTTATAATTTCTAACTGAATCGAATGTTTGAAGCCTTGAGTTCTGAAAAATCAAAGAAACTCCCACGGAAAAGCGCGGATGTGTATGTTTTGGTGCTTTGATCTTTTTTTACCAGATATAAATAAAAATTGATTATCGTAAATAGCATTCTAAAAAAAATATTTTTATTCTAGGTTCACAAGGTGCCTCGGGAGTAAGGATTGTGATTCGTAGGGGAGATGGAGAATGGATGGGACAAGATATGGATGGGACGATCTCAATATTTCAGGCAATAAACATTTTTTTTAGTTGCTTCCTATCCTCATAGATTTCACCACCATAGTGTGCTTCAGAACCAAAAGCAAGAGCACATGGCTGTTTTCAGTTTTCTTCAAATTTGCATTTTCTGAAAACTCTGCTTAAAAGTAATTTTTTTTACGTTTGAAGTTACTTAAATATCTTATGCAATATAAACAATTAAGATATGTTGTAGTTTTTTATTTAAAGGCTCAATATTGGTAATTAAAATGAATGCATATTAACCATTGTGACAAAATAATTTCTGAGACAAAATAGCTGACAACTGAATATATGCATCATGGGGATGATTGGGACATTTCAAATAGGGATGAATGGGACTGCTTCATTCGTCCCTAGAGGATACTGAAAATTTTTTATTAACTAAATAATATTATATAGGTTGATAAATTAATGTTGTATGATTATTATTCTTTTAACATTTCATCCTCTTTGTAGCCATCGTCTTCAGTCCACCGTTTATGGGCGTTTTAAGGCAAAGCTGAGATGAGTCCAAGATCATTGACTAACAAATAATCCTGGAGATCATATTACAATTTACAATCTCTCAGCTTTTGCCAAGGCGGCATTTTTGTTCAGCTTTTAGTCCTTAACATTGAATACGGGGAGGAAAATGTTTGTGTCCCATTCATCCCTGCTGTGGGGATGATTGGGACATAGAAGAACGTTTTTTTAAATTTAATTTATATATCTGTATAAATAATCTTGAACAAATATTGTGCATAAGATGTACTCAAACACTTAAAGTTTGACATGTGATATATAATATTGATAATAACTTATATAAAATATTTAAAATAAATATTTTTGTAAAAATGTCCCATTCATCCCCCATCTCCCCTACATATTTGTTTGATTAAATGCAGAGCTTTGATTAGTCCAATTTAGAAGATAAATTAAATTTCTTAAAACATCAACTAATATCGGGTGAAAGTTACACAGAAAACTAAATTGAAAGCTTAAAACGCATTTTCACACACTTTAAATCGCAAATTAAACAGAGAGGGTTAAAATTCACAAGTCGATGCTACATATGTGGTGTAACTTCTAAGGACTTCTACAAAATTGATATTCAAAATGAAATTAATTCTGAAGCTGTCGAGTTTGGCCTTTCAATTTTATTTGGTTTATAAGTTGCCAGTAAAGAAATATAAAGAGCGGAAGACTGAAGCAGAGAAAAAAAATTAAACTGGAAAAAAAGCTCGAAATCCATAAAAGATCTCGCGAAGAAGCTGATTTACTGGTAGACATACCAAATGCAAATTTTGGCAATATCAATGACGGTAATACAAGTAGGAAGTTTTTTAAAGAACCGAAATTGGTTTGTGAAACAACAGGCATTAGTTATGACCTAATATACCGCTTAAAATGCATACAGGAGACAATTTCAAGCGGACATATAATTGATCCGCAAAATTAAGATGCATTAGATACTACTCGCTTATATGTAGATTTGTACCAGTGGCATCCAATGACTTCAACAAGACACAAAATGTTAATTCATGATGCAGTTATCATTAAAAACGCAGTATTGCCTACTGGGCAGCTTTCAGAAGCGGCCGCAGAAGCGTGTAATAAGCATTTTAGGCAATACCGCCAAGACTTCGAGCGAAAAATCTAGAGGGAAAATTGCAACAAAGAAATTTTTAATCTGCTACTTTTAACACCAGACACTCTTATAAGTAGCATGAGAAAAGTAAAAGTAAGAAGGATGAACTTTTTTTTGCCAGAAACATTTGCTCTTCTTTTACCAATGTTCGTAATGATTCGTCAGAGAGTGACGAAGATGAACATTAGTTTTTAAAAATAAAGTTTGTGCGTTATTTCAATAAATCGTACTTATAAATTTAATAAATGATTTTTTTCTTTCAATTGTATCCTTTAGAACAGATGTATAACAAAATAATTTTCGCCGCGTAGATAAAGCAAATACCCGTATGTTCTCCGTTTGTTCGAAGCATAGAACGAGAATGTTCGATCTGATGTATGCTCATGTAACCTCGAGCTGGTGCTACCATTTGCTTAGATTAATTGAAAAGTTTAGTACTTCACAGCTGGGCCTTTCCTAAGAGTACACTGCACTGAGTGACCGATAAAAGCAGTTGCTGGATTACATGAAAATTCACAAGTAGGCAAGCAGCATTCTTAGTTCTTTGCTTTTAACAATATAATTTTGAGTTTTAAACTGTTGATGTTCATCCAAAAAATAGAAGAAAAAAATTGGGAAGTGCCAGAGTTCGTTTTAAAAAAACAATCTATTGTCGATTTATCATCGTTAAATCTCACAACATTAAAAAAAAAAAAAAAAAAAAAAAAAAAAAATCTGTTTCTCTTCGTCTTTATTTTATCACATTTCACGAATGATAGACTAATTTCTTCGGAATAAAGGATTTGTCAGAATTGTGTGTGTTTTTTTTGTCAGTCCGGTAATTGTTTCATAATCAAGAAAATGCTCTTCTTTTTTTTAAAGGACTTCATATACTTCGCGAGGAACTGGCGATCATTGTTCCTTCAGTAAACCGAATCTTTTGTACAACCTAGATGTCATTAATTTTTTGCTTTGCTTTTGTAACTTTGTAAGGGCCTAAATACTTTAATTTTAGCTTCAAACCTGCACTGTAAAAAAATTCCTGAGGTTACTAAAATTTTTTTAGTAAATTTGTATTCCATAGAATTTTTTAGTAACTGGTATTATAAACCGGAATCGTTGCTAGCTGTTTTCTAGTAATTCTTACAGATTTTCTTGTAACTGAGTAAGAATACAAAAATTTTTTCCGCAATTACAAGAATCAATGAAAGAAACTAAAATAGTAAAATAAGCAGGATGAAATTGATTATCTACTGGAGATTTTGATATTAATACAACTCCCTGTAGTTCTCAATACTAGCATCACAGTGGATTTCAGTCACGTTTTTGGGATTGTATATTGAAAGTACTGGTTCTGAAAGCAAAATGCTTTTGAATTCACTAAAAGCTTCATCATACTGAAATTTAGAATATTTTTTTTAACAGGTCACTTAAAAGTTTCGCTATAACTCAATAGTATTTTATGAACTTCCAAAAATACACCGTTACTCACAAGTAATTTTAAATATCCATGGTAAATTTTGGTTCGGGAAAATTTTTATCACTTTTGTTTTAAGTGGAGAAGGATGCAATTTACCTGTTATAATTACACTCCCCCCAAAATCAATTTCAAGCTTTAAAAAATTGCACTTTTTAATATTTAACTGTAGTTGGTATTCTGATGCTGTTTGTAGAAGAATTTTTAATTTTTCTATTTCAGTTTCGTCTTTAACAGTTATTATCAGGTCATCCATACATATAACAAATGTATTCTTTATTAACAAGTTTCGAAACACATTATAAATGCCCATTTCGAATACACTGTGTGATTTATTCAGTCAGAAGGTACACTTTAAAAACTCGTACTGACCATCTTGAGTGACGAAAGAAGTGTAACTCCTGGAACCCTCTTCAACCTCCACATGAACAAAACATTTTTTTAGATCAATTGTTAAAAATCAATATAAAGATTCATTGTGTTATTTTTTTTAACTAACACCACAAGCGATGAAAAATCAGAACAGCTTCTTGGAATAATTCTTTGAGCTAGCCACACCTCGATTTAAATTTTTACCATTTGTTTTACACACAGTGGTAATCTTCGAGGGAAAGAACAGATAGGAAGTTCGTCAGTAAGATTAATTTTCATTTTATCATCTTGTTTTTTCTCTCTTTCAATTAAAGAAGATAATCCGGAACGCAACTTTTTGTTAGTAATGAATTTTAGGCTCATCTATGACATTTACTGTGTTAACTAGAAAGTTACTTGATTCAACTTCCGTTTGCACATTTTTACTTCTTTTCCAGAAACTGTTAAAGTTCCATGGTGAATGACGTCAGTGCCAACAATTAAATCGAAACTAATTGTACTGTTATTAACAACAAAAGTATCAACTTTAAAGGCTGAATTATTGATTTTCATTCCTGCATTGAATTAACCTGCTGGCTTATTTGATGTTTCAATAAATCGGTCAAAGTTGTATTTGTACGTTCTAATTTCACAACGTTTTTTAATCTATCAGAAACCCTCTTTTTTAAAAGCGCTTTCTGATTACCCGTATGGATTAAGAAGGCCAAATGCAGCGATTAAAGCTTTACTTCTTTTAGAATAATATTTTGGGATGTAATTAATTGCATTCATTTGTGATGGACCATTTCGAACAGTTGTATTTTTCTATTTATTACACACAATAACATGTGTCCATAATGGTTATAGTGGAAACAAACTTAATCTTTACTCTAACTCCCTTAATCTTTATTAATACATTTAATTCTCTTGTGATTATTACAACCGCAGTTGTAGCAGCGAATACGTAGTTTTGATGGTTTAGATCGGTCCTTAATTTTATTTCAGGTTTAGTTTTAGACCTAGAGTAAACTTCGGGTTTATTCTATTTCGCATTTTTATAATCTAACCGTAACTTTTCGTAAATCTTTAATTTTTGCTTAAATTCATTCATGTTGTAACAAATTCAACAATGAGTTTTTTATTCCGTTTATTACATATGATGTCACTACTCGTCAAGTAATTCATTATTTTTCATTTTCCTTTTCGATAGCAATTGATGGATGTCTGCAATATTGCATGTAGAGCCAAACTACAAAATTAACAATGATTTTAATTTGTCCCATGAATTTATTTTTGTTTCACTTTGAAAGAGTAACTTTGCTTTTTAACTTGTAACTGTGCTTTTTGATTTTAGTCTTACTCAGTTTTTCAAAAATCAATTTATATAAATGACTTAGATTGAACAACGAAATTACTTCTTCGAAGGTTTTAAGCCAATTTTCAATATTTTGAAAAGGCTTAAAATCAAATAAAGCAATCCTACTCTCAATATCATTAAAATTACTGGAAGGTTTCAACAAAGAATTAGGAATTAGAAGCTGTATCATTTCATTTTTTTCACTACCAGAAACATTTTTTCCAGACATATCTCTATTATTTGAAATACTAGCATTATTGCCACTATAATTGTCAATGCTTTCATTTAATAATTCTATTTCAGCATCACCAATATTGCCATGTAAAATATTTGATTTTTAAACATTCAAATCGTATAGATGTGAATTTATTCTAGCAGTCAAATAATCTAAGGAACCAGAATTATCAATGCATAATACATTGCAAATTGCAATAAGCTCATTCACCCCAAAATCGTCTTTAGCTTTAAGATTTTTTTTTTCATATTCTATACTTTCGATTTCCAATAGGAATCCTGTTAATTTGCAGATTTTCCGGTCTCCGGTAATTGTCAAAAAATAATCTATGAAGAATTTTTATTTTCTATGACTTCTCCGTCTTTAAATCCACTTCTAATTATTTTATATGAACTAATTTAGACATTTTTAAGAACAATGGTGAAATAAAAACTGTCTTTCAGAAAGGGTATCCATCTTGATAGGAACAGAAAACATCTAATAATATAAGTGCATAAGCATTCTTCAAAATAAAATAATAAATCATCTCTAGTTATCAGCTTCTGTAATTAGTGTAGGAGTATTTGAAAACTCTAGTAGGCATAGAATTATTTGAAAACACTTTGTAGGCGTAGAAATGTATGCCAGATCTGAGCAGCATTTATAGTAACTGACACTCACATCACAAAGAATAAGACACCTTTTCACTTATTGCAGAATTATATTAAACAGTTAAAAATATGTACAGGAGGCTATATACAAATAATGGTTTCACATATTCAAAAAATCATAGATAAAAAGGATCTGACAAGCAGCATGTCTTATAAAAGAACATTTCCAGTTCACTATCGATTCACTTGCAGTTCATTATCACATCGTCGTAATATCGTAAATCTTTTGCTTTCCATCCAAGTTTTAAAACATTAGCCTCCCGTGTTTATTCCAGGCATCGAACGAGAATGTTCGTTCTGACGTATGCTCATGTGATCCCGGTGTGGTGCTGCTATCTTTCGAGATTAATTGGAAACTTGGACTCCAAAGTACTACAATAGCATTAACAGGGGAACAGCGTGTATTCTAACTTTTCTTTATTAGAAATACCAATCTTTACACTTTACCACGATTTCGAAGCTCTCAGTTTGAACATTGAGCTCCCAAAAGCAGTTCAAAATGGACGCCGGCTATCAGCACGTTGCAAAAATCCACTTTCGAAATTCGGATCCAATCAAATTCTAGTCCAATACTCCACAAAGGGCGAGGTGCGAAGAAAATCCGCTGGATTAAACATCATCACCGTGTTTGTACCTATTCATCCACAGTAACCTAATCATTATATTATTGCTCAAAGTAACCCTGAAAAACAGATTCAGGATGATCCAAACCCACTTTTCGAGAATTATGGCAGAATATGGGCTCGTTCATGTACAAATGTTAGAATCAGGACGATATCCTCACATACAAACTCAAAAATCCATTTGACCCGAGACTACCTTCATAAAAGAGTACCTAGATACAAACTTTCCCTGTGATAACATAAATAAAAAAATGCTAACAAAATTTAAAAATTTAGATTTTTAAAATTATATTCATAAGTGGATTAAATCTACATTTTAAATAAATTACTCAAGTTAATCTGTCAGTTATGCTCCGCTTATCGTTATTATTTCTAATTCCGAAAAGTGGATTCTTCTAGAATTGTCTTAGAATGACAAAGCTAATCAAATTAAAAGATATCACGGATGAAATATTCATTGTTTCTGATAGAAAACATATCTCCAAGTGGCACGAAATTTGGTAATTAACTTATTCAAGCAAAATAATGATATAAACTTAGGTTTATCTTGCTTAACGAACCAAAATTAGACACTGAAAGCGTTTCAGATTTGTCATAATTGTTAATTTGAAAGAATCGCTGCGTGTAATGTTTATTGGACAATGAAAAATACATTAGTATAAAAATGTTTAATGAAAAAGTAACGCCTAATTAAACTATTACGTTATGATGTGAAATATTTAAAAATAATTTGCTTTTTTAATAAATACAATACACAATGAGTTTATATGTTCCATTTTCTATAATGTTTTAATCATAAAATCCATCGTTATATATCTGTGATTATTCAGTAAAATAAACATTTGAAAAAGTTATTTTTGTATAAATTGATATATTTTCAAATGAGTTCCAAATGTACGTATATTGAGCTCCAAATGTACGTTTCTGTTTTTATGAACTTGTATTAAATGGCTTCATTGTAACAATATGCGCAAACTCAAGATTCATCATTTAAAAAAAATAATTTAAAAAAGCAATTTTATGTTTTGTTTAAGAAGGTGTTATAACTCCGCGTATAGTAAAAGATTTTAAATTAGATTTTTTTTTCACACTTTTAAGACTTTATTAAAGAATGAAAATAGATATATAGCAGAAAATTGATTTTTGGCTGATAAAAGGTAGTGGGTCTTCTTAATATCCTTTACATATGAAAATTTGTATTTTTAAGGACTATATTGAAATAATTTTTAAAAATTTAAAGAAATTGAATGGCGTTTTCTTTTTTAAAAAATACTCATTAAAAATAATTATATAATCCCATAGAACTTATTAAAAGATACAAATTAAAAACTCTCCACACATAAACGAAAAAAAAATCTTATTATTAAGACAGTGTAACACATTGTTTCTTTCACAAAATGTACTTACAAATTAATAAATATATATTACATATGTATATTTTGCATTATCCAAAATACATTTGCACGTATCTGCACTAAAATATCAAGAATTTCTGTTTTCGTTTCCATTGTTTTCCATGCATACCATTAGATCAATATCATGATGTGAAAGACGAAATCTATGAACAAAAGAATTTATTCCAAATAGATTCTATATTTTATATAGGATCGAGCTAAAATGTGATGTAGTGATTTTCATTCTTTTTTTTTTTTTTTTTTAACTAGAAGCATTTCAGTACAACACTATAAGTAGGAAAATAAAAAGTTTCGGGAGTTCAAACGAAAGTACTTTTGGGAAAGGCAGATTTTATGCATTAAAGAAAAAAATGCATACAAAAGCAGTAAAAAAAATAAGAAGGACGTAGTTTCTAGGCTTGTTTTTATTTTCAAATTTTAATGCATAAACGTGCTATTAGAGATTTTAATCTTTGCAATTTAATAACATTTTTTAATAAAATGTAAAAAGCATGTGATTGCACCCAATCAAATAATAATACAAACTGTAAAGTGATTGAGGATCTATTTACATTTATATTTCACAAAATATACTCATTGAATTTATTTTGTATTACCAAACTATATTTGTATAAGTCTGCAATGAAATACGAAATACGTGTAATTCACTTTTGATTACGCATTTTTTTTCAATACACGAATTAGATCAATATCATGATGTCAAAGAAAAAAAAATCTAAGGATAATAGAATTTGAAATGCAGTATTTTGCCATTTTTCAGACAACCTGGCAACATTTCAAGAGATGATTATAAGAAAATAAAAAGTCTCCTGAGTTCATATAAAAGTTTATTTAGGAAAGACAGTTTTTGTACATTAAACGTACAAAAGTAAACAAAAACTATAAAAAGAGTACTAAGAATATTATTTCTATGCACGTTTTTTTTTATGTTAATGCATAAACGTTTGTTAAAGATTTTAATCTTTGGAATTTAATAAAATATTTTATTAGAAATGTAAAATGCGTGGGATTGCACCTATTCAAAGTTTAACACAAATTGTGAAATGATTCTAGATGCTGTATTCAGCACTTAAATTTCTATATCATAAAATATACTTTTAGAATTTATTTTGTATTATCGAACTATATTTATATAAATCTGCTCTTAATTACGAAACACGTGTATTTCACTTTTGCTTACGCTTTACTTTCAATGCACGAATTAGATCAATATCATGATGTCAAAGAGAAAAACGAAGGATAATAGAATTTATTCCAAATAGGTTCTAATTTTATAAAGGATCGAGCTAAAATGGGATGCAGTGTTTTACCATTTTTCTGACATCCTGGAAAGTTTTCAAGAGATGATTATAAGAAAATGAAAGTCCTCTGAGTTCAAATAAAAGTACTTTAAGAACGACATATTTTATGCATTAAAGGAAAAGGTAAACAAAACGGTAAAAATGTATTAAGAATGTTATTTCTATGCATGTTTTTTTTTTTTCAAATTTTTATGCATAAACGAAACTATTAATCTTCTCAATTTTATAACATATCTTATTAAAAATGTAAAATGCGTGTGATTGCACCTATTCCAAGAATAATACAAATTGTGAAATGATTCTAGATGCTATAGTCAGCATTTACATTACTATATCACTAAATATACTTATAGACTTTATTTTGTTTTACGGAACTATATTTGTATAAATCTGCACTGAATTACGAAATACATGTATTTCACTTTTGTTTACGCATTACCTTCAATGCACGAATTAGATCAATATCATGATGTCAAAGAGAAAATCTAAGGATAATAAAATTTATTCCAAATAGGTTCTATTTTATAAAGGATCGAACTTAAAAGGGATGCAGTGTTTTACCATTTTTCTGACAACCTGGAAACTTTTCAGGAGATGATTATAAGCAAATGAAAGTCCCATGAGTTCAAATAAAAGTATTTTTAGGAACGACATATGTTATGCATTAAAAGAAAAAGTAAACAAAACGGTAAAAATGTATTAAGAATGTTATTTCTATGCATGGTTTTTTTTTCAAATTTTTATGCATAAACGTGCTGTTAAAGATATTAATCTTCTCAATTTTATAAGATATCTTATTAAAAATGTAAAATGCGTGTGATTGCACCTATTGCAAGAATAATACAGATTGCAGAAATGATTCTAGATGCTATAGTCAGCATTTACATTACTATAACACTAAATATACTTATAGAATTTATTTTTTATTACGAAACTATATTTGTATAAATCTGCACTGAATTACGAAATACATGTATTTCACTTTTGCTTACGCTTTACTTTCAATGCACGAATTAGATCAATATCATGAAGTCAAAGAGGATATCGAAGGATAATAGAATTTATTCCAAATAGGTTCTACTTTTATAAAGGATCAAGCTAAAATGGGATGCAGTATTTTACCGTTTTCCTGACAACCTGGAAACATTTCAGGAGATGATTATAAGACAATAATACAGTCTCCTGAGTTCAAATAAAAGTACTTTTAGGAACGACATATTTTATGCATTAAAGGAAAAAGTAAACAAAAGCGGTAAAAATATATTAAGAATGTTATTTATATGTATGTTTTTTTTGTTTTTTGTTTTTTTTTATCTGTAAACTTGGTGTCAGACAGTTTAAGCTTTATAATTTCGCATAACATTATTCTATAAAAATGTAAAATGCGTGTGATTACAGCTATAAAAAAATAATACAATTTTTAAAGTGATTCTGAATGTTGTGCATAACACCTATACTCTTATTTAAAAAATATATACTTAAAGAATTTATTTTGTATTACAAAATATACTTTTGCATAAATCTGCACTAAGATACGAAGTGCTCGTATTTCGCTTCTCTGTATCCATTAATCTACCTTGCAATATCACGATGTGAAAGACAAATCTGAAGACAGTAGAAGTTATTTCCAATAGATACTACATTTTATATAAGATCGAGTTGAAATGTGATGTAGTAACTGTCCAATTTTTTTGACAATGAGGAAATATTTCAGAAGATGACTATGAAAATATAAATTCTTCAAAGTTTAAAAGAAAATATAATTTTAGGGACGACAGATTTTATGCATTACAATAACAAAATTTTAGAATAGTAATAAAAATGTATTAGGGGAGTTATTTCTATGTTTTTTTTAACATTCTTATCCATGCGTTTAAATATTTTTATCTTTGCAATTTCACGTAACATATTTTAATAAAAATCTAAACTCCTTGTGATTGCCTTTAATAGAGTAATACAAAATGTGAAGTGAATTTATATGTTACAACGCCTGTAATCAGTATGTTTAATCGCCTTTACATTCTTTTTTCACAAAAACAAACTTACAGAATATATTTTTTATACACTTTTCCATTAGCGCGGCCACAGTAAAAAATGATATTTCCATTAGCGAGGCACCAATTATAACCAAGCATAAGAATATTAAACAAAATTACGTTATTACATTATTTACGTTATTACGTTACTACCTAATTACGTTATTACCATGTTAACGAGATGAAATTCATAAGTAACCATATTTGGTGCGGTTGGCAGGGCAAGACTGAAATTACCATGAATTACGTTACTACTACGTTTTCGAGACGAGCTTATCGAGTAACCATATTTGGCGCAGTTGGCCAACATTAAATTTATGAATTTATCCACTCACAACATACATAATCATTCTACAACACATACGCTTTTATGAGGATATTTGCTTATGTAAAATATATGAATATTATATTTTTGTAAATGGGACGTTTAGAACCAAAGTGGATTAAAACCATTTTGTCGTTCAACTGAATTTCAGAAAAATTAACACTTTGTTAATCGGTAAACTCGTGCTTGTTTCACCAAGCATCATTGACTAAGGGCGTGGCTTTTACTTTACAGATAATGTACAGTGTAAGTCAATATGAATATAGCGATTACAAACGGCTATAACTATTTAATGGAAAAGAATTTATCGATAAGATTAACACAGAATGTAGACGGAACTTCAAAATTTTGTATACATACTTCATGGATGTTCTATGTGACTTCCCTTGGTGACACGGACAACATCTAGACGGTAGTCCATTTCACGCCATACATTCTGAAGCATTTGTTCAGTCACCGACGCAAGCGCATTACAAATGTGTACTTTGAGTTCTTCAATTGTTTTGAGCGTGGGAGGCACATGCACATGTATTTCACTTAACTCCATTGAAAAGATCACAGGGTGCCAACTCCGGAGAATAAATCAGAACAGGTCAAGTCTGAACAAATGCTTCAGAATGTATGACGTGAAATGGACTACCGTCTAGATGTTGTTCGTATGACCACGGAAAGTCACATAGAACTTCTATGACGTACTTATACAAAATTTTGAAGTTCCGTCTACATTCTGTGTTAATGTTATCGATAAATTCTTTTTCATTAAGTAGTTATAGCCGTTTGTAATCGCTATATTCATTTTGACTTACCCTGTATTTAAACTATGTTGTCCATATTTTTTAGTTTGTAAAATGTTTTATATTAAATCCGTACGCTGAATGATATTTACTGATGTATAAACTTGAAAAACCTATCTCGAAAACCATTTAATGAAACACTTTTAGAGGAGGTCGGAGCTTCTACTGTTTTAAAATCAAGATTTCATACAAAATCGCCGGTCAACAAAGTGTTAATAACTCAATATACTATCCTTTGTTCGATACCATAACAAACCCAGCTTTACAGTTTCATGAAATAATTGAAAAATGGCTGTAGTATCTTACGTTTTTTGAATGAAATTCAATTGGATCCAATAACGTTACCTCAATCTCTAGACTGTACAGAGTGAGCCAAAGGTTTTTGACATATTGTAAAATTCATTTAAAAATAAAATAACTGACGTACAAAAATGTTGTTTGGACGAAATGAAAGTTTTTTTAAGCTTTAAAAAAATAATTACTGTAGTAAATTGTTTCCGTAAATACCTTCCAATGTGAAAACAAGCAGCTTCAAAATATCAAAATAAGCAATTAAAAAACATTACTTTTGCACAGTTAAATTGAAAATTGTCACAGTAAATGTGGGTACGCTTTCGCATGGTGGTGCCGATCAACTTTAGGTTCCACCTCACCACTGTGCCGGAGGACACAATCCAGGAAGTGCACGACGTGCTGAACTACGGAATGTAACGCATCGGGAGTGAAGTTTCGCACATATTGGGATATGCGATCTTTTAAGTCATTCAGGTTTGCGACACCTCCACGGTACACAATAAATTTTATGGCCCCGTAGCGCCATCTGTTGGCAATTATTGTAACTATTTTGTTATTGTTTTGTTCTCTTCCCCCCTTCTCGAATAGTATAAGTGTACCGATTTTGGTTTCATTCGGGTTTTTTACTGCCAACTGTTCAATGACTTAATAACTGTTTCAACCTTCAGTCCCACTGAAATGCATTGACCCGTAGTGACTCTAAATTGGCCCACTAATAGCATTTTCTCACACATCTGACCCAGCCCAACAGTTTTCTCATGCCCGAAAACTAGGGTAAAGTGCCTAAATATGAAACACTTTTTGTTGATGTAATTTTTTGATTATTTTCAAATGCTCTTTTTTGACCACAAAATTACCAGTTGTAGATCCACTTCCTCCCTGTAAGATTCTGGGGTCAATTTTGTTCAAAAATTAATACAGCCTGAGAAAAAAAATTGTGTGGTGTGTCATTTGCAGGTTTCAGCGAAAGGGGTTCTTAATATGGCATACACTGGGTCCCTAATATAGCACGCAGTGCCATATTCGGCACCCACACCAAAAATTTCAAAGAAAATCAAGATTTTGGGGTATTAAAATAAAACGACACATCTTTCACAAAAAATAAATTTGTTAGACTAGAATATTTAATCACAAAAAAGTATTTTTCTCAAATATAAAATAAAGCTGGTGCAAAGAATCACATAAAAAATTTCCTAATTTAAGATAACTAGCCTAAGATAGGTAATCAAAAATATTCAAATAAGTAGTTATGAAGAAATAAAAGTAAGCAGAAGAAAACAAATAATTGACATAAAAGTAAAAAAAATACGAAAACAAATTAGATAAAAGAAAGTTCAAAATATGGGTTGCACAGAAATAAGTCAGTTTTCCTCTCCCCAGAATCCTCGTGAGACCACCTAAGACACTGAGTGCATCTAGTCCACTTTTCTCCCATGCAATCATCAGAGAATTTTAATGCACAAAGGGGACACTCGACGTCTTCTTCTGTTTCACTGAACGATTCCGGGTCCATGTCAGAGTGTGTAGTCATCTTCATCGAGACTATCATCAGATGATTCAATATGAATATCTTTTCCGAGTCATTTTCTTCTCGGCCTTTGAAATACGATTTTTTGCTGCAGATTTTCCTGAAATTGATGTTTTAGAGTGCATTTGTGGGAACACTTACTGCCAGTTTTTTCTTAGCCTTTCTTCTTTTGTTCTTTAGCAGTTTTGGCATCCCTTTTTTGGCTTAACATCCTCTTGTTGGGAGATGATGTAATATGAGGCTTTCCCTGATCTTAATGACGAATACAAAGCTGGCCGTGAAGGCACAGGTGAGCTGTCGTTAGGTGACATGAAGTTTTGAGTATGTTGTACTGTTGTAGCAGGATTCAAACCATTAGTGGAAGAAAGATCCTGATCACGCACTCCAAGAGAAATTGATGAAGCCTGAAGAAGAACACCGTATGAGGCATCATTAGAATCGTTTCTGTTTAAAGACTCCTCAGTATTATTACTTGGCATGAAATCAATATCCTTGAAAATGTGCCTGTTACAAGGGAAGAGTGCAGTCTTCTTAAAGGCATTGATTGAAGTCAACATTGTCACAGTTCTATTGTATGGCTTCCCAAGCAATTCACCAACCTGATTGTTTGTCACAACCCTTCGAGGTATGTTCCTCAGCCATGTCTGAATCTCTTGACCTTAGTAACACTTGAGGGGAACCATGAACCCTATGTCGAGGTGTTGCATCTTGTGAGTTGAGTGAGATGGTAATGATACAATAGACACATAATTTTCACGTACCATGTCTATTATATTTACATTTCGAGTGCGACTGTAGTGGCCATCTAATACTAATAGAACGGGGTTAAAAGCAGTTGGCATTGTTACCTGAATGGAATGGTTTAACCACTTTACAAAAATATCTCCTTGAACCCATTCAGAAGGGTTACAAGCCCTAACGGATCCAGCTGGTGTTCCATCCATCAAGTTTAGTGACATATTTTTCCTAGGAAAACTCAATAGAGGAGGGACATAATTGCCACAAGCATTTTATCCAAGTAATGACAGTCAAGAGCTTGCCTCTTTCTGCAGAAGTTATAGTACAAACACTTTTCTTCCCTTTCAGACTGATAACTTTGCTTCGGTGGCTTTGTACAATCGTTATACCAGTCTCATCTACATTGAACAACCTTTGAGGATCATTATTTATTTTCTCCATTTCTTTTTCGAAAATGTCAAAGAATTCAGAGACTCTTTAAGGGGAAAAACTTTTGGCCCTTGACATTGATAAAGCTTCTGGCGTCCTCATTGACAGCTCACGATGCCTCTTCGTAAATAATCGAAGCCACTTTTTGCCAGCAGCTCGCTTTTCTCCGAAAAAAGGGTGCTTCAACCCATTTCGCATTGCAAGTTGGAATTAAAGGCGTCTAATGTCAGAGCTCCTCAACCTGTAAAAACGTTTCTCAATTTCGATGCAATAAGTTACTAGCTGAGCTTCAAGATCAGGTGGAAATACAGTCTTTCTCCCTAATTTTGTTTCAATTATTTCTTCTGTTGACCGAGGGTCTTTGACATACCTTATAAGTGTTCTCTTTGGAACATTATATGTTTTAGATGCCTTTAAGTAGCCCATCTTCTTTTCTTTGATAGCAGTCACAGCTTCCGTCATGGCCATCATGTCCCAAGCTTTTCCTTTTTTGGATGTCATGTGTTGCGTCTGATATTTAAGCAACTGACTCACTGACTGCTAACTCTGCTCCGCTTCCATATATATGGGAGCAAGAGGAAGTTCTAAAACATTCTACGATTTTCTAATGCTAGAATTTTCTAGAATCCCCTTGAAAAACATGGAACAGCATTTAATGCATCTCCATACCTATAAGGAGTGTTACCATGGGGGGAGGGCAGTTCTTGGTGATATATCGCCAAATTTGGCGACCAAAATTAGTCACCAAAAGTTACGCCAACTTGGCGATATCTCTAATATTTCACCAAATTCATACAGACTTCCATTGTAATCAATAGGGTTTACTTCCTTGCAGAAAATCAAGGAATTGAGAAATTTTAATGCAACGAAAACTAATATTAGCTTATGAATACAGCTTAATTGAACTATTTACATTATTTCTGAGCACAAACACTAACTATTTACAAAATCCGTAACAATATGTAAAGATAAAGCAAATAGGTTAAACACGAAAAAAAAAAGGAGGTAATAATAAAGGTAAAACTAATATTAGCTTATGAATACAGCTTAATTGAACTATTTACATTATTTCTGAGCACAAACACTAACTATTTACAAAATCCGTAACAATACACGAAAAAAACATAACACGAAAAAAAAGGAGGTAATAATAAAGGTAAACTAATATTAGCTTATGAATACAGCTTAATTGAACTATTTACATTATTTCTGAGCACAAACACTAACTATTTACAAAATCCGTAACAATATGTATAAAGATAAAGCAAATAGGTTAAACACGAAAAAAAAAGCAGGTCCAAATATGGCACTGTACCCATATTTGGGAATCCTTGGTAGTGCCATATTGGGAACTCCACATGGATTGCTAATACTAGTTACTGACAAACAGAAAATGAATTTAACACAAAAAAATAATTAGAAAACATTAATATAAGTAAACTGAAATTACAGATATGTTCAAACATTTCAAAATCACTTACCTTCTTCGAAAAAGTTACTCTTGAAAATGTAACCTTAAAAATATTCAACACTCGGAAACACAACTGGTGGAGTATCAATACTAAAATCAATAGAATGAATGTGAACGCACTGTACCCTGTTGAGTAAACTATTGTTTGAGAACTTTCTCACTAAAGTGCGTGTTTTCTTTTACAAGATATAAGGTAGTGCCATATTAGGCGACTACACCATATTTGGGCACTTTACCCTATAGTATACAAAATTTCGTCAAAATCTTTATAGCCGTTTTTAAGATAAAATTTGCATATATGCTATAGAATCAGTAAAGATCCGTTATCGTAAGTTTTTAACTACCGGATTTTTACCGCAGTTCGTGAGAATATACTACTGATGTCTCAATTAGTTTTAAACAAAAAGTTGGGAAATTAAGATTTTCGTCATTTTTCGCAAAATTAAAGGTAACGAGTACCCTTAAAATCAATTAGCTATAATTTTGTTAAATAGTTAGAAAAAGAATCTCAGCTATGTCCCTTTAAAAACGCACCAATCTGTAGGATATTAACTTTCTTGTAGTGTGTAATTACATACTAAATAAATTTTTACTATTGAAATTGTGATTTAATCTGATCTACAAAATTTCTGCTATAAATTTTATACGTTTTATTAAAATTACTGAAAATGCAATAAGTGCATAGTGTTCAGACAGAGAATAATAAAGCGCAAACTTAAAATAAATATATGAACTTATAAACGCTCTTTGAGAAAATAAAAGAATACTTTTATTAACAGATATTTATTTACATTTTTGTTGTTGTTACAAAAAATTATAATCTTATAAAATCGATATTTATTAAAAAAAATAATTAAAATTTTCTTATTTTTTATAACCTTTCATAAACGAAAGTGTACCATGTCAGTAATGATGGATGTTTTTGTACAGTGCCTCATGTCTTTATCTTAAAGTTTTTCGATTTTCTTAAGTCTTTTTTAATTATTAACCACATTTTAATCTGTATTGTATAAAAAAAAATTTTGGATCGCATTTCATGTTAAATTATCTGCCGTTTTAAATAGGTGGAGTTCTTAAAAAAATAATTCCGGTTTAATATTAATGACAGAATTTATTTTTATTTGGCAACTATCCACGCACAAAGGAACTTTATTATATAAATCGTTGTTCTAAAGATATTTTTATCATATCTAAATGAATAAATGAATTTATTGCACTTTAAAGAAATATTCAAATTTGAAATCTTATTCTCTATATTCGCTCTTCCAGAAAAATTAATTAAATATCCTGACCGAAAAAGTTTAGAGAAATAAATGTTTCATTTTGCGGGTGATAATGGGAAATTAAGTATAATTTCTAATGCAAAAGCTTCTATTACTTTCTTCTATCTTTACAAGAAAATATTTAATTCATGAAAAATATCCACTTCCGGTTTTCGGCGGATTTATACGGTTTAGAAGGTCGTGACCACGATTTAACTGTTCCTAGAAAATGTCTGTATGTGACAAAAATTTTGTCGGCGTTCTATCTAAAGAACTAATGCACGGAATTTAATAAAACTTTAGATTTAGTTAGACCTTGATATAAATTGGTGCTGATTAGTTTTTGGTGTAAATCGCCGAACAGGAAGTGGTGTTATTTTGCATTTTTCAAGATTTCCACGATAACTGTATCTCAAGATCTAATGCACGCATTTTCTTCAAACCACAGATTCTGTTAGACCTTGACATAAGTTGGTGCTGATTAGGTTTTCGTGTAAATCATATAACAGGTGGCGCAGCTATACTGCCTTTTTCACGATATTCGCGACAGCTATATCTCAAAAACTAATGCACGGAATTTAATCAAACTTCATATTCTGTTACACTTTCACGTACATAGATCCTTTTTAGGATTGGGTGTATACTGCCTAACAGGTGTCTTTTCTATGCTCTTTGGGTTGGAAATTTTGGTTGCAAACATTTAAGGATGTGGGTACTGAAATTCAGCGGTTTGTTTGAAAAATGCAATGTTTATATCTCCTTCTTATATGCACATAATTCAACGAACCTATAACTTTAAAATCCTCATGATAGGCCTAGTTTTTCATTTTATTTTAGTACTGAGATAGCAAAATTTGAAATATTAACATGTATGAGGTAGAAGAATGCACACCAGATTAGCATTTGTTTTCAATTATGTTTGGGGGTGGGGTATAACAAAGATAAAATGATAATTTAAATACAATATTTTTTTTAACCGTCTAGTTTCCAATGCATCTTTTTGAGTACGCCTCTTTTTTGCACTTAATTTTTGAAACAATCACTACACACTGTAAAAAAAAAAAAAAAAAGTTTTTTTTTTTTTTTTTTTTTACAACACATGTTGTGTTTGTAATTAGTCGGAAATTAGTGCTTTTTAATATGCCCACTGCTGATGAGGCCACAGCTTTTTGGTTGTTTTTTTTAGTTTTTTCTAGTTCTGGTTATATCTGTTAAAAGTTTTTTTTTATGTTTGTTATTTATTCATAGTTTAATTATGGTGCGATATTCTGGATCTGCCGAATACATTTAATACATAATGTGCTATATTTAATCTGTGTGATTATTTGCAGCTATAGTGCTTATCGCATGGATTTTATTTTAATTTTAATTTTAATTTAATTTAAATTTTTAATCTTTTTTGAGCTATATATATATATATATTGTGTCCTGATAAAACTGACATGGCCTGAGGTAAAATAATACACATTTTTAGTTACACGAATATTTTCGTATTTCCTTTCAAAAATCGCATTTGTTTCCTATAAAAATTATGTTTATTTTATTTTATTACCGTTTTAATTTAGTTTAATGATTTTTTAATAAACTTAATTTTTGTCTTAGATTTACGGCTTTATAACTTTATTGTGTAGAAAACATTTACTGAAAATGTTCATTGGATTTCAAAATGAAGCTATTAGACAAATTTATAATTATTAGTTAATTATTGGCACTTAATTGTGAGTAAGAGCTGCATGCAATCCATTTCTGATAAATTGAATGTATGAAAAATTTACAATGCATATAATGTTCAATCAATAAATATATATATTATATATATATAACCTTAAAACAGGAGAAAAATATTTATATTTGGTTCAAATAATCTAGCGAAACCTTTCCTTTAGAATTTGTAATCGTTGCTCTTTTACCATATAATCGAAATTTAAAAATAAATAGAGCAGACTGAAATATATAAATCAAAACTACATACTGTGATGTCCCTATATTATAATCGATATTTAAAGAAGTAATACCATCTTCGTAACCGTACCTCATAAATTTATGGCTGCAGTGTTAGAACAAGAAGTTAAACTTTTCATCTCTAAACAAATTAATAAATTTTTAGTCAAAAAAATAAATAAATAAATAAATAAATAAAAAAGGAAAAGAAAAGAAACTGAAATCACGACAAAGCATTTTATTAATATTCCAAAGAAATCGTATAACATTTTCGTGTAAATCTTTCTTTATAATATTATTGAGCACACATTTTCTACAAAAAATTATTTTTTGATTCCAAAATGTATCAGTCTGACAAACTTGCTATTTTAAGACATTTGTTGGTGTTTTAATCTAATTAACAGCAATGAATTTCCAATTACCTAAATACTGGAACTTCATTTATATTCTCTTTCGATTTGTGGAGATTTGTATGATTTATAATTTTTAGGACTTGTTTTCCTTAGTGATTGAATTATCTTTTGTAATACAAGTGAAAAAGACACAGCTTTGAATTTTCCTTCACACTTTTACAGCAATACATAATAGTTAGTTGTGATTATATGAACATTTAATATTTTATCCGAAATTAGCTACCAAACGTTTATTATTGCTGTTTATTTTAAATACAATACCGTTCATGAAGAAAAAAAAGAAAAAGTCAAGCATGGATTATGTAACACTTTCCAACGCTTCCAAAATAATTTTACGAATCATTACCGTTTAATAAGCTGAAAGATAACATCTAAGTAAACAATTTGGAAAACGCATAACATATTTACAAACGTAATTTCAGGAATTTCCAACATATACAATATTCGTAAAAATATCCGAATAATTTTATTCAGCCCTGTATAGGATCTATAGATGTGTATATATACTATACATAGGACGCTAAATTTTAGTTTAGTTAGGAAACGCGTAGCACAGTTTAAAATTCTCACTCTGGAGTTTCTGTCAATAAATGGAAATGTGTTCGCGAACGTTTGTGCTGCCCTGTACATGATCTGCAGAATTTATACACACCAAGTAATATACAAAAATTGAATTAAATTTAAAATCTTGTTCAGCAACTTAAAACACACTTCCAGAAATTATTGTTAACAGACAGTAGAGAATTCTTTTGTGTGTCCCTGTAAATGAAGTGCTATACACACAATATTCTGTAGTAAGCCTCTTGTAATGCACATTAGTGATTTATATAAATTTCAATGCGTTTAAAACAGTGAAACATTATTTAATCAAACCGCAAACGATTTTTCTCCATAAACGTAATGTAACGGATTTTTTTTTACTGTCCCTGTAATAACTACAAGTGCTATGCACAGCATATTCAATATTAAGCATCTTGTAATGCACCTTAGTGATATATATCAATTACAATGTGTTTGAAATTGTGTAACATCATTAAAATATACCGCAAATGATTTTTCCCATAGACAGACCGTAATGTAACGGAATTCTTTTGAGTGTCCCTGTAAAAAAGAATAAGTGCTACACACTTCAGTTGAAATAGGAAACATGCTATAGATAACGACAATAACATACAAAAATTGCAGGGCAATCTGAGCATATTTTCGGGGTTTAGAGCACGGACAGACAACCATACGGCAGACAAACCGAAGTCATAAACACTTTTCAACTAGGTTGGAAAGTGTTAAAAACGGAAGTGTGTAAGTGTTTGGAAATAGAGTTGAGAGTTGGTGGTATATAATGTAACTGAATAAAACAGAGTTTTATTCATCAAAACAGTTTCTAATTATTGTATGCTTATTTCGGCTGGAATGCTTTGGAAACTAGTATACAATAGTTGGTGAATGGTTTTTAGCTCAAAATATTGTTTTAATCGTTGAATCGTTCAATTATTTAATCGTTGAATCGTGATTTTTGCTTATAGTTTATTCTTTTCTAAAACTTTCCAACCTAGTTGAAAAGTGTTTATGACTTCGGTTTGTCTGCGGTATGGCCGTCTGCTGTCTCCGTGCTCTAACTCCCGTAAATATGCTCGGATTGCCCTGCAATTTTTGTATGTTGTTGTCGTTATCTATAGCATGTTCCATATTTCAACTGAAGTGTGTAGCACTTATAGTTTTTTTTACAGGGACACTCAAAAGAATTCCGTTACGGTAAATGGGGAAAAATCATTTCCGGTTTTTTTTAATGACGTTACACAATTTCAAATACATTGTAATTGATATATATCACTAATGTGCATTACAAGAAACTTAATATGGAATAGGGTGTGCATAGCACTTACAGTTACTTCACAGAGACAGTCAAAAGAGTTCCGTTACTTTACGTCTATGGAGAAAAATCGTTTGTGGTTTAATTAAATAATGTTTCACTATTTTAAACGCATTGAAATTTATATATATCACTAAGGTGAATTACAAGAGGCTTACTACAGAATATTGTGTGTATAGCAGTCATCGTTTATTTACAGGGACACACAAAATAATTCACTACTGTCTGTTAACAATAATTCCTGGAAGTGCGTTTTAAGTTGCTGAACGAGGTTTTAAATTTAACTCACTTTTTGTCTATTATTTGGTGTGTATAAATTCTGTATTTCATATACAGGGCAGCACAAAAGTTCAAGAACACATTTCCGTTTATTGACAGAAACTCTAGAAGGAGAATTTTTAACTGTGCTACGCGTTTCCTAACTAAACTAAAATTTAGCATCCTATGTAGAATATATGCAAATTTATCGATCATATACAGGGCTGAATAAAAGTATTCGGATATTTTTTAATATTGTATATGTTGGAAATATATGTTGGAAATTCCTGAAATTACGTTTTTAAATATGTTATGCGTTTCCCAAATTGTTTACTTAGATGTTGTCTTTCAGCTTATTAAACGGTAATGATTTGTAGAATTATTTTGGAAGCGTTGGAAAGTGTTACATAATCTATGCTTGACGCATGATTTTTCGTTCTTGTTCTTATATTTCATTCGTGTTTTCGAAAAATTTTATTCATTTAAACAACGATTTTATGTCAGTTTATTTTCTTATTAATTTAGATTAATGTTTTTTAATCCATTCATTTTTAACACTTTCCAACATAGTTGAAAAGTGTTTATGATTTCGGTTTGTATGGCCGTCTGCCGTATGGCCGTTTGGCCGCCTGCCGTCTGTCCCTGCTCTAACTCCCGTAAATATTTTCGGATTGCCCTGATATTTTTATATGTTATTTTCGTTATCTATAGCATGTTCCCTTTTTCAACTGAAGTGTGTAGCACTTATAGTTTTTTTTTACAGGGACACTCAAAAGAATTCCGTTACATTACGGTCTATGGGGAAAAATCATTTGCGGTTTATTTTAATGATGTTACCCAATTTCAAACACAATGTAATTGATATATATCACTAAGGTGTATTACAAGAAGCTTAATATGGAATAGGGTGTGCATAGCACTTATAGTTACTTTCAAGGACAGTCAAAATAATTCCGTTACATTACGTCTATGGAGAAAAATCGTTTGCGGTTTAATTAAATAATGTTTCACTCTTTTAAACGCATTGAAATTTATATATATCACTAAGGTGCGTTACCTGAGGCTTACTACAGAATATTATGTGTATAGCAGTCATCGGTTATTTACAGGGACACACAAACGTATTCTCTACTGTCTGTTAACAATAATTCCTGGAAGTGCGTTTTAAGTTGCTGATCGCGATTTTAAATTTAACTCACTTTTTGTCTATTACTTGGTGTGTAAAAATTCTGTATTTCATATACAGGGCTGCACAAATGTTCGCGGACACATTTCCGTTCATTGACAGAAACTCCAGAAAGATAATTTTAAACTGTGCTACGCGTTTCCTAACTAAACTAAATTTTAGCATCCTATGTAATATATATAGAAATCTATAGATTATATACAGGGCTGAATAAAAGTATTCGGATATTTTTCCGAATATTGTATATGTTGGAAATATATGTTGGAAATTCCTGAAATTACGTTTTTAAATATGTTATGCGTTTTCCAAATTGATTGCTTAGATGTTATCTTTTAGTTTATTAAACGGTAATGATTTGTAAAATTATTTTGGAAGCGTTGGAAAGTGTTACATTATCTATGCTTGACGCATGATTTTTCGTTCTTGTTTAAAAATATGTTCAATAGAAATAATGTGAAAAAGATTTTATAGCAGTTCAGTGTTTTGAAATAGAGTTGAGAGTTGGCGCTGTATAATGTAACTAAATAAAACAGTATTTTGAGCATCAAACAGTTTACGAGTTATTTCATGCTTATTTCACTGGAATGCTATGTAATCTAGTATTCGATAGTTAGTAAATCTTTTAGTGCGCGAAACGTTGTTTTATTTAGTTATACATAATTGTTTGGTTATAGTTTATGTTTTTCTCTTATATTTCATTCTTTTTTTAAAAACTATTATTTATTTACTACAACTGTTTTATGTCAGTTTGTTTTATTATGAATTTAGCTTAATAATTTTTGAATACATTAAAAATTTGTACAATTTATTTCCTTTACCATTATTGAGCAGGAACATTCAACTGAAAATTATTATAAAACTTCAAAATGTAGCTTTTTGACAAACTCGCTATTTTTAGACATACTTTGGTCCGTAAGTCTAAGTAACAGCTGCGTGCAATGAATTTCTGATAACTAAGCGAGGGAACTTCATTAATTCGATTTGTGAAGATTTGTAAGCAATGTATTGTGTTTTTTAGAAATTACGATTCTCCTACTAATGGAAGTCCCTTTGCTAATACAAAGCTAAATGACGGTCTTATATGTTTAAAAAATAGTTTGAAATCATAGTTTTTATAGCAGTTCCGAATACTTAATTATAATATTATTAATATATTATATTATATTTTGTGCGTGTTAAAAAAGTTTACTATCGTTTTACAAAATAATGTCAATGTAATTTCTTAGAATACACATTTTTTTTTTTTTTTTTTTTTTTTTTTTTACAGTTGGTTATGTTTCAAAAATAAATGATACTACTTATGATTTATAAGCCATTATACAAGAGATGTATTTTTTTGTTGCTGTTGTTGTTTTTGTCAAATGATGACAATGGGACATTTATTATTTCTAGAAATTTCACCGTATTTCTTGCTAAAAGTAGAAAGAAAATAAATTAAATGCGAAGTAATTTAATTACCCAAGAAAATTTTTTTGTATTCCCGATATCCCAAGAGGTATTTTAATTAAAGTTAATAAGAACCAAAATTTCCCCTTGGCAAAGCATTTAAACTATTCGTGCCGAAAATGCATATTATGATTAAATGTACGGTTATCCTGAAATTTTATTGCAGGGAAACAGATACACGCGCACGGAATAGATTGATGACACAATTGCACAAATCGGCTTTTGTTTTACAATATAATGTTAGTGTAATTCCCCAGAATAAATAAAGTAAAATGAAAAAATATTACATTTAGTTATGTTGCAATAATAAATGATATTACTTATGATTTATAAGTAATTATATAAGTAATTATATATTTTTTTCTTGTTGCTGTTGTTTTTGGAAAAATTCTAGAAATAAAACACTAATTAAAAATCCTTTAAAAAATCCCTTATTATAAATTCCTTTAAAACCACTTATTATTTATATTTTGAATATGATAATACATAATACAATGTGTTTGAAAGCACATTAAAAGTATTTTTATAATGCAGTATGAAATGCAGAAATGTATATTAAAATCTACGAGTCAGCCGATGTCTTCTGGTAGTGTAATATAATAATGACAATAGGCCATTTATTATTTCCAGAAATTTCACTTTTTTCTGTCTAAAAGTAGAAATAAAATAAATTAAATGTAAAGTAATTTAGTTACCTGAAAACCTTTTTGTATTTCTGATATCCCAAGAAATATTTTAATTACGGTTACCAAGACCCTAATTTTCCCCTTAGCCAAGCATTTAAGCTATTCGTGCCTAAAATGGATATTATGATAAAACGTATGGTTATCCTGAATTTATTTTGCAGGGAAACAAACACACAGATATGCAACAAATTAGTGACACAATTGCAGAAATCGGCTTTCGTTTGCGTTTTGCTGTAAAGCTTTTCCGCATATTAACGGATGTTTATTTGGGAAATTTCTGTCTTTTAACGTAAACTTTCTATTTTGATTTAAAACCGGAAATTTAAACCGGAAAAATAAACAGGAACTTTTCGTTTTACACGCTCACTGTTAAAAACGGAAATGTTCCATCTAAGACAAATAACAGATATGTTCCTCTCTAAATGAGAGAAAACGAAAAAAATTGTAGAGTTCAATTTTCTTAATTGAACCTTTGTGCTCTAACCAAGTCATGGGACATGGCCGAGTGGTGTAGGCGATATAGACATTCATCGGGTAATGGAATTGGTCCGAGTTCGAATCCATGGGAAAGCATGAGTAAATCGGAGAAATACCAAATTCGAAGATTTGGAGAAAACAGGAGATTAAACGACAACTTAATAACCAGTACATTTTTAACACTTTTCAGTATAGTTGTAAAGTGTTTATGGATCCGGTTTGTCTGTCTGCCGTCTGCCTTCTGTCGTCTGGCCGTTCTCTAACTCGCCTAAATATACTCAGATTGCCATGATATTGATGTTTACTATGGCTTGTTCGGTAGTGAAGATGAAGTATTTACCATTTATTGTTCATTTACAGGGACACTCAAAAGTATTCCGTTACATTACGGTTTATTAGGAAAAATCGTCTGCGCTGTATTTTACAGATGTTACACTATCTCAAACATATTGAAAGTGATATAATATCACTGAGGCGCACTACAAGATGCTTACTATAGAATAAATTGTGCATATAATTCATCGTTCTTTTACAGGGACACACAAAATAATTCGGTTACACTGCTGTCTATTAATAGTAATTGCCGGAAGTGCGTTTTCAGGTGTGGTACGTGTTTTTGAATTTAATTATTTTTTTTATATTACTGGGTGCATATAAATTCTAAACATCTAATACAGTGCTGCACATAAGATCTCGAGTACATTTCCGTTTATTGGCGAAATTTGCTGTAGGCGAATTTTCAACTGTGCTATGCGTTTTCTAATTGAAGTAAAATTTAGAATACTATGTGGTATATATACAAATCTATAGATCCTATACAGGACTACACAAATGAATTTGGATGATTTTCCCACTATTGACGGTAATTCCTATCATTGGGTATTCAAATGTACCATGGGTTTTTCAAATTGTTTAGTTAGATATCATCTTTCACCTTATTAAAGAGGGGAAGTTTTGTTTATAGTATTCTGAATATGTTGAAAAAAGTTTAGTAATCTATGCTGGAAGCATGATTTTTCGTTCCTGTTCTTTTTTTGGTGGAAGTTTTTTCTTTTCTTTTCACAGTGCAATGCAATTTAATCCAAGTTTGATCGACACAGGTACATTACAAAACACTCAAGCGACATGCGTTTGCAGGTTTTCTTTTCTTTAGATGAATATATAATTCAGACCAAATGAAGTGTTTTGCACCGTGTTTTCAACATATGACGACGAATTTGTGATACTATGAAATTCTATTTCCCATATATAAATAATATGAGAATAAATAGTTTCGTTGTAACTGAACAAACGATCCCAATTTCAGCCAGCCACTGGATCGAAATAAATATGAATTTCCTACAACTTTCAAAGTACATAACTGTGACATTTCAAGAATATTTGAATGCCGACGTTCTTAATAGCATGTATAAGAGCTGAAAAAGGTAAGTATGTATGTTTATAAGATTTAAATAAATGTTGTGTGACAAAATCGCTCCATCGAAAAAGAAAGCAATCTTAAGTTTATTTACTCAGTTTACTAAACTAGATGAGCAGACTTGTTCCAAAAAATGTTTTCGCTCTTAATAATTCTATACCATAATAACGGCTATTATGAATTCATTTAGTTAAGCTAGATCAAACTGTTATTTTAATATAGATGCCGTCCTTAGAAGTGGCAAAATTGCTTGAAAGCTTATTTAAAGACAATAATATCACTTATACATTCCGTCTGCCTGTAACTGCTAATGCAAATTTAATTTGGAACCATATGTCTTACAAGAAACCTACGTTACTTGATACCTTTTTACTAAAAGAAAAAAAAACTTTTGATATAAAGAGTAGTTTTGCGTTTTTGTTATCACCATAGTTCTTCGTCTTTTGCTCCCTATTTTCAGTTTTCCTGCTTCATAAAAAATGTCTGTCTGGCTCCCTCAGCTATTCGCAGATGTCACATCTGCATGGTAAAAACTTACAATTCAATATTGCACATCTTACAGTTGATACAATTTCCTGCTTTTGTCTAAATGAAATTCAAAATCTTCACCGCCATTTCTGCGAGCGTTTAATTTAAGTAGGTTGAATCTGAAGAGGAAACTAAGGAGAAATCTGTGACGTTAAGTCAAATACTCTTCGGGCAAAATCTAATTGTGAAATACATGAAGTTCTTCTACTCTTATTTCTTTTATTACACATCTAATATTTTCAAAATAAAATCTTCTCTAATTGCATGCTGTATTTTTTAATTTTCGGAAACATATCAGATATCAATAAACTGATGTTCGTAAATATTATAAAAATGGATTGTTTTGATACAAGTTTATAATTACATAATTTGGATATAATCAAACTTACGCGATATTTTTTAAACGTCTGAACCGTTTCTTTAATATAGGTTCTACTGATTTTATTTTGTCCCATAATGTAACATTTCGGTAACGGTAACCTATAACGACATAAAAAGGTAAAAAGTATTATCCCGACAAAAAAAACACAGTATAATTACTATATGTATACTTGATAAAACGGAAACTTGTCTAAAACGGAGTTTTTTCTGTGTTCCCTTCCAATTTCATCTTTTCAAGCTTTACTATTCTATACTTAGGTATTTATTTTTCATAAAATATGTGCATAACATAGGCTATAAAGAACTCAGATATTTTTTAAAGTTAAAAAAAAATCTTTCTTTGTAAGACACATTAATGCTATGATATGGAAGCTTTAAAATGTATCATACATTAAGATGACATGAGCTTTCTTGAAAGTGACAAACTCTTTACATATATATGTTTCCTCATATGGCATTCATGAAATACCTTAAAGGACTTCAACATTTTTCTGAGAAGCATTAAATCTTGAAATATATTTTCTAGAAAATGTGACAAACTGTGTAAGAGTGATGATGTTTGTGTTAATGTATTCCGAAGTGTATTAAGAAAATGTGCATTTTTCAAATCGATTTGATTTTTAAACATTTGCAGTATTTAGTATTTTAACCATATGCTTTTCTATTTGGTGATTTTGCTAATAGGAGTAATACCTGTAAAATCTGTAAAAACGGAATCAGAAGAAGGTAAAAAAAAATCCGTTTTAGACATATTTTTGTGTTTTTATGGTAAGATATGTATTGTACTTTAAGATAATTGTATGGTATCCCGCCCGTCGGGACCATGATTATACGAGGGTGGGCTGATAAGTTCTCGGCCTGATACAGAGATGGAACAAGTAATATTACCAAAGGACAGTGGTGTTTGTAAAGTATGATCCTTTAGATGACATGCTGCCAAGTTTCAGACGTGTGAGTTTATTGGTTATTGCTTGGCGATAAAGTAAACTAAGCAAGGTTTGACATTTTCTAAAAATGGAAAAAAATTGAAGTTCGAGCTGTCATAAAAAACTTTGTTAATAAAGGTATAACCTCCACGGACATACAAAGAGAGTTATATTCCACCTTAAAGGATTCTTTTATTTCACAGTTGACGATAAAAAAGGGGCTGCTGAATTCATACATGGTAGGATATCAATTCACGATGATGAAGGCTCAGGATGTCTAAAAACCACTACGACTGACGAAATCATCTCAAAAATGCACAATGCCGTATTGAATGATATCCGATTGAAGTACGCGAACTTGCTGATACTGCAAACATCTCGATAGATCGTGTCCACAACATTTTACTCAATGTTTTGGGTCTCAAAAAGCTTTCCGTTCGATGCGTGCCGCGTTTGTTGAACGTCGACCGCAAAAACACCAAATAATGAACATTTCTCAAGAGTCTTTTGAAATGTATTGTGTTGCAAGTGGAAAAATAAAATGAAATATTGTCAAAAATTTTGTATGTTCTTTGAGAGGCCGAGAACTTTTCGAACCACCTTCGTATAGAGCTACGCTAAAGAATTCGCACACAAGAGTGTGTCTTAAATGTATTAAGCTGCAAGGGGCCTACATTGAAAAATAATATGAATTTTTTTTTTAAATCTTGTGATTTCACTGTCAGGCCGAGAATTTACAGCCCACCCTCGTATTTCCAATTAAGACAGTATACCACTACAGACAGATTTTTTTTAAATATACCGACTCATATCATGTAAAACAAAACAGCAGAAAAATAACTGCAATCATTAAAATATTTTCTTACTGCCTAGCCACAGGGAAAAATACATAAATAGTCAAACAAATAGCAAATATAAATTTTGAATATTTCTAGATATTAATTATAATGCAACAATTTCATTTATTTCATGCGGTATTTATCTCTGATCAATTTCTTAAAATGTATTTATTAATATGTTTAAAGTTCACTGCATACTGAAAAACTTTTGCTTTTATTAAAATCTAATTAAATTTTGAAAATTTATTAAATTTAGAAATGTTTTATTTCAATATATGTATATCAAAAATTTAAAAATAATCATAAATTTCTAAAATTTAATTAAACCTTAAGTTTTAGTAGTTTATTTTAAAGAATAAATCTATGTAAAATAAATAATTAAATCTAGCTAAAGTAAACTCATTATTAATGTTTTTCATGAGAGATGTTTTTTCAATGTAATTCTAAATGAATCTGTATTTTTTAACAATATATCTTGCCTTTTAATTAAAAAAATGATTCCACGAAAAGAAGATGAAATTCATTTCTGAAGTTAGAGGATAATTTGATATTTAAAATGTATTCTATTATTAAATTAGATTTAAAAATGAGACGTAAACCCCCTAATTGCATTTTTAAAACAAGCTAAAATATACGGAAAAACATTTTAAGGTAAGACTTTAGATATAATAAAATATGTATCTATTTTTATTCTTACTTTAAAATTTTCAAATAAATCTCTATTTCTGCTTTGTTAATTTGTGTGTGAGTGTGTTTGTCATGTTTCATTATCCCTGAATATGAAATTTCATCACATTATATTGAAAAGTATGTTACATATGAGCTATATTGTATTTAGATAGTGTATGCATGGTTACAAGAACAAACTTTGAAGTGTAATTGAAATTTAGATAGTAAAATAGTACAAGTATTAAAATAATTATAAAAGTTTCGTTTTGGAGTTAAAATATTTCATTAAAAATAAAAATAGATAGTTTAACTATTAAAATAATTTTATAAGGTTTTGATGTTTTAGAGTAAAAATTCTTTCCAGGGGATTCCTATATAAATAAATATGAAGATACAGATATCGTAGAATTGTATAAATAAAACAAACAAAAATGAAAAAAAGAAAAGAACCACCATTTACAATTTTCTTATCAAATAATCGCAGAGAAATGCAAGACTGCGATTCGACAGGGACTTGTGTTTTCTTTACAAATATCAATGCAATTTTCGAAATAGGGGTCGCCTACATATTAAAAATTATACCAACTGGGAATTTTCAAAGGGTACTTACTTTTGACACAATGTTTGAGTTCTTTGCATCAAGATAACCTGGAAAAAGGTATAGTTTAGATACTTGTCTGAAATCTCCTGAATACCAGTTTAAGTCTGAAGATGCTAATGCCTACGTGAAAAACTTTAAATTACATTATGCGATTGAATATTTTTAATGAGATAAAATGAATAAACCCAAACATATTCCAGATATTCTTTTATATTTCTTTGATTAAAAAAGCGTATTTTCAATAAGGAAAATTTTAAAAATATTTAATTAAAAAATGAATTATGACCTACAATTTACATTCTCATTCTCATGATTAGTTGAGAGATATAGATAAATTTCACTTTTCGACAGTCTAAGGGGGCCGTCTCCTGTTTTCAATGGCATCCAAATAAAAGAAAATCGAGAACTATGATTTTATTATTCACTCTTTCCAAAAATAATCAAGTTATTAGAAACACTATACAATTTTTTTCATCAATAAAAATTTGTATTTGTCCATATTCTTCATACGATTCCGTGTAGATTTTAATAGCTGTGGAAATTGATAAAAATACACAAATAAATCTATACTAGAAAAAGAAAGTTTCGATTTTTGTGTCTGTGTGTGTCTGTCTTTCTGCGTTGGCTAGGAAAAAATAAAGCACCTAGAAGCTTACAAATTTATATTTAGGTAGTCCAAGGCCTCTACTGATGCACCTGAGATTCCGAATTTTAGTATTTTATTTATTTATTGAGATATTAATTAAAATCCACAAAGATCTATCATCAAAAATATGCTTTTTTTCCTTCGGTTGGCTCGCTGTATAGAGTCGTCACAGAAGAAATTAAATAAACCAGAACAGCTATGCATAGATAAGGACTTCTAACAAAATAGTGTTAATATGGAATGCACATACTGGCATACAGCCGTGCTAATGTAGTGCCACCTGCACACGACAAACCGAAAATGTTACTAGGCAAACGAACTGATACAACTGTCCTACATAGACGCCGCCTGTTTGAAACATTTTTCGAGGCACGTTTTAAATCATAATAATTAGCTGTTTATAATAATTAGAGTTTTTTCTTTTCTTTAAACAGATTATTTGTTATATTTGCGAGGATGGAGAGGGGTAAGGGTAAACAACTTTTTATTAAATATCGCATTTATTTTACTTGACCGCGCGCCACCTGGCGGCGGATTTTTTCTTAATTGGCCCCTTTATTAATAAATCCACATCTATTGCTCTGATTTCAACAGAACTAATTACATTTAACAAATTTGACATTTTTTGTTTTACCCGTAGCATTTAATTGCTGTTTTATATAGAAAATACCGCTATTTTAAAATTACAGTTTTGTAAAAATTAAATTTATGTTTCTAATAAAAGTACACAGCCCGTACTCAGTTGATGCATACCAACAGTCAAAGTTAGTGATTTGTTACTGAGCACTTGACCACGCGTCTCCCCGCCGCCTCTCCCTCAAAGTTTTTTTTTCTCTAACTGTGCTTTTTTTTCCATAACTCAGCTAATAATGTTCGAACTTCTCCAAACCAGTTCCATTTTGCTAAATTATCGTCAAAATCAGTATTTAAAGATTCAAAGTGCATTTCTAGAAATCAGTTACCAGTATTACCGAATAATAGCTTAAGCCAAATTTCAAATTAAGTTCCCAGCTTAACCAAATGAATCAATCTTTAAAGATGCATAGTGGTTCTCCTGATTTGTCATTTGCTGAAGGGCACTTGACCAAACAATCTTTCCGATTTCAATGCAACTGATTCCAAACATTATAATTAACTTAATAGTCACACTTTATAACATTAAACTAAATTTATGAGTAGCGGTTACGACTGATTTCGAATAATAGTTTAAACCAAATTTGTAATTAAATTCATAGCTTAACCACACTAACGATTTTTAAAGATGTATATTTGTCGTCCTAATTAGTCATTTGCTGAAGGACACTTGAACATCCCTCCCACCGGCACCTCCTTCAAGGTTATTTTCTCTAACTGTACCTTGTTTCAATCAGTCGGTTATAATGTTCCCAACTTCTCCAAACCAGCTGAATTTTGCAGCAGGCCTACTATACAGTGCCGTAGGCAGCGAGTACCTGTCTCATACGTTCGTTCGTAAAGAGGTTTGTTTAGAACGGAATACTCCCCTGGTGGTAGAAGGTGGTAATAAAAGGTTTTCCGGAGCGTACGAGCAAGCCCGGTATATGGTGCCGAAGCCATCGGAGACCCGGATCAGAGATTCGTTTTTAAAGAATTTTAAGTTTATTACACTGGCGCGGGCTACGCTGTGTGGGTCAGCTAGTTATGAAGTAAAATTTAGAATAGTACGCGTTTCTCTCATCCCCGTTCATATGTGAAAATTAATCTTCTGTAATAAACTAATGATACTTCTGAAAAGTATCTAGAAGTATGAATATTTCACGATTCTAAAATAAGCTAGAATTTTTTACATGCCTTGAAAAAATCCTACATGTATCTCTGATGTAAATAATGTCTCTTTTCGGGCTACCTTTATCCAAGGAATTAAATATGGTGTTAAAAGTAGGTTTTATCATTTAAAAAACGAAATTTTTACAATTTTCAATAAATAGTAAAATTGAATTCATATTAGGGAAGAAGACGCAATTCCTGGTCGAATGACTGTACAGCCAAACTTATTTAATACGTATACAAGGCGACCATGGGTTAAATTCTCAATAATCAAAATTATTCTAATTGTGATTCAGTGTTCATCAAACTCTCCTTAATTGAAGTTTTATTTAACATTATTTTAACTCTCTTTTAGTCATACTTTTCTAATATTAAACATATGTTCGTTATACTAGGCAATTATTCCGTTTATTGGAAATACTTCCAATAAAATTCCAATTCTGGTTAAATATTTTTTCATTGAAATTTTTTGCAGAAATATTCGCTTTAGACAGGAAATATTGACAACAAATTGGGAAATATTTCTTGCCAATATTATACCAATATTGGCAAAACACAAGTAACCCAATATTGGAATATTATTTCATGCTAAATTTAGAAACAAACTCATTTTCTTCTGGCATTGAAAATAATCGAATAATGTTTAATCTGATGTTATAAAAAATGTTTAATAAAATTTCAATTTTCTGCTGATATTCTAAATGACAAAGTAAATACCAAATAATAAATAATTACCTCTAGAAATCATGACTCTTTTTTTTTTCCTTACGATGATTTAAATACCTCTTTTTTCAACAATAAATCTTTAAGCTCACTGTACATTTAAAAATAGGTAGAATGTCATTTTTAAAGCATTTTACAGTCATGTAACAGCTTTGAATATTTATGTCTTAATGTAAAAAAAAAAAAAAAAAAACTCACGCGCTCGCTTTTTCAGAGTGTTCCAAAATTTCGCTTGTCTAAATTGGCTTCCACAAATGTTCCACTGATAAGTCACTGCGGCACAATAAATGAAATTAAAACTTAATATCTATAGTCTCACACATATTTGATACTTTCGTCGAAAATACAGTTCCTGATCTTCCATTGATTCCGAAGAAGTATTTCTGAATTATACCGTCGCCTCCTTCCACCCCTGCACAATAAAGTGAACATATACCATATATTTTAATATTTAATTTGTAGCAGAGAAAGACGAAAGGAGACATTCGACTGGGATCTGTATTTTCTTTATCTTTAACATCTATATAAAAAAAATTACAGACACGTTTTCATATCAAAAACGAACAAACAAAATTTGTCAATGCTCACAAGCAGATTTGACATTATATTTTTATTTTGTGATAAATTTGAACAATAGATACCAAATTTGACACCGTTCAGTGAAGAAGTTTAGAAATTAGAAAGGTGTAATTTTTCACTTTCTAATGTTAAATGCATTTTTAATGCTTTCATTCATATTTTCTGTTTCCTTTAATATTTCACGTCCAGTTTTCTTGTACTTTAATAATGAGTGTTCCACATGTAATTATATAATTTCATGCACTGAAAACAAATTATGTGATAATTATATAATTATTGGTAAAACACATGAGCTGTAGTTTATGATTTTTCTTAACAGAAATCGATTTCTAGAATCTTTTAAGATGTGTATACAAAATTTCAGCTTGGTGCTGTAAGTAGATTTTGAGTTGCGCTTAAAAAACCATCAGTACCATATAGACATTGAAAAATGAATAATATTACAAAAACTTTTCATAAACAACAGACTTTTTTGTAACAACAGACTTTTTTGTTTAGAATATTTAAACAACTTATTTATCATTTTACTTACCCATCATACGTAGTATACGGTAAGTCTTGTAATCGTTTTGAAAATCGAAAAAAAAATTAACGGATTTACACGTTTTAGACTCTGGAGATTCCGAAAAACATATTTTTAGAAAAAAAACATTTTGCCGTCCGTCAATCTGTGTGTCTGTCGGTAAACGCTCTATCTCCCAAAAAAAATTAGACAGAGACTTGAAATTTGGTATGTGCTTAGTAAGTAATAATGGAAAGAAGCTGATTGAATTCCAGTAACCTCGATTATCCGGAACTATTTGTTTTTGGACTCTCGAAATATTCATTCTGATAAAAGGTATGTAAAATTTTTCGAAATTGTTTATAACTAAGTATATGTTTATAATTGACAATAAAAAACATAAATTTCACATTAAGAATGAAGTCGATCGGATAATTAGTTGCCGAGATATTTTTAATCCTATTTTCTACACTCTTCGATTTTTCAAGAGCCTGTATTTCATTCAAATTTCAATTCAACGATATATTTTAATAGGAAATGAGATGCTTAATCCGACGCAGTAAACCGTTAGTTAATATTATTATCAATTTTGGAGTTATACGGATGTTTCTTTTACGCAATTCTGTAATAGAGCATTTAAAGTCTATGACGTCAACAAGCCCCGATTTTATTCGAATTGCAATGCATTTTATAAATAGTTTACACATGTTTTATTTTCATATTTTGTATTATGTATATCCATGATGGGTAAGTATTACGGTGGCCCCCAACGACTAGTTTTTAATATAAATAATACCTCCCATTAGGATGTAATTACGAAATTTATATTAAAACTCAAATTAATATTAATGAGCTTCACTTTTATAATGAGTCCCAAAAATTTATCACAGTTTTTAATATTGAATATTTTTAGAATTATTCATAGAAACTTTATATCGAAAGTCTAAATATAAAATATGTTCTGACTCATGAGCAGATGCAGAGGAGGGCCACAATTCTCCTCTTTATATATCTTTTAAAAACTAAGAAAACAAAGTACTGAGATACTGTTATCATAAAAAGCTGTTAATGTTTGTGATTGATTTAATTAACCCCTTCGTGATGTATAGAGAGCGCACAATCTTTAATTTTTACCTTATTTAATCACAAAACTACTGTGATTCAGCTTTTTGCGCATTTGGAAATACTGTTGCTAATATATTTAAAATTGTAATTGTATACTCGCCATTTAAGAGTTATTGCACGATTTCAATTTGATTGTACGATACTTCTGTTTTCATTATATTTCACTACAAGTTGAAACCGCAATTTTAATTTAGTTTGACCAGTTTCATTCACAAATCTCTCTCGCCGTAAACAGTGAATACTTTGAGTTAGTTTTCCGCTGCCTTTCAGTTTTCAAATAAAATGTTATTAAACATTAAACAATTTGAGCCCCATGACATGACTGTTCTTTTTTTCCTTCTTAGGAGAAGAACTTTATAGGTTTTCAGCTTCATTACCTGATGTTTTAATTGAATCGGTTAATTTGAAAAGGGTGGAATTTCATTTTTCAGGGAAAACTGTTGCAATTAAAACATTCAAAGAGTAGTGGTGTTTTATTGTTTTTATATGTTAATACTCTATTAAACTTTTTTAAATGTATACATTTTGTAAACACTTATAATTGGTAACATAGAAATAAATATTTTAAAAGGTGTGGACTTGAGCCCTTTTCATAATCAAATGAAGATAAATTTAATGAAAAAATATTTATATGGTTTATTGCGTCTTTACTTAGAGAAATGCCGAATTTCTTACAATTAAACTTTAATCTTATTCCTCATGCATCTTCTTCCATGTCGTGAGAGGTTTTAGTAGGGCAATTTATTATTAAATTATAAAAATCACTAGTAATGTGTTTCAGAAACTTTAAACTTTATAACGGACATGTCGTATCTACCGAATGGAGTGGTGAACAATTGCTATTTTTGATGAAAATGTGAAGGTACTGTAGACATATGTAATAGGGTAGATTAAATTAAACCGGAACAGGAGCCACGGATTGAAATAACATGGTTTATTTCAAACACAATCTCCAAATCTACACGAGCACTTGTCCCACTGTTTCACCAAATGTTGAATACCTTGCTCATAGAAGTCCTTTGGCTGAAATCGGAACCAGTTTTGAACATTGTCCATTGTCCATTCCGTTGTCCAAGTAGAAACGGCGATCCTTCAATGCATTTTTCAGCGGACCAAAGATTGTATAGTCACATGCCTAAAGATCCGGGCTGGGTATTCCAAGACTGTCTACCGAAACTTAACCAGTTTCCCTTGCGGAAGTGTTTGTGTCTGTCCTGCACACGATTCAATGACAGTGCATGTTATCCGTAAACCGCCTTCATTCGCCAATGCGCTTCGCGAAATCCAACTTCTTCTATCACTAAATAACGAATGACACTCGGTTGTTCTTTTTTACTCGCAAACATTCCGCAGACGAAGATGAATAAAAACAACCGATTGCCTGACGGACGAAACTGTTAGCCAATCGCCAGAACATATCACGTGCTTCTGCGTGACAAGTTCATTTCCTCAGTAAAAGTTTCCTTCATTACATACCCACTCTACCATGTACACAAAGTTCACAACAATCATACAAAATAAACCAAATTATAACCATTGTTCCGTTTTCATTTGATCCAACCTTATAACTGTATACATAACTCCTTTAGTCAAAATAATGATTTCCGTCATTTTCAAAATAAGAAATTCAATAAAATGTATATGAATAAATCTCTTCCCATTTATTTAAGTATCCCCCCTTATGTTTCTGCCTACGGACGTTTTAAAATTAGTAAATACTTTCGTTGTTTTTTCCATTCAGTGCTAGGTACTTTTCTTTGATCCCCTCCCTAGTGCAAATCCTACATACGCACACGTTTTCACTATAATAAATAGTTTAAGCTACAGATATATCAAACAAGGATCGTTATTTTATACTCATAATGTGTATCGTACCTTAATAATTGTCACTGCTGTTAAAAGAATGCTTTTAGGGAAAAAATAATAGTATAATTTATCTTTAGAAATTTACTATTCAATTAAACGTTCACATTTTATTATTCGGCTAAAGGTGTTATTCAGTTAGATATTCATAAACTTAACGCAAATTTTGATGGATGTTAACAATAGACGGTCATTATTTAGCGATAGAAGTTTCGACTTATTTTAATTATGTAGAACATGCCAAATCGTGTTAGGACTGTAAACACACATAACATGGTTTGGCTTTTAGATGTCTGTCACGTGCCACTTTAGTAAAATTTCATTGGCTGTCTTCTGTATAATTCGTATTGATTGTTCTTGAATGTAAATTAAGTTTGTAAATGTAAGTTACATCCTAGTTTGAAATAGGATTTTTGCCTGTATTTTGCTGGTTAGAACTATAATATGATAGAAATAGCACAACTGAAAACAACGGACAATTAAAAATATATTTAAAAAATTCTTCATGTGAAATATCACTATGCCTTACTCAATGTTCCCCATCGGAATCTGCTGAAATCTGTAGCCAGATACCCATTGGTACTTACTGTATTACCAATTATTGCAATTTATTATATAGTTTTTCGAATTATAACGTGAAAATTGTGTAATGTAATAAAATATTAAATGTCAACCTCAATTCTTATAACTTGTAAAACAATGATAAAAAAAAACCTTTTTATAAATTAATTTTTGAAATGCGAATCGTTACCAGAATTTCCAATTAAATTGTTCCTTTGCTATCTCAGTTTTTTTATTGTTAAAAGATGCATTTATATATATACAAAATATTGTATTTATAAATAAAATTATTTTGATAAAATATATGCTTTAAGATACTTTAATTTAATTAAAAAATATTTCATACAATATTAACCATTTTGTTCAACATTTCTTTTATCCCTTGATTACCATTTTTTTTTTTTTTTTGTGGGATATTTTAAATAAAATTTAGCACAGTGTTTTAATAAGGTCTAAAAGCCACAGAACTGTTGAGACACCAGTGGGACAATCAGACATGGTTTTACAAGCGTTTCAAGGACTGCTGTGTCCAGTGGTAATTTTGAAGTTGCACTGGGATATAGTGTCCCACTGTGAGTCTACGGGTTAAAACCTGATATTGTGATGATCAAACATGAAACACTTTTTTAAAACGTCCAAAACAGACAGTTTTTTTTCCAACATTTGGTGCTCCGATTTCACTATGATTTAATAGGTAAAATTTTTAACTGTGAACTGGCAAAATTTTCAATCATTAAATATATCACTGACTATTTGCCATCAACGACCAATCAGATCACGACTTACATTTAAGATGAAATCCGGTTCACTACGGAATTCGAACTTGGCATCTCTTGACTTGCACACAGTGTTCTAACAATTAGATAAATATTCATATCTCATCCTACTCTAATGTAGCGATTGTAATGTACGATATGGTGAGTGGATAGTACAAACTGTTCTGATTGGATATTACCGACCAAAGTTGAACCATTGTTGAAATTTCATCATAAACAGGAGTTTTGAAAATCAAGTGAGCCAAATTTTGATGATTTTGCCCGTTTTGTCACCATGAAATGGTTGAACGCTAAATGAATATATTTTTTTTACAGCTTCTTCTTTTACATCGAAAAGAGCCACGCTACATGTCGCCAAACATAAATGTTGCCGCAAAATCTAACAGAAGAAAAAGTTATTCAAAAATTTAAATTTTATTGACATTATTTCAAGCAATTGTTCAACATGTTTCTAATAAATGGGTAAATTTCACATTTAACTCTTTTTTATGTTCATATCTTTGATTTTCTTGAGTATTTAGTGAACTTAGAAATTGATATTATATCGACTATATTTAGATAACTCACATACTGCAAAAAGAAAAAAAATGATTTTACAGTATAATACTGACGCCCTAGCTTCCAGTATTATACTGCAAAATTAACAGTAATAAACAGTGAAATATGCAGTAATGCACTACCGCACATGCGCGGCCGCGTGGCGTTTAAAAAAATTTTCGTTTGGTTAAACTATGAACTTAATTAGAAATTTAGATTAAACTATTATTCGGAAATAGTGGTAACTGCTACTCATAAATTTACTTTCGCCCTCAAAGTGCTATGGTAAAATACGGTCTAGAAATTCTGTAAATCTAAAAATCTGAATTCATACCAGAAAATTTCAATAATAAATTTAGCTTTATTTAATGACGGAATGTTTGGTACGAGTTCTAAATGAAACATATATTGCTATTTTAAATTTCTGGAATGAACATAGAATACTGTATTAAAAAATCTAATAAATTGAAAACAGTGGTGGTAGCATATATGCTACCATGGGCGTTAGAGGATTAATGTTATAGAGGGTGACTATTAAGTTAATTATAATGCTTGGAAACAGTTCCGTTGAAATCGGAAAGATAGTTGAGTTATGGAAACGGAGCATAGTAAGAGAAAAAACATTGAAGAAGGGGCCGGGAGGGGAGGGGGAGTTCAGGTGCCCTTCAGCTTCAGAAAATGACTAATTAGGAGGTCCACTATGTATCTTTCAAAATTCGTTCGTTTGGTTAAGCTAGGAACTTAATTACAAGTTTGGCTTAAACTATTATTCGGAAATACTGGAAAGTGCTTTCTAGAAATACATCTTGAAGCTATAAATGCTGATTTTTACGATAATTTAGTAAAAATGGAACTTGTTTGGAGAAGTTCGGAACATAATTAGCTGAGATTTAAAGTAGCGGTATTCTCTATATAAAACAGCAATTAAACGCTACGGGTGAAGCTAAAAATGTCAAAATTGTTAAATGTAATTAGTTCTGTTGAAATCGGAGCAGTAGATTTGGATTTATTACTAAGGTGGTCAATTAAGGAAAAAACCACTGCCAAGTGGCGCGCGTTCAAGTAAAATAAATGCGATATTTAATAAAGAGTTGTTTACCCTTACCCCTCTCCAAACCCACAAATATACAAATAACCTGTTAAATAGAGTATTCTGTATTAATAATGTCTATCATAATAATATATGTCATGTAAAAAAACCCTTAAACACAAGTAATTATCATGAAGAAAAACATGCTTGGAAAATGTTTCAAACAGGTGGCGTCTGCATAATTTGCCGTGTGCAGGCGGCGCTACATTCGCATGGCTGTACGCCGTTAGCTGCAATCCACATTAACAGATTTCGTTAGATGTCCTTATCTGTACATCGCTAGTCTGGTTTATTTAATTTCTTCTGTGAAGACTCTATACAACCAACCAACCGAAGAAAAATAAGCGTATTTTTCATGAGAGTTCTTTGTGGATTTTAATTAATATTTCAGTAAATAATTAAAATATTAAAATTCTGAGTCTCAGGTGCACCAGGCCCGGCCTTGGACTGACCACACCTAAATTTGTAGACTTCTAGGTAGGCTAGATTTTTTCTAGCCATCTCAAAAAAACAAACAGACAAACAAACACACACACACACACACACACAGAGCGAAACTTTATTTTATTGGTATAGATAAACTGCATGCATACATGTGTTACTTTTGCAAGTAAATGTGCCTGAGCCTTATAAAGCCACATTTCTGTATGCAATTTATAGCGTATTTAGCTGATGATGAAATATAATAAAATACATTTCAGGTCTTCTAATAAAATAATTTTTATGTGGAAGACATCATTTTATATTAAAACTCTACAACTTTGTAATTGACTTTGAGATAGGATAGCTAACTCTGCAGCCTAAAGCTAGGGGGTACTGTCAAAGCTTTTATTGCGTAGTACATAGTCACTTTACTATACCTAGACATCATATTTATGATTATAGTTGCCGCCATTGTGAAGTTAATGGGGGTACACAGGATTTTGAAAAAGTAGTAATACATTAGAAATAGTTAACATTTCTCAGAGAATAAATTCTGTTTTAAGTTTCTCAATACATCGATGAATTTAACTCTGACGTTATTTAATTATGAAGGCTTAGAGACAATATTTATTTTTTTAATAAATAAACATGCAAATTAGTTTATTGCAACATGATTGACTCGGTATTAGGTAGATTTCGTAAGAAATAATACCTATTACATTCTCACCTAAGTTGGAATTTTTTTTAATTTTTTGCAGATCTACGCCGATTATGATTCTTAGAACCCAAAACCACCCCCAGTTCAAAAGTTTATCTATCTATCTATCTATCTATCTATCTATCTATCTATCTATCTATGCCACTTTTTTCTGACCACGATAACTGGAAAAATTCTGCATAAATCTCTTCCAAACTGATACATAAAATCTAGGGTCATAAAATCTCGGTCAAGTTCGTTAATGGGCAAAATCGAACCAAGGGGGGGGGGGGGAAATGGGGGGCTTTTGTGAAAACAGAAAAACCCTCATAATTTCTTTATTATTATACGTATCGAATCCGTTTAAAGTTATTATTACTTCTAGGAAAAGGGCCGAAAATTTATGTATGACAGATTTTTGATATAATTAAAAATGGCCCCAAGGAGAGGAAAAAGGGGGGTTTTAGAAGAAAAAAAATCATAGCTTCGTCAATTCACAAGATATCAAATCCGCGTAAACTTATTATTAATCCTCTTAGTATTATCTAAAACTTTTATATTGACAAGTTTTTTATAGGACCAACCGTTATAGCAAAAAAAAAATTAAAAAAAAAAAAAGTTCCTGCCGGCTCCGCCTGCAAACAAGTTATTTTTCGAAGTAGGCGGTTCCAACTCTCGCATCTTTTCGAAACTGATACATAAAATCAAGGGGCATAAAATCTCGTTCAAGTTTGTTAACCTTCCGCCGGGCGCGCCGTTGTAAAAAGTACAACATTAGCTTTCTTTTTTCTTTAAAACAAAATTCAAGCAGTAGAGGGCATCAATAACCATTTGTATTCGTCTATTGGATCTCCCTCTCCACTTCCGAAAAGTTATTCGCATTTCAGATTGCTCAATTAGCTGCATCTGTCATTTTAATCTGTGAACATCTGCGGTGTTGTACTTTATGCAACGCGCGCCTGCTTGTGAAATTCTCTCTCAGTATAATCTTTCTCAGTGAAATTTTTTCTAAGTTGTTTTAGTGGGATTTGAGTTAGAATAATCTCTAAACGAAAACGGTATTTTAAAGATAACAAAGAAATGGTGGATTATTTAACGAAAATTTTGAATGAAGACACTGATAGTGATGATATTGATATTGAAGAAGATCTGCAATTTCTTGAATGTGACGAAGATTTGAGTGATGAAAATTTAGAAGAGGAAAATCACAGTAGTGACTCTGAAATAAATGCATCAGATGATGAGATTACTGAAAATATTAATGACAAAAATTTTTATACGGAAAAAGATAAAGTCACAAAATGGAAAAAAAGAGGAAATCGTAAAAACTTCCAAAACCAAGAAAAAAAAAATATAAAGAAAATGCCTGGACCAACTGCATATGCGAAAGGAACTGCTTCTGAAATCGACACTTTTCTAAAATTGATTGATCTGAACATGATTGATGAAATAATTGATTACACTAATAAATATATAGAAAGAATTGAGGCTAAGTATAATCAGAAGCGTGATTGTAAACAGGCCTCTAGAAGTGAGTTTATGGCTTTGATGGGACTGCTTTATTTTATAGGCACAATGAAAAGCCAACATGCAAATGTTCAGCGACTCTGGGCTGCTTATGGGACTGGAATACAAATACTCAGAGCAGCTATGAGTTATAAGCGGTTTTTGTTTTTACTTCGCTGCATTCGTTTCGATGACATAGATACTAGATCTGAAAGAAGGAAATCATATATACTAGCTGCTATTCGTTCCATTTGGGATTCATTTGTTCAAAATTGTTTTAACTCTTATACAAGCGAATTTCTAACAATTGATGAGATGTTACATCCTTTTAGAGGACGTTGGTCTTGGATTCAATACATCCCAGGCAAACCTGCGAAGTATGGCATCAAAATATTCGCATTTTCGCATTATGTGATGTTAAAACATTTTACTGCAGCAATATGGAAATTTACGTGGGTAAACAGCCTCCTGGACTTTTAACTGTAGAGAACAGACCATTAGACATTGTCAAACGTTTAGTAACGTCAATTGAAAACTCTAATAAAAATCTTACAACCGATAACTGGTACTCAAGCTTACCACTAGTTGATAACTTCTTAGAGAAGAAAGTCACATTCATTGGTACAGTAAAGAAAAATAAAAAATAAATTCCTTTAGAATTTTTACCAGGGAGACATAGAGTTGTGGGTACTTCTATCTTTGGTTTTCAGAAAAATAAAAACTGGTTTCATATGTACCAAAAAAGAACAAAGCAGTGGTATTAGTATCAAGCCTTCATGATAAAGCTGAAATTGATCCAGAGAGTGGAAAACCTGAACTGATTCTTGATTACAATATGACCAAAGGAGATGTTGACATCTGCGATAAAATGTGTGCAGCTTATTCTGTATCTCGAATAACAAGAAGATGTCCTCTCGTCATATTTTATACTATGATGAACATTGCTGGGATAAACTCACGTGTATTATTTCTACTGAATAACGCTGATGAAGAGCCAAGCCAAAGAATTACTTTTTTGAGAACACTTTAAAAATCCCTTATGAAAGAGCATCTCATATCCAGATCTCAAATTCCGTCTTTACCTCGAGATGTGTCGGCTTTCCTTGATATATATCGTTCAACAGAAAATTTGGAAGAGGAAACTTCAAATAAGTTTATCCGTCCACAAAAGAGAGGTTCTTGTTACATGTGTGGCCGAAAAACAAATTCCTCTTCTACAATGAAGTGCAACAAATGCGTAAGATTTATCTGTAAACAGTATTAAAAAAAAACAAATCTTATGCCTACCATGTGAAGCGAATAATGTAGATGAAATGCATGACTAATTCTGTAAGTCCGAAATTACTTAATTATTGTTTAGTAATTCATTATTAGTTTTTATCCTTTTTATTGTAGTAGTAAATAGCTTTTTATATATTCAAACTTCTGCTTTAATATATTTTAACAAAATAAATCTATGTGTATTGCGAAATAATTTCATAAATTGTGATCAGAGATAACATATATGATATCTGTATGCTAAATAATCTGTAAAATTAAAATAAAGCAGCAATAATTGAATATGTTCCCCCTGTTGTACAATTTACAACGCGCGCCCGCTCATGTGATGAAAATTTGCGCGCCCGGCGAAAGGTTAATGGGCAAAATCGAACCAAGGGGGGGTGGGGGGGGGGCTTTTTGTGAAAACAGAAAAAAAAACAATTTCTTAATTATGATACGTATCGAATCCGTTTAAAGTTATTATTACTTCTAGGAACAGGGTCAAAAACTTATGTATGACAGATTTTTGATATAATTAAAAATTGCCTTAAGGGGGGAGGGAAGGGGGGTTTTAGAAGAAAAAAATTCAGAACTTCGTCAATTCCCAAGATTTCAAATCCGCTTAAATTTATTATAAATCCTCTTAATATTATCTAAAACTTTTATATTGACAAGTTTTTTATAGGACCAACCGTTATAGCAAAAAAAAATTAAAAACAAAAAAATCCCTGCCGGCTCCGCCTGCAAACAAGTTATTTTTCGAAGTAAGCGGTTCCAACTCCCGCTTCTTTTCGAAACTGATACATAAAATCAAGGGGCATAAAATCTCGGTCAAGTTTGTTAATGGGAAAAATCGAACCAAGGGGTGATGGGATGGGGGGGGGGGACTTTTTGTGAAAACAGAAACCCCCCCATAATTTCTTAATTATGATAGGTATCTAATCCGTTTGAAGTTATTATTACTTCTAGGAGAAGGGACAAAAATTTATGTATGACAGATTTTTGATATAATTAAAAACTGCCTTAAGGGGGGGGGAGGGGTTTTAGAAGAAAAAAATTCATAACTTCGTCAATTCCCAAGATTTCAAATCCGCTTAAATTTATTATAAATCCTCTTAATATTATCTAAAACTTTTATATTGACATGTTTTTTATAGGACCAACTCTTATAGCAAAAAAAAAAAAAAAAAAAAAATCCTTGCTGGCTCCGCCTGCAAACAAGTTTGGTTTCGAAGTAGGCGGTTCCAACTGCAGCATCTTCGCAAAAAGGTCATTTCTTCCGCAATTCCCGACAAACAGGCGCCCCACGGTCTGCGTCTTCGAAATCTACCTGTGCCTGTAGGCCGAGCCGTCAGGGATTTTTTTTTATATAAAATGTCTACAATTTTGTAATTGACTTTGAGATAGGATCGCTAACTCTGCAGCTTAAAGCTAGGGGCGCTGTCATTGGTTTTATTGCGTAGCAGATAGTCACTTTACTATACCCAGACATTATATTTATGACTATCGTTGTCGCCGTTTTGAAGTTAATGGGGGTAGGCATGATTATGAAAAGTAATAATACATTAGAAATAATTAAAAACATGACAATTGCACCATAATTTATATAATTAAAATAATGTATTAAAATCAAATACAACATTTGCTAAATGGTACACACATTAAAATCGTGAATTTACAAACGCATTTAAAATAATCTACGTTTCGTTTCGTTTCTGCGAACGTCATCAGGATGTTACAAACAAGTCTAAAATGTCTAAATGGGCATAAACGTCTGAGAGTCCTGGAGAAAACTTGAACGGAGAGTGCGCAAGCGTCACCAAAATCCCATGGTAAACAAATTATTGCCGAATTTGGTTACCATGGGAATTAGTGACGTTTGAGCACTCTCCGTTCAAGTTGTCTCCAGGACTCTCAGACGTTTATGCCCATTTAGACATTTTAGACTTGTTTGTAACATCCTGATGACGTTCGCAGAAACGAAACGAAACGTAGATTATTTGAAATGTGTTTGTAAATTCACGATTTTAATGTGTGTACCATTTAGCAAATGTTGTATTTGATTTTAATACATTATTTTAATTACATTAGAAGTAGTTAACATTTCTCAGCGAATAAATTCAGTTTTAAGTTTCACATTACATCGATGAATTTAACTCTGACGTTATTTAATTATGAAGGCTTAGAGACAATATTTATTTTGTTAATAAATAAACACGCAAATTAGTTTATTGCAACATGAATGACTCGTTATTTTTGTATAAAATGTCTACCGTTGCGCGTTATTTGCGATGTTTCCTGACTAAATAATATACTTTTTGTAATTGGTAAAACTGCTTTGGGATTTGAGGTCCGCTTTTGCTATTAATCACGCAATGTAGTTTGGAACATTTTCAACTTTTCATTTACACGCGATATGAGACATGATAGGACATACATAATGATATGCATCATTATGAAAGTAGCAATAAAGTTGCAATTTGATATGTCCTTGAAAATCTCTGCTTCATTATAAATTTAGTACATTAACCTTGAAGAAACATTAAATATATAGAAAAGAGCTACACTTGCATTCAAATGGATTACTTATTGTAAACGTAAAAAAGAAATATTTAGAGCAGGGTTCCATGCCGCAATTTGAAGGTTTTTAAGCTCTTTAAAACCTTTATTATTTAGATATTTTTTTTATTATATGCATGATTAAGGTTTCTGGTTATTTATTTGATGATATATTTTAAGATAAACATCTCTCAGAAAAATGTAATTCTAAATTTATTTTGATTTATATTTTTCCTGCAAATTATATTTACATAGAGTTCCTAAATCATAAGCGACTTATGTTTGCTACTATCATATATATTATTTCTCCTGTCAACATCACTTTTTCAAAGATAATACGAAACACACAACGACGAATGAGATAACATATGAAAGGATTTTGAACAGGCTTCTGACATAGCACACTTAACATTTCGTTAAAACATGTTTTTTGATTAAAAGTTACAGTTAATTAAAAATTAAATCGGCATTGTTTTCATAAATGAAATTAACCCTTCTTTGTATTGTGGTGGAAATTTCCATCACTGTTTATTTAACTTTTAATAAATAAATCAACTTCCTCGCCACCACTATATTTATATAGAAATATTAATGTAGTAAATTTCCCGTGAACTATTTTGTTGAACAAAGTTAAAAATCTATCTTAAAATTTCTGGTGTGTAATATTTAATATATGTATAAAAAACAATTGTAAAAGAAAAACTCATGCAAAGAAGGGTTAAAGCTTTTTCTCAAATCAGAGTTGCCACTAAAATAAAATAATGCATTATATCGTGCTCAACAAATGATTATATAAAAGAAAATAATTTGTACAATAAACTGGTATATTACTGCTGCACGGGTTTATTTTATATTTATGATTAAAAAGCAAAATTAAAACTCAAATGCTCAATTTATTTTTCTTTATCCAATGTTTTTTTTCCAAAACAGATGATGTATTCCTCTAATGCGATTGATACTACGAAATACGATTAATAATATTTTTTTTTGCTTCGATCCGTTTTTACTGTGTGTGTTATATTATAGTATATAATAGTGTTTATATTTTGAGTATTCATGTCATTCATTTTTTGTCTCTATCTAAGGTGCACGCCTGGATATTGAAAGGTTGGACAGGCCTTATATAAAAAAACTACATCATCTTTATTTCTTAAAGATTTATTACAATAAAATACTGTAAGAAGTGGAAGTGTGATTGACATTACCTGTGTGACGCTATGATGTTATTCCACTTATAATATTAAATTTATGAGGAAAATGTGTCATTAGGAACGCACTTTACATTCCGACATGTATTTGCAGTAATATTTGTCTGTAAGGTATAAGACGATGTCGTTCCGTCAAAGCGCCGAATATTGATTAAATTCAAAATGGTATTATTCGGTATGTTTTGGTAATGAAAAAAGGAGATTTTCGCTGTTTTTTAACACTTTCCAACCTAGTTGAAAAATGTTTATGAATTCGGTTTGTCTGGCCGTATGGCCATCTGCCGTCTGCCCGCGATCTAACTTTCATAAATATGCTCGGATTGCCCTGCAATTTTTATATGTTATTGTCGTTATCTATAGTATGTTCCCTATTTCAACTGAAGTGTGTAGCACTTATAGTTTTTTTACAGGGGCACTCAAAAGAATTCCATTACATTACGGTCTATGGGGAAAATTTTTTTGCGGATTATTTTAATGATGTTACACAATTTCAAACGCATTGTAATTGATATATATCACTAAGGTGCATTACAAGAAGCTTACTACACAATATTGTGTGTATAGCAGTCGTCGTTCATTTACAGGGACACACAAAAGAATTTTCTACTGTCTTCCTGGAAACGACTTCCTGGAAGTGCGTTTTAAGTTGTTGAACGCGATTTTAAATTTAACTCATTTTTTGTCTATTACTTGGTGTGTATAAATTCTGTAGATCCTATACAGGGCAGCACAAAAGTTCGCGAACACATTTCCGTTTATCGACAGAAACTCCAGAAGGAGAATTTTAAACTGTGCTACGCGTTTCCTAGCTAAACTAAAATTTTGCATCTTATGTAGTATATGTACAAATCTATAGATCATATACAGGGCTGAATAAAAGTATTCGGATATTTTTCCGAATATTGTATATGTTCGAAATTCCTGAAATTACGTTTTTAAATATGTTATGCGTTTTCCAAATTGTTTACTTAGATGTTATCTTTCAGCTTATTAAACAGTAATGATTTGTAAAATTATTTTGGAAGCGTTGGAAAGTGTTACATAATCTATGCTTGACGCATGATTTTTCGCTCTTGTTCATATTAGAGCACAGCACGGTGAAATTTTTTTTAAATATAATTCATAGGAACCAGACGCCGTTTAAAATTTAACTTCCGGCTTTTTAAAAAGATGACTATTTTGACGTAAGTGGATGTTCATGTATGAAAAACAGCATTTTAAACATTTCTGCAATTAGAACTATACCTGTGAAACAAACGGTTAAAGAATTAAATATGGGTCATCGATAAAAAAGCAGATAGGCATGTATACATAGGCACTTGCGCACAAAAGATAACGTATAAAATATTTTAGTATTTTTTAATCTCATTTTCATAACGAAAAGTAAACTTGACAAAATTATTTTATTTCAGCATTAAATACGCATTATTACTGTTAAAATATAACTCGCTGCAACTTATTTTAGTTCTATACTTTAGTTCACGGCGAGGCATTTATTAGAGTAGTCACATCTACAAGTTTGACAAAAAACTCTCACTCAAAAGAAAAATAATTTACTTCAACATAGTAAATTTTGTAAATACTTCACTATAATCTCTACAATTTTATATTTTCTCGATAACTTTATAACTTTAACCGATGTTAAATATCTCCATATTTTTTCTAGTTCTCCATAATTTTATAATTTATCAAAAACAAACATAAAGAGATATTTCAGAGTTTGTTGATGACTGCACGGATGTGAATAACATGGAAAGACAGCAAAAAAATTCTATCTGAGGGCATGCATTGTCTTTTATCTGTCAATACATAAGAACACGAAGCCACGAAAAACCTTATTGCGGAATTTGGCGTAAGCCAATGAACACTCTTGCCGTAATTCTTTAATCGTGTATTGAAAAAAACATTGTGATGAGGCAATAACAGCGGTGCGAAATATCACGGAACCCGTCCTTTTGAATGTGAAAACCCGGCTTAAGACATATATACAATATTCTAAAATGGAATAGACTTCCATTGTAGAAGCTAAGATACCAGACGTGAAAAAAATTGAATTTTGAACTAGGGAAAGGAAAGAAAAAGAATTTTAAGTTGGAAATAAGTATATGAAATGGGAAAAATATAGAAATTTAAAATGCATTATATATATATATATAATTTTGCTCGTTCTGAGAATGTTTAAAATACTATTTTATTATAAAAAATACAAATAATGCATTAAGAAGAATTAATATTTCTCAAAGGCTAAATCCGATATAATATATATATATATATATATATATATATATATTTGATAACGAAAAACATACTTGTGAAAACAATTTATTGCAGCATTAAAATATTAGGAACAAAATATATATCGTTTCATCTTGTTCCAGTTTTGTCTAATAATAAACTATAATTTTATTCATTGATAAAACCACTTGGAGATACTTTTAATCACGCAATGTTTTTGGAACAAATTCAACTTTTCATTTACACGCGATAAAACGATGATGGTATCATTTATGCTTATATGCATCATTATGCAGCTCATCATAGAAACGTAATTTGATATGCACTTTAAAAACACTCTTTTAATATAAATTTAATACATTAATTTAAAATGATGGATTAAGATATACATTTATAGTGTTCTCACCTGTTTCCGTTTTTGAGCGTCGGTTTTATTATTTTATATTGCATATCAAATGATACATGCGTTTTATAGCTATTTTTCATTCTTTTTTGTGCACATAGCATGCATAAACAAGTGGGTAAGTGTGATCGAAGATCGCACAAAGGGTTTCGTTTAATATTCCTTTCAAAACACTTTATCCTTCCTTTAATAAATCCAAGAAAAAAAAAAGTCATGTTTTTTATAAAGTAAAAATTTACCGGTCTTTTTTTCGTTTTTTTCGAGTATTCAAACCAGCCCGATAGCGGGCGAAGCCGGCTATTATATTCTGTCAGAATGATATCTGTCACGTGGACTAAATGCGATATAAAAAATAATTTCAAAATTAAACATGTTGTACACCTTCAAAATATTAAAATATGCGAATATTTCCATAATCGGATTTTTATCATGATTCAATATGTTTCTCAAACTCATATATTTACTGTTCTCTATTACTCATGTTGATACTCGCTTTGTATTATGCTCAAACATCTGAAAAATTCATTAAACTTCCAATATGACGTCAGATTTTCTTTTTAATTCTCTAATGACGTGATATTAATCTGTTTTGTGTACATACGCATGCTTATACTTCTTGTATTATTGAAAATTTCCGTTTTATTACCACTATGCCGTCAATCATTTTTATTTCATATTAATCTTTTTTTTCAATTGGTGAAACTTTTTATTTCATTTTCATTTTCACGTGGAAATCGTCTGATAGAAAATTAATTATTGTAGAAAGAATTTCATCGGGGATTTTTAATTTCTGGCATTTGCTATAACGAAAAATGTTTAAATTTAATAGTAAAAGGCTGTTAGAATTTTGGTTTGTTATATCTATTTATTAAAATAATATGAATTTTTCAAATTTTAATATTTTGAGCTCTTTATAGCTGGTATTCAGCTATATACACAAAGTTTCAACTCTGTAAGTTACATAGTTTCTGAGAATAGCTCTGTGACAGACAGACAACGGAGCGGGAGTAATAGGGTTTCGTGAGATGAACGAAACCCTAAAAACGAAGGGAAAATATAATTTACAAAAAGTTAACAGCGAAATATAAAGCAATTTGATTTTTAAAGATATAGAGGTAAAAATTAGAAGTTATTAAAATAAATCGTCATTTTTCAAATGATAAAACCACGTTTTACTTTAGTATTACACAGATTAATATAAACATGAAGTTATTATATTTTTCAAGACTTCCATTAATACCCTTTTTTATAAGTAAAAGAAACAAAACCAACATAATTTATTACAGCATTAAGAACTTATTGATTCGGATAAAATATCTGTCGTTTCACTTTATTTCAGTTCTGCTTCTAAATGCAAAACTACTACTTTTTAACACTTTCCAACATAGTTGAAAAGTGTTTATGACTTCTGTTTGTCTGCCGTCAGTGATGTAACTCCCTTAATTGTACACAAGTTACCTTATTATTGTTCTAAGCTATTAAAGTTCACTATAGCATAATTGTAATGGAAAATAAACTGTGTAGTGATTATAGTTCGTTTACTGGGACACTCAAACGAATTCATATACATTATTATCTATGAGAAAAATTTGTTTTCAGTACATTTTAATGATGTTGCACTAATTCAAATACAATGAACTTTATATACATTACTGTAGTGTACAACAACATGTTTAGTGTAAAGTGTAGAGTACAAAGAATTTATAACTAATTCAGGTGTTCAAGCAAAGGAATTCCGTTACGTAATGTTCAACAGGAAAAAATATTTTGCAGTGCATTTTATTGACGCTACATAATTTCAAACTTAATGGTATTGATATACATTACTAAGGTGTACTGCAAGATGCTTACTATAAAATATGGTATGCATATCAGTTATCGTTCATTTATAGGGGCACATACTATAATTTTGTTATGGTACTGTCCATGAGAAATAATTTCTGGAAGTGCGTTATCAATTGTGGTGAGCATTTTATAATTATATTAAAATCACTAAAATTAAAGACATTACATTACAATTACATAAAACATTAAAAACACAATAAAATTGGACGTTTAGGATTTACATGAAAATCCCTCATCGACAAACATTTTTTTTAACGTAAGTCACAGTTCAAAAATATCAACACATAGAAAATGCAACGTATCAAAATGTCGAGGCCAAAGTTATAATAACACGGAGTATTCATTCGGGATTGAACCTGCTTCATTAAGAGGTAAATCTGTAATTTTCGTATACCATGCTTCTAAGAAAGTACGAGTTCTGTAGTCGCTGCACCTCGATCTGATAACTGTAACTTTGGCCTCGACATTTTGATACGTTGCATTTTCTATGTGTTGATATTTTTTAACTGTGACTTACGTTAAGAAAAATGTTTGTTGATGAGGGATTTTCATGTAAATCCGAAACGTTCAATTTTAATATGTTTTTAATGTATAATGTCTGTAATTTTAATGATTTTAATATAAATATAAATATGTTCAGACGTAATATTTTTGTTTACTTCAAAGCATTTTATAAGTTTATGTAATGATTTAAACATTATATGAAGTGTATAAATTCTCTAGATCCCTATACAGGACTGCACAAAAAAATTCGTAAATTTTACTGCCTACGGGCGTGATTTCTTAAGTATGGTTTTTAATTGTATTATGCAGATTCTTTCACACTTAGTATACTAAAAGATATTTTTAATATATAAGTAAATTCATATTCTAGGCTTCGCAAGGAACTGGATACGTTATTGTCTATGAATGTAATTACTGAAAGTGTGTTTTTAGTTGTGTGATACTTTTTTTTTTACCTAATTTAAATTTTTTATATGTGGTGTCTATAAAAATCTATAGAAAATATACACTGCTGTACAAAATAATTTGAGTGCATTTTCGGCTAGCAGTGGAAATTTTTAGAGGTCGATTTTCAACTGTGTTATACGTTTTCTAATTTAACTAAATTTTAGTATACTATGTTGTATATATACAAATCGATAGATTATATACAAGGCTGCACAAAATAATTCGATGGTAATAGCTTGATATAGGTTTTCAAATGTGTTATACATTTTTCAAACTGTGACTGTTACTGTTTATTTCTTTCATCTTAATTAAATGTGAAGTGTTATTACAGTATTATGAATGCATTGGAATTTGTTTCTTGACCCATGATTCTCCTTTATTGTTTAATTGCTAAAAATTTGGCATTTCATCACAGGCTCTGTTCTTAATAACGCAACGTAGTTTGGGAAGTTCCTCTTTTTTCAATTAGACGTGATGTAAAATGGTGTTATCATTCACAATTGGGATATACATCCTCATGAGGATTATCATAAAGATGAAATATTAGGATGGATCAAATGAAAACGGAACAGGAGCCACAGAATGCAGTGACATGGTTTATTTCAAACATAATCTCAAACAAATACACAAGCACTTGTTTCACTGCTTCACCAAGCGGTGGCTACCTTGCTCATTGAATTCGTCTGACTGAAATTGTAACCAGTTTCGAACATTGTCCATGACATCTCTATCCGAGTAAACATGGCGGCCCATAAATGCCATTTTCAGCGAAACAAGGATGAGAAATTCATATAGCAAAAGATCCGAGCTATACGGTGGGCATTCTAACACTGTCCACCGAAACTTTACCTGATTACTTCACGGAAGTGCTTGCGTCCGGCCTGACCACGAGTCACTGACAATGCATGTTCTCCGTACACAGCCTTCATTTGCTCATGCACACAGCGAAATGTAACTGCTTCTGAAGCTAAATAATGAATAATACTGTGCTCCTCTTCTTCACACACAGAATAATAACAACAACAGCCGATTGCATTCCGGTCGATACTTTTATCTGACCGCCAGCGCGTATCACGTGCTTCTAACTATTAAGGGCAAGACCATTTCCACACTATAGTGGTTGCGTTCTTTAATCCCTCTCTTCCTCTACAAAAAGTTTCACTTCAGTCATACAAAAATAAACAAATTATAACCACTGTTCCGTTTTCATATGATCCACCCTTATACGATATGCCATTGTAAAATTCTATTTTATTCCCCACTTTGTACATAACATAATTTCACTCATAGCTTTAAATGAGTGAATTTGAAAACAAATTATAATCTAATAATTTCTAGATGCCGGCCGGTTTATCGGTATATGATAATTTCGCTTTGCAGAATAAAAATTCTTTCATGAAACCTGATTATGCACGGTAAAAAATTTGGTGTAAAGTTCCTGAGAAAACCTGTGGCATCTTTCTGCCACAGGTTTTCCCAGGAATTTCACCAAAGAAATGCCAGGAAACTTACACAAGTCAGTTACACACAAAACATATGAAACGTTTCACGGTTGATCAGCAAATTCCACTTTCTCAAGTTATCCGAAAAGTTACACTACATTGTGGAAGATGTTACACCAGATTTCTCGGTATTCTCGGATCAGCAGAAATAACCCGAGAAAATCCAGGAATGTTACATAGTAAACGTCAGAAACATTACGCAGATTTTTTAGAGTTTGTTAATATATTTCTTAAATAGATTTTATTTTTTTAAATTTTTATTCGGGATGTCCTTTTATTATGGTATTTTATTTCAAACGCTACCTTAGAATAGTGCTCTAACAGTTGGCATAAAAAGATTTCCACAAGTGCATTGACGTTTACAGTATAATCGAAGATGAAATATAAAGTCATAAAAGGTTTATTATCAATTCTTAGTAATTATAAAATACTGTAAACTAAAGCGAATTACAAATATGTAGAATTTTTCTACCAATGTTACAAATGTACAGTACTGATTGACAGACATAAATATACGCTAACATAAGTTGCCTTGACAAAATTAGACTGACAACAATCTATAGAACTGAAATGAAATAAACTTTCTTTCTTCACTATTATTTTGTTCACAGAAAGAAACTGCTTCCTTATCTTGAATTAGATTGATCTAGGAAAATAACTACCAAAGATTTTTGATTTCTCGTGGGATTTTTTTTCAAGAAATAAAGTTATAGCCATATTCAATATCATTAAAAAAATATATTCATCATTTTTAAAGTTCATCATTAAGATGCAATTCTATTTGTCCTAAAAAAACTCTGCTCTATTCTAAATATGGTACTAAATTAACGTAATATGAGATCAGATATGTATATCAGAGATATATTTCTATGAAATTACTTAATATAATTCTAAAGAAACACAATATATGTATCTGCTAGTAATATGCCATTTTCATTTCTGTAGAAAATGTATAACATTTGAAATGTCTTTCCGGCCTGTAGAGGAATGAAAAGGTAGCTTCCCTATTCTTTAATTATAAGATTTTAGCTAATTTTACTGGAAAACACAAAGTTAAAATGCGTGGAGCCCGATTATAGAAGATTCATTCCCACTTTTCGTGAATACTGAATTTGAAAGCAAATTCCGCCAAATTGTTTAGCTATAGCAAGTTTAATTCATTTATGGCAACATTTTTTGTCGCCAAATTTGGGCGATATTTTGCCTTTAAATATGTTGTTTTAAACATATGAGAGTTGTAATAATAATTACAACATTGAAAGAAATTTTACCAGAAACTATGTTCGCTAAAACTCATAAATTGAACCCGTTTATGGAGGAATCCCACTGTCTTGTTTCAAAAGGACAGTCACCTCAAAATTTCAAACTGCTATATGTCAGCAATTTTTAAGATAGAGGTAAGACAAAAAAAAGTTCCGGAATTCTTTATCAAGGGACCCACCAGTGGCCGAAAGGCTCTGCTGTCAAAACTGGTAGACAGGATGTGCTCGAATCCAATCACGCCTGTTGACTTAATCGTTCGGGGTTTCGTGTTCGAACCTTCGATTGGTTATCCTTGCGTAAATACGGGTTAGGTTCCCTTAGAACGATCCCCAGGGAAGGCACTTCCCAAGGCCTATATCATTCGTGCAGATAATCAGCCGTCATTATTATACTACCACTTTGTTTAAAGGCCAAATACTTAACGGAAAATTTGAGTGACGGCCATTTTGAATCAAGATGGCAGATGAAGCTGGCCAAAAAACTCTGTTCAGATCTTGCTAAATCTTATACACATACTTAGTCATATCCAGATCGGTTCATAAATACGAGTGCTATCGCATGACAAAAATCTGATATATATCTATAGATATCATTATATAAATCAACATTTTGACGGAAAGTGGTTTTGGGGTTTAGGGGTTTATGATAGGTGAAAATATATCGAAAATTTCTAGAGTTGCTTCTCTTCCAAACAGCTCAATATGTCGCTTCGTACTTTTTGTAAAATAAGCTACCTAAAAATTGATTTAATTTTTATAAATCGATATTATGCAATTTTTATTTGTAACTGTGCACAAACATCGCATATGTATGTAGAGTTGTTACAAGTTGATTGACATAAATAGTGTGATTTAAGCAAAAATATAGTTTATTTGTTGGTCATTATAGCAAGATAATATATTGTAAATAAAAAAGAAATTATAAATATGTACTTACTTTCTACCAATAGTTTAAATATGTATTGTACTGATTCATACAACAGGAAAGAAAAATTAATCAAGATTTCCTTGACTAAGTTCGAAAGAAAACCATTCGTAGAATAAGAAAACAAATAAATATTGAACCTCTTTCGTCTAATCTCAGTCAAAGAACATGAGTAAAGACATTTGGTTAAAGCTTTCTCACAGAGAAATACGGTATAGAAAGGAATCACAGAAAACTTTATGATGTTTTCTGCCAGGGATTGATTGAAATACGTTTCTTTGTATACGAAGAGAGATTGCTTCACGTTGTTCAATTTGATTGATCCAGGAAATTGAAGGTTCTGATAAGAAATCGAGTTTTCCGTTCTTGAGTAAATATTAAATATTCCATGATGCGGAAATTGTTTTAAGAAATAAAATTATTCTGATATTTAATGTACAATTAGTTGTTTTCTTCTATTTGGTTCTTTTTCTCATACTTTGTCCATTAAATATACAAATTAGTTTCATATTGTTTTTCTGTTGTTGTAGTCATTGATTTAAATTCCAGGCACAATAGAATGTCCTTAATTAATACACAATACATATCTTATTTTATTACAGTAACTTTTTACTCATTTAAATTAAAAGAAAAATCTATATTTTCGTCATTTACATTATTGAAAATAAAAACTGAATTAAATTTGATAAGGGTACTGACATTGGCCCTGTTTTAATCTATACTAATCGGGCTAATCTATACTAACACTTAACATACAGAAAAATATTTTATGGAGTTTCAATGTTTATATTGTTGTTAAAATTTCAAGAAGAACGAGATGAAACTAGTCGATGGGGGCCACCGTAATATTTACCCATCATGGATACGCATAATATAAAATATGAAAATAAAACATGTGTAAACTATTTATAAAATGCATTACAATTCGAATAAAATACTGGCTTGATGACGTCATAAACTTTAAATGCTCTATTACTAAATTGAGTAAGAGAAACATCCTTATAACTCCAAAAATGATAATCCTATGAACTAACGATTTACTGCGTCGGATTAAGCGTCTCATTTCCAATTAAAATATATCTTTGAATTGAAATTTGAATGAAAGACAGGGTCATGAAAAATTGAAGAATGTGGAAAATATGATTACAGATATCTCGGCACCTAATTATCCGAGCAACTTTATTCTTTATGCAAAATTTGTATTTTTTATTGCCTTTTATAATCATTCCTGACAATAAACAATTCCGAAAAATTTTATATACCTTTTATCCGAACGAATATTTTGAGAGTCCGAAAAAAATAGTTCTAGATAATCGAGGTTACTGACATTCAATAAGCTTCTTCCCATTATTACATACTAAGTGCATACCAAATTTCAAGTGTCTATCTCAATTTGTTCGGGACATAGATCGTTTACAGACACACGCACACACAGACATGTGCACGGGATGAACAGCTATTTTCACGTACAAAGTTTTTAAAAAATGAGATATTACTTTTAAAACAATTTTTAAATATTATGCAATTTTTTCGGTATCGGGCTCGGGCTCTGATGACACAAGTTGTTTCGGGATCGGGCGGGCTCGAATTTAAAATCATCGTGCTAGGGCGGTCTCTGGCTCCGAAAAGAGAGCCCGAACTCATCTCTAATGTCAACTACCTAATCTTCCATTCCTCGGAGACTAGCTGTCAATTAATACTTCCCTCAAAGAGTTGTTTCTCAAACTTCAAGTTGTATCTCTTCTATTTTTAATTTATTCAGCAGGGATAGTAAATGTAAATACAAACATTGAATACATGAATAAATTTAATCATGTTCATTTATATTAATATTACAGTACAATTAAAAATGAACTTCGAAAATTCCTTCACGCTAATTCAGAGAATGAGCGTGTATCTAAAAGGATTGTGAACATATTATTTTTCTCTAACTACATGCGAAACAAACAGTGTTGATTAATAAAGGAAAGAAGTATCACTGATAAAAATTGCTTTGTGGAAACCAAAAAGAAAATAGAAAGATAGAGATGATTCAACATATTTTTTTCGTCTAATCTTAAACAAAGAATATAAACAAAGACATACATGGCTGATGTTTCTTTTCCTATGAAAGGATAAACAAGAAAATCAATTTTAACGTCGTTAAGCTTTACACTTAAGGTAGATTAAAGAAAGATTCATTGAAATATTCAGTCCTGGAACAAAAAGTGATCACGCTCTATTAATTTTGCTGCAAATCATAGTAAAAAATATGACTGATACCACTGGATTAACGTCAACGAATTAATGTGATACTTAAATTTTGTTTCGTGGGTCATCTCCATAAAATTTGTAACAAACTTGAAAATTTTCTATAATAGCACTCGATTTTGATGTCATATTTTTATTCTTCGATAAATTTTACTTTAGGTTATCAAATAGAATGTCATCCGCTCAAGTACAAAAGGATTTATAGAGATTTAAGGGTTGAAACTTTTAATATTTAATTAATTTTTAATCTTTGTAAAGCAGATTGCAATGCGGATTGTTTTTAATACATAACTCAACAACTACTTGGCAGAATAAGCTGTAATTTTGGATTCGGATATTTGAAAGTCTAGAAATCCATTTCTGTTGACAAATGCATAGGGTTACAATTCATATTTATTTAAATTTCAAATATAATTTAAATAAAAAAAATATGTGAAATGTAACCTATGAAAGCGGAGTTTGAGACCGCTTGATCCAAAGATTTCTGCAGAAGTCTCTAAATAGTAAAAGAGGTAAAAAACGAAGCAAAATGTTACTTGTGTTTATAGTTAAACTGAAAGTTAGAAGTTAAATTCTAAACATTGAAAAAACCCGCGGTCTGTGAGACAGCTGATAGCAGTGAGGAAAATATTGAATGATGTAAGGGGTTAATATTGAATGGGTTGGGTTGATTATTGACGGCCAATTATCTACACTAGGGATATTTTCCCGGGGGGACTGCCCTTCGTGGGGGTCTTTCTAAGGGAACCTAATCCGTATTTACGCATGGATAAATCCACGGCTCGAAGAAAACCACGATAACTCCTAATATTGAATGGAAAGGATTAATATTGAATGAAGATCTATTTTCTCCCCCCTTATTGAAAATGCATAATTCATACGATCAAAATAGACAATTTACCGTGGAAATTGAAAAAAGAAACACCCACCGCATTCCTAGAAGTACAACTTAATCGATCAGAAGGTAATCTACAAACGACAATATTCAGGAAACCAAATGCAAAGCTCCACATAATCTCAAAATACTCAAGAGCCCCCTCCCACATAAAATAGCAGCATCTAAATACATACATTCGCAGAGCTCTTAAAATATGTTCAACAGAAGACCTCATACGTGCAGAAATAAACAAAATTAAAACAATAGCGTAAGGATGCAGGGTAAGCCACGATAACAATACAAAAATTAATCGACAAAGTGACATCAAGATAAGATAGGATATAACCAGCTCATAAAGAAATAAAATTTACAAAATCAATCCCATTTCTAAAAGGCATTTTCTTAAAATTAAAAATATAATTAAACAAACTTAGAATAAATGTTCACTTCACCTCAGATCAATCGATTTTCAAGTTAATCTGAGAAAATTACTTATATACATCAGGAATATAAAAATTAATTTCAATGATAATGAAGAAAAGGCAATTTCATATGTATGTATAACAAAAAAAAAAAAAAAATACAAAAGGAATGTAAGAACACAAGCGTGATATAAACTTAAATAAATCTACTATTGCAATAGCCAGGTTAAACAATAAATCAACAATTACAATAGACTTCAGCAATGTCGAGAAATTAGCAAGTTACTAACGGATGCCATAGAAATAATTATAACAAAATCTGAAATATGTAATGATATGATGCATGCAAAAATTGATAATAGACGGCGCTACATATTATTAGGAATAGGGAAAAATGGGGAAGACATTAACTAAAGTGACTAGCGGTGAAGAAACAGAACAACAGTAACTGATGATGCCTCAGACCAGGATGTGAAATTTTTTTTAAAGCTTTTGTATATCTTGACTAGTTTTTAGTGTGTTTGAAGATGCGTTTTAGAAACTTTTAAACATGTGTATTATTTTTTTATATGTTTTAAGAGTAATATAATGTCTGAATGAAATGTGTAGTACAAGTAATTATTGTAAATATATATTCATTGTATTATAAATGGTAGCGTTAGACAAATTATAAATGAAGTTAAAAAATTGATTTTTCTACTTCATATAATGAATTGTAAAATTTGGATATCGAGATAAATAAAGAGAATATTCTTTCTGTCTATCAACATATCAATCCAACAGTGTTGAGTAACTAAGTTGTAATAAAGAGAATATTCTTTCTTTCTATTAACATATAAATCCAACACATTTTCGGCCATATGAATCAAATACGAGATTCACAATGTATGTTCGTGTATCAAAGTTCGTACCATCCTTCATTTCCAGTATCGCTATTTCTGAAAAATAATTATTACCTTATTAAATCCTAGAAAGTTATTTCAAAATATCACAAAAAAAGTTTTATTCGAAAAAAATGTGTCTACAAATGAAGAAATGTACGAACCTTGTGTATATGATTTAGCATTAGAACAGTTAATATAACAACAGAGCAACTCTGGTTAGAATTATGTTGGTGATGAATGAAAAGGAAATGAAGCTTGAATTTATTTTCCGTGTAATCTAAATTAAAGAACATCAACAAAGACATTTGTCTGAAGTTTCTCTTACAGTAAGAAAAAACAAGAAAATCAATTCTAACATCATGACATTTTCCGCCTGAGATTGATTGGAGAAAGATTCTTTGTACTTTAAGAAAAACTGCTAGCCGATGTTGAGCTTGATTGATCTAGAAAAATTGATTGTGGGATGAAGGGTTGCTCCCATACAAATGACATTTTTCAATGTGGCGAAGATTGTGTTTTCCGCTCTATTAAGTTTATATTAAGAGACAAATCGTCAATTCTTTAGACATAAGATTATACGAAGTGTAGTGTTCCATTGTAATCGATATACTACCAAATAAAAATATAATATTTACATCTTGATAGTATTCAAGAAAATGAATATTTATTTATTTACTCTTTATTAAAGAATCATTTCTGTTCATGTGACAGGAAGACAAATATGAATGTGATGTATTCATCGAATTGTTACGCTAGATATAATCTTAATTATACTAAATCTATCTATATATGTATAAATAGACGTGTGTGTTCGTATATTTCACTTTGCAGCCACAACTACCCAGCGCAGACCACTGCTGTTTGTGTGTGGTAGAGGACTCAAGTCTCTCATTGTGCACTATGGGAGTTGCATGTCGGTAGCTGTGGGGGTATGGGAGATAGGGTGGTTGAAAGTGGTCGATCTAGAGCATTTTTATATTTTGACCAAAGTATGCTAAAAAAATGTTTGGAATCTTCTTCAACGAGAATTGGTTCATTCAACATAACATGAACTAATTAAGATATAGATAAATATGGAAGATGATGTCTCGTCCCCTAGCGGTGGAAATGAAGCTAAACGCGTGCGTAACGCGCCGAATGCGTAGAATGCGCGCCGAAAATAACTATTTTAATCAAAACTACAAAAGAAAGTTACTGATTTTCGGGCAACGCCGGACGGAACAGCTAGTTATTGAAAAAATAATACATCCATACATACTTTGAAAAAATAATTATTTCTGTATCATATGACAGTTTTCCTGAAACATTTACTTTAAAAATCGAAGTTAGTGTTATACATCAGTATTTGGGATTTGAAAGGCCTCTGTATATATGGCAATTGCTCATTGCGAAAAAATCTTGGACGAAAAATGTGTATTTAAATACACGGAAATATTAAGTATTACATTGTGAATAATGTGCTACCTTAGCTCCAGATCTTAGATTTTACTAGAATTAAAACTGTTTGAAATGTTTTTCTCCTGTTTTTTTATTCGACTATTTATTTCCAGATGAAGCATAAGAAAAATAAATTACTACTGAAACTATATATCAGTATCACATACAGTGACCTCTAACTTATACAACTCTTAAAGCGAGGAAAAAACATCGCACAGCTGAGAAAGCCGCATAAGTAGGAGACCTTCCCTGTTCTATTAATTTAACTTCATTTATGCATTATCAAAGTATGCATCTTTGTCAAAATCTCATAAATGTGATTTCTCAGTCCCCACTATATCTTTCGGCATTTGTTTGCAATATGAATTCTCATTTAATGTTAAAATGTCGCTATGTGATTGTTCTACAACATTATGTTACTTCAACTGTGAAAATATGTTTTTTTTATCTTTAAAATGGAATTTAAACATCTCAAAAGTAAATACTTTCCCTTGTCCTCAACGCATACCTTGATCATTAAAACTATCAACAAACAATAATTATTAAAACATTTTGAAAAATTAATGCAATTATAAATATGAATCTCATGGCGCATATTAATATGACATTTACATCAGTGAAATGAGTAATATTTATTTTTGTTTGGTTTAAAAATGTGTCCCTCACTTTTATGGACACTGTTGTCCTGATTTATGAATTTCCTCATATTTCCACCAGATGGCAGTATGCAGTCATTCTCAGTAGAGAACCTGAAAGAGAGAAGCGTCATGAGTTCAAATGCGCATGCTCCGTAGATGGAAAATGGCGGATGGACGAAAATCTAATCCAAACTGTAGCACACCTGATTTTCTACGCTTTGCACGTACTCGCTCTTTGGCTATTTTTTTTATTATTATTTTAATGCGCGTTCTTTAGCATATGGATTCTGTCAAGCTGTTTTGTTTCTAATGGCTATTCGATTAGAAACAAATTAGGGTAAACTAAACAACATTTCTTCTTTTTTATGACGAATCAGTTGTAAACAGTTGATAATTTCTGTTTTTGTCCCTATTATGTCAAAAGTTTAACTAAGTGAAATTTAACTATTCATAACACTTTTAATATTTAAATTAAATTGGTTATTTAGAATATAACAATATTTATTAATTGACTTTCAAATTAGACTTTTTGTAAAAGTATAGTGAATGAAATGAAATTATTGGATTTCACCGCTGAAATTGTCCGCTTAAATACTATGTCAGAATACATTTTCAAAGAGAGAATAAAACTAATCGTACGTTCATGCAATAAAATTTTTCTAATATTAGGAAGGCTTATGAAGAGGGGGGGGGGGATAATGAATTATAGTCGTTTTTCCAAATCTTATTAATTTAACGGCTGTCAACGTTAATGTACCTTTTTGTCTTGGTGGAATTGACGCTCAGATTTATCATTAATCTATATATTTGGACCGATAAATACAAAATACAAGCAATTATTTCATTAAAAATTACGTTAAAAACTATTATTTATTTATTTATTTTTTAATTTATAATTTTTTAAAGCACTCTAAAATTTATATCGATTGTCTTCATCCTTAACTTGTATTAAACAAATATATTAAAGGGAATGTGGTCACTAGGTGATCCTACAGAAACATAAATCATTATCAGTAACTTTTTTAATATTTCTCAAACTTGGAAGGATGATTTTGTTAAACAATTTTTAGCGTTAATTTTCAAAGTTTTATAAATTCAGCAATCGACAAATAAAAGGGATATTTTTATGAATGTTCAGGTTTAGAACGTATCTCGCCTATATGGATAAAATTTTACAAAATACGAACTTATATAATTACATTAAGTATTGCATTAAAACTGCTCTATTTTTTTTTTTCACTCCCAATCACGCGAATCTTTCTAAAACATTCACGAAATCACTTTTATACGGACATGCATAAAATTTCAAGATATTACTATTCAAATGTCAAAGAATAGCCCTGTGTTTTTCATTTTTTTCTTACTTCATCTCCTTCAATTACAAAACAATGACTACCTTTATATGACTGTAGTGCCTGGTAAATTCACACAATATAGACCGGAGGTGGCAGCACATACAATCACCTCATCGAGTTCACGGCTGAAATTCTAGAATTAGTTAAAACTCGATTCGCATATTAAAACGCAATCGGTCTGCCAAGTCATATCTTGGTGGAAAACACGTGAAAACCCGATTTTAGCGGTTGACTCGTAGGTTTACCATTGTGTTTTCCTGCACCCAAAAGTATGAAAACATGGAGAACTGGGTGCAGGAAAACACAATGGTAAACCTACGAGTCAACCGCTAAAATCGGGTTTTCACGTGATTTCCACCAAGATATGACTTGGAAGACCGATTGCGTTTTAATATGCGAATCGAGTTTTAACTAATTCTGGAATTTAATCCGTGAACTCGATGAGGTGATTGTCTGTGCTGTCGCCTCCCGGTCTAATATGCAATCTAAAAATTACAAGAATAAGAAGTTCATAAGAATTTCAGAATATCATTGCATAAATCTTGTTTAATTTAGCGCTTCTATTTTCTGAAACCTCCGAAGTATTTTATATACCTATAAATATGTATGTAACACACACAAAAAAAATTGCAAATTGTAAGAGGCTAAATAATATGAAAAGTGAAATTAGTAAATAATGACTTTCAGAACTGACGTTGAGGCTCCTGATCTGCAGATATACTAATTACTATTATATGAGTCATTAGATAACCAATATCTAATATTTTTTGTGGTGGTCCATATTGCCACCAGTTTTCAAAAAACGCGATTTTATGTAAGTTTAAAAAGAATGGTTTTACTACAATTATTTTACTTTAAATTACAAAAATATTATAAAGGTTTGATACTTAGATTTCCTAAGTAATTGGTAATAAAATCCTATGTACATTTCTTTCATTTTAAATGGCCGCATTTGACTACTTTCAAAAAGTATTTCATGTTTCTAACTTCTACCATATTTATCCATCATAAGTACCAGAAAGTCAATGGTATATAGAGAAAAAAAGTTGGAAAACATCTTATAATGAAAGAAAAGTAAAAGAAAGTGCTTTTACGGAATTAAATTAACCAAGCACGGACGGATCTAATCTCACGTAAAGATTATGCTCACACAGAGATCTCATATTTTCTCCAGCGTGGTTAATCATATAAATAGATAAATCTGTCGGTACGCTAGTCGCGTGACATGTAGTACACAGACATAAATCACATTTTTCAGATTCTTTCTAAAGATTAGACTTCAGTCACGATCTTTATCAGTAACATTTATTCAACTCTTTTCTTCTTCTATAATCCTTTTAATGGGATCAATGTGTGTAAAAAGATTTACTGACATTAATTATTAGAAAATATACTAAAAAAAGACTTTTTATAACTAAGTATAGAATATTTAATCTGTATATGTTTTTTGTAATTTATTTTAAATATTTAAATATATTTAAATATTTAACCATCCTTATTAAACATAGAGTTTAGAAGACACACAGACTGACATAATCACATCTGAAAGTTGAGCTCGCTTATTTTTTCCAGTGTAGTTATTTTTTAAAATATGAAACCATTAAAATGGATCACAATTTGTGTAATTACTAAAATTGGTGTAAAAAATAAAAAGGTTCTAAAACATTAAAACCATTTCAAGATGTTAAAAACATCCATTGGAGTCCCGAGCGCTTTCAACCAGAAACCTGGCCATTATCAAAGGGTGGAAATGAGAAAAAATTCTGTTACCTCCGGAATGTAAGCTGTTTAAATAGTAGAAGGCGAAACCACATATGGAGAAGGGTGGAAGGGGGATGGACTAGTCTACTGAGCGAGGTGGGTTATCCCACCCAAATGTACCATCAACGTCAAGTAGATTATACCAGATTTTTGGCACGTTGTATGATAACATATCATTACACGATCTCCCACTACTTCTCAGGAATTCCACTGACTCCCTTACTATACATGTAGTATAGTCGTTCATAGTAAATGTATAGTAAGGGAGTCAGTGGAATTCCTGACAAGTAGTGGGAGATCGTGTAATGATATGTTATCATACAACGTGCCAAAAATCTGGTATAATCTACTTGACGTTGATGGTACATTTGGGTGGGATAACCCACCTCGCTCAGTAGACTAGTCCATCCCCCTTCCCCCCCTTCCCCATATGTGGTTTCACCTTCTACTATTTAAACAGCTTACATTCCAGAGGTTACATAATGTTTTCTCATTTCCACCCTTTGATAATGGCCAGGTTTCTGGTTAAAAGCGCTCGGGACTCCCTGTTTTTAATGTTTTAGAACATTTTTATTTTTTACACCTATTTTAGTAAGTGATCCATTTTAATGGTTTCATATTTTAAATCATACACAAAGGTGAATTTTGTTCCAATTTTAGAATATTTTTCTATTTATTAAAAGTCGATATTTTTATAAATAGTATATAAATCTGTCGGTACGCTAGTCGCGTGAAATATACATTAGATGCCAACTTTTACGCTTTTTGCTTACAACTATTTTTGAAAAAAAAAATTCGCTTGTTTAATCAAATATATTCTCGATCGAATAAGGCAAATTTTACAGTTAAAAAATAGTAATAAATAAAAAAGCGTAAAAGTTGTCGGCTATACATATGGTACCTGTATTAGACTCTAGTTACGATCTTTGTCAGTATATTTTATCTAATTTATTTCTTCTTCTATGATTCTCTTAATGGCATCAATGTAAGTAATAAGCTTTACTTTAACTGACATTAGAATGGAATTATTCTAAATGCAAATCTTTAATAAACCTAAAGGTTACCTGAATAAAACAAAACAACAGCAAAACAAACTTAAATTTGCGATAAAACATTTTCAATAGTTTTTTTTTTTAATTCTGCGTATACATCAGTGTTTAACGCAGTGTGGTCACTGCATCATAAAAAAAATAACCCTCTATTGTAATGAGAGAAACTCGAACATTAGCAGCAAGTTTTGCAATATAGCGAAAATATTCCGGTTATATATAAACATATGCCTCTTGGAATTTTATTTAAAAAGAGGCACCAATCTTTAAAAATTGTTGATTTAATGCCATTAAACAGCGCTTCAAAAATAACTGTCCAGTTGTAATGTTTTAAATAGTTTTCTGACGTTCTTATAAGCGAATCATAAATAGTACGAGCAACATTTTCTTTAACACCTCTTTTGCCAATCTTCCCCAATAATATATCTAAATTTTGTGGCGTGTTAGAAGTATTATTCTACATACATTTACAACAACAACAATCAATATTTATTTATAAATGAAAATGAAACAGAAATTTTTGTACTAAAAGCTAACTATGGTATAATTATTTATATATATTTAATATCATAAAATATGTAAAGAAACGGAATATGAACTATAAATTGTTGAAATAGTATTACGTTATAAAATTATTTTTTATCAACAAAATAATACCCCTTTTTCACCATGACATTTTTCTAAAAGTTTTTGGCAGATAAAAATACCTAAAGTTTATTGTATTTCAGGAAAATTTAAAGTCCATTATGCTATTCCAGAAATGTCGTATGGGAAAACTTTTACGTCAAAAATTTCATGAAGTTCTGAAATATACATGTCATTTTGACACATCATATGTTTTGAAATTTTACTATCTTCGGATACGATATATTTGAATGTGACAAAAAAAATGTGCATGAAGAAAAGTATGAATTTATTATAGAACTATAAATTTCTTAAAGAATAAATACGCAGTTTTTTTATGAGACATTTGTTTAAAAATATATAAATATTGTAACAAGTGGGAAAGTGTTATCGAAGATCGCACAAAGGTTTTCGTTTAATATTCCTTTCAAAACACTTTATCCCCTAATTAATAAATCCAAATCGCCAATTTATAGTTATTAAATGCTTATCATTTGTCAACACACTTTATCAATAACAACATAAACGACAGAACCATTAAATTTAATAACAAAGTGATAACAAGATTAAGCTATTTTTGTAATCAAATTAAAAATAGTTAAGAACTGATTTTCATACAATTGTAATACCATATACTGTATATCTGAAAAGCATATTTAATTACATGATTTAATTTTAACTAAAAAAACAAAAAAGAAACCCTTAAAATGGCAAAAAATACGAAACTTCTTTTAAATAAATCCATCGGACAATGAAATGTAGGCCGAGGAAAAAAATCGAAAATTTCAACTTCCGTGTGCAATAAAAGAAACCGGAACCCTTGGGTTAGAACGGAAACGCGCTACTACTGAACCACCAAACCTACGCGAAAAAGACTGAAATTAAGGTTCTGGTTTAAAATATAAATCGCAGAAATGGTCGGATGTTAAATAATACAAAACTTTTTGAAAATTTTATCGTGTGACAGGATGTATTCAGCTATAAGTATTCAAAATTTGAAGTCTCTAATTTATATAGTTTTCGAGAACGAACTCTGTGACAGACAGACAGAGGAGTGAGGCGAATAGGGATTCTTCAGATGAACGAAAACCTAATAAAAAATAACTTTGAATATCCTTACTTATATATGAGTTATTTCCTATACAGAAAAATTTTCATAGCAAAAACTCCCTACTAGCGGACATCGTTATTTAAGAACACTTTCTCAATCCCAACACTTCTATTAGGTAAAGATAGGAGTGTCTGCGCAGAATTCAACAAAATAATAATAAAATATCTAAATATTAATTTTTTGCTAAACTATCCATGAATAATTTTGATTTCATTTGTTTTTTATGCAATTCCATTGATATTTTGTTGCTATTCTGTAATTTAATAGAACAGTTGTAATAAAACCAAGGAAGCTCTTTTGCGCAATCTGTCCTTACAGGGTTGGCGTGATTGCGCACTTGGGTAGGAGAGATTGTTATCAATAATAACTACAATTAAGTTGTTAACAATAATAATTACAATTAAATGACATTGTTGTAATGTTTTTGTGAATAATTGTTATTATATTAGGAGTGAATATTTCAACCTAATGGTTGAAGAATCAGGAAAAGGAAAGAATTTTAAGAATAATTAAAATATTTTCATTAAAGAAAAAAAATCAAAGAACCAGAAACAAAACAAGCCCAGATAAGATTACAAAATAGCATTAAGTTACTTGATAACACGTTTTACTTAAAATTAGTCCATATTTTCATTTGCACAGTTTCAAAGTTTTCTTGTTTACAGACCGAAGTTGTCGTCGTCTACAATCTATTCACTTATTGTAGTAAATGGTGCAGCTTTCGTGGAACCACCTGCCACAAGTAATACATTGAATCCAGTCACTGGTCGATGTTATCTCCTAGTACAGTTCCAGACATTCAGTACACTCATCCTCATTGCCCAGTATTTTTTAGCAAATTAATTTATTGCCAAATTTAGTTTCGATAATTATGTGTTTATCAAAAATTATTTCAAAATTGATTCCTTTATATGTTAAATTGTAATTTATGCAAATTTACCAATAACTGCGTAATCTCTCCTAGCATGGAAACGAATGGGCATAATCTGCCATCTTTCCTAAGTAGCAGATGCGCAATCTTTCCAATTTCCGTAGGACAGATTGTGCGGCCTTTTATTTAAACATGGCTGCTTCTAAAAAGAACTGGCGGCATTTGCATCGTTAGTCTATGTTAGTAGCTTATGAGAAATCGTTCAAGTTTAAAATATTTTGTAATACTGACATTATATAGAAATTCTTACGAATAGTTATGAAAATTCAAGCACTTACTTTTGTGAAAACAAAACAAAATAGCAATGCCTATCCTATACGCTTGAAACAATCAACGTGCGCATTAAAGTAGATTCTCCACTACTGCTGTTGTACAACTACCTGGAGTCGCTGCTCGCAGACTCTACTCCTTCCCCCCGATCCTCTTTGCGCGCAATCTCTTCGACCGCGCAATCTCTCTTGGCTTTACCTTACTTGTATTATTTTATTTCTAAATAGCGGACGCTTCCGAATAGGGAAACATATTCCAGTTATCCCAAGATTTATTGAGGGATTTTACTGTATCCTTCATACATTTTGCATTGATTTTACACAATTGGCTTAAGATATTCTTCTAAATATTTGTGTTTTGTGTATTTTCTTAGCAAAAGGTTAATTTGCGTAAAATAGGTTTTATATAATTGGATCTGTTTTAAGTTGCATTCACATAACTAAGAAATAAAATAGTGTTAACGCTGACGGAAAACGAAATTTTCAAAAAGGAGTGTTATAAATATTATTCTCAGAAACTGAATAACCATAAATTTTTTTACTATATTAGTATAACCAATGCATAAGCAAATCACTTAAGTAATGGACATTGAAAAGATCGGGTGGCTAAAACATACTTGGTGGCTATGCAAGCATCGTGTATATTGCAAGTAACTAATAGCATGTAAAAAAAACACAGGAAACACACACGGAAATAATGAGCATCTGGTTGCCTTTAAACAATTCTCTAAGAAATTCTGATATTCTATTCTGAACATTACTTGATCAAAGTTGACAGCAACAGTATGTGAATGGAACTTCTTAGAAACGGATAGAAAAATTAAGCATTTCGAAGACGCTTTCTCCAGAGTTTATATAGGTGGGACTTTTTTGTTTTTGGTAGCAGTTTTTTTTTGTTCTGAAGACACCTTCATTTCGGTTTCAAGCGGTTTCAAAAGTAAAACTGAACAGCAACCAAAATCGAAAAAGTACGAATGTGCCCGGTTAGATACGGATCACAGGTATCCTATGCAAGAAAAAAATATATATTTTAAAATATTACAATGCAAACGAGAAAGTAGAAAAGAAAGTTGCCATTGGCTTAACATTAGCTTGTGAGTGTCATCCCGTTACTAACGTAGGCTCTTAAATGAAAAACCATAGACAAACACAACTTGCAAAGTTTATCACATGCCATGCAAAACTAAAATGAAAATATAAAACACAAATTTGATTATTTGTAAAACACATATCCATTATAAAACATATAGTCTTATACGTACTTTAAAGAGGTACTAGATTTTGAAATGCAAGAAAGCATTTTCCACTTGTATATAGCATGTTTTAAGGTGAAACATATAAATTTTCAGTACAAAGAAAAGGTATATTTAAAGAAAAATTAAATAAGATATTCATATTTTAAAATGCTTTATGCTATTTTTATCTCACTCAAACACAATTATTAATTTAGTTTAAATATAATTCGTAAAATACGTGTATTTCAGTAGTATCTTTCATATATATCAATTGTATTAATAAATGTATATAAATATATAGCTCATTTTGGAAAATGACTCGTATTTGAAAAAAAAATCAACGTGCGAGTCTATCACGATATATGTGTTACTAATCGGAACTTGATAGAACATATTGAACGTCTTATTGTTTCAAAACTATAACATACATTGCATTTGTCTTTCCAAATAAATCCATTGATAAAATATTCTAGAAAATCTTCTCATTTATATTCATATTTAAGATGATTAAAAAGATAGGGAACTTGTAAGATGCGCAAAAGTAAAAACAAAAATCTAATAATTAAAAGCCTACAAAAGACAATGGTTGATTAATTTTGTTCTTTGATAAACCATCTGGATTAATCTTAAATAGGTCTAGATATCATTTAAGTTCAATAAAAGTTTTATGTAGGTTTAAAAACTCGCCTGTAACAAATGATTAAAGTATGCCATTCAAAATATTTTTCTTTCAATCGTTTTTTAATTCACTCAGTCATTTTAATTGTTTTATTTTTCATACGAATGGGTTCATACAAAGATAAATTCCTATGTAAATGACAAAATAATTAAACAATTATAGTTACAAGTGCAATATTAAATAAAAAAAATCAGGGTGATTAAAAAGTCCCGCAACCCGTGAAAAATATTTAATTTAAAAAATACATACATGGTTCAAACTACAATTATGAATTAAATTTAAAGAGTGACTATTCTGAGAAACAAACAAAAAAAAAATAACATAAGAGATGTTAAAAGTTTAACCCGTTTAATCGGCATGCACAAATGCGTTTTACCACGTTTGAGACCCGAAATTAGGTTACTAAACGGTAAACCGCTGTCTTGTCCAGGTCAAGAATATTTGAACGTCTGTTTAAATGATTCAATGACTTTAATAAAAGGAGATGTTGTTGTGAAATAGTGCTCAATTATATATAAAAAAATTGTTGTGTTTGGAAACTTTCACCTCCATTCAAACGATTTTACAGATAACAACATAAACAGCAATTTAAATATTTATTGCTATATGACTTTCAACAGTTTAGTGACCCTAGCTATCAAAAGAGAACATCATTATTATCTATTTCAGATTTTGTATAATATTTTAAAATGTTAATTTCGGCATCATTTTGATAACCCTATATATCGAAGAGGAGGAATTACCTATGCCATTCCGCCACAATAAACTGTCGTTATATGGCGCTTTTTGTGTGCAAGGGAAATAGCGAAATATCCAATAGGTAAATCGAATTATGTTGATAAGTTGTTGCTATCTCATCAGAAAGGAAAGCAGACAAAATATTTCGTTTTTCATATTTAATTGAAAACTAAATATTGTTATTATACCTCCTTTATGAAGCAATCAGTGGAAATTAATTTATTAAATCGATTGCTGCAATTATTTATTACTTAAAATATTTAATATATAGTTAACAGTACATTCATAAATGATATTTAATACACATTTTTAACAAAGAAATTAAGTAGAATCTTTATAACACGATTTTAGTTTATATCAACATGCTTTTCGATGAAGTGTCAAATTATTGAGGCTGTTTTGTATTGTAATATAAATTATCTGATATCCATGCGCATTGGATTATAGAAAATAAAAACGGAAATAAAAGAATACTTTCAAAAGACAATAATTTAAAGATATCCAAAGAATCTTGCAGTGAAACGATCCTTTGTTGTCTCTAAGGTATTAACAAAATATATTTCATTCGCTTTAGAAACAGTTCGAAAATTCTATAATGTAACCCTTAAAGATCTAATTTATTTTCCTGAAAACTCCGCCTGCGATAAAAGTTGTCGTGTTTATACCAATGAAGTGAATGGATATTCCCAAGTATTTATTATAAAGGTAAGTTATCTATAAACTATCTAAAATCTTTAAAACTGATAAATGGGATTATGTTTTTGTAATTTAAAAAATAATATTTTATCACATGGCCTAGTATTTCCGTTTATTGAACCATTTTCCGTTTATTTGATTTGTTAATATCTCTTAATATTTCCATTTATTTAACTAATAAATGGGATTATGTTTTTGGTAAATTTAAAAATTAATATTTTGTCACATGGCATAATATTTCCGGATGTTATGTCAAAAAGAAAAAGAAGAAAAAAATTCGATCGGTGACTATAAATTCAATCAAATTAATGCAAGATAAATTTAAAAATACTGTTTTGATTAATATAAAGTTATCAATACTTGTATTTGGTTTATTATGTTACAAGATGTCGCCTACATCTGAAATTATTATTTTTTAATCATAGAACGGATTCTTGACTTACTTAAGAATTATATTTTTCGAACTTCCCTAAACATATATATACATATATCTTACAATACTCTTTTTTAAAAAGTATAAGAATTCGTATTTTTATTTCGAAATATTTGGTTAAAAAATTATGAATTTTTAGTTGAACAAAAGATAAATACGTATTTAGTTAAAATGTGTTTTTTGATTAAGATGAAATATTTTTTCTTATAATGCTATTTAATTTTTATCCTCATATAAGTACATTTTGGTCAGTAACATAATGAATTTAACTCGTATTTACTTATATATTTTTTGTTTTTAATGTCGTATTGCAAAAAATTTTATTTAAACTTAAGATTTGTTGAATAAGTTTAACAGAAGTACTTTTTCAGAATTTGTTCATTTTTTTCATCATAGGAAGTGATGTAGAATTTTGTAAATATTTCAATAAGTTTGAAGCCGGAAATTGGTGTGTTATAAAGAATTAACGGAAGGTGCTACTTATATCTAATAAAAATATTCGAGAATTAGTGACAGATAAGTAGAAATAGGGATAGAAGTGTTGGATTTACACCTGATGACGAATCCATTTTATATGATCGGAAACGGAACTGTCAGGTTTATTTTGCTAATTCTTAGGGTGATACCAACAAATTTTTCTACTATCTTTAACAATTTATATGTACATTTGTGGGGCTAAAAAACACCACTCAATGATTTGTATCATTGTATTATGGAAGACAAATACGAGAGGCACCATTGAACTATGAATTGTATCCACAGACTAAAAAAAACTTTAAGTAAGATCTTAAAAGGAAAAGGAGGGAGTCATACAATTTACCAAAAAATTATGTAGAAATTCTAAATATAAAATATACTATCTTTATATAAAATAAAATATATATAAAATTATTCCAATTACTATCTAAGATTTTCTTTCAAGTGGATACCAACGATAACAAGAGACAATATCCATAAACCCTCAAAAATGTAAAATTTCAGCACATTTCGAAACTTTAGGATAGGTATGAGATGTAAAAGCAGATAGCCATATTTTGTACGACTTTGATTCATTGTATGTAAAAAATAATGTAAGTCATAATTCTAACTTTTTTAATATTATTTTATTAGTCTTCATAATAGTTCAGTCAAATTAGGTTTTTTTCGCTACATAATTCCCAAAGTTTTGAAACTTTGTAATGTTGTTTGGGAGGGTCTACTAATGAATATTCTAAAAGTCCTGATGGATAGGGGGTGAGCGTGATGCGGGGTGTAAAAGAAGGTATCTTTTGGGGGGGGGGAGGGTTGTTAATATCTCGAAATCTATTGGTGCTACGAAAAAAATTGGTCTTACCAAAAATAAAGATAAATAAATTCTCTACAAAAAAGGTTCTATTCATGGTTTTTTTTTTTCTAGAGTCCATAGTTCACGTGATAATCGCATTCAAAAATGAAGAACTTTTCCAAAAATCACATCAGCGACAGAGAGCGGGTCAAGGGCATTTACATTGTACTTACTTAAATTAGACTTAAATGAGCGTTAATTAATGTTGTGGTCAGACGAAAGGAAGAATGAACAAATATTTCAACAAATGACATTTTTTATTAACTAACATCATAGAAAAATGTAAAATGCGTAAAATACAATGTTATATGAATGGATAATATACTAAAGTCATAACACGGCTCCAATGGGAAATTTCATATTATGTTGATTTACATGCCATCTCCCATTAGGACATCCTCCTCAACAGTTGATGAACTATTTGAGCAATCTCCATGACAGTAGTGGCAGGCGGCAGTGCATGTGATACCTGTTTTTCTACATTCACATTTGTGCCCACAGCCGGTTATATACTGACAGAAGATGAGGTTTGGAACTATCTCAGGGGCAACAGTATCGGTGGTTGTGATAGGCACTAAATTATGATCGATCTTACTTTTCCAATCCGAAAACTCAGGAGACAACTCATTTTCGTGCCACAGATGTATCTGATGAAAAACTCGGTATGAGCGTTGCATCGCTGCTCCTTCTGTGGAAGGTAGGGATGCTAACTCTGGTCTCATGTTTGAAACGCACTTTGTGTAGGCATTAAACATATGTAAGTTGAGTGACGTTGTAGTATATGGAGGTCCATATTCAAGAACAGCTTACTCCTTGCCTCTGCCACCTGTTGATGTGATGAGTTTGGGTCACCAAACACTGAATTTACACATTCCAATGATTTACGTGGTATCGTGCAGATATCAACTTTAACCATGCTGTAACAAGGTTATACCATGCTGTAACAAGGTGATGTTGTGTCACAGCCAGAGAATGAATGAGCAAGTAGCATGGTATGTTTCAGGCTCTTTTTTTACTATTGTGACGAAAATACCCGAGTTTTCACTTTCCCTCGGCCTAGTTTGTATGAGTAAATATTTTTATCTGAAGGGGTTAAGGCTGTGAGAATAACACGTATATCTACATCCGGTCCAACAATAATAGCGTTGTCACTCTCACTCAGTGTATCTATAGCAGTCGCAACAATCCGAACGTCGACGTCCTTAGAACTTTGCTGACATGAGACACTTTAGTCATTTAGTTTAGGATAGAATGTGAATCAACTTTGTCTTGTTGTTCTTAATTGCGGGAAACTGATTTTGGGGCACACTGATGATAGTTCTTCAAGATGTACATCAATTAACGTTTTCACTAAACACCTTCTATTTTGTTCAGCTACTTTGATACTATTTACAGTGTCAGTGTACCCATCGAAAACAATTTTGCAGCTCTTTGCACGATAGTGTTTCTTAATGTAGTTTATGTAGGTGTTGCAAATATATTATATTGTTGATCCCTTCTTCCACCAAATCTCTTGCAACAAGGAGCCACCATCCACAAAAATTGTTTGTTATTGGAGACCTATTATTTCATCCGACTGTTCAAATATTTGATATGAAGCTTTTTTCTTTGTCTTGCGCATTCCGCAATCTTTGAAAAGGGGGAAAAGATAAGAAGCCAATTCATATTGTAGGTATCTGGTAAATCATCACTGCTACGTTTGCACAAGGAAATCCGTTGGAATATAACGCGAGGGTCTACAGTTACAGTGGTATCATGAAATATGATTGAATTGTGAATTGTGCATACCGCTGAGTGGTTGTGCTATATCTTCCCCAGTTAGTTTAACATCTGAGACGAATTTCCCAGACACCTGAATCATCTTTTTGCTGCCGATTTCCAAAGCTTTGAAGCAGGTGTCAGTTTCATCTCCAATAACCCCAGAAGCTATTGATATAATTTTATCTATCTTTGGAAATGGCGGATGATATTTAAACCAAGCTGAAAGTTTGCAGCTATCTGCAGCTTTTCTATTTATCCAATGTTCAGGAAAATTCTCTTGTTGTTCCCCGGAAGAAAGAGCCAAACCAAAGAATTCTTCCAGTGAGGTACAGATATGAAAGGTAGCTGTGGCACTAAGAGCCTCCTTACTTAAAACTCTGTAACTTATTCCCCATCCACGTATGAGCCCTCCAGAGCATTTTATAAATCACATTAGTGTTTCCTTAATGGTCATATCAGACCAAACTCCTGTTCAAAACTTGTCGCTGCGTTGAATCGTGAAATAGCTCTGCTGTACAAACTTGTCGTATTCGTAGTCACCTTGGTCATGACGGATTGAAGGTAAACAAGTCGTGAAGTTAAAAAGGGCCTGCTTTTGCGAAAGGAAAATGCTCACACGCATGAAAATATGGAATCCTGAAATGAACACATTGCTAGTGAGAATGCCAATCTCCAGAACATTCAGCATGTGTGAACTTCACAATATTCTCCATCTGAAAATATTGAAACTGTAGTGCAGGAATTGGCCTATTTTGCTTCACACGGAGCAGTTCCCTGGCAAGTTTTGTTGCTAAGTGCTTCATCTGTGGACATCTACTTATTGCTTCAACTGAAGGAGACGCCTACAAGAAATTGTCAGTGAAATCATTTACAGCCTGCCGTTCACCAATACTCAAGTCAATTTGGGATAACAATATTCCTGACAAGACTTTTCTCAGCAGATGCCCCCTAACAGATCGTGAATGTGCCTTCCCTAACGCATTTTATCCACAGATATTGGAACATATATTGTGCACATTAATTCTTTAAAACCAATATCACCCATCCTGGGAAACTCATTTGAAGGTGAAATCCGCCAAGCCTCGAAACATATTTTGATAATGCAGGGTCATTAGCTGATGCTGCAAGGATATCCTTGCATTTCATATAGAGTGGCCCATCAAAAGTCAGTATTACCGTGTTTTGATTAACTTGTTCTCATAACTTGTTCTCGAATCTTATGGACGTGTAGATAGTGTCCATATATGTAGGAGGATAATAAATTTAAGAGGTATGCTTTTACTTTTCTCACTGTAGTTACTTTTGTTTATTATGTGCATATATCCTTTCCATCTCGGTATTGCAGATATATTAAGGTACTTAGTAAAGAGTCTGGTATGTAATACGTACTTATCCACAATTATTACGTGCACAACCTACAGGTTTTTTGTGTATTTATAGTATTAATTATATTATATTACATAATATTATAAATAATCACGGTTAAATTGTCAAAACATCATCACAATATTAATAACTGGAAGAACGCTTAGGTACACAATCAAACACACGAGTGAAGTTAAACCGCTCTGCGAACCGACTGTAGTAAACTGGATGAGGCTTGTCTTTGAGGGACTGATTCCTTTCTTTGTTGTTTCGAACCCCTCTCCCATATTTTTTTCTATTGTAAGTGGGTGAAGAACCCCTGCCTATATGCAAATAGATATAATTCTCCCATCCTTCTTTGTAAACAGCTGTTGCCGGGAACTTAGTGCGCTCCAATATACCCACCCAATTATCTCGTAAACGAAGGACTCTAGACAAAAATGAATAGATTTTTTTTGTAAAGAATTTATTTGTCTTTATTTTTGGGAAGAGCAATTATTTCCATAGTACCTACAGACTATAAGATATTTACAAAAACAAAACAAAAAAAGTGCCTTATTTTACCCCTCCCCTTCCGCCATCCTCTTATCCATCAGGACTTTTGGTATGTACATTAGTAGACCCTCCCAAACAATATTGCAAATTTTCAAAACTTTGGGAATTATGTCGCACAGTAACCCAATATTTGCCTAATTTGACTGGACTATAATTAAAAATTGAATAGAAGAAATGCCTGGAATATATTTTGCTGTATTTAATTTATCTATTTAAAAAAATACAAATTAATGTTTGCCACGTGCATTTAATATTAGCATCTTCATAGTTTTACCTCTTCTGACTCTTCTGATATGCAAATATCAGATTTATTTTCTTTGCGGGACTGAAAATTTGGTATACACATTTTGTTCTCATATTTTTCTTTATAAGGTAAATCCAGGTAAGTTGTACTAGTCACTGTACTTCCGCTATTGAACATACAACGGAGCTAGTGACTTTCTTCGACTCTCAGAGTAGTAGACAAAGTTACAGTGATTTATTATTTCAAGTAAAAGTTATATTCACCAAAGAAGGTAAGTTTGGCTTTTGTTGTATGTTCTTATAAGAAATAAACAAGCAGAAGGTGAAATATAATGTACTTATTACAGATTTTGCATGAAATATTTAGTGAATGTTGTTGAAACAGATATCGAGTAATGTGTTCGTTATAGGTTACAGCCATATTTGTTTCTACTCCCAGAGCTACTTGCTGGGGCATCTACCGGATAAAAAGCATACATGCCCCAACTGCACCGGGGAACTATGGTACACATGTGATTCGGGATGAGACGCCTCATTTACAATTATGAAATAACGTCGCTGAGAAAGAATTTTTTTTTTATCTTCAGGATTGCGAGAAAAATAATTTGTTTCTTCTTTTGGTTGATCATGGCCTTTCCGGGGGATCATTAAATAAGAAATCAGGGGGCGGTGTTAGCAGTGAAAAATTCTCCATTTAAGCAATGTTTAAAAAATAAGCATTTAAGAAGTCATTTTTTATAAATAAAAAGTGTTTATTAACATAAAAAAACTTTTCGTATTTAAGACTTAAATAAATTGAATATAAAACTTATTAAAATAATGTGAGTAATAGAGAATAAATATAGTTTATTTTTACCTAAAAATTTGTATAGTAAATGCTATTTAGAAAAAAAATTATACCGTTCTATTTGGATCGAAGTATGGAAATCAATATTGCATAAAAAATCGCAGGAAACTTAAGCACATTTTTTATTTAAAAAAACCCTTTAAATATTGGATACTATGAGAAAGTAATTTTTGTAATGCGGACCATATATATAAAATAGAGCATGCATGAATTTTTATTTTACAATAGGAAATGTAGTTTGATAAAAAATAAAATAAATAAATGAAGGGATAAAAATTAAGTAAGGGTGATTTAAATAGCTGAAACAACTGGAATGAATGTATCTGTTTGATTTACTATAAATGAAGAGTTTCATGGTTGCTTTCAATTAATACTTCAACGTAGCTGATTAGAGTACATCGCAGTGCTCAATACATAATTATATTTATTAGTAAACTTAAGAAATATTCAACTTTTTTCAAAGGAATATCATTTATGGTAGACAATTGCCTAAACAACGCCTGCAATTCTTTTGAGAAGTCTAAGATGATGATGAATTAAACTCCAGCATTCATATCACATTTTTTAGCACTTTCCAACCTAGTTGAAAAGTGCTTATGACTTCGGTTTGTCTGGCCGTATGGCCGTCTGCCGTCTGGCCGTATGGCCGTCTGCCGTCTGGTCGTCTGGCCGTCTGCCGTCTGCCGTCTGCCGTCTGTCCGTGCTCTAACTCCCGTAAATATGCTCGGATTGCTCTGCAATTTTTATATGTTATTGTCGTTATCTATAGCATGTTCCCTATTTCAACGGAAGTGTGTAGCACTTATAGTTTTCTACAGGGGTACTCAAAAGAATTCCGTTACATTGCGGTCTATGGGAAAAATCATTTACGGTTTATTTAAATAATGTTTCCCTATTTTAAACGCATTGACATTTATATATATCACTAAGGTGTATTAGAAAAAGCTTAATATGGAATAGGGTGTGCATATCACTTATAGTTACTTTACAGGGACAGTCAAAAGAATTCCGTTACATTACGTCTATGGAGAAAAATCGTCTGCGGTTTATTTAAATAGTGTTTCACTATTTTAAACGCATTGAAATTTATATATATTACTAATGTGCATTACAAGAGGCTTACTACAGAATAGTGTGTGTATAGCAGTCATCGTTCATTTACAGGGACACACAAAAGAATTCTCTACTGTCTCTTAACAATAATTCCTGGAAGTGCGTTTTAAGTTACTGAACGCGATTTTAATTTTAACTCGCTTTTTGTCTATTACGTGGTGTGCATAAATTCTGTAGATCCTATACAGGGCAGCACAAAAGTTCGCGAACACATTTCCGTTTATTGACAGAAACTCCAGAAGGAGAATTTTAAACTGTGCTACGCGTTTCCTAATTAAACTAAAATTTAGCATCCTATATAGTATATATACAAATCTATAGATCATATACAGGGCTAAATAAGAGTATTCGGATATTTTTCCGAATATTGCATCTGTTGGAAATTCCTGAAATTAGGTTTTTAAATATGTTATGCGTTTTCCAAATTGTTTACTTAAATGGTATCTTTTAGCTTATTAAACGGTATATTTTGAGAAATTATTTTGGAAACGATGGAAAGTGCTACATAATCTATGCTTGACGCATGATTTTTCGTTCTTGTTTTTAATTCCAAACACCTTTCATACAACATAAGTTTTCTATAAATATCATGGATGATGTCATACATTCTTTTATTTTTTTCGTAGAAGTTTTTGCAAAGAGGTGATGTTTCAATAATGAAAACGTTTCTCTTTGTAAATCACTGTGTTTCATACGAAAATGTTCTTCAGCGAAAATGTACTTTTAGAATTCATCCATTCAAATAGCATAGGTTCTCTTTAACCTCTGGAGTTCGTTTTGATTCATGATTTATAAATGGATTTTTCGTAATGAGTTTTTAAATGTCAAAGCGTTTTAGCATATTTTTCTAAATATTCAGTTTAAGGTCATGATAGAGAAAAGTACATTTTTATTATATATGTTTTTTGTTTTGTGTCTAGTTAAAATAACCCAATACTCCTCTTTTTATTTTCTTATTAATCTTTAATTATATATTTTTTAACTAGTTCACATCTGTATGCCAATTTAGTGTTCTAAAACATAGTTTTTTCTTTACTTTTTAAATTTTTCCAACATAGTTAAAAAGCATTTATGAATTCGGTTTGTCTGTTCCTATGTCAGGACGTTCGTCTGTCCATGCTATAACTCCCGATAATATGCTTGGGTCGCCATGTAATTGTTAAACGTTATTGAAGATTACCATGGCATTTTCGGTATTTAAAATGAATTGTGTATTAATTGAGAGGGTCGGGGAAGGAGAGTGCCAAGCCACATTTTTGAACTTCTGAAATATTTCAATTTAAAAATTTGATCAAATACTCTAATCAAAATACATAACCTAAAGTTTCTTTGCCAATGTCTTATTAACATTTCAGATATTCTGAGTAGTAATATGGCCTTACTGTAATGATATTACTATCACGTTTTTTGTAAATTAGCTATCTTCATTGAGGGCATAAACATCTGGGGCAAAATCTAAACCTGAGGTATATGCTGCCACCAAGTGACATTAGAAACAAATTATATGTAGGATATTATATTTTACAATATTAAGCAACAGATTAAAATGTTAGATTTATTTCACCAAAAATGTGGCTTGGCATTATAGCTTTTTTAATTATAGCTTTTTTATGGGGATACTCAAAAGTATTCCGTTACATATTATGTGCTGTGTATTTTAATGGTGTTACACTATTTTAAACATAATGGAATTTAATAAGATTATTGAGGTACACTACAAGATGGATTTCGGCGATTAAATCACTAAAAGTTTACTATAAAAGTTTAGTGGTAAGAAAAAGGCAAAAAAGCTGGCAGGTATGCTTCCAAGTACTTATATTTATCTTTAAACCACTATTATAATATGGGCTTATAAGATGTTATAGAATTTCAAAAACTAACCGATTTAAATTAACCCGTTGGCTATGTCGCCCATTCAGAGCTACGTAACAAGGTTCGTTCCGTTTTTTATTTTAAAGGCAGGCTCAATTTCTGACAATAATATATATATTTTTTAATTTAATCACAGAATGTCACGCAAGTCCGCTCACATATACAAAGTTTATAAAAAAAATAGCAAATTTACGTAACGGTGTACAGTTTGCATCATACACTGTTAAACATTTGCAGCACACTGTCCAGCTATTCGATCGTCTTTTTTAGATAATGGTTACTTAATCGTACTTTTAATCCATATTGACCAATGAGAACGCTTCATAATATGGTCATATAACAGTTATTTACAAAAACGGTTGTATGCCTAAACTGTTACAGATGTCTAACAAAGTGTAAGACTTGTCGAAGGGTTGCATTATTTGTGACAAAGGTGAAATAGATTGTTCAAATTTTCTTTAATTATTTTTTGCTACAAAATCTTAGACTATTTACCATTATTTATTATTGTCTTATGGTGAAAATATGTTTGACAACTGATATGACAATTCGGTAAACTTTTATGGGTTTATGAAATGTGAAACTGCTTATTATATTCTTTGAACTATATTTTCTTTTTCCATGAATAAAACCACTTTTTGGTTTATGTTCTTATTAGTCGGTGATGCGGCGTCGCATTTTAGAAATCAATTCTAGCGTCGATGACTTTGGTATATATGGTCCGAAATCGCATAAGTGTTGATTTTTGGCTCCTTATTTTCTGCTAATATCTGATTTTTAATAGTCTTATATTATTCTAAATTTAAATTGTTAAAAACCACTCATATATATTGCAGAATATTAATTAGAAGATGAGCATAAACGTTATTGAAAATTACATATATGACAGTTTTTATCAACAACACAAATTGTAAGGGACAGGAGTGACAGGGACAGCAGACAATTTTGCCACTTTACTTTAAAAAGAACATTTTTAGAATGTTGTATGCATTATTTTCCAAAACCTGTCAAACCTGTGATTAAACGGTTAGATATTGCTTAATTTATAAATATCAATATTTAAATTAACAATGGGGACAGTAGTGACGATCAAAAAAGGTATGCTTATCTTTTCCCCATTCTTTTCAATCCAAAATATCTTCTTTTTGAACAAACAACAAGAAATGGCGACTTTTCAATAACAGCATCTAAACTTCTATTAAAAAGATTACTGAAAATGACTGCATAGTGCCATCTGGTAGAAATATGAGGAAATTCAAAAACCCGGACAGTAGTGACAAAAAAGTGAGGGACACAACTAAAAAAAATACTGCACATTTCACTTATATGAAAAGTATAATATTATGGTCCATGAGATTCATATTTAAAATGAAATAGCTGACCCGCCTGGCGTTGCCCGGTCCCGTGATAATAAATTAAAAAAAACTCACGTTTTCGATATCAAGTCGAATGACAAGAACCCTGTTGAAATCGGGCCGTAGAACCCGAGAAAAAAGAATGCGCAACCAGGCGGTGGAAAGCGTAAATTGTAAATTTAAGGAATTACCTCTTTAACATTAACGCGATATTTAACTTACGGATGAAATCCCCCATTCCAAACTCAACCACTTAGTTTTAACAGTAACTCGACTATTGATTTCCGGCTGTATTGTATTGAATAAGCGTAAGTTGATGTCAAAAAAAGAAGATTAATATTTAAAAATGATGGTAGCTGGAGTCTAAGGAAATGTTTAGTAACTTCTTAAAGTAGCTAGAGGACCCTATAACTATGTTAAAGAAAATTGCAAGAGAATCGAATTATTTTTAAAGACGCTGCAACAAGAGCCTCAAGATGGATATTAATATACAAAATTGGTGGCAGCTGAGGTCCGAGAAATTTGTATGTCGTTCATGTAGTAGCTGAAACTCCTAAGAAGTTGTTAGGAAAATAAGCTAGTGAATCGAACGATTTTTAAGGTAGCTATAATAGGAAACTCAAAAGGGGCCAGCTGATAGTTTTGAGCAGAGCCCTAAAATAAAGGGTTCTAATTGCAATGTAGAAATGGGGGAATGATTAAATGGAGAAAAGGCCCCCAAAATAAAGAAGATCAGATTAAAAGGGGGTAAGTTAGTAATAATTTACGTAACAAAAACTTCAAGGGGCCTCGTACCGGGCCGCAGGGGGCCAGGGTCTTAACTGGAACGTATAAATGGGGAGAGATTAAATGTAGAAAGGGCTCCAAAAATGAAAAAGATCGGATAAATATGGGGCAAGGTATTAAAAATTTATGGCACAAAACTTAAAGGAGTCCAAGGGGCCCGGGTCTAGTATGAATATTTTTTGTCGTTCATGTAGTAGCTGAAAGCCCTAAGAAGTTGTCAGAAAAAAAGCTGTTAATCGGACGATTTTTAAGGGAGCTATAGCCCAAAAGGGGCCAACAGATAGTTTTGAGCAGGGTCCTAACTGGAATGTAGAAATGTAGGAATAACTAAATGGAAAACGCGGCCCCCAAAACGAAGAAGATAGGATTAAAAAGGGGCAAGTTATTAAAAATTTCGTGCACAAAAACTTAAAGGGGCCCAGGTGCTCAAAGTCTTTTTCGTTTTTTTTTTGTCATTCATGTAGTAGCTGGAAGTCCTAAGAAGTTGTTAGGGGAAAAAAGGTAGTAAATCGGACGTTTTTTAAGTTAGCTATAGCAGAAGACCCAAAAGGGCCCAGCTGATAGTTTTGAACAGGGCCCTAAGATGAAGAGTCCTAACTGGAAGGTAAAAATGGGGGAAAAATTAAATGGAGAAAAGGCTCCCAAAACGAAGAAGGTTGGATTAAAAGGGGGCAATTTATTAACAATTAAAGAAACAAAAACTTCAGGAGGCTCTGCAATTTGCCCCAGAGGGCGAGGGTCTTAACTGGAATGTACATATGGGGAAAAAGTTAAATTTAGAAAAGGCCACAAAAACGAAGAGGATCGGTTAAAAATGGGGCATGTTATTAAGAATTTAGGGGAAAATTATAGAGGCCCCAGGGGGGTGCGGGTCTTAAAAAATTAAAAATCATAGCCTCAGGTGCATGAGCACCCGCCTTAGACTATCCGCGCCCAAATGATCAGATTTCTACGTGCGGTAGATTTTGCTGGCCATCGCACACAGACACACAGAGAAACAATTTCCTTTTATTAGTATAGATGCATTACTTTTTAAAAGTTTTTTTTCATAATTATTACATGTTGATGATTTGAATGGTCGAGTTGGGGACAGGAGACAGTAGTGACTGTTGGATATTTAAATTCTATTTTAAAGATTTAAATAATCGATTTTCACAGTAGAAGTAACATAATGTTATAGAACAATCACATAGAAACATATTAGCATTAAATGAGAATTTATATTGTAAAGAAATGTCGAGTGATATATTGGGAACTGTGAAATCACACTTATGAGATTTTGGCATATATAACGGTTTGGGGGGAGCAGATGACGAAATTGACAGTCAGATGGCGTATCAGCAGGCGTTTTACCATAACAACATCAAATAGTCCGCTGTAATATGAAATCAATGGCAACCCGATTGTTGATGTTACGCTATATCGGAGGTATCATCACTAATATGCTATTTATTATTTGCTATTCATTTAACATTGATATGAGCGGAGACGTTGCTGTGGCAAATCCTCCCCTCACTGGTGCGCCAGCTGACTAGCAGTTTTGTCGTGTACACCATCTTATCTGTCATATATATCAAAATCATCGATGATAAAATTGGTTGTCAAAATGTGACGCTTCCTCTACAGGACTATATGGCGTAAACTGCTCTCCGATTTTACAATTTGTTACATTTTTACTCATTTTTGCGATTTGAACTTACTGAAGCGTATCTTTGTACTATTTGTTTTGTATTGCCAATAAACTTCCAAATTTTTTAGAAGTATTATTGTGTAAACGGCTTTCCAATACTATTGTTTATTACTTTTTAGGATTTTTTTAAAATGTGAACCTAATTATGATATTCTCTGTAAAGATAAAACTATCATATAAATTATGCTGTGCATGAATTAAACACGGTAAGTAGAGCAATTTTTACAATAATAAAAGTATTTTATTTTACTATTATTATAATATTGGAAATTGTATTATTTTGCGTACTCAATATAAGTATCGGATTAGAGAGAACTTGTAAAATTGAGTCTTTGTAAAATAGTTAACAATCGTATAACTAATAGAAGAAATGGTCTAAACATTTGTAAATAGGTTAAATAATGGATGTATATATATTATTTGCCCAAAATGTACGGATTAAACTTGAGAAAACATATATGTGCTTTTTTTCATTCATTCACCAGTCATGTTTTTTCATTTTTTCACATAAGAAAAAATTTAAACATACTTAATAAAAGTAGTCTGACCCTGTAGACTGATATCAGTCACATTTTCCTACTATAATTTATAGCATTTCATAGGATAATTCATAGGATGTGAATACGTTTTTCCAAGGACTGTATATAATATTTTAAATTTACGTATTCTAAAAGTGTCATATGTAGGACTCTATCAAAAATGATATTGTACCACTATAGCTTAACGCAATTTTCGCCGTATTTAATCTCGGTATTTATGCCAATAAATTAAGAAAATATTTCTTTTAGAAAATACTGGTGAAATATCGCCACAATGTATAGGATCATATTTATAGTTAATAACTTATTAAAGCTGAAACCTTTAAAATACATATTTAAATTCAACCTAATAATGTTAAAATACCTTAAAAAGATTAAAAGTTTCCTGAGTTAAAAGTTTTTCCCTTAGGCAGAGAAAGAAATCTGTGTATTTTATTACAATACACTTGACAATTAATTCCGCTGCTTGAGATAACAACCTTCTTTTTTTTCCCAATAAACCAAAAATAAACTCTGAGTGGTGTGTGTTATCAAAAGTTAAATTGGGTGCAGAGTCAGCACTTTTTGAATCCTTTAGGTAGAAATCGTTCTTCGATATTTTGTTCTCAAAGAAAAATTGAAGGAATATAATTAGAAGAGAAAGTCTTTAACTGAGTGGTGGTGATTCTGAAGAAAAGGTTGATAAAGGTCCATTAAAGACACTATTAATAGCACATTAATGCATTTTATTTGGTATTCCATTATTACGCTATAAATAGTAAATTTGAATCTTTTTTTTTTTTTTTTTTTTTTTTTTTAAAGGGGGAAGTTGGTATACATTTTTAAATTTATTTTCGCTAGTAAGTTTCAAAAGAATTTCGTAATTTAGATAAATATAATTTTGAAAAATTACTGAAAACAATTCTTTACGGAATAAAGAATGTTATAAAATATTTGAAACGCGCTTCAGTTTTTAATCTGTTAGAGAAAAGTGGAGAGTCTAAATTGCAAATGTGTTTAGTAAAAGGTAGAAAATAATATTGCGTTTTTGAAATATTCCTTTCATTAATTTTCCTAAAGTTACACTTCTTAATTTTTTTCCTACAAAATTTTTATTAGTATTTAGAAAAACTTTCTTTTGGGAGCAAGATCATTACAAAATATTATATACACGTACGTTTAAAATTGAATAAGTTATGTTTAATTGAAAATTGATCGTTGTGAATGGGACTATCTATAAAAATTTGAAATGTGAAACTGTGATAGGAGGTTGTTAGAAAGAGGAAAAGCGGGCGATATTTCTTTATGTAGTTGATCTAAAATAAAATATGAAGAATGCAACAATATTTCTGGCAAAAAACTCCAATTTTGTTTTTTAAAACCATTTTTAGAACAGCTCAGTTATGTATTGGGATTGAAAGAGAATACTTTTAAATTGAATTTTGAGTTATGTTTCTAGGTATTAAAGCTACATTTGTCAATTTATATTACTCTACTTTCGTGATGCTTTATTTACACATATACTTCACAGAATTTCTTCGCAAATGTTAATATGTTTTAGATCTAGAGAACGTCATCAGAAATTTGTAAATATATATATACCATATCTTTACAAATGAAACAGCATTTTAAATGATACGAAAATGTAGCAAAAAAAAAAAAAAAAAAAAAAAAAAAACGGTACAATATGACTTTTGTGATTACTTTTCATAAATAAAATCTTCCATACTGAACAATGATATGAAATCTTGTGGTATTTAAAAAGAGTATTATCACATAATTTCAGATGATAATTTAAGATTTTAATTGAGTTATGTTATGTACTATTTTGGTTTTCTTCGCTGCCTTTATTTGAAATTAAAATCTAATTTAATTTACATATGATGATTTTTACGATGTGAAACTAATGAAAATCGTAAATTTAATTTTGATAAAATATCAGAGAAATATTTCATTTTCATTATCAATAATAGCCGATCTCCAAAATTATTGTTTTTAATAAGATACATATAAAAATATTAAACTAACCAGATGTAAGATTAAAATGTCGATGGTATGAAAAACAGTAAATACTAGGAAGAAGAAATGGAATAAAAAAATACCGCAAAGCAGTATGATAACAATTGTAAACATAATCAATAATATATTATGTGATAAATAAGCTAAGCCATACCTAAGCATGCTATCTATATTAAGAAGTATGAAAAATAATACTCTGAATTCTTTATTATTATTTAATTTAAGAGAAAGGTGATAAAAGTTCATTATATAAGAAAAGTTCTGCAATACTGTAAAGTTTTTTGACATATTATTGCAAATTAAAAATCTAGATAATAGTAGATGTAATTGTATTATTTATTGTTTAATACAAATTTATATTGACAAATTAAATTTATTGATTTGTTTGTCTCTTAAAATAATTTTTTTATTTACCCTATTTTAGTTTGCATATTGATCTAATTCTTTATTAGGTGCGTTCGTAAATTTATAAATCCGTATTACCTATAGTTGTCGTCTGGTCAGTCCGTCCGTCTGTCCGCATATAACAGCGTAAAAACTACGCAACCAAATGGTTTGAAATTTCATATATATAATAGTTGCAGAATTTTGTTGAGTCATTTCAAATTTTACGAAAATCGAATCAAATTTTAAAAAGTTATTAATAAATGTTTTTTTCATTCTATTAACTCCTCTCATACATAATCTATATAATAAAAGCGCAAGTCATGGGACTGAGGAAAACAAATACGGGCCAACAATTTATTTTTTCATATGCCAGGCGGCCATTTTTATTCAATTTTTTTTTCGAATAAAATTGCATGAAAGTTACATTTTTAGAAAAATCGTTCAAAAAAAATGTTTCTTTGAGAGATGAGTTACATTAAAAAATGTATAGATTCTGAGATAACTTAAGTTTAAATTAGGTTAATAGTCCAGAAAGAAAGGCATGCTCATTTCGCTCCTAACAGGCGATATAATTCATTTCACTGAAATAATAACAAAGATTTTTTTACATTGTAAAACTAGTTATAGTAAGAACGTACCTTATTTTTCCCCATTTAACGTACATTTTCCAACTTGCTACTTCATATTATCCCTTAATCGCTGAGTACATTTTCGTACTTTAATAGATGAAATAATCCTATATCCCGCAACATGTATACATGTTGCGGGATATAGGATTCGATCTACTAAAAAAAGTTTAGTTTTTCTAACAGATTTTTTTGAAATTACTAAAAATTTTTTAGTATATTTGTATTCCACAGATTTTTTTAGTAACCAGTACTAAAAAATCGGAATCTTTGCTAGCTGTTTTCTAGTAATTCTTACAGATTATCTTGTAACTGAGTAAGAATACAAAAAAATTTTTAGTCTTTTTGTACTGATTTTTAGTACCGGTTACTAAAAAAATCTGTGGAATACAAATATACTAAAAAATTTTTAGTAACCTGAGAATTTTTTTTTACAGTATATCCACATTACACTATATTTCTTTGGCTGTATTTTGATTAGGTTTGTTATCTGTGCCTCAACCCTTTCAGGCACAGAGTACTTCTGTTATTATAATGTTGAAATGATTCAGTGATACCAGGATTTACGTAACAATTTATTTGAAAATAAGTAAGTTTTTCTTTACGTACATAAAAAACGGCATAAAATTATTTCAAAATTCTGGTGTCGTTTTGAAATTTGCCGATTAAAATTAAGTGGGACACAATGCCGGAAAGGGTTAATAATTAATAACAGAATTATTGTAATCTATTAAGCAACTTAAAAAAACTTTTGTTGTAGGTCATTATTTGTATATGCATGTATTTTCTCAACAACCACTGACCTTTTTTTTGACTGCAACTTTTACAATAGTCTACTACACCAGGAAAGCGTTTTAAGCTGAGGGATTCATCGTATCGAGTATTTGTTTACACAGGAACAGGTCATATATTTTAAGACATGATTATCTATTACGTTTCAAATATCGGAAAGGGATAATAATAATAACAGAATTATTGTTATTAATTACAAATGATATTAATCAACTTTAAAAAAAGCTTTTGTTGTAGGTAATTATGTGTGCATGCATGTACGTATGTATGTACTTAATTTTCTCAACAACCACTGAACTGATTTGAATGTAACTTTTACACTAATATTCTACTACACCAGGAAATGTTTTAAACTGAGGGATTCGTCGTATCGAGAATTTGTTTATACAGAAACAGGTCATATATTTTAAAAAGTGATTATCTACTGCGTTTCAAATGTCCATATCAACTGCGAAGCATCCGTGCCATATCTACGCATTGACATTACGTTAAATACTATCTTCTTTGCTAGTAGTTAGTTAATAAAAGATAGCAAGGACTTTTTATATGAGTTGCTCGATAGCGTTGAGTACTAAATTATGGGGAAAAATTGTAATAATTAGCGCATGCGTGGTTATATGTAAAATGCTAAAATTAAAAAATTAAAAAATTAAAGTTCACATGCGGAAGTTTTTTGAAATTTTTAAAGAGACCACAATATCTCCATGAACAGGTCTTTACAAATTAATTTAAATCTGTTAGCCAGCAAAAAAATTTAGTTGCCAGTAAAAGATATTTATTTACGATTCGTTATTTATTTACAATTAGCACAAAATTTTTTTATGAATTAATTGAAAAAAAAATAACAATCATAGTTTTGTATTATTAGTTACATAGTTTAGAATAGTATATAATATAAACTAAGAAAGATAATATAAACAAAGTTTTCTAATGAAACTGTAATGATATATCTGGAAAAAATACTGTAAAGACGGAATTAAAAAACATGTTCGTGAAATGCTGATTTCCGAATGCTTCAAATGTCCGTGTTGTTGAATGCTACAAAATCTATATGTGATGAGGTGGTTTATAGATGAAAAAAAGTGAAGCAGGAAAATAATTTTTTGATTATTTTCCTGTCGAAGTCAGTCAAATATTTCTGATTTTACAATTTTAAAACTTGCCTTTTATGAACTTTTTTTTTCAAAATAAAAATAAAAGTTTAAAATGTTTTTTGTTTAAAGATTAAAAAAATTGGTCGCCACAACGAAAAACCTGGTCGCCAGTGGCGACCTGGTGAGCGCATTTCTTAAGCCCTGTCCATGAATATACCTTCTATTCTTACACAAATGAAAGCAGATTTTGTACAAGATCTACATAGGCGTTTACTACAGCTATGGGCTATTTCGGGAATTTTATTTTACAAGGTGATCGTAGATATTATTGTTTTATTCAATTTGTTATTGTTAATTGCTTTCGTGTTCAAATATTTTCTTTAAAATATGAGATCAAGTAATTTTCTTAGTTCTTAGTATTTTCTGCAAATTCTAGAATATTTCGTCTAGAATTTCTGTAGATGTGGCACGAAACGTCTAAAATTAGACCGTTTATGTGCCAAATTATGAATGAATGAAAATTGTGCCTTTCAAAGCATTGTATCTGAATATTTAAAAATATGTTTGTGGATTTCTGCAATAAAAGAAATTTCCCATTTTTTAAAATGTAATTAACTAAATGAGTATTTACAGAAATTCTGTAGACTATTTGCGACTCTACTCGAATCATTTCTCCAGGATATTGTTTTTAGCAAAATATAGAATTAGGAAATGTATTTACAGAAATTCTGTAGAATATTTGCGACTCTACTCGAATCATTTCTCCAGGATATTATGTTTTTAGAAAAATATAGAATTAGGAAATGTATTTACAGAAATTCTGTAGACTATTTGCGACTCTACTCGAATCATTTCTGCAGGATATTGTTTTTAGCAAAATATAGAATTAGGAAATGTATTTACAGAAATTCTGTAGACTATTTGCGACTCTAGTCGAATCATTTCTCCAGGATATTGTTTTTAGCAAAATATAGAATTAGGAAATGTATTTACAGAAATTCTGTAGACTATTTGCGACTCTACTCGAATCATTTCTCCAGGATATTGTTTTTAGCAAAATATAGAATTAGGAAATGTACAAAGGTAATGGCCTTACATATAAACATAGAAATTTTTCAGAACTGAAACGTTGAACTAAATGTCTTTTAACATAAAAAAGCAGTTAAAATTAGAAAAAGAACATATTCATTAAAAAATATTTTGGCTTTGTGCAGCGAACGATGTTTTTGGAAGATGATAACGTAAAGTACCTAGAACTTATGTTAACTTGCATTACTGTCAATAGATGTGTTGAATGAATTTTAAAACAATTTTCTTTTAATGGTACTTTAAAATACTATCGGTAGATAAAGGGTTAAAGTACCAGATTATTTTTAGACATATATCGTACATATATATCTGAGTTCTTCTAAATATATAACACTATACAACGTGACCAGGTAATTCAGTAATTTTTGGATTGATACAAAAATCCTATTTATCTCAAAGAAAAGTGATTCTGTTCCCACTTCCTGGAAGTTTGTAACTTTGGTCCAGATGGATTTTTTTTTATTTAACAGTTTAAATAATTTAATACAGTGAAAACCCTAAGAATCTGTTCACAAAAATCAAGCAAAGAATGAGTTACGAAAATGCAACGTCACAAAGTAAAAATAAATATTTAATGGTAATAACATTTAATGAAAAAATGCTAAATGTGCTTTTATTTATTTTAATAGTTTTCTTACATTTACTAAGGATTACAGTATGAATTTTTATATTAAATACATTAACATTGGTGCAGATTTTTTATCATTTATTTCTATACAAGATTAATACAATTGAACAAAATTAAATAAAAATAAAATGTACAATAATTTAATTAAATATTTAAATGAATAGTACCGGAATGAAATCCATGAACGGATTAGTAACAACCAAGTCAAGAACAAAACTGACAAAAATTATTTTATCAACCAGTTAATAATTCAATGCATCTATGTCATGATATTTATGGCAAAACATTTTTTTTCAAACAAATGGAATTTTGTGCCACACAAAATATCATCATCGTTTCTTACAATTAATAAATTATATAAGGAAACAATATCACTAAGAATCTTATTATTTTTCATTATCTTTATATTGAAAGACGAAACCTCTTAAAACACCCGAACCTTCCGATCTCGCATAATCGTAAATTGTTACTAAATTTAGAAAGTCTGAGTCTTCTGGTTAAATGTCACATTTAACAAAGTCACTTATATTCGGTTTGTAATAGAAAATCGCTCATGATTCACAAACCCGATTTGAAACAAAATAGAATTTAATGTTTTCACAACACTATTCAATATTTTAAACAGGGTTTTTTTTTTTTTTTTTTTTTTTTTTTTTTTTTGACAGTTGAATAAAATTTTCTATGTTAAATTGGTATTATTTTTATTAAAAAATGTCATTTAACCGAGTTTTAAAATAAGGGATGTTGTTTAATTTGTCGAGCCACCTAACCCCCATCTCACGTTCTCTGTCTTTCTCTTTATTTAGGAATCTGTCGGATAAACAATTCAGATATTTCTACTAAACTCAATACATAATATATACCGTAGAACAAAAACTTCACTGATAATTATTTAACTCTCAATATCCTTTCTTTAATAAATCCAAATAAGTTTCATTTTCCAAAAAACAAAAATAATAATAAAATAAAGTCATGTTTTTTATAAAGTAAAAATTTACCGGTCGATTTTTCTCGCTTTTTCGAAAGTCTGAACCGATCCGATAGCGGGCAAAGCCCGCTATTATACTCTGTCATAATACATAATAATATCTGTCATGTGGACTAAATGCGATATTAAAAAATGAATTTCAAAATTAAACATGTTGTATAGAGACTTTCAAAATGTTAAAAGATGCCAATATTTCCATAATCGGGTTTTTATCATGATTCAATACTCACATATTTACTATTCTCTGTTACTCATATCGATACTCTATTTGTATTATTCTCAAACATTAAAAAATCCGTTAAACTTCCAATATCACGTCAGATTAATTTTCTTTTTAATTCTCTAATGACGTCATATTAAGCTACTTCCTGTATTTACACATACTCATACTCCTTGTATTATTGAGAAAAGTTTGAAATTTTCCATTTTATTACCAATATGACGTCATATTAATCTTTTTTTTCAATTGGTGAAACTTTTTATTTCATTTTCATTTTTCACGTGGAAATCTGTCAATAGAAAATTAATTACTGTGGAAAGTATTTTATTGTGGATTTTTAATTGTTTGCAAATGCTGTAACGAAAAATGTTTAAATTTAATAGGAAATGGCTGTTAGATTTTTGGTTTTTTATCTCTATATATTAAAATGATATGGTTTTTTCAAATTTTATGATTTCGAGCTTCATAGTAGATATTCAGCTATAAGTACACAAAATTTCATGCTTGTAAGTTATATAGTTTCTGAGAACGGGCTCTGTGACAGACAAACAACGAAGCGGGAGTGATAGGGTTTCGTGAGATGCTTTTTTTTTTTCACTTTTTTTTTCAGGATTTTATATTATGTCCTAAAGAAAAATATCAAAGTATTTTTTTTTTTAAATATTCATCGTTCTTAATTGTGTAAAATATGTTTATGTTGACAATAATTTGATGCCAGTTTATCGTAACCCAATCAGTTTGAATAGTCTTTGAGAATTATTCCTAACAAACGAGCATCAAAGACATCTTAAATCACATTTTTCTTTCCTTGCAAAAATCATCTTTCAAGGAAGTATAATTTTGACCCACTGTTATTCTCTAAAGTGAATAAAGATTTTATCTTTAAGTAGACTCCAAACTGTATAGAAGGATGATCCAATTGTTTGAAGAAGAATGTGATTTGAGAATGTTTAGGGAGTTATAAGAACAAAATAAAAGTGGCACAAAATTATTCTTTAACATTTATTTTGAAATAACTAGTTTTTAAAAATATTTTGGATACTTAAATAATATTTATGATGTACTGATTGTATGCTTAAATTTTCATTTTCATATTTTTAAAAATATATATTGAACATCGGTTTGGGTCGTGAAACTTTAATCTGCATTAATTACAAAATAAACATAAAATAATGTATAAGTTTAGGTTTATATTTTTCGCAAAATATTAATCTTTACAAAAAAAAAAAAAAAAAAAAAAAAAAACATTTTTTCCTTTATTGAATAAGAAAGATACCTGTAAGCATATGCTTGAGAGGACGCCTATAGTTCTCCTAAATCACTGCAATGTTTGATAATATTTTACTTTATGTTTCTGCAGTTTCAACGATGAAGCGTCATTAAAACCATATCTGAAATTACATTGTTATCAAATATTAAATACTCATTGTGTAAATATAAGTAGAATAAAAGAAAATTTATCTCAAAATACCATAATATTATTCCACAGGTAAACTTTTTTCCCGGAAAGAGTGCATAGCGACTGAAAAGTGAACAAAGATACGGTATCAAAGATAATAATATCAAAAATAATATTTACAAAACATCAAATATAGCTTTAATCCTGTTTTCTTTTGTTTACAAAAATGATGCTTGACGGAAATGCAATTTTGATCCATTGTTTTTCTTATTTGAATAAGAATTCAATTTGGAATTCAGTTTAAAATAATATAGTAGGATTATCTCATTGTTTGCAAAAATATGCGATTTCGGAATGGCTTGTTTCCGGAACTTTAAACGCAACATAAAACATTATTCTTTAAAATGTATTTAAAATAAGCAATTTTTTAAATATTCTCTTTATATTTTTTTACATACTGATTACATATTTATAAAAAAGATCAGTTTTATTGAAAATGTTTATCGATATCACTTTAAAAAAAATCAGTTCAAAAAAACCTTTGATGTATTTTCTATAACAAACATCAAAGAGTTCACTTGCAGTGTTTCTTTTATGCTTAAAGGTAGTAGGAAATCTCATTTTTATAGAATGTTTTTTCTATATTGAATAACAAATATATCTGGAAGGACAAATTTGATACTACTACTAAATCATTGGATTGTTTGTTTATACATAAATTGATTATACATAAATATTTTTTCTACAATTTAAAAGAAATTACGAAATTGAATAGAGATTTATATTTATGATTCTAACTTAGTGTATGTAAAATAATTCACATACCGGTACATTTCAAATATAACTTAAAGACATTATGTCTTAAAACTTTGGATCAAAGGAAGATACTTTCAATGATTGAATTCAAATGTTATTAGGAAAGATCTCTACATTCCGTAAACACTTATATGCATGAAAAATGTATGCAAGTATGTGCGAATCATGTGTGAAAACATTAAACAAGAAAATAATGTATGTAATTATGGAGATAATGTATAATGTTGAGAGTTTTGGCATGAAGGAAATTTAAAAATTAAAAAAAAGTATTTACAAATTTTAATAACACTATTGCATGATTAAAATATAGTATTATGTAGACTGATTTTTCTTGAATATTATTTTTTCCTCTTTTAAATAACTGTCATAATTTGTTAAATCAAAAATGATTAATCTAAAGTTCTCTCAATCATCTGTATTGGTTTATCTTAAACCGATGAGTTTGAAGAATCTTTTATGATATCCCTGATTATAGAAACACCAAAGAAAATTCTTTTCTTAACAAAAATATAATACTCCTCCATTGAGTTCCATATAATTATAATACCAACAATTCTGATCAAGGAGATATAATTCTGATCCATTGTTCTGCTCTAAATTGAATAAAAATGCTACTAGAATATATACTGCGAATGTTGTACAGTATTATCCAATTGTTTGCTGAAGAATGCGTTTTCAGAATGAATTGTTTTCAGAGTTTTAAAACAACTTAAAATGACACAAGCGTATTCCGCAAAATGTATTTTGAAATAAGATGCTTTAAAAAAAATAAATACTTAAATGACATGTATCATAAAATACAGACTATCTATTTCCTTCTATATATAAAAAAAAGTAATGGTTTGGAAATGGACCAATGAAAATCTGCGTAGATACCGCGAAACGTATCTGATTGGTCAGAGCTTTCTGACTTTTTCTTAAGGGGAATTAACATGAAAATAGAGAATTTAGATAGGATGGGCGCTATTAGGGGGGTTACCAAGGGGAAGGGACCCGGGTCTGTCACCAAGCTTGGCGCCAACTTGGCGATATATTGTTGGCGGCAAAAATTAGCTTCCAAAAATGACGCCAACTTGGCGCTATTTCCAGTATTTCGCCAAATTTCCATAGACTCCCATTGAAGTCCAATAGCGTTTACTCGCTTGCAAAAAATCATCAAATTGAAATAAGGGATCGCGAGGCGATCCAGAATATAAACGCGAAACGATTACGTCTGGGGTTGGCTAGGGCGCGATTACGCGGGGGGTTGGTGAGCGTAGAGAGCAAGGGGGGGTGGGGCAAGCCCCCCTAGTATATACAAAAAAATATTTTTTATTTAATGAAAGTCAGTTTTTTAAGTTAAATCAGTTTAGAGGAACGTTGAACTGCATTATTTAAGAAATAAACATAAAAGAGTCTATAGCTATAGTTTTATTTTCTTCATAACAATAGTCTTTACAAGAAATCAAATTGCTATCCATTGTTTACTCTAAACGGAATAGGAGAGATGTTTGACAGGATACATTTCACATTGCTGCTAAATCGCTGGAATGTTTCGTAATATATAACTTTATTACATTTTCAGTGGTGCAACGTTATGAAAATATAATTTACAATAACCATTTATTAGCAATTAAGAGTAAATTGTATGTTTATTTAAAATGAAATTTTTATATAACATGTATCTGTTTTATTGCAAACGTAAGAAGAATAAAAGAAAATTATCTTCAAAAAAATTAATATTTCGTAGATAAATGTTTGTTCGAACAAAGGACATAGTGACATGAAAGGGGACAAAGATACAAAAAATAATAACATAAGAAATAATGTTTACAGAAAGTCGTGTATACTTTATGAAAATGAATTTCAATGTAAATTTTTATGCATTCTTTGCAACCCTTTGACTCTATTGTATATCCTAAACTCTTGACTAAAGCTCCGGTTTGAAATTTCCATCATGGTAGCATTAGGTAGCTTTCAATACAAAAAAGTATAAAGCTACCGTTGGAACCGTTCGGCGGAAAGCAATTCCGGAAAATTTCGATATATTTTCACCGATCATGACCCCCCAGATCTCAAAACCACCCTCCGTTCAAATGTTGATTTATATATACATATATATGTATATATATATATGTAGATATATTTTATGTTATGCTCGGTCGTCTAGATGGGAATGAATAAAGTCCAGGTCAGATTTTTAACGAAATATGACACAGTTTAATTTTCTTGGATATATATCAAATAATTACAAATATTTACAAGTTTACAGATAATTCTAACAGCATGGCAGATTCCGTAGCTCGTAAATGCCATTTTCCGATCAAACATTGGTCAGCTCAGCTCGCCCGCTGGCCGCAAAGATTTCGGAGCATCTCCTGGTCCGTCTTACTAAGTCTGCATCTCGACTCCTTCTACCTCGTTCTCACGCAGTAAAAATTACTGCGCTCATCAAAACCTATTGTTCGGCAGTTTATGTCTTCATCAAGAGCCTCATTAAGGAATCTGCTGGCTTTGCGGTACAGAGTCCACAGAGTCCGTTTCCAGTCACTACATATATATATATATATATATATATATATATATGATCTATGTCATACGATAACGCTCGTGTTTAGAAATTAATTTTGATGAAACTAATTGTGTGTATTAAGCTCACCAATGCCTCTACCGAGTTCGTTGGCCAGCTTGGTCCGCCATCTTGTTTCAAGATGGCGGCTACTCAAAATTTAAAAAAGTAAAATAAATATACAAAAAAGTTAAATATTCAAATTAATTTTTTAATTAAGTGATAGGCCTTGATACAAGGATTCCAGAGCATTTTTTTTGTTTTACCTCTATCTTTAAAAATGGCTGAGATAGAGCAGTTTGAAATTCAAGGGTGGCTGACATTTTGGAACAAGACAACACATTACAAAAAAAACAACGATTAATTTATGAGTTTTAGTGAACGCGATTTCTCGCAAATTATTTTCTTTCTTTGTTGTAATCATTTTCCCAATCATACGCATAAAACTCTATATTCATATCCGTTATCGCCAAATTCTCGCCAAACTTTGTGACATTTGGCGAAATATCGCCAAATTTAATGACCAAAATAAGTTTTCATAAATGAAGACAACTTAGCTATAGCTCAATAATTTAGCGAATTTCTTATTCAAATTGACTATTAACGAATCTTTTGTAAACGGTTTCTTGGTATTTTAGCTTGCTGTTTTCGAGTAACATTAGCTAAAATTTTAAAACGAAGATATAGGAAAGCTACCTTTTCCTCCCGGTACAGGCCGGAAAGACATTTTGAAACAAGACAGCACATTACAAAATAGGTAGCTTTATACTTTTTTGTATTGAAAGCTACAAAAACCAACGTTTAATTTATGAGTTTTAGTGAACGCGATTTCCCTCAATTTTTTTTCTTTCATTGTTGTAATCATTTTCCCAATCATACGCATAAAACTATCTATTCATATTCGTTAGCACCAAATTCTCACCATACTTGGTGACAATTGGCGAAATATCGCCAAATTTGGCGACCAAAATAAGTCTTTATAAATGAAGCCAACTTGGCTATAGCTCAATAATTTGGCGAATTTCTTATTCAAATTCAGTATTAACGAATCTTTTGTAAACGGTTTCTTTGCATTTTAGCTTGCTGTTTTAGAGTAACATTAGCTAAAATTTTAAAACGAAGATATAGGAAAGCTACCTTTTCCTCTCGGTACAGGCTGGAAGGACTTTTTTTCTCAGTACAGTCATGTCAATTTTCACCGACACTTCTTGAGAAAATGTTCAAAGTTTTCCAATGTTCGAGAATTTGTTTTAAGAAGCCAAATGCAGAAAAGGCCATAGAATTTTGGGGAGGGAGCGTCAGGTGATTTTACATGTATTTCTATAAATACATCTAAATTTATCGATATTATACAATTTAATTTCATTTGTGATTATTTCTTCGCAAAACATGCGGCATTTTAGTTATGGAAGAATGAAAAGAAATTTTGATCATACGAAGCTAGATTCATGTCTTTTCCATATAGAAATGAAAATTGTTCTTTGAAAATGGGTTGTAAAATATTTTACTGTTAATAAAGTGAATTTATTTTAGTTTTACATGATTCATTTTTTAAACTTTTTATTTAACTTCGCAATAAAATCCAAAAATTTTCATATTTTTTTTTGAACTATTTCTTTGCATTCACCAACTCATTTCATTGTTTTTCCCTATCGATTAATTCAAAAAAATATGTTTTTTTTATTACAATCTCTTAAATAAAGCCATCTTTCATCACTGTTACAACAAATTTTATAGTTCACCAGTTAAGTGTTTGTCATAGCGAGCATTAAGACGATAGATAGTATCCACGATATTGGGAACACTTTGGAATGATTCTCAAGTGAAAATTTTGATCATATGAAGATCGATTCATGTCTTTTCCATATACAGATGAAAATTGTTCTTTGAAAATGGGTTGCAAAATATTTTACTGTTAATAAAGTGAATTTATTTTAGTTTTACATGATTCATTTTTTAAACTTTTTATTTAACTTCGCAATAAAATCCAAAAATATTCATTTTTTTTTGAACTATTTCTTTGCATTCACCAACTCATTTTATTGTTTTTCCCTATCGATTAATTAAAAAAAAATATGTTCTTTTTTATTACAATCTCTTAAATAAAGCCATCTTTCATCACTGTTACAACAAATTTTATAGTTCACCAGTTAAGTGTTTGTCATAGCGAGCATTAAGACGATAGATAGTATCCACGATATTGGGAACACTTTGGAATGATTCTCAAGTGAAAATTTTGATCATATGAAGATCGATTCATGTCTTTTCCATATACAGATGAAAATTGTTCTTTGAAAATGGGTTGCAAAATATTTTACTGTTAATAAAGTGAATTTATTTTAGTTTTACATGATTCATTTTTTAAACTTTTTATTTAATTTCGCAATAAAATCCAAAAATATTCATTTTTTTTTTGAACTATTTCTTTGCATTCACCAACTCATTTCATTGTTTTTCCCTATCGATTAATTAAAAAAAAATGTTTTTTATTACAATCTCTTAAATAAAGCCATCTTTCATCACTGTTACAACAAATTTTATAGTTCACCAGTTAAGTGTTTGTCATAGCGAGCATTAAGACGATAGATAGTATCCACGATATTGGGAACACTTTGGAATGATTCTCAAGTGAAAATTTTGATCATATGAAGATCGATTCATGTCTTTTCCATATACAGATGAAAATTGTTCTTTGAAAATGGGTTGCAAAATATTTTACTGTTAATAAAGTGAATTTATTTTAGTTTTACATGATTCATTTTTTAAACTTTTTATTTAATTTCGCAATAAAATCCAAAAATATTCATATATTTTTTTGAACTATTTCTTTGCATTCACCAACTCATTTTATTGTTTTTCCCTACCGATTAATTAAAAAAAAATATGTTTTTTTTATTACAATCTCTTAAATAAAGCCATCTTTCATCACTGTTACAACAAATTTTATAGTTCACCAGTTAAGTGTTTGTCATAGCGAGCATTAAGACGATAGATAGTATACACAATATTGGGAACACTTCGGAATGATTCTCAAGTGAAAATTTTGATCATATGAAGATCTATTCATGTCTTTTCCATATACAGATGAAAATTGTTCTTTGAAAATGGGTTGCAAAATATTTTACTGTTAATAAAGTGAATTTATTTTAGTTTTACATGATTCATTTTTTAAACTTTTTATTTAACTTCGCAATAAAATCCAAAAATATTCATATTTTTTTTTAACTATTTCTTTGCATTCACCAACTCATTTCATTGTTTTTCCCTATCGATTAATTAAAAAAATATGTTTTTTTTATTACAATCTCTTAAATAAAGCCATCTTTCATCACTGTTACAACAAATTTTATAGTTCACCAGTTAAGTGTTTGTCATAGCGAGCATTAAGACGATAGATAGTATCCACGATATTGGGAACACTTTGGAATGATTCTCAAGTGAAAATTTTGATCATATGAAGATCGATTCATGTCTTTTCCATATACAGATGAAAATTGTTCTTTGAAAATGGGTTGCAAAATATTTTACTGTTAATAAAGTGAATTTATTTTAGTTTTACATGATTCATTTTTTAAACTTTTTATTTAATTTCGCAATAAAATCCAAAAATATTCATTTTTTTTTTGAACTATTTCTTTGCATTCACCAACTCATTTCATTGTTTTTCCCTATCGATTAATTAAAAAAAAATGTTTTTTATTACAATCTCTTAAATAAAGCCATCTTTCATCACTGTTACAACAAATTTTATAGTTCACCAGTTAAGTGTTTGTCATAGCGAGCATTAAGACGATAGATAGTATCCACGATATTGGGAACACTTTGGAATGATTCTCAAGTGAAAATTTTGATCATATGAAGATCGATTCATGTCTTTTCCATATACAGATGAAAATTGTTCTTTGAAAATGGGTTGCAAAATATTTTACTGTTAATAAAGTGAATTTATTTTAGTTTTACATGATTCATTTTTTAAACTTTTTATTTAATTTCGCAATAAAATCCAAAAATATTCATATATTTTTTTGAACTATTTCTTTGCATTCACCAACTCATTTTATTGTTTTTCCCTACCGATTAATTAAAAAAAAATATGTTTTTTTTATTACAATCTCTTAAATAAAGCCATCTTTCATCACTGTTACAACAAATTTTATAGTTCACCAGTTAAGTGTTTGTCATAGCGAGCATTAAGACGATAGATAGTATACACAATATTGGGAACACTTCGGAATGATTCTCAAGTGAAAATTTTGATCATATGAAGATCTATTCATGTCTTTTCCATATACAGATGAAAATTGTTCTTTGAAAATGGGTTGCAAAATATTTTACTGTTAATAAAGTGAATTTATTTTAGTTTTACATGATTCATTTTTTAAACTTTTTATTTAACTTCGCAATAAAATCCAAAAATATTCATATTTTTTTTTAACTATTTCTTTGCATTCACCAACTCATTTCATTGTTTTTCCCTATCGATTAATTAAAAAAATATGTTTTTTTTATTACAATCTCTTAAATAAAGCCATCTTTCATCACTGTTACAACAAATTTTATAGTTCACCAGTTAAGTGTTTGTCATAGCGAGCATTAAGACGATAGATAGTATACACAATATTGGGAACACTTCGGAATGATTCTCAAGTGAAAATTTTGATCATATGAAGATCGATTCATGTCTTTTCCATATACAGATGAAAATTGTTCTTTGAAAATGGGTTGCAAAATATTTTACTGTTAATAAAGTGAATTTTTTTTAGCTTTAAATGGTTCGTTTTTTAACTGTTTATTTAACTTCGCAACAACATACAAAAATATTCATAATTTTTTTGGAACTATTTATTTACAGTCACCAACTCATTTCATTGTTTTTTCCTCCCAATTAATTAAAAAAAAATGTTTTTTTTTTTTTTTTTTTTTTTTTTTTGCTACAATCAATTAGATAATGCCATATTTACAAAAAAATTTATAGTTCACCAGTTAAGTGTTTGTTATAGCGCGCAGTAGGACGATAGATAGTATCCACGATATTTAGAACACTTTGGAAAGTTTCTCAAGTGGTGTGGGAGAAAATTGATATGATTGAACTAAGAAAACAATGTACTATGATGAAATTTTTAAACAGAGCTATTGCCAAGTGTCAATGATATACCGTAAAGTAAACATTTTGCATAAAATGTGGCATTTATGTGCACAATTAATTGTGAAATTCGTTTTCATAAAGTGTTAACGATTTCGGTACAATCGGCCGAATAAACACTCCTTACATTACAAGCGTCAAACAGTCACAGAAAAAAATGAAATAGCCATACAACTCGAAATTATGTTTTCTTTCAATTTGTGTTAAACAATAAGGTTAGATATCATCTTCCTACTGAATTTGTAAAACAAAATCTAAAATTTCCAATAAGAGCACCTAATTTTGACGTCATATTTGGCCTTTTTGATAAAATTTACAACAGGCTACCAAAAGGGATATTATTCGGTAAAGTGTACTGTAGGAATTATGGAGGTTTAAAATTTGAAATTTCTAATGTTAAATTCCTTTTTAGTCATTGTATTTTTAAGCATAATTCAAAAAGTACTTCTTTAAATGAGGTGGAATTCTTTATTCGCATATTTGAAATTTCTAGAAATCAATTTCTGTTAAAAATTGTAAATTTCTAATGGTATGGTTGAATGATTCAACTTTTTGCTGCAAATTGTGATTTCAGAACATATTGTTTGCGGAATGAAAACAATATAAAATAACACATAAGCATATTTTACACTAGCTGACTAACTGGTGTGTCGATCTATGTCTATTTCATAATCATGCGGCATATCCGGCTGTTCCGATCCTCAGTCGAAGTAAAGGTTTTTTTTTGAGAAGACGTGATTTTTTTTATGTTTCATCTTTTTTATTGCATTTAAATGTATACTTTTACATGTACATTTAAATAATTTTATTTTTCAAATAATAAAAAACAATTAAAAATGAAAATGGGTTATTTTTAAGCTTTTTTTGATCTAATTTATTGAAAAATATTTATCGAAATGTATTATTTAATACATCGAAAGCTTTTTGAAGCTTTGTCGGGATTTGTCAGACAGTTTTTTAATTATAATTGTATTGGTGTATTATTTAATACATCGAAAGCTTTTTGAAGCTTTGTCGGGATTTGTCAGACAGTTTTTGAATTATAATTGTATTGGTTGTAATTTTGAAAACAATCTATATTTAATGTTCGCATATTGTTGCCATTTTTAGATATTAATGTTTTTTGGAAAAGGACTGGAAATCTTTTTTAAAAAAAACTCAAAAACCAGCAATTTTATACTATAGAAACTCAATTTTACTAAATACGAAATGCAAATAATATAATTATATACATTGATTTATATAAATAATTAAATTTTTATGTACAGTAAAATTAACCACATTTAATAAAACATTGCTTGTAAATAAAACAAACATATTAACAATTACTTTCCTCTTATAAATAGTAAACAATTAAGTAAATGTTGTATTATACATTTGTTTTTTAAATAAATGCGTACATTTATGTGTTTATAATATTAATTAAGTGTATTTACTAATAGTAAGTCATCAGCAATCGTTTTAACTTCAAAACACACGAAAAGTAATTTTGGCCAGGATCTTGTCTCAAACACTCCATTGTGCGTCGAACAGTTCTTTTTTGCTATATTATTATAGAAGCCATGTCTACATGGAGGTCTTTTGCAGTGAAAGTGACCCGAATTATCATTATTGTAGGAGGATAACCCTGAAAACTTTACACAGTCATCCCAACCAGCAGCGCTGATTTCCAACCCGCGAACAACAGCATGGGATCTTCATTTGCCACAGCAGGCTTAACAATGGGGGGAGATGGCTCCAGGCTTATTTCGAAAAAACAAATTGAATTCCAACATGTCAGATTAATTAGGACAGGTCATTACTTTTAATTTTAAATATCTCAGTGAATATTTAAATCAGCATTATTTGTCTTCCTTCTTTTCTCTTCCCTTCTCTTCGCTTCGTTCGCTTCGTTTCGTTTCGTTTTGGTTTTGTTTTTTTCTTTTCTGTGTACAAACAGGGAAATATTTAAAAGAATGTATGTTATAGGAAACGATAAAAAGAGAATTTCATACATATATTTTCCCACTACACTATCATTCACAGACATTAACAACAAATTTCCCATACAAAAAGCCAATGTTGATGTTATTTACATAGATATACGTTACTTTCCTCTAAACAGAATCAGTCAGTCCTTTTAAAAACATTTACATGTGCTAAAAAATATTTTCACCCATCGTCTTGGACATCCACAGATTCTCCATCCTCGCCTCCCCATGTTATTCTAAGTTTCCCTGTTTGATTTAAAATGTAACAGATAGCGCCATCTATTGTCTATTGTCTATTGTATAGGATCATTTCAAGTGTCTGTTTTTTTCTGTATCTATTTCAATGGCTTCATGCATTAAAGCATAATTTAAGCTGTTGTAATTGGCATAAATTCAAAATTTATTATCCAAATTTTATTTATTTATTATTATTTAATTTATCAAATTAATTTATTATATTATGTAAAATTTATTATTAAAATTTATTAAAATTTATTACTTATTATACAAAATTTATTTATTATTATTTTAATTTATAAAATTAATTTATTATATTATATAAAATTTATTATTAAAATTTATTAACTATTATTACTTATTATCCAAAATTTATTATTATATATAGTCAAAATAAAACTGTTACATAACATCAAATGCTTGTGTAAATAAATGTACAGTAAATATATATATATATATATATATATATATATATATATATATCAAAATATATCTTTTTCGCAGATATTTTTTTGTAAGAAACCGGTGTACAAAAGCAAACAGAGAAAATGTAAACATAAGTAAATTGAAAAGTCTGAAATTTATGTTTTCTTTTGTCGGTTTCCGTGTAATATTATTTCAATTTCTTTGTTTAGGTTATTTAAATGGTAGCATTCTTATAACGCCGAGAAAAAATGAAACTGTTTTGTTAAGTGAAAATAATTTCTCAATAACTCATGTCTTTTTTTTTTCAAATAACTCGAAGTAAAAATGTGAGGAAACAAGATATTTTCAAAGTTTGTTAGTTTTAAAATTATTAAAACTTTTTTAGTTCATCTGAAATTTTACATACATGCAATTCTAAAGTAAAGTTATATTTCAAAGTCAGCTGTTGAAAATATTATAGCGGGTTACATATTTAAAACAAAATTGTATTTGTTGCAAATTTTTTAGACGATAAATATCAATAATAATGCAATAATCGATTTATTTAAATAGAAAATAACTTAACACCAGGTTAAAGAATGCATTAAAAAATTTAAATACAATTACAAGACAAAATTTCTTTGTTAATGTTATGTGATCACAAATGGAAGATTTTAATAATATAGTACACATTATTTGGATTTTTATATTTATTAAATTTTTAACATTAATGAATTATATAATTAATGATTATTAATATAACATTTACTATGTTGAATGCTGTTTTTTTTAAATACCTTAAAAATCTCTCTCTTTTTTTTTTTTTTTTTTTTTTTTTTTTAATTTTATTCAGTGATTTAAATGATCTATTTTTTTTTCAAACAGGTGAATTTTTAAAAAGATAAAAAGAAGTACAATCTAGTTTTTTAAAGTAATTTATTTGTAATTTTTGTGATTTTATATTTTATTTTATAAGACATTAACATGTATGCTATTCTTTTAAAACAAGCTAGTTCTAATTGAGCTGAAGGAAAAAATGTTTTTGATTCAATTTAGTTAGCATAAGTTTTATTTAGCAAAAAATAAATCTTTATTCATAAAAAAGTTTCTATTAAACAAACTTTTTTTCTGAAATATTTTTTTTCTGACGAAAGATTTGTTTTAACAATGAATTACGAAAGTAAAAAGAAAGAATTTGTAAAAGAAAAATAATCCAGCTACTTTAAACACACGCTTTCTCTGTTTTCTTTTATTATAATTTTTTAAACAAGACATTTAACATCTAGTTGCTTTTTAAAGCAAGCTACTTTGAATTAAGGTAAATATGATGAAATATGGAGATAAAATAATTTTTTCTTGCACTTGATTGTATTTGGGGATCGTATAAGGTTACATATAGCAAAAGATAAATATTTATAAATAAAAAAAATCGGATTAAAGGAACGTGCACAGTAAGAAAAAACAAATTTACCTTAATCGAGCAAATTACGAGTATAACATAACCACAAACGAAAATATACAATAACCTCTTCCGAGTTACTACAATTTCGAAATGCGTTCTTTATTTTTAGAAACCTCAGAAACTAATATAATTTAAAGATATAAAGAAGCATTTATAAGCAATTTTTGGTACTTCTCCATTATCCCGTTGAACAATTTGCATTAAAAAAAAATTATCGCCAAACTGTAACGCCAAATAAACAAATAGAAGAATGTTGCCATTAAAATCTCAAAAAGAAAAGAAAAAGAAAAAGAAAGTAAAAAGAAAGAAAAGAAATTCGGAAAATCTCTACTCACTAAAGTGTCAACTATCAGTAACTTCAAACAGTAAGATTTACAATACATTAATTGAAACAGAAAAGAAAAAAATTTGGATATTTGTTTATTGACATTATTTTTTTTATTATTATCTCTCTCGGCTGGTGAATAAATGTTTGTGACGTCAGTAGAAACCATTCGTACGCAAATATGCATCGCAACATTTTTTCAAAGCCTTTTCTCTTTTAACATCATGGTACCTCCGTTTAAGGACGCAATTGTTATTTTAACTAACTAATAACTAATAAATCTGTAAAACATAATGCAAAATACAGGTTAATGTCGAATTAAAAACCATTTGATGACATAACAAATACGTGTTAACGCTTCTCACGTCAAGTGAATGTGACACCACGATAATGCATTTTTGGAGTTAAATCCTATAGTTTGGCGATAGTTGTTGTTATGAAAAGTGGTCGACGGGATAATGGAGAAGTACCCAATTTTCTTTTGTTGCCACCGATTTTCGGAACCGTTTCCGAATAGTTTTATAGTGTGTTAATGAGTATCGCAACCTGGAATGTATGTTTCTTGGATACTATCAATTCTCAAGTAGACATGTTCGTGTTCAACAAAGCTTTATACGACAAACATGATAAATTAACAGCAATAATATTAACATTAAGATTAATATTATTTTGTTACACTTGCATACATAAATTCAGTTACGCAGCTGAAATTGTTTAATTGAAAATTGATAGCATCCGGAAAACCACTATTCCGGTTTGAGAAAACTGATTAATATGCTAGAAAAACTAATCGGAAAGTTTTCGAAAATCAGTAGCAGCAAAAAAACTTAAAAAAAAACTTTAAATATATAAATGCTTCTTTAAATCTCTAAAATATATTTCTTTCTGAGGTTTCTAAAGATAAAGAACACTTTTCAAAGTCGTGGCTAACGCGGAAGAAGTAATTGTAAATTTTTGCATGTGGTTATATTATCGTAAGTTATGTTATCGTTTTCTTAGATTAAGAAATATTGATATATATATATATTTTTACAGTGTAGGTATTTCTGAGTTTGAAAAACAACGATATTTTAACTGTAAATATTTTGATTTCTAGGAACGAAATATGTAACTTTTCTTTTTTTTTTTTTTTTTTTTTTTTTTTTTTTACATTCAAAAAATTATATATACATTTTTATTCAAAAATGAACGTTTTGAACTCTCCTTCTTTGGATCTTGTGCGGTGTGTAGCGTTCGTCAGTACCTGAGTGTCTGTATGTGGTTTAATCTGACACCAATATAACAAAACCACTTATATAATTATCTAGTCCTTGACTGACCGTTTTTTGAAATTTTATACTTTTATAGGGTCACAGGACTTTTAAAACACATCAAAACATTCGATCTTTGAAAAAATATATACATTAAAGAGTAATCATTTCTGACAATCTTAAAACAAAAGGAATCACATTCTTAACAGCCATTAAATATAGTTCATTTTCAAAGAGAAATCTTTAAAATCGTTTTTCTCAAAATGAAATTTGGTGGCATAAAATTAATGTAGTTATAAAGTAGTTAAAAGACTGTTCAATATTTTTCCTGAAATTTTCATGATAGATAGTGCATGGTAGGCTCCGTAAAATAAATCTACTTTTTTTTTTTTTTTTGAAAAATATTTTTTTCTTGGTGCTATATTGATAAGCTTTTGAAAATTTTATATAATCAAAATATAGTTTTGTTTCTGATGCATCAAAATACTATAAATAAACACTTTTTTCAAGTTCAGGTTGAGCACTAGATTCTCGTGTATAATTATATACCAAAAATTTTGTTTTACATGAAATTCTTTATAATCATGCCTGCATTCTGGACTTCCAATGTTTCGCTCCACAAGTTTAAAAACCACTATAATAACTAATTTTCCCCATTATCATCTGAAAAAAACAATGACAAAAATAAAAAAACATATACCATTTCTGCCTTTAAGAATTGTGTTTTTGTGATGTATATTTTTTAAGATATAAAATGAGAAAAAATGGTCACTTTATTTTCACTTTTCGAAGTTTTAAAAGTCCTAAGACCTCTTAACAAAACGGCGAACTATCATACTTTACGTATCAATATCCAGGGGAAAAATGGATTTCGTTTTGTTTATAAAAGACGGATAAAATACTTCTTTTTAAAGCAGTTGTTATGGAAATATATAAACTTTCATTATAAATATCTATAATAAATTAACGGTACTCTGTATATGCTTTATACTTACCTATCTTAAAATTGAATATTTGGTCAGACTTTGTTGCTAGAACTTGTTTGCTGTGTTTTGAATTCAAAGTTATTATATATATAACTGTAAACTTTTTACGAAGATGATTTAATATATTCCACGAGAAAATGGCAGTTTGTTACAGATGTAGAATTATTGCAGTCGTTATCAAGAATCATGGCGAGGAGGTTAGGCAATGATGAAACACCATAAGAATTTCTCTAATAATGCCAGCCAATTTCCAGAAATATTGTTTATTAACGAACAGGAGCGATGACAGTAACAGTTCCCACAGTATCGAGGTGTAATCATATAGCCCTCAGGCTTGACGGTAACTCACTACATTATTGAATGATCTTAAGTGGCTGTTGTGAAATTCTAAGTCATTTGAACACCAGATAACAATTTGGTCAGCACTTTAAAACACGACAAAAATCTGCTCACCAAATGCTTGCAAACGAGTTTTGTTAACTGCGCGTAGAGATACTGAAACGACGTAAAGAATGCACGAACCAATGAGTGAGAGACGATGTTAAGCTAAGCGAATGAGCTGCGATGGAGAAGATTTAACAAGAAATAATCCCTATCCCCGCTGCGCATTGATTTTGACGTGAAAAATACCTAGCGCGCGAAGCGAAGGATAGAATAAAAAATAAAATAAAAAGGTTTTAAAAACATTCGAAATGACAACAAGCGTCTCTCAGAATTTTATAGATTGGGGAGTTGATAAAAGTTACGAATGAACTTAAAGTTTTAGATTAAGATTTGGAATAAGATAATTATTAATATACGTGTTATTACTTTTAAAGGGACATTAAATAGGAATAAATATGATTAAAAATTAAGGAAATAATGACTATGTCAGAATTTAGATTAATTTAAATGAATAATGCGAAATAAAATTTTTATATAACATACATACATATATATATATATATATATATATATATATATATATATATATATATATAACCGTACAGACAACATAGAAACATCATACAACAAATAAGAGAATAACAATACATTTGAAAAATGAACACATATCTGTTTGAATAACATCCAGTGAAAAATAGAAGAAAATAAAAATATAGGACCAATTTAAAATAAAACAGATTGAAAGGGAAAAATGAATTAATGAAACATGGCATATTCGTGGCGTTTCAGCAGAATCGTCAGGCCCAAATTACTACAGATAACACAAAAATATACGATTCTATCCGTGTATAAGCTATAATTAGCTAAAGTAATGCGAGATTCGAGCAATCGTATATTAATAAACCCGAATTTTACAAAAATTAGAAAATGAAAAAGATACAATCAAGGAGGATTTCCCAGAAAAACCCTGTATCCTTACAAGCATGAACATTGTTCATGCTTGTAAGATTTGCTTGTTCATTGAACAAGTAAATCGTCACCTGTTGTCAAAAAAATTACTAATCAGTAGCTGAATTACAAGAGAAATGAATGATTCAAAAAATTCAAACCACGATGAATTGAAACTCGCGTCAAGACCAGAACCAAGCAACACCACGGAACATGACCACCATATATATATATATATATATATATATATATATATATATATATAAATCTGTGGAAAATTCGTGTACCAACTATTTCGGGTACTGAATTAATAAACACTGTCTGAAGGGAAAAAATTAAAGCTTGGAAAAAAAACATTTAAATTACTGCTCGCTTATGCGTCAAGAATAGATTTACTCGTATATACTATAAGTCTTTAAATTTTTAAAAACGGCCGCTTTGTATGGCAGAGTAACACATCTGTACGAGTCCACCTCTATTATAAAGACCAATTATCTGTTATTTTTTTCCCATAGAAATATTTCTATGTCCCTCCATTGAAAGAACACTTTAGAATCTCTTACTTTCTTAACAACCACTATAAGTGTTATTTCTATGTTTTATAGTTGATTTTATGACCTGTAATTTAACAAAAACTATTAATGTTTTGTATCTCGTAATAGCCAAAATTCTAACAACGTTTTGATTCAACTATTGTTTTCATGAGGGTGAATATTGTCAGTTGGGCTGTCAGTTGGGAAATAAATTCGTAATTCTACTTTAAAAGTTCTATTTTCTATCTTTCAGGAAACAAGACTGACTCTTACCATGATGAAGATGTTGTTGGCATTTCACGAAGAACACATCTTTTATCTCAAGACTCTTTGGCAGATATTAACAAATTAATGGAAGTGTCAAAGGCTAGAGATCCTGACAGAATTTATATTTACCAAATGGTTGAAAAATAGCAAAGAATGAAGTTAAAGGCAAAATTTGAAACAGTAAAACCTTACAATAAATGGATCACATATTTCCGTTCTTAAATTTTATCAAGATATTCAACATTATTGGAGTTAAAAAAATATGATGAGGATAATAATAATAATTCAAAATTTTTGTACCTTAATTTACTAATGTCATTTATTGAAAATTGGAATTTACTATTAGTGTAATACAATAAGTGATTTAATACTGAAATATTTCAAATAATGCATGAATATATGATTACTTACATCTATTTATTTAAAGTATTCAGAAGAGTTTGTCGTGTAAATTTCATTTTACAGGCATTCTTTGTTATCATATTAAGTTTATTACTAAAGTATAAACCTTCAATATCACATGACTTTAATTTGTATTTTGCATCCTTTTAAAAGGGATTCTCTAGCCATTACAACGACTGATTAGAATTTTGTTAAAAAATAGTTTACACAACATATTTTTTAACAAGCTGCCCTTAAGTAAAATTGTATATTATAAGATATAGCTTTTTATTTTATTTAATTATTTATTCTAGTAATTGTTACAATTACAGGGTGGGTAAAAAATCCGTACAAACTTTAAAAATTCATAAGAACCGAAAAAAATAACTGAAGAAAAAAACGTTTTGCAGAGCTAGCATTGCTAGGTCACGAGAATGTTTCTAAGACAGGAATATAAAACTCAAAAGCAGCTGATAGGCGACACTGACGTACACAATTCAAAGAAAAGATACGGAAATAATGTATAGAATGCCTCCAAATCGTTTATTACAGCTGTATGTGTTCCACATGGCCACCATCACAGGGGATAACATATTGCAGGCGAGTCACAAATCGAGCAACAGCAGAGTGCAGCAGATCAGGATGTACACATGTCGCCTCGAGGCAGATCGCATGTTTCAGTTTCGACAGATTGGCTGAACCGGACCAATACACTTAGAATTTCAAATATACCCATAACCAGAAGTCTGTCGGTGTCAAACATGGAGAACAAGGAGGCCATTGGAACCTGTAATTCCTGCTAATGATTTTGTTTTCCCCGAACGTCTGTATCCGGAATGCCTTGACCAGAGTAGCATTATGACTAGGTGCTCAATCTTACATAAACGTGACGGTAAAAAGTACATCCCTTTCACGCAAACACGGCACAACTTTCTCGCAAAGAAGCATTAAATAACACTTGTCCATGCCGTTTTCCCCCCTTTTACTAGGCACTGCGTTTCAAACAATAAGAATTATATGGTGAACGAACCAGTGAATTCACACCACACTGTCTCTTTTGGTGAATGCAATGGTGTTTGCGTATACTCACATGGATTAGACGTCCTCCCAGGGGCGACGGTTATGGGTATTAACGTCGCCATGAAGCGAAAAATGAGCTGCATCTGTAAACAAGATGTTAAAGACCCAGGTAGATTTCTGTTCGATATTGGTAAAAATCCACCTCGCAAATGCTTTCCGCTGTACGGTATCCGCTGGTAAAAGTTCATAGCGCGACTGCAATCTGTATGGGTACAGATCAAGGATAAAATGAAGAATAGTGCGTACTGAGAATGATGGTGAGCCAAAGTGTCTGGGAGTTCACGAGCAATGCCGCTAGGTTCCTGCAGCTGAATCGGTCGCTAACACTTCCATTTCGGCTGCAACACGCGGCGAAAGTGCCTTCCTTAAGAATAGTCGTCTGGATCTTACACGATCCTCCACCAGCACAGTTTCCTCAAACCACAGAACAAGCTTTATGAGGCATGTCGCATTTAAATACCCTTTTCCAGTCCTCATATTCTTCTGAACTCAGAATTTACGCAAGGCGATGCTCGCTGTTTCTTGGTTCATGTAAAACAACTTCACCAACAAAGCTTTTTCCTACGCACTCAGCATCCTTGTCCACATACACGGTTTACATCGGTGAACTGGTTGTGGATTAGGAGTACAAGTTCTTATAACCGTCTTATTTGCATATTTCGACCAAAGTCACTCGTACCAGCGCCATTTAGGCTATCGGCTATTTTTTGAGTTACTTTTATTTCCTGTTTTAAAAATATTCCCGTAATCTAGCGATGCTGATCCTACAAACCGTTTTCTATTTTGGTTAATTTTCCGGTTTTTATAAATATTTTAAAGTTTCTACGGACTTTTCACCCACCCTGTATTACTGTCCCTTAAATAAGGATTTCCTTTTTTGGAGATTAAATGCATTCATTATACATCGCTTTTTTTAAGAGTCTGGGACCTAGGAAATTGTCCTTTAAATAGTGGTGTCCCTTAAAGAAGATTTTATTACATAACTAAATGTCCGTTTCTTATTTTTTTCTAAATAACTAAAAGATTTCTTAGTGAAAAATAAATTAAACATTTCTTTAAAAATACTTTATACCATTTTTTTATAATATGAAAAACAATATACTGCATTATATATTGTATATATTGTAATGCAGTCAGAGGTATTTATAAATGTGCCTCTTTTAAAGAGTGATTTTTAAAGGAACCAGCGATAGACGCTTGACAGACTTTTTATTTTATATTTAATTGTAAAATAATGGATTTGTGAATAAATTTCTCTTTCAACAGTCATATATTCTTATTTAGAACGGTGGGTCTCACGCTTCATTTATATCACCGTACGGAGTAACTCATCATCATTTTTTTTCAGAGGTAAAAGACTAAAATAAGAAACAAGAGGTAAAATAATTTTAAAAGTTCTAAATATATTTGGAATAAGAATAAGCTAAATACTTTGCCGTAAACATTATTATTTGTATTTCTCGGCCGAGAATAAAATAATTTAGATTCATTGTTCATTTTAATTCCAACGTGATTTAAATATGAATATCGAAGTGTTAAGAATAGACTTATGAAACACAAAGTACATATATGCATTCTATGAAATTCTAATTTAAAGTAACAACGCATTTGAATTATAAGAAGGAAACTTTATAACTCAATGGTCAGCGCGTCGCTGTTCCAAGCTACAAATACAAGCTAACAGTGCATCGGATCAGATAACCAGATTTTATTTTAACAAGATCCAAGCCGCAGTACCGGTTGGGTCGGAAATTGATATTAAACATATTTGAGATATCATTCTCGACTTTTTTCCATAATTGTATTAAAATATGTATTAATTTTGTTTTACTTTTGGTTTGGGTTGACGTGTATCGGGTTTGTGTCGAGTTTTCGGGATGATGAAATATTTTTGTCGGGATTGGGCGGGTTTCGTATTGATTTTAAGCAGAAATTTCCGGTTCGTCTTGGTTATAACCTGACCTGTTCAGGACTTTAGTCCAAGGTTCTCTGCCGGGTTTGGGCAAGGTTCATATAACCTTTCATGCCTTCGGGATCGATAGAAGCTTTGTAGGGAACTAAACATGGAGCGTTCGGCCTTAAGCTGACCAACTGATCGGTACATGTGCTAAACAGCATCTCAGGATCCATGGTCAAGAAAATAGAGTTACCCAAGTTACCCACAGCCGGACATGTTTATTAATCGAATGTAGCTCGGAACAGCTTTGTTTCTTAGTTTAGAATTAAAAGAAGTTTACTACATCGAAATGGTGTTTGTTGATTTCATTATCGATAGTGAATGTCCACATTAATTCTTTTATTAAGTCGAAGTACATGTTTGGAGACATACTCAGTATAGATACAACCGCCGATTTGAATTTTCTCTATTCTCTTAGAATATTTTTTAACTCTAGAGTTGCCTCTTATAAGAGATTGTAATTTTTTATTCCGGATTTTAAATTAGTTATTTTATCTGATATAAATATGTAATCTACTATCGACGAGATAGTGATAGGCTTTGCAGTATTACTTCTATGGATGTTTTTACTATCTAATATAAACTAATTTAAAGACTTTTAAAAAAGTTCATCTGAATGAAATAAGAATCGTGGATTTCAAAAATGAGACAAAATCATACAATCATACCTTTATTCCATCGAAGTATACTTGTTTGATAAACTACTGAGTCTAGTCACATTCTATCTCTTAAATTTTCTTGTTATCTTGGAAATGTTTTTGGATTTAGAAATTTCTCTTAGAAGTGTTGTTAGACTTATTCTGGAGTTGAAATCTCTCTGAAAGAATTTGACATAAATACCGTAAAAAAGAGTGAATAGGAGTGGCTGAGCAAAAAAGGAACAAAACTTCATGAGATGATAAAATTAGGCATCTTAAAAATACATACTAGTATTTTTTTTTTTAGTTTGCTAACATGATATAACGTATGATATAAGTATTTTCATGATAAACATGATATAAGTATTTCCACGTTGGCATCACCAATTTCATACTTGCAAAAATTAAAACGACATTAAAAAAGTCAGATATTTCACGTCTCCAAAACTTTTCCTATTGCTATAAAACAACTTTCAATACAGGTTTAGGATTATTAACGTCTGTTACATGACGTATATAAAGGTATTCAATATTACTTCTATTTTTATGAGCCCCACCAGTGGCTGAGAGGTTCTGCTTTCAAAATTGATAGACGGGAGGTGCTGGGTTCAAACCCCTGTCGCGTTCGTCGACCTAACAGTTCGGAGTTTTCCGTGGTTTTCTTCGAACCTTGCCGTAAATGCGTGTTAGGTTCCCTTTAGAAAGACCCACACGGAGGGCACTCCCCCGTAGGGCGTATATCCCTCGTGTAAGTAATCGGGCGTCATAAAATCAACCAACCAGCTGTTTTTATGAAACAATTCATCTAAACGATGCTTTCTTGGTGTAATGCCATAGAATTGTAATGTGTAGGCTGAATAGAATGACAGTATTTTTCTGTTTCTATTCAGATACAGCAGCTGTACAAATAAAAATACTCATCAAAAAGAAGTACAGATTAACGCCAAAATCATGTTCATTATATTAATTGGACTACTCTATATAAGTTAGTGAGAGAAACTTTGTGTTTTCAACAATATCTGAGGAGTGTTGAGTGAAATTATAAACGAAATGGGAATTACAGTGAAAGTTATACCAACAGTTGGAAGTTTTGCCAATAACGGGTATGTAGAAATGCGGTCAGCTTAGTCTTTTTTTTTCAGAAGTTCCGAATTCATACCGGAAATTACGAAAGAAGAATTTTTACATAATATAATCACGATATGCCTGTCATTAGATGAATCAAAAATTACTATTCGAAATTTCTGTTATGAATTCAAAATTTCATCTTAATAAAAAAGAATGCCAGGAAGGTAACACTATAGTATGTACCAGATTTTAATAAAAATGTTACTCGAACTTGCAGGTTTGTCGAAACGGAAGAAGAAACACTATTTGGTCTGGTTATAAATGGTTATAATATAGTGATGATATAAATGATAATATAAAATGGTTATAAAAAAGTCCTTCCGGCCTGTACTTGGAGGAAAATGTAGCTTTCCTATATCTTCGTTTTAAGATTTTAGCTATCGATACACGAAAACAGAAACAGAAACAGAAACCTCCCACTCGTGGACAGCCAACCTCTCGGCATAGGACCTATGAGTCCACGAGGGGAAAACCTATATCTACCAGGAACCCCAGTGTCCAAAGACCCGGAGTCCCCAGCAAGTTTAAAAAAAAAAAAAAAAAAAAAACAATCACACGAGCTACCCAATATTGCTTATTGCTGGGAGAGCCCAAAGTTATTACATGTATATAAGTTCTATATGAATATACTGATAAGATTACATTACATAATATTAAAGATAAATATTTACAGATATTTACAATAATAATATTGTACTTAAATTTTTCAATTGTATTTCACTAATTTTTCAATTGTTTTTCACTATTAAGTCTCTTAAAACATAGTTTTTAAAATCTATAGATCTAGAATTTTATATAGGATATAATAATTCTTTGATATATGAAAAGTTTTTATTTAGGACATTATAGTTTTTATCTGACTTTTCGTAATTGGAAGCGTCTAATAGCACACGTTGTAGGTTTCTCTTTAATGTTTAATTTTTATTGAAGTTAAAATGGTATTCCATAAGAGGGCAGTTTCCAAAGATGTAGTGTATAGGAGTTCCAGGGTTTTTGTCACAAGGACATCTATCCGTGGTTCTTTTACCAATTTTATATAAAAAGCTTGGGAAGCTTCCATGGCCGCTAAGATAATATGCTGCTGATTTCTGAACACATAAAAATTTAACATCTACCTTATTAAGAATTTTATACGTTTCTCTTCCTTTTGTTGAGTTGGTCCAATCATTTTGCCAATCTGTGATGATTTTTTTTTTAAAATAACTCTTTAGAATGGATTCTGGAAATGGTAAGACAGAGATGTCATCATAATGGTCTTCTGTAATTGAATTTTTTGCGAGAAGGTCTGCTCGCTCGTTACCAGTGGTGCCTACAGCTACATGTGCTCTAATCCACGCTATTTTGATGAATTTATTGGGGTTTTGTAGTAAACTATTGTAGATATTTAAAATTATGGAGTTTCGTGGATAAATTATCTTGAGTGCATCTAAAGATGAGCGACTATCTGTCAAAATAAGGGCTGATGTAAATTGTGATTGTGTTAACCAAACTATTACTTCCTGGATCGCATATAATTCGGCTGGGTAAATTGAGTTAATGATACACGAAAACAAGAAGCTAAAATGCAATGAATATGATTACCGAAGATTCGTTAATACTGACTTTGAATAAGAAATTCGCCAAATTAGTCTGCTATAGCCAAGTTGGCTTCATTTATGTAGATTTATTTTGGGTCGTTAAATTTAGCGATATTTCGCCAAATGTTGCCACGCTTGGCCAGAATATGAATATAACGGATATGAATATAATTTTAGGTGTATGTTTGGGAAAATGATTACAACAATGAAAGATAATTTACGAGAAATCACGCTCACTAAAACTCATAATCCCAGATTTGTTTTAATGTGCTGTCTTGTTTCAAAATGTCAGCCACCTTATAATTTCAAACTGCTATATCTCAGCCATTTTTTAAGATTGGGTTCGGTTGATTATTGACGGCCAATTATCTACACTAGGGATATAGGCCCGGGGAGAGTGCCCTTCGTGGGGGTCTTTATAAGGGAACCTAATCCGTATTTACGCATGGATAAATCCACGGCTCGAAGAAAACCACAAAAACTCCGAACGATTAGGCCGACGGGCGCGATTGGGAACGAACCCAGCACCTCCCGTCTACCAGCTTCGAGAGCACAACCTCTCAGCCACTAGTGGGGCCTTTTTAAGATTGGGACAAAACAAAAAATGCTCTGGAATCCTTGTATGAAGGTCTAATATTTAAACAAAAAAAAATATTATATAATTTTTTTTATATATTTTTTAGCTTTAAATCTTTTAGTGGCCAACATTTTGAAACAAGATGACGGACAAAGCTGCCCAACGAACTCGGGCGAGACATTGATGAGCTTAATATACACACTTAATTACATCCAAATCGGTTTATAAATGCGAATACTATTATATGACATTGATCAGATATACATTTTTTTTCCATTGCTTTTATAATATCTCATCCTTTGTTTTTCACATGGGTTTTCCTTTACACACACACACACATGCAATTTATATGTATGTATTCTTTAAGTATCTAATTAAAAGATTATGAATAAAAATAATTTTATATGAATTAAATCGTTTTTATTGATATCAAACACAATTCAAAAAATCTATATTATTTTTATTATAGTGAGCTACAAAGTTAGTCGAGTATTTTTCAACTTTTTTTTTTTATCGTAGCACTTTTGAACCGATATTCAAACTTTTGTCGCACACTTAAATTATAATAATATAAAAAATGAGTAAAGAAGCGTACGCACATTTCGACTTGTATATTCGTATAAGCAAAATTCACCCTTACGACAAAATACTACACGAATAAAATATGAAATATCAAGTAAGGTGACTATACAGTTTTAACAATATGTTTTATCCTCAATCAATTAAGTTGATTGTTGTTCCAATTAATAATATAGGTTTTAAATTGTTCTTCCCTGGTAAATCGAAAAATACACATATGTGAACATATTAATTGACTAAGTAAAGGAAGTGAACTTTTCACTAATTACATTGAAGTCAATTACTGAAGTAGACGTAATTGTTTTACCTTTTCTGTTTCTTTAAAATTTTTCTATTACAAAAGAACTCCGTGAATAATGGCTATAAAGATTTTTTTTTTTAATTTTTACAAAATTCTTTTAAAGAAATTTGGTGTAATGAATAAATCCAAACTCATTAAATGCATTACTGAAACAAAGCTTTTACAGAGATAAAACCACTCTTTTGTTCTTTCGAATACTAATGAATCATTTTTTGTTTAAAATAATTCTTTAAGAATATATTAACATGCACTTGCATTTAGATGAACTTCCGAACTCCAAATTCTGAACATTAATGCTTATGTACTATTTTTTTTATAAAACTTTTCTCATCTTGAGCTGCACCAAGCTAAAATATTTTTTTCCTTAATCTATTTATTTTCGAAAAACTCAACTTAGATTTTTCATTATATTTTGTATTACTAATATTTTGTATACAGGGTATTTCAATACCAAGATTACAAATATTATAATATGGTAGAACACACTGGTGGAAACAAAGATTTTTACAAACAACCTTTGTATTCCTCAACCTTTGTAAAGATTTTTACAGACAACCTTTGTATTCCTCAACCTTTGTAAAGATTTTTACAAACAACCTTTGTATTTCTCAACCTTTGTAAAGATTTTTACAAACAACCTTTGTATTCCTCAAAAATGCAGCATGCATCCCTGTAATTCAAATATTGTTTTTTTATTCATAACTATAACAATAATTAAGCTATTTTATCAGAACATACCTTACTTTATTTTAAATGGAACAATATTACGATACATGATTTAAGTAGACAGTATTCGCATACAAACAGCATTAAACTAGACACTCCATTTTTCAAAACATGATTGTCTAATTCAATTAATTGTCTAATTTGATTGATTGATTTAATTAATTGATTGTCTAATTTCAACTGTGCTGTCATTGCCACTGACAGAATTTCCCTGAATTTCCAGGAATTTTTGTAACATGGCACCATTTTAAATTGCCTTCGTTAGCTTCGTTAATTTTTTAAATAAAAACCTTTATTTGAATTGTAGTGAAACCATTTATTTTGAAAATTTTCTTTCGGACACTGGTTTCCTATACAAATATTATTTGCGGTGAGTGTTCTATTCCACATCTATCTAACTTTAAACCTTACTGCTTGAACACCCAATAATAAATACACTGATGTCCAGAAATTAAGCGGCAGTGACCGATTTCAGACGTTTCGTGGAATACCTACTGAAACTCGTGAGGAAATGCCCTTGAACTTTGAGGATGTAAGGAACATGTTTGACTTTATTTTTTCAGTGAACATTTTGTCGCGAGGACAATTTGGGGGGGGGGGGCAATAATAATGTTAATAATAAAATAATATTTTCGATTACCCAAGTAACAGAAAAGGGTGAAAATGGTCTGTCACTGTAGCAAATGGCTATGTAGGTCCTGTTCAACATTTGTGCGCATTTGTGTGAGCATAGCACGTATATTCGTAAAGATGTTAAAGTTTCAGTGAAAAAAACATGCAGCGTTATTATCAAAACCACAGAAATTGTAAAACGCAACGTTGACAATATAGCTCATTTTGATGCGTAGTAGACAATGATGTATTACAATATTTGATGTGTTTCGTTAATATATACAGTGAAACTTCCATTTAACGAAATCTCATCGTTACACAAAAACACTTCGTTATGAAGAAAATTCGTTAAATAGAAATCAACTTAAATTTATGAAACTTGTATACATATAACCCACATAAAATGAAAAGTAGACATAAAATGCAAATATTTGAAAAACGTATTTTAATTCGAGCAGTCATTTTTTTCTGCAATGTAGATATGAGAATAATTTAATTAGAATAATGTGTAAAAAAACACAAAACAAAGAGAAGTAAACAAAAACAGAAGCGTACCTTTCCTTTTTTCATTAAAATGTGATTAAAATATGTGTATTTTGATTAAATGACTCAATGCGTTCATTTTCATACAGTCCGCTGAAATAAATTCATACATCCATCATAACAGCAACCTCTCCGTTTGAATATTGTATACGTACAAAAGTGGAATATACTTCGTTATATAGAATAAATTTTTCGTAATATGGAGATTAATTTACATGTAAATGATGTGCAAAGTCAAGGTTCTGCAGAAAATTTTGTTAAGTAGAAAACTTCGTTAAATAGGGACTTCGTTAAAGGGAAGTTCCACTGTATATATATATATATATATATATATATATATATATATAAACACGATTTAAGACGACTGTTTTAACAACGAGGTTAGTAGTACTGTATGCCTTAACATCATATTAAAACTACATGTGATTGGCGATTTTATTCGAAAGTTAATTATAGCAACAAAATAGATAACCTCCTTTGTTCAAAGTCTCTTAAAAATAAGTAAAAAAGTAACAATAGTTTAAAAACAAAACAAAAAAAAACACTCTTGAATAAGCACTCAGTGTGTAGTTGGAAATCATGCCTAATTCCATGACTGTAATTCGTGATTCTTTCAAGCAAATTCCTTTACAAAACGTTAATTTGTCATGGGTACCTAAAGTAATTATAGAAAATTCACCGCTTTTTGAAGCATGGTAGAAAGCACGAGGTGGTGAATTTATTATATATATATATATAATTTTTCATCTGTTTCTTCTGTGAAATATGGCAACAGGGAAGAAATAAAAATAATTATTCAAATTATTCATTTAGGTTTTTTAAATTGATATCTCAATTAAATCATGAATTAATTAATATGAAATTATTAATCGATTATAGCGTATTTTTAAAAATATATTAAACACTGCTTTTGTTCTACTCTTTAACCCCCTGACCGCCGAGCAAAAGGGCAAATTTGTAATGTTGTTTTCTCTGTAATATTTTTTAAATGCTTAAAAAATCTGAATTTTCAAACTTGAGATAAAAAAACTTAATTTCGTATATAAGTATAATCCTTGAGAATATCAATCATTACATTATGTTTTAAAAATGCATTATATTTGTAGAATTATATTAATTTAAACAAACCTTGTATTGCTGTGAAACCTACAGCATAGTGAACGGATGCATCAGGTCGCGCGGTGAGAAGGTTAATGTTTAAAATATTTCGTTGTTGCTGTTTCATAGCAGGTTGGCTCAATTTGGCGAGCATGATTTGACGCAGAATTTAATCCATTGCTGTTGTAACTCGTATACAATTGTAACCATAAAGATATTTGGGATTTATCATCTGCGGCCAGATAATGGAATTAAATAAAATACTTTAACAATTTTTAATAATGTTCTAAATATATTAAAATATTGTATGTCATCTATTTAACCTGTGTACATAATTTTTTATAATTCTAGCATATCAGGAAGTGAGTGAAAAATTTATTAGAAAAATTACATCTTTACATACAAAAACCAAATTGAGTTAGATAAAAGACAGTAAAAAAAAATTACAAGTATTGTTTATTAACAAAAGTTAAACTGACGTATACGGAAATATCTCTACCTGCTAATCCGATTATTAATGCTGTTTTATGCTAAGGAAATATTTAATTAAATATCAAAAGTTATATTCTTTCTCATAGAAATACTTTTTGAATTTTCAGGAAAGATGTACTAAGTTTTTAAACGTGGTTAATATAAACTCAAATTTTTATACTATTTAAAAAAAAAACAGTTCCATAAGATCAAATAAAATGTTTTATTAAATTTATAGAAACTTTATATTCATAAAAGTATCTGCAAATGCATTTTAATCAATGAAGGGCAAAATAGCTAAACTTCAAAATATATTCAATAAAGATTTTGTTCATTCACTCACTTATTGAAATTCCAAGCCATGGAATATAAACTGATGAAAATTACTTTCCAGCTAAATGCTTCAGCGCTTTTCATTTTCGCAAAGTGAACAAATTTCAAAATTTTCATTAATTTAATGTTCTATCCTTATTTAAATACTAATTGTGAAAGATTGTTAAGTACAATTAGTTAAACATAAAATGCCTCATATTTAAAAAAAATGAAACACAATTAAAACAACTATGTCTTGAAAACATCAAACAGAGCTCAGCAAGTGTTTTTTTTTTTTACAATGTTTGAACCAATATTTTCTTTATGAACAAACTTGCTGATCTCCCTGGTGTTGTCCGGGTCAGTCAAAAAATAGCATGATACGCGAAAAAACTCTAAAATCGCTGCAAAAATGTCGAATAAAGTGTACTGTAAAGAGAATAAAATTTATTATATCGGGATAGAAGATTGAAATCATATTTATTTTACTAATGTGAAAAAATCGCAGCAAATCACGAAAAAACGCTGAAAGTCGCGAAAATTTATTTTAAAAGTCGCAGTTAACAAAATTTACAATTTTGGGCTAATAGGTTAAAAAAAAAATTCTTTACGACTGTCAAAAAAATCGCCCTGAACCGCAAAAAAATTTTTTTAAATCGCATTAAAAGTTCGCGAAAAATTCAAAAATTGCTGTTTGAATTTCGAATAAACTTCGAATAAAAAAGGACAAAATTTACAATATTGTGCTAAAAGATTAAAACCGGGTTGTTTTACTAATGTGGAAAAATCGCCACGAAAGTAAAAAAACAAACCCGCTAAAAATCGCATTAAAAAATTGGAAAAAATTCTAAAAAAGAATAGCACAAAGTTTTCTACATTATAACCGGAACTCTGTCGGATCAAATATCGAGGCGAAGCGCGAGAAAACGCAAAAAATTGCCGTAGGCGAAATGCACTATATAAGTCTAAAAATTTGAAATATAATTCCTTTCACGAATGTCAAAACATCGCCCCGTGTATAGCAAAATAAAAAAAAACACTAAAAATTGCATTAAAAATCTGAAAAATATAAAAAACGCAGAGGACGGTAAAAATCGCGTTAAAATTGGCTAAAAAATCAAAAATCGCGGAGGACAGAATTTCCTATATTAAGATAAAAATTTGAAAACGAATTCATTTTACAAATTTCAAAATATCGCCACAAAATGCGAAAAAACTGTAAAAATCGCATTAAAAATCATTAAAAGTTCAAAAATCACGATATTTTTCAATAACAGCCTTCCCGGGCAACGGCGAGTGGGTCAGCTAGTTTATTGTATGAGTATAAAAGTTTGAAACCAACTTCGTTTTCTTAATGTCAAAAAATCGCCGAAAATGCAAAAAACTCGTATTAAAAAACTTGCTAAAAATTCGATATCATTATTCGAAAATGGTGGTAACTGAAACCTACATTTAGGAAAACATACTTTTAAATGTAAATAAAGGGGAGTTGAATAAAAAATTTACCGTTGAAATCGAGTCCATAGAACCGAAGAAAAAAATGCGACATTACTTTTGGAAATTGGTAATAAATGTTGTCTATATTTAGGAAAACATACTTTTAAATGTAAATAAAGGGGTGGTTGAAACTAAAATTGCCGCCAAATGTCACCCTTTCCCATCCTCAAATTCAAATTTATATCTTAATTAGTTATCTTAACTTTCACTCATTAGTAAAAATTCACAATTATTTCCTTTCATTTTCGCGAAGTAAATGAAGGGATCGGTCGGGAAACAGATCTCCTTGTTTTTAATGAAAACCGATCCCTGACTAGCTCTATCTGATTTTTTGAACTGACGCCGTGAGATTTTTACAGTTTTTGGCAAAAATTAAGAAAAGTTAATGCCCGATTTTTACAAAAATTAAATATTCGAATAGAGAAATTTGTTCTGCGTACGTATGACGAGTTTCAAATCGATACCTCAAATATTTTTCTTTAATTTTCTCTAATTAGTTAAAATTTCTCAAATTCATTATTTACGCTTGCAAATCAAGAGCAGGTGTACGTTTCTTTTGCTGCAAAAAATGTTAAAAATACTCTAAAAATCGGGATAAAAGATTGGAATCGAATTATTTTTTTAATGTAGAAATAATCGCCTCAAAATGCTAAAAATCGCTAAAATTCGTATAAAAAATTTAATTAAAAAATTTCAAAATCGGGCTTCGAGGTGCACAACTGCATACGTAGAGGTATCTTCCTACCAAACTCTGTAGTTCTGCGTGCAACGTTTTCTTTAGAACACAGTCGACAGATACACACACAAACTTCTTTCCTTATGCAATGATGCAATGATAGATACAATGTTGAAAAAAAAAAACAAGTTGGTAATTGTACGTCAAACGTGACAAATGAGGTGCGTTCGTACTATAGCTAGTTGTATAAATATTCAGATCTTGGTGATTTTTAATTCTGTAAAATGAATTATATCGTCTGCAGAATAATTTCTGTAATAAAATAAGTATCTCGGTCGCTTGACGATTAAAACTCGGAAGCTCCTATAACAAGAAAGCACCGATTTAAAAAAAAAAAAAATCAAATTTCTGAATAAATGTTTTTTTTTTAATATTCTTTAAAGTTTTGATTCGATTTTCTTAAAATTTGAAATGTCTCGACAAATTTCTGCAAAGATAATATATCTTAAATTTCAAAACATTCGGTTGGGTAGTTTTAGCGTTGTTATATGCGGACGGACGGACCAGACGACGACAATAGGTGCTACGTATTTATATAATTAGGAACGCACCTAAAAAGATTCAATTAACGGATTTTACGAAAAAAGAAAGCAAAAAACATACTGCAGATATACCAAGTCATTTTCATGGTTTTTAAACTTGTAGACCTAGGGGGCTCAAACTGTGGCACGCAGGTCATCAAGTTACCACTATTTTGGAAAAGAATGATAGCAGAAACATTACGATTAAATAAAATGAAGTTTACCTTTTGGAAATTGTGATAGCAAACGATTTTGCAAAATGTTTGTGCAGCTATAATGCAGACAAAGCAGAATAAACGTTTATTTGGCAGTCAAACATTACTGTTTAAATACGTAGCATTTATATTTAAAACATTTACAAACATACCAGAACATACAATACATTAAAACTACATTGAGGTAATTTAAAAGCTTAATCTGCATTCCTCCTTCCGAATTAAGTAAAAGTGCTAATGAAAATTAGAAAGTCATGAAACTTGCTTTTATTTTTCTACATCTCACTTTTCTTTTGTCTGCGACCACAAAGCGATTAAAAAAGAATGGGAAGAAGAGTGATTTATGAATATAATCCGCAATAAACGAAACCTTAATATCCACAAACTAAATGAATTGCCTTCGGTGACTTGAAGAAGAAGACTTTTCCCCATCTTCAGATTTCCCGTTGACGAGAAGCACGGTGAAAAACAGCTTTTTTGTTAACCAATGATATTATATGCAAAATCTCCAGGGAGGACCAAACAATATCAAAAATACTGCTAGTTTCTGCGAGCAATACTGGCCTCGTGGTTGGTTGGTTGATTTTATGACGGCCGATGATCAACACGAGGGCGATAGGCCTGCGGGTAATGCGCTCCGTGGGAGTCTTTCTAAGGGATCCTAACCCGTATTTACGGCGAGGTTGGAAGAAAACCACTGAAAACTCCGGTCGACGAGCGCGACAAGTGTTTGAACCCAGCACCTCCCGTCTACCAGCTTTGAGAGCAAAACCTCTCAGCCACTGGTGGGATCTGGCCTCATGGTTCAAGGCACGAAAAATGGTGGTCTACATTCTGCAGCGAAGGCTGCGTATGTGTTGAAATTTCTGCGGAAGTTACGCTGGTGGTATGTTTAAACCAAGACTCCCTTATCATAGATCAGACTTGTCAATCCGGAGAAAGTCTATGGGAGAAAATGTCCGCGGTAATTGCCAACTTATTCATTGACTTTCTCCGCAAAGTATCGCCGCCTGGTGGATACTACCGATACTAGTTCATAAGCAAATGCATAGAACAAATGGAGCTGTGAAAAAAATTCGTGGTATTTCGTGTCGTAAATACTCCTATTACCATGGAGATCATGCCTATTACTGACGATTGATGGCGCTAGTATAGCAGGACAACCATGCGGTCGAAGGAAACTTGCTGATTGTGAGGCCTGATACTATGATAAGGAGGCCTTGGTTTAAACGTATCATATCACAGCTTAACTACCGGCGAAATTAAGAAAATATTCATCACTAATATCTTTTTTTTTTATAAATGAAAATCGATTAAATTATTACATAATTGTGCATCACCAAAACAAAAAAACAAGCAAACAAACAAAAAACACTGTAAGTAATTAAAATTTAGAATGAAAATCGGATGTCAGTTGAATTTTACATTAAAAGTAAATATTTAAAAATGCTAACGTGTATTTTGCTATCATAATATATTATTTCAGTAGATTTTATAAGTTTCAATGCCACATTTATAAGATGCCATTTTTATGATATAAACTATGAAATATTTAAAACTAAAGTATAAATTTTTGAATTGAAAATTCAGAAATATTAAGATAAAGAACAGTGCAAATATATAAAAAAGAAATGTATCAAAAAAGCATATAAGTGAAAAAATAAGAAAATTATCTCAATAAAAAATATTAGTAAAAGCAACGTTTAATATTGCTGCCAAAATTTTAGCATTCAAAAGAATTTTTATTTATTTTTTAAGAATTTATATATTTTAATAATATTAAAGAGAAAAAAAATACCTGTCTTTCTGTTTTCAAAAATAATATTACAACTTAACTTGTTTTGCGTTTTTTCGAAATAATCTTACTGTGAATCACAATACTTAATTTTAAATTACTTATCATACTTTACTATTACAAACTTTGAACTTTGAACTTTGAAGGGAGGTGGGCTTTGAGACCTATAGCTACAAGGCTGTCGTCTCGAATGATCCATATACATTTTTTTTTAATCACAGAAACACATACACGACTTCAACAATCACATAAATCTGGACGAGAAAGTACAATGAAATTTTACAACACCAAGAGTTACATCCGCGAGCTCCACAAAGTGTGTGCAATGGAGCTGGCGGGAGTCGAACACAACTATTATAAATCTGAATAAAATGAGATAACCGTTTTCAAAATACTCGTTGAAGAGAAGCGAGATGGAGAAAGTTTGTTTGTTAACAAATGATATCGGGTACAAAATTTCCGAATAATCCTGGCGTAGTGGTTAAAGAACGAATAATTTACTGGACGAAGTTGTTGGTGGTTCTACTCTCTTAGTTGCTAGCTGTGTTTCCTGGGATTAATACGGAAGGCAAGCTTGTGGTAAGTATGAACATATCATATCGCAACTTAAGTTTCGTTGAAATTGAAAGAATTCTCTTCAGTAATATTTTTCTTTTACCTATGCCTCTTGATAAATTAAAGTATTATATAATTATCATTGCAACAATTGCAAATACAATTCAAATTTTAGAACACAAATTTTAGAATCAAATTTTAGAATGAAAATCGGACGCCAGTTAAAACTGCATTAAAAGTATATATTTCAGATAGCTAACGTGCATTTTAGTTTGATAATATATTATTTGAATAGAGTTTATAAATTTCAATGCCAAATTTATTAGGATTTTCCCTGTCATATTTGGCCCCGCCAGTGGCTGAAAGGTTCAACTCTCAAAGCTGGTAGACAGGAGGTGCTGGGTTCAAACCCCTGTCGCGCTCGTCAACCTAACCGTTCGGAGTTTTCCGTGGTTTTCTTCGAACCTTGCCGTAAATACGGGTTAGGATCCCTTAGAAAGACCCCCCACGGAGGGCATTCCCCCAAGGGCCTGTGTCAATCGAGTAGATAATCGGCCGTCATAAATCAACCAATCCTGTCATATTTATGACATAAATTAAGGAATATTCAAAAGAAAAATATAATTTCTTCAACTTTAATACAGAAATATTAAGATTAAAAAATATATATCAGGAAAAGCAACGTTTAATATTGGTGGCGAAATTTTTGAACTCAAAAGAATCTTACTTTTTTCTGGAAATTATCTATTTCAATGATATTAAAAAAATACTTGTTTGTGTTTTCTAAAAAAAAAAGTAAATTAACTTGTTTTTTCATTCTTCCCAGTTAAAGTTACTTTGAATCACAATACTTATTTTAAAATTAATTAACTTACTTTACTATTAAATATCTAAATAAAATGTGATTAACGTTTTTTTTAAATTCTTGTTGAAGAGAAGAGAGAAGAAGAAAATTAATTTCTTAATATACGATATCGGGTGCAAAATCTCCGCCCCCTAGTGTCGATAATTGGCCGTCAATAATCAATCATCAATCATCATCAAAATCTCCGCCCAATCCTGAAGTAGAGGTTAAAGGCAAGAATAATTTACTGGAGCACGTTGTGGGTGGTTCTACTCTCAGAGGTGCTGACTGTGTTTCTCGGGGTTTCTAAGGAATGTCAGATTGTGGTGCGTATGAATGTATCGCATCGGAAGCTCACGTTCCATAGAAACTAAACGAATTCTCTTCAGTAATTTTTTTTTACTATAAATGTTGATATTTGAAATTATTACATAATTATGAATTGCTACAAATTCAAATACACCGAACTAGAATAAATCAAACTTTGAAAGAAAATCGAAACCAGTTGAAACTGCAGCTACCTGCTCAAAACAATTAAAGGATATTTAAGTTTTAGGTGGATTTTGTATCTGGGAAACTTTTTAGCTGATTGATACATGGTCGACAGACATAGTAGGTTATATGAGAATAAATTACACATGTTTGGCAGAAAAAAATGCATTTTATTGCGCATTTGTGTACAAAAGGAAAAAAACACAATTTGTGCATATGAGAAAAAAAGAATAAGAAAAGGTGTTTTCTTCAAAGAAAATCATTTTCAGTAGGGGGTATGGTTTCCACGGGCGGCCAGCAACGTTGAACACCCTTGAGGCATGGACTCAATGAGGCTATTAATGACGAGTTGGGGTATTCTGCCCCACTCTTCCAGAAGAGCTCTTTCCAGTTCTTGGAGAGTTTGTGGGGGTTGTTGGCGGCCAGAAACTCGTCTTCCTAGAGCGTGCCAAACGTGCTCGATTGGATTCATGTCTGGAGAACACTCTGGCCATTCCATTCGAACGATTCCTTCCTCGAAAAGGAAATCCTCCACCAGGTTTGCACGATGTGGCCTGCAGTTATCGTCCATTAAAATGAAGTTATCTCCGATTGCTGCAGCGTAAGGGACTACAATAGGTCTGAGGATCTCATCCCTATATCGGCGACCAGTCAGAGCTCCATCTCGAATGATGTAGGGGTCAGTGCGCCCGTCAATGGAGATGCCACCATACACCAACACTCCTCCACCGCCAAATCTGACACTTTCGTGCACGAACGCAGGATTATTCCTACTGCCACGGTCCCTCCAGATGAAAATACGCCTATTATCCGGATGCACAGAAAAACGGGACTTGTCAGAAAACAGAATATTGCTCCATTCATTTCTCCTCCAGTTGACATGCTCGGTTGCCCACTCCCTGCGGTCGCGACGATTCCTTGATGTTAATCTAACACATACCATCGGTCGGCGAGCATACAGACCTACAGCATGGAGCCGGTTTCGGACAGTCTGAGTTGAAATCGTGGTGCCTGTAGCCGAGCGAAGGTGTTGTTGGAGAAGAGTATCGTTCATGTTTCGGTGTCTCCGAGCTGTTAACGCTAAATACCGATCTTCATTGGTCGTTGTTGCCCGTCTACGACCTTGCCCTGGTCTTCGGCCTGCACGTCCACTCTCCAAAAAACGGTTCCAGATCCTGGAAATGACACTTTGTGACACTTCAATGGCTTGCGCTACTTCGGCTTGAGTTTGGCCCCCTTCTAACCTACCAACAATTCTCCAAGCCTCTGAATCTGTCAAATGACTTCGCTGAGACATCGTACTCACCGAAACAAAGCAATCACTGAATGCCGATCATCCTTGTCTTCATTCTCTTTTATCCAGTTGAAAGTCAAATTTCATTCGCTGCCGCTGAAGCGACGTTTTTGACGTCGAACTCAAAATTTGCATACTCCACAGTTTGAAAACCAGAAAAATTTGCATTTGTGATTATCTTCTTCTATTTTCGGCAAAAAAAATTTGGTTTATATCTTTATTTTATATAAAACTTCAAATATCCTTTAATTGTTTTGAGCAGTGTATTTCAAATCGCTAGCGTGTATATTGCTATCAAAATATAATATTTCAGTAGAGTTTTTTAGTTTCTAGGCTACATCACAGCTTAAAACATAAATCCAGTAGTTATGGCTCATAGGCGGAAAAGTAAACGATATCGTGTGAGTATCTCTATAAATGAACGAATTATTCTATACGCACTTAATAAATCTAGAAAAAACATACTCTAGTGCAGAGGTGCAAAAATCTAGGCTTCAATGGGCCGATTCCTACCACTAAATTTTTAGTATTCTTCGCCTAATAAGAATACTGATAAAATTTAGGCGATGTATACTAATAAAATTTGACGAAGAATACTAATAAAATTTAGTGTTGGGAATCAGCCCATTGGCGCCTAGATTTTTGCACCACTGCTCTAGTGCATCTTAGTAATGTATATAAATTTCATTAGAATACATTGTAAAAGAATTTACACCATACTGTCTGTCTGTCTGTCACCCGCCTTGAGGATCCGCTTTTGGCATATGATCAATTTACACCATACATATTAATGAAGTGAAATAAATTTCTGTGTTCCTATAAACGAACTATAGATGCTACTTAATCTGCATTCTGTATAAATCATGTTGCCAGTCTCCTAAGTGACGTACATCAGTTTTGTTATAACTGAAATAGTGCAAAATTTTAAAATGCACTGAATACTATTTTTGCATTGACGGTATAATATCAAACAATTTAGATTTGATCCTGTAATATAACCATAAATACTACACACTTCATTTTCAATACGAAACATGCTATTCTGAACTTTAATAACGTATAACAATTATTTGGCTATCCGACTGTATTTTCGCGAGATAGAGCGCTGGCAGTCAGACAAGGAGAGAGTCGGACAAAAAACAGAAATCATAAATATTTTAACACTATGTTGGAAAGCGTTAAAAATTATAAAAAGTATCTCAATTAAAATAAATGATTTAAAGAAACGTTTAAAACTACTAACGAAATATTTGAAATCAAAAGAACCTTTCTTTTTTTAGAAAATTATATATTTCAATTCTATTAAAAGATAAACAAAAAATTGCCTGTCATTATAAAAATAAGATTTAAACTTATCTCGTTTTGAATTCTTCCGAGTTTAACTTACACTGAATTACAATAGTTAATTTAAATTACTTAACATACTTTACTGTTAAAAATTTGAATAAAATGTTATTAACGTGTTCAAAATTCAAGTTGACGAGAAGCGAGAAGAAGAGAGTTTATTTCTTAATATACGATATTGGGTGCGAAATATCTGATAAATGCTGATGTAATGGTTAAAAGCACGAATAATATCCTGATCGACGTTATTAGTGGTTCTACTCTCAGGGGTGCTGGCTGTGTTTCTTGGGGTTTCTAAGGAATATAAGCTTGTGATGTGTATGAATGTATCGCATCAGAAGCTTACGTTCCATAGAAATTGAAAGAATTCTCTTTAGTAAAAGTTTTGTTTTACTATAAATGTTGATATTTGAAATTATTACATGATTATAAATTGCTACAAATGCAAATACACCGCACTGGAATAAATCAAACTTTGAAAGAAAGTTGAAACTGCAGCTATTTCAAATCATTAGCGTGTATTTTGCTATCAAAATATAATATTTCAGTAGAGTTTATAAGTTTCAAGGCTACATCCCAGCTTATAACTTAAATCCAACAGTTATGGCTCATAGGCTGACCTATAAACGAAATCGCTTGAGGTGTCTCTATAAAAAAACGAATTATTCTACGCACTCAATAAATCAAGAGAAAACATACTCTAGTGCATCTTAGTAATGTATATCAATTTCATTAGAATACACTGTAAAAGAATTTACACCATAGATATTAATGAAGTGAAATAAATTTGTGCGTTTCTGTAAACGAACTATAAATGCTACTTAATCTACATTCTGGATAAATCATGTTGCCAGTCTCCTCAGTGACGTACATCAATTTTGTTATAATTGAAATAGTGCAAAATAATTAAAATGCAATGAAATCTATTTTTCCATTGACAGTATAATATCAGAATATTTAGAATTGCCCTTGTAATACAATCTATAAATACTACACACTTCCTTTTCAATATCAAACATGCTATGATGAACTTGAATAACATCAAGCGCGCTCTGCTAAGCCAAGCTATAAAAAAAAAGCCAAACAAACAACGCCAAGAACTGGACTTCAAACCGCTACTGCTTACTTACAGGAAGAATCTTCGCAATGTTAAATCGACCAAACATGCCAGATTAAAATATCAGATATCAAATGAACCAAGCGTCACAGAAAAAAAACGAAAACTAAAAGAAAGTAATGAAGAAATTCTTCAATTTGAGACCAAAATCATCTTCATAGGTGATTAGATAACAGAGATATAGATTTTTTTTTTTTTAAACGTCGAGTTACTTAAAATGATCACATTTTTCTTCGTCAAACTTTTTTTTTCAAACAAATTACAGACAAAAATATACGGCAGAAATGAAAAAGGATTGTACTTTTGGACAGGTAATAACCTAATCTACGTGCTTTTATACAATCGAGTAAAAAAATAAATAAATTTCTATCCTTAATTAGCAAAAAACTATTAATTAACTTGGCAACTAAAAAATTATGCCAAAACAGAGATAAAACTCTGCCAAAAACCGCGTACCATCTGCATTATAATAGCACAAATCAATTACGGGCTAATCATATCAAATTTCATCTGCAAGTCAGCCATTTTTTCTGAAGATATTTTTTTTAAATAAAACTTCATAATTATAAGAACACACATTTTATCAGACAATTAAATGAGAATGCAAATTGTGGCCGATGACTGTTTCCAACCGGAATAAGAATGAGAAATTGCCATGTTAGGACATCGATCTAAGTGGCTTAGTGGCAAAGCGTAGGCACGGTACGTTGAAGGTCCCAGGTTCGAGTCCTGGCGCAGGTCAATTTTTCACTCATGTTGGTTTGGTGCATTTAACTGTCTGATAAAATGTGTGTTCTTAGAATATTGTAAAATAAAGTAATCAGACGTAGTGTTCATATTCTAATATATATATATATAACTTCATAAAATTTACATTTTTAGATAGATCTTTAGAAATAAAATAATTTTTGAGAGAAGAGGGTTCACTTCTAAAATGTATAAATTAAGAGTTATCGGCATTTAAAATTTCTTTCCAAACGTAAAAAAACTTTTCGAAAAGGAATTGAATGTGATTAATTTATTTATCTAAAACCATGGTAAAGGACTAGCATTTCGTTCGCAGGCTGAGATTTCTTTGACATCATTTTTCTATAAATTCATGGAATGCAGTTGTTAAATTGTTTTTGTTTTAGAAGTGAAGTTTCCATTTAAATTTATTGTAAGAGTACAGTTTTTAATTGAATAAAAAAACGTAAATCTAAGAAATAGCTAAGATATTTTGCTACTTTTCCCCATTAACTACGTTTTATAAAGATTCGCCAATTAATGTGATTTAACGCTAATAATAAAGGAGCATGATATCACGTTTGAATTCAAAAGCAGCGCTGACGCGCTATGTACATATTCCATTTTTACTCATCTCATGGATTAGGCAGTGATATTTTTGAATGAAGGATAACAAGTATTATAACAAGCCACATTTAATATGTTGTTTTTTAAGGTGTAATTAGTTTAATTGAAAAATCTACTGGTATTTCTAGTTAACCCTTTAAACAATAACTGAAAGTAAAATGTAATTTTACATAACATTCTCATGTTAATTTCATAGAGTAGATTATTTAAATTATGTATAATCTATTTAAAAAAAAGAAATGATATCTACAAAAAATAACTTTTCAAAAGTAAAAAAACGAAAGTTGTGGCTAAACAATTGTGTGATATCAAATTTCCAAGCTTTCATTATAGTACTTATTTAACATTTTTCCATTAAAGAAGTTATTATATATATAAGTCGAGTGCTACGTATATGTTAATAGAAATCGTTTCCTCCTGTACTAAATACATCCTAACGTGTTTCTGAAAATTCCATATTTTTCAAATTATGCAGGATGGGCATGGCGGCCATCTTTCCACATTTCTAAGCCCTCAAATTTCTAAAGTAAAAGCGTAATATGTTTGCGATGTAATATGTTTATAGCAATGTCGAACTTGAGATTTTAACTACGAACAGATAAATTGAGGAAAACTAATATTTTGATAAATTTATTTTTACTACTTTGAAATGATTAATTACTCTAAAAAATAAATCATAAGATGAATCCTTAAGATAAGTCATCATTATCATAAGACACAATTTTAAGAGGATACAAGTCCATAAAAGAAACGATTAAAATATTTGCTTAAGTTACAATTTTGAACTTCTGATTTTAGCTGCGTATATGGGTGCTTAGAGTTTTGTGTATAATATGGAAAGATGGCGCCAAGCCCATCATACATAATTTGAAAAAAATTGAATTTTCAGAAACACGTTAGGGTTGGGTTGATTTATGACGGCCAATTATCAACACGAGGGATATAGGCCCCTGAGGGAAACACGTTAGGATGTATTTAGTACAGGAGAAAACGATTTCTATTAACATATATGTAGCACTCGACTTATATATATGATAACTTCTTTAATGGAAAAAAGTTAAATAAGTACTATAATAAAAGCTTGGAAATTTGATATCACACAATTTTTTAGCCACAACTTTCGTTTTTTTTTTTTTTTTTTTTTAAGCTTGGCTGTTTTTTTATTTTTGAAAAGTTATTTTTTGTATATATAACAATTACTTGGCGATCCGACTGTATTTACGCGAGATAGAGCGCATACAGACAGAGGATACAGACGGACAAACAAACCGAAGTCATAAATACTTTAAAACTATGTTGAAAAGCGTTAAAAATTATGAAAAAGTATATCAATAAAAAAAAATGATTTAAAGAAACGTTTAAAACTACTGCCGAAATAATTGAAATCAAAAGAATGTCTCTTTTTTTTAGAAAATTATATATTTCAATTCTATTAAAAAATAAACAAAAAAATGCCTGTCTTTTCAAAAAAAAGATTTAAACTTATCTCGTTCTGCATTGACGGTATAATATCAGACTATTTATAATTGCCCCTGTAATATAACCATAAATACTACACACTTCATTTTCAATACGAAGCATGCTATGAGGAACTTGAATAACATTTCTAGCTATCTTAGTTCCGAGTTTAACTTACACTTAATTACAATAGTTAATTTAAATTACTTAACATACTTTACTATTTAAAATTTGAATAAAATGTTGTTTAAATTCAAGTTGATGAGAAGGGAAAAGAAGAAAGTTTATTTCTTAATATATGATATTGGGTGCAAAATCTCCGATCAATCCTGGCGTAGTGGTTAAAGGCGCGAATAATATCCTGATCGACGTTGTTGGTGGTTCTACTCTCAGAGGTGCTGGCTATGTTTCTTGGGGTTTCTAAGGAATGTAAGATTGTGGTGCGTATGAATGTATCGCATCAGAAGCTTACGTTCCATAGAAATTGAAAGAATTCTCCTCAGTAATTTTTTTTTACTATAAATGTTGATATTTGAAATTATTACATGATTATAAATTGCTACAAATGCAAATACACCGCACTGGAATAAATCAAACTTTGAAAGAAAGTTGAAACTGCAGCTATTTCAAATCATTAGCGTGTATTTTGCTATCAAAATATAATATTTCAGTAGAGTTTATAAGTTTCAAGGCTACATCACAGCTTATAACTTAAATCCAACAGTTATGGCTCATAGGATGACCTACAAACGAAATCGTTTGAGGTGTCTCTATAAAAAAACGAATTATTCTACGCACTCAATAAATCTAGAGAAAACATACTCTAGTGCACCTTAGTAACGTAGATGCACTAGAGTATGTTTTCTCAATTATATCAATCTCATTATCAATTACATTATATCAATTTCATTAGAATACACTGTAAAAGAATTTACACCATAGATATTAATGAAGTGAAATAAATTTGTGCGTTTCTGTAAACGAACTATAAATGCTACTTAATCTACATTCTGGATAAATCATGTTGCCAGTCTCCTCAGTGACGTACATCAATTTTGTTATAATTGAAATAGTGCAAAATTATTAAAATGCAATGAAATCTATTTTTCCATTGACGGTATAGTATCAGAATATTTAGAATTGCCCTTGTAATACAATCTATAAATACTACACACTTCCATTTCAATATCAAACATGCTATGATCAACTTGAATAACATCAAGCGCGCTCTGCCAAGCCAAGCTATATAAAAAAAAAACCGCCAAACATACTCAACGAATTAACAAAACACGAATTATTCTACGCACTCAATAAATCTAGAGAAAACATACTATAGTGCATCTTAGTAATGTAGATACACTAGAGTATGTTTTCTCAATTATATCAATCTCATTATCAATCTCATTATATCAATTTCATTAGAATACACTGTAAAAGAATTTACACCATAGATATTAAAGAAGTGAAATAAATTTGTGCGTTTCTGTAAACGAACTATAAATGCTACTTAATCTACATTCTAGTATTGTAAGATTGTGGTGTGTATGAATGTATCGCATCAGAAGCTTACGTTCCATAGAAATTGAAAGAATTCTCCTCAGTAGTTTTATTTTTACTATAAATGTTGATATTTGAAATTATTACAAGCCCCACCAGTGGCTGAGAGGTTGTGCTCTCGAAGCTGGTAGACGGGAGGTGCTGGGTTCGATCCCAATCGCGCCCGTCGGCCTAATCGTTCGGAGTTTCGTGGTTTTCTTCGAGCCGTGGATTTATCCATGCGTAAATACGGATTAGGTTCCCTTAGAAAGACCCCCACGAAGGGCACTCCCCCCGGTCCTATATCCCTAGTGTAGATAATTGGCCGTCAATAATCAACCCAACCCAACCCTGAAATTATTACATGATTATAAATTGCTACAAATGCAAATACACCGCACTGGAATAAATCAAACTTTGAAAGAAAGTTGAAACTGCAGCTATTTCAAATCATTAGCGTGTATTTTGCTATCAAAATATAATATTTCAGTAGAGTTTATAAGTTTCAAGGCTACATCCCAGCTTATAACTTAAATCCAACAGTTATGGCTCATAGGCTGACCTATAAACGAAATCGTTTGAGGTGTCTCTATAAAAAAACGAATTATTCTAGGCACTCAATAAATCTAGAGAAAACATACTCTAGTGCATCTTAGTAATGTATATCAATTTCATTAGAATACACTGTAAAAGAATTTACACCATAGATATTAATGAAGTGAAATAAATTTGTGCGTTTCTGTAAACGAACTATAAATGCTACTTAATCTACATTCTGTATAAATCATGTTGCCAGTCTCCTCAGTGACGTACATCAATTTTGTTACAATTGAAATAGTGCAAAATTATTAAAATGCAATGAAATCTATTTTTCCATTAACGGTATAATATCAGACTATTTATAATTGCCCCTGTATTATAACCATAAATACCACACTTCATTTTCAATACGAAGCATGCTATGATGAACTTGAATAACATTTCTATTTATCTTAGTTCCGAGTTTAACTTACACTTAATTACAATAATTAATTTAAATTACTTAACATACTTTACTATTTTAAATTTGAATAAAATGTTGTTTAAATTAAATTTGATGAGAAGGGAAAAGAAGAAAGTTTATCTCTTAATATATGATATTGGGTGCAAAATCTCCGATCAATCCTGGCGTAGTGGTTAAAGGCGCGAATAATATCCTGATCGACGTTGTTGGTGGTTCTTCTCTCAAAGGTGCTGGCTGTGTTTCTTGGGGTTTCTAAGGAATGTAAGATTGTGGTGCGTATGAATGTATCGCATCAGAAGCTTACGTTCCATAGAAATTGAAAGAATTCTCCTCAGTAATTTTTTTATACTATAAAGGTTGATATTTGAGATTATTACATAATTATGAATTGCTACAAATGCAAATACACCGCAATGGAGTAAATCAAACTTTGAAAGAAAATCGAAACCAGTTGGAACTGCAGCTATTTCAAATCGCTAGCGTTTATTTTGCTATCAAAATATAATATTTCAGTGGAGTTTATAAGTTTTAAGGTTCACAGCTTTTAAAACTAAAATCCAGCAGTTATAGCTCATAGGCTGACCTGTAAACGAAATCGTTTGAGTGCACTCTCAGAAATAAAACACTCAATTTTGACGATTCCGCAATCCTCAGGCCTCATTTCGTTATTTTTGACAATCATTTCGTCACAGAGTCACGTGGTTTTTGACGAAACGCGAATCCTCAAATATCTTGACCAAGGCCTCCTTATCATAGTATTAGGCCTCACAATCAGCAAGTTTCTTTTCACCACATTGTTGTCCTGCTACTAGCGCCATCAATCGTCAGTAAAGGAATGATCTCCATGGTAATACGAGTATTTACGACACGAAATAACACGAAATTTTTTCACAGCGTCATTTGTTCTATGCATTTGCTTATGAACTAGTATCGGTAGTATCCACCAGGCGGCGATACTTTCCGGAGAAAGTCAATGAATAAGTTGGCAATTACCGCGGACATTTTCTCCCATAGACGTTCTCCGGATTGACAAGTCTGATCTATGATAAGGCAGTCTTGATCTTGACGAAACTGTTTCCTCGCTGCCAAAAATAAAACTCTCACTTTTGACGATTCCGCAATTCTTGAGCTATATTTCGTCATTTTTGACAATCATTTCGTCTCAAAATTAAGTGATTTTTAAAGAAATGGAAAATCTCAAATATTTGACAAAAATGTTTTCCCATCCCGGCCAGATTATTTTTGTTGTTACATAATCGTTCAAAAAAAAAAAAAAAAAAAAAAACACGAAAGTACCAAATTTACAATATATTAATGAAAACAGAAACAAAAATGTTTCATCCTTGGAAGCCGCTATAACATGAAATTACTAAATTTCCATTTTATTTTTTATATCTGATAAGTTGGTCTATTCTTTTTGTAACTTTAACATTTTTGTAGCGATTTTATGCATTTCTATTGCCTATTCAAAGATAATTTTTTCTAAAGTTGCAGAATTTCGTTAAAAACGCTTAAAAAACTCTTCTAAAGTCACAGAATTTCGTTAAAAACGGTTAAAATAGTAAAATGCGAACATCCTTTGGTCCATTTTCGACCGAAAGCAACATCCATTTTCCCAATAGCTTAAAAAAATAATCAAAATTTTAGGAGCTCTTTTTTATTTAAGAAATATATTCATATAAAAATCAAATTTAAAATATACATAACTGATCTCTATCCCCTCTATAAACAGTAACGTGTTAAAATCTTATCTAAAATTGATGAACTCTTCTCCAATATACACTTTAAAATTTATTATTTCTGACAAACAAATTAACTAGACCATATTGTAATTGCCCCACCAGTGGCTGAGAGGTTGTGCTCTCGAAGCTGGTAGACGGGAGGTGCTGGGTTCGTTCCCAATCGCGCCCGTCGGCCTAATCGTTCGGAGTTTTCGTGGTTTTCTTCGAGCCGTGGATTTATCCATGCGTAAATACGGATTAGGTTCCCTTAGAAAGACCCCCACGAAGGGCACTCCCCCCGGGCCTATATCCCTAGTGTAGATAATTGGCCGTCAATAATCAACCCAACCCAACCCATATTGTAATTATTCATTGAACAAAGAGAATTTCTCTAATAAATTATATTAATCAAGCCGTACTCTAATTATTTATTAACCGTAGAAAAACCATAATAATAATAATAATCTAGCCTTATTAATTAAAACAAGCAGAAATTATAACAGCAACGATAAAAATACTTCTCAAAATATAAACACACATCAACATCCCATAGATACATTTTTAAATGAAGTTTATTCGAAGTCCTTCTTGCGTAAGACGCAGAACAGCGGTCTCCCACACAGAAGGTAGTGAGTTCGATACCGGTTAAAAATTGAGAAATGTTTCTTCCCTTTTTTACGCTGTCAATTACAGATGCTTCAAAAGTTGTCAATAGATGGCGACACCACCAATCTTATTTTTTTGCAATTTCTTTCGAACAAGCAATTTGACGAAATCAATTTCCTCCGTTTTTTGAGGAAAGAAATTTACTCGATTTGACGAAATGTTTACTCGGAGCATTTCCCAGGAAACAGTTTCGTCAAAAACGAAGCAAATTTCGTGATATTTGAGTATCCATTTCTAAGAGTGAGTCTCTATAAAGAAACGAATTATTAAACGCACTCAATAAATCTAGAGAAATCATACTCTAGTGCATCTTAGTAATGTATATCAATTTCATTAGAATACACTGTAAAAGAATTTACACCATAGATATTAATGAAGTTAAATAAATTTGTGCGTTCCTGTAAAGGAACTATAAATGCTACTTAATTTATATTCTGTTTAAATAATGTTGCCAGTCTCCTCCGTGACGTACATCAATTTTGTCATACTTGATATAGTGCAAAATTATTAAAATGCAATGAAAACTATTTTTTCATTGATGGTATAATATCAGACTATTTAGATCTGCCCCTGTAATATAACCATAAATACTAAACACTTCCTTTTCATTACCAAACATGCTATGGTGAACTTCAATAACATATAACAATTACTTGGCGATCAGACTGCATTTACGCGAGGTAGAGCGCGGACAGAAAGACGGACAAACAAACTGAATTCATAAATACTTTAAAACTATGTTGGAAAGTGTTAAAAATTATAAAAAAGTATCTCAATAAAAAATATGAGTTAAAGCAACATTTAAAACTGCTGCCGAAATATTTGAAATCAAAAGAATCTTTCTTTTTTTAGGAAATTATTAATATGCTATTAAAAAATAAACAAAAAATTACCTGTCTTTTCAAAAATAAGATTTAAACTTATCTCGTTTTGCGTTCTTCCGAGGTTAATTTACTCTGAATTACAATACTTAATTTAAATTACTTAAAAACTTTACTATTAATAAAATGTGTTTTACGTATTTAAAATTTGCGTTGGCGAAAAGCGAGAAGAAAATCTTTTCTTAAGTTTTCTGAATAGTCTTACTATTCCTCTGAAGATGCAAGTTTTCATCGTGTCACATTTTATTTTAATTCTGAATTCATATAACACCCAATATAATGAAATTTTTACCATCAACAGGTCAATATCTGCTTGATTGTATATAATTATTTAAATTTTGTACAATTCATATTTAATTATTTAAAAAAAGTTTAAATTTTAAAAAAAGGTAAAAAAAAAGTTATATTGAACTTATACTTCAATTTCTAGCAATTAAAAATTTAATTTTTTTATAATTTAAATTTAAATTATAAAATGGTTTAGGAAATTAATCTTTAAAAAGATGCCAATTTAAAACAAATTAAATATTTAATTGCTTGAAATATAAGTTCAAGATATATCAATTTAACATCATTATCAGTTTTGTTTGTTATTTTTGAAGGGTGTGATGTCTTACACGCACTCCCAATTAGCCCCACCAGTGGCTGAGAGGTTGTGCTCTCGAAGCTGGTAGAAGGGAGGTGCTGGGTTCGATCCCAATCGCGCCCGTCGGCCTAATCGTTCGGAGTTTTCGTGGTTTTCTTCGAGCCGTGGATTTATCCATGCGTAAATACGGGTTAGGTTCCCTTAGAAAGACCCCCACGAAGGGCACTCCCCCCGGGCCTATATCCCATGTGTCGATAATTGGCCGTCAATAAATCAACCAACTCACGCCCAATTCTTTTTTTTTTTTTTAACCGGTTATAAAAAGGGAAAAATCGCCAAATTTTGAAGATTTTTTACTTTAATTGTATCCATGCTATTGTATTAAGTTATCGTTTTGGCGCGGATTTAGAAATCGCGCTAATCAAAAAGTCGCCAAACACCTGAGCGTGAGTCTCACACATCTGTTCCTTTTTGAAGCTGTATAGTGGCTGAGAGGTTGTGCTCTCGAAGCTGGTAGACGGGAGGTGCTGGGTTCGATCCCAATCGCGCCCGTCGGCCTAATCGCTCGGAGTTTTCGTGGTTTTCTTTCGAGCCGTGGATTTTCTCCATGCGTAAATACGGATTAGGTTCCCTTAGAAAGACCCCCACGAAGGGCACTCCCCCCGGGCCTATATCCCTAGTGTCGATAATTGGCCGTCAATAATCAACCCAACCCTTTTGAAGCTGTATATTTTCTGCAACCTTACGCGCAGTGGATACCTGGCGAAAAAGTTTTTTACTTTTTTTTTTTAATTTAAACATTTTTAAAATAATTAAATTTGATTTGTACAACATTGAAATAATTATGTTCAATCAAGCCGATATTGATCTATTCGTTGTAAAAATTTCATTTTATTGTTCGTTATATGAAATCAGAAATAAAATAAAATTTGAAATGATGCAAACTTGCAACTTCGGAGGAAAATTAAGAATACTAAGACACCAACCAATACATGATATCGGATGCAAAATCTCCGATCAATCCTGGCGTAGTGGTTAAAGGCGTGAGTAATATCCTGATCCACGTTGTTGGTGGTTCTACTCTCAGAGGTGCTAGCTGTTTTCTTGGGATTTTTAAGGAAGTTAAGCTTGTGGTATGTATGCATGTATCACATCAGAAGCTTACGTTCCGTCGAAATTGAAATAATTATCTTTTGTAATATATATATCTTAACATAGTATAAAACAAAGTCGCTTTTTCTGTCCCTATATCCCTATGTACGCTTAAATCTTTAAAACTACGCAACGGATTTTGATGCGTTTTTTTTTAATAGATAGAGTGATTAAAGAGGAAGGTTTATATGTATAATAACATCCATTAAATAGTGGAGAAATACTGTTATTTTTGAGGTTTAAGTCGCTTTTTCTGTCCCTATATCCCTATGTACGCTTAAATCTTTAAAACTACGCAACGGATTTTGATGCGGTTTTTTTTAATAGATAGAGTGATTCAAGAGGAAGGTTTATATGTATAATAACATCCATTAAATAGTGGAGAAATACTGTTATTTTTGAGGTTTTTAATGTGATGTCGTAAATAATTTCATTTTTTCCGCTTATACATTGCAAACGCAGGCTGAACCCTACAAGATTTATCAAAATAATGTACTAATTATTGTACACATTAAAAAGGTCTACAGAAAACACAAAGAGATGAAGGTTTTCAAGGTTAACCCAAAGCAAAGCGAGGGAGGGCCGCTAGTTTACTATAAATGTTGATATTTGAAAGTATTACATAATTATGCATTGCTACAAATGCAAATATACCACATTGTAACAAAGCAAATTTTGAAAGAAAATCGGAAGCCAGTTGAAACTGCGTACATTTCAAATCGTTAACGTGTATTTTGCTTTCAAAATATAATATTTCAGTAGAGTTTAAAAATAACATTGCCACATTTATAAGAATTTTACCAGCAATTTTTATAACAAAAACTATGGAATATTTAAAATTTAAGCGTAAATTGTTCAATTGAAAATTTAGAAATATTAAGAGAAAAAATGTACAAATTAAAAAAAGGATTTTATTAGAAAAGTAAATAGGTAAACAAAAACAAAAAATCATGCACCACGGCATAGATTTTGAAACACTTTCTACCACATCATTTTTGTTTTCATACAATTAAATTAGATATCTAAATACACATTAAACAATAACAACAATGAAGTAAAAATTCATTTTCAGGAATTGCTGTCCATAGCCTGTAATGTGTGCAAATTCTATATCGTGTAACACTGTATATGAAATACACACCTCATAATACTCTAAAAATAAACATTTTAAATGTCTATAACAGCTTAGACTTACATCCAGTAGTTATGGTTTATAGGCAGTCGTGTAACCGATTTCGTTTGAGTGTCTCTTTAAATAAACGAAATATGTTACGTACTCAATATATCTACAGAAAACATGCTCTAATGCACCTCAGTAATGTATATTAATTTCAATAAAATACACTGTAAACGTATTTACCCCATAGAAATTAATGTAATTAAATTTATTTTGTGCGTTCCTGTAAACGAACTATAAATTCAACTTACTCTATACTCTATATTAATAATGTTTCCGGCCGCCTCAGTGACACATATAAAATTTGTTATGATTTAAATAGTGGAACATTGTTATAATGCACTGAAAACGATTTGACCGTAATGTATCGGAATATTTAAAATCGTCCCTGTAATATAACCATAAATGCTACATACTTCATTTTCAATAAAGAACAAGCTATGATCACTCTCAATAACATATATCAACTACATTTCAATCCGACTGTATATACGCGAGTTAAAGCGCGGACACACAGTCAGACAGACAGACGGACATACAAACCGATTTCATAAATACTTTTAAACTATGTTGGAAAGTGCTAAAAATTATGAAAAAGTATCTCAATAAAAAAATATGAGTTAAATCAACGTTTAAAACTACTGCCGAAATATTTTAAATCAAAAGAATCTTCATTTTTTAGGAAATTATATGTTTCACTGCTATTAAAAAAGAAACAAACAATTGCCTGTCTTTTCAAAAATAAGATTTAAACTTATCTCGTTTTTAGGTGCGTTCGTAATTATATAAATACGTAGCACCTATTGTCGTCGTTTGGTCCGTCCGTCTGTCTGTCCGTCCGCATATAACAACGTAAAAACTAGCCAACCGAATGGTTTGAAATTTAAGATATATTATCTTTGCAGAAATTTGTCGAGACATTTCAAATTTTATCAAAATCGAATCAAATCTTTAGGAGATATTAATTAAAACATTTATTAAGAAATATGATTTAAAAAAATGGTGCTTTCTTGTTATAGGAGCTTCCGAGGTTGAATCGAGTGGCTGAGAGGTTGTGCTCTCGAAACTGGTAGACGGGAGGTGCTGGGTTCGATCCCAATCGCGCCCGTCGGCCTAATCGTTCGGAGTTTTCGTGGTTTTCTTCGAGCCGTGGATTTATCCATGCGTAAATACGGATTAGGTTCCCTTAGAAAGACCCCCACGAAGGTCACTCCCCCCGGGCCTATATCCCTAGTGTAGGTAATTGGCCGTCAATAATCAACCCAACCCAACCCGAGGTTGAATCGTCAAGCGACCGAGATACTTATTTTACGACAAAAATTAATCTGCAGACGATATAATTCATTTCGCAAAATTAAAAATCATCAATATCTGAATATTTATATCACTAGCTATAGTACAATTGCACCTCGTTTGTCAAGTTTGACGTACAATTTCCAATTTGTTCATTCTTCCGAGTTTAACTTACACTGAATTACAATAGTTAATTAAATTACTTAACATACTTTACTATTAAAAATCTGATTAAAATGTGATTAATGTATTTTTATTTCTCGTTGACGAAAAGCGAGAAGAAGAAAGTTTATTTCTTAATATATGATATCGAGTAAAAAATCTCCGATCAATCCTGGCGTAATTGTTAAAGGCACGAATAATTTCCTGACCACATTGTTGGTGGTTCTACTCTCTGAGGTGCTGGCTGTGTTTGGGAAGTTAAGCTTGTGGTATGTATGAATGTATCACATCACAGCTTACGTTCCGTCGAAATTGAAAGAACACTCTTCAGTTTTTTTTAACACTTTCCAACCTAGTTGAAAAGTGTTTATGACTTCGGTTTGTCTGGCCGTATGGCCGTCTGGCCGTCTGCCGTCTGCCGTCTGGCCGTCTGTCCGTGCTCTAACTCCCGCAAATATGCTCGGATTGCTTTGCAATTTTTATATTTTATAGTCGTTATCTATAGCATGTTCCCTATTTCAACGGAAGTGTGTAGCACTTATACTTTTTTTACAGGGACACTCAAAAGAATTCCATTACATTGCGGTCTATGGGGAAAAATCACTTGAGGTTTATTTAAATAATGTTTCACTATTTTAAACGCATTGAAATTTATATATATCACTAAGGTGCATTAGAAGAAGCTTAATATGGAATAGTGTGTGCATAGCACTTATAGTTACTTTACAGGGACAGTCAAAAGAATTCCGTTACATTATGTCTATGGAGAAAAATCGTCTGCGGTTTATTTAAATAATGTTTCCCTATTTTAAACGCATTGAAATTTATATAGGTGCATTACAAGAGGCTTACTACAGAATATTGTGTGTATAGCAGTCATCGTTCATTTACAGGGACACACAAAAGAATTCTCTACTGTCTGTTAACAATAATTCCTGGAAGTGCGTTTTAAGTTACTGAACGCGATTTTAATTTTAACTCGCTTTTTGTCTATTACGTGGTGTGTATAAATTCTGTAGATCCTATACAGGGAAGCACAAAAGTTCGGGAACACATTTCCGTATTATTTAACTACAGACGGAGAATTTTAAACTGTGCTACGCGTTTCCTAACTGAACTAAAATTTAGCATACTATGAAGTATATACAAATCTATAGATCCTATACAGGGCTGATGAAAAGTATTCGGATTACTTAGATGTTATCTTTTAGCTTATTAAACGGTATGATTTGCAAAATTATTTTGGAAGCGTTGGAAAGTGTTACATAATCTATGCTTGACGCATGATTTTTCGTTCTTGTTCTTTTATTAAGAATGTTTATATATTAAAGAATTACAAAACTATGCATTGCGACAAATGCAAATTCACCGCGCTGTAACAATGGAAATATTAAAATGACAATCGGATGCCAGTTGAAACTGTATTAAATGTGTATATTTCAAATCGCCAGCGTGTGTTTTGTGTAATCAATTATTTCAGTAAAGTTTATAAGTTTCAATGTTACATTTATAAGGATTTTACCTGCCAATTTTATAACAAAAAATGGAATTTTGAAAATAAAATATAAATTTTTCAATTGAAAATTCTGAAATGTTAAGAAATTAAATTACGAATTTAAAAAAAAACAAGAAATGTTTCACAAAAGTGTATAAATTTTTAAAAAATATGAAAATGTCAATAACAAATACCATTAAAGCCCCACCAGTGACTGAGAGGTTGTACTCTCGAAGCTAGTAGACGGGAGGTGCTGGGTTCGATCCCAATCGCGCCCGTCGGCCTAATCTTTCGGAGTTTTCGTGGTTTTCTTCGAACCGTGGATTTATCCATGCGTAAATACGGGTTAGGTTCCCTTAGAAAGACCCCCACGAAGGGCACTCCCCCCGGGCCTATATCCCTAGATAATTGGCCGTCAATATTCAACCCAACCCAACCCAAATACCATTAAAACAAAGGTTTAATATTCTTGCCAAAATTTTTGAAATCAAACAAATCTTTCTTTTTTTAGGAAATTATTTATTTCATTGATATTAAAAAAAATTGCCTTTTAAAAAAAAATAATATTGTAACTTGTAACTTAAGGGTGTATTCAAATCCGAACTGCTTATTTTGAGACACATTTTTAAATTCATTTTTGCTCTAAAATGCATCCAATTGGCAAGTTCTCTTATTCAGAAACTTTATAATGTCCGTATTGTCTCGATATTTTGATAAAGGCGGAATATTTTTCAAAAAATGCTGTCAGCCCCACCAGTGGCTGAGAGGTTGTGCTCTCGAAGCTGGTAGACGGGAGGTGCTGGGTTCGATCCCAATCGCGCTCGTCGGCTTAATCGTTCCGAGTTTTCGTGGTTTTCTTCGAGCCGTGGATTTATCCATGCGTAAATACGGGTTAGGTTCCCTTAGAAAGACCCCCACGAAGGGCACTCCCCCCCGGGCCTATATCCCAAGTGTAGATAATTGGCCGTCAATAATCAACCCAACTCAACTCAACCCAAAAAATGCTGTCAAAGTGGACATTTTTAACCGAATTTCCCGAAGCGATAGCACTGGAAACAACAAAAAATTATCGTACTGTGAAAATAATTGTTTGTAAATCAATTTCTAATTAATTGAAAGAAAAATAAAAACACGGGTCCCTTATAAATCTCTTCACGAGCAGGGAAGACCGAGCTATGCTCGGTCAAAATGAAATTGGAGTTCAAATATCAAGACCCATGACCCACTAATTGAATTTTCTCGAACATGTGACTTAGCCCAACAGTCTTCTCGTGCCCGAAAACCATAGGATGCAAAATTTAGTGTAAATTGAGGCGCTTTTTAGATCTTGACCCACAATGACTCAGAAATGACCCACTAATCGAATTTTCTCGAACATGTGACCTAGCCCAATGATTTTCGCGTGCCCGAAGCTCGTAGAATACAAAATGTAATCAAAATCGTTAGAGCCGTTTTTTAGATAAAATTAATTTGACCCGCGTTGACCCAAAAATGACCCACTAATCGAAAGTTCTCGAACATGTGACCCAGCCCAATAGTTTTCTCGTGCCCGAAAATAGTCGGATACAAAATTTCGTCAAAATCGTTTGAACCGTTTTTTAGATGCAATTAGCTTTGTCCATGACCCAAAATGACCCACTAATTGAATTTTCTGGAACATGTGACCTAGCCCAACAGTCTTCTCGTGCCCGAAAACCATTGGATGCAAAATTTAGTGTAAATTGAGCCGCTATTTAGATCTTGACCCACAATGACCCAGAAATGACCCACTAATCGAATTTTCTCGGCCATGTGACCTAGCCCAATGATTTTATCGTGCTCGAAACTCGTAGGACACAAAATTTAATCAAAATCGTTAGAGTCGTTTTTTAGATAAAAATTAATTTGACCCGTGTTGACCCAAAAATGACCCACTAATCGAAAGTTCTCGAACATGTGACCCAGCCCAATAGTCTTATCGTGTCCGAAAATGGTCGGATACAAAATTTCGTCAAAATCGTTTGAACCGTTTTTTAGATACAATTAGCTAGACCATGACCCAAAATGACCCAAAATGACCCACTAATCGAATTTTCTAAACATCTGACCTAGCCCAATGGTTTTCTGGTGCCCCAAAATGGTAGGATACGAAATTTCGTCAAAATCGTTAGAGCCGTTTTCAAGATAAAATTTGCATATATATATATATATATATATATATATATATATATAACCACACACAAGATTTGCTCGTATTAGAATATATGATAAATCACGCCGCCAAGTTTCATGTTTTTATTTTTAAAAATGAATCTAAAAGTGTCTCAAAATTTTGAGTTGTTGAACGTGGAAAAATATTTTTTTTTTTAATACCGCCTTAACTTGTTTTTGTATTCTTCCAGTTTAAATTACTCTGAATCAAAATACTTACTTTTAAATTATTTAACTTACTTTAGTATTAAATCTTTACTTTAGTATCTAATTAAAATGTGATTAACGTCCTCAAATATGTCGTTAAGGAAAGCGAGATGCAGAAAGCTTTTTTGTTAACAAATGTTATCGGGTGCAAAATTTCCTATCTACGCAGGAACGAATAATTTCCTGGATCTCGTTGTTGGGGCTCTCTGAGGAGTTGGGTGGGTCTCTTCAGATTTCTACGAAAGTTAAGCTTGTGGTATGTAGGAACGTATCATATCACAGTTTAATTTCCATCAAAATTGGAAAAATAATATTCAGTAATGTCTTTCTTTTATTATGAGTGTAGATATTTTAAATTATTACAGAATTAGGCATTTCGGCAAATGCAAATACACCACGCTGTATGACAAAGCAAATTTTAGAATGACAACCGGACGCCAGTTGAAACTGCATTAAAAGTAAATATGCAAAATTGCAAGCGCGTTTTTTGTTATCATAATGTACTATTTCAGAAGAGTTTATAACTTTCAGTGACACATATTTAACAATTCTGCAATAATTTATTCCTTGATTTATGGAATATTTTAAGTAAACTATATATTTTTCAATGAAAAATTCAGAAATATCAAGGGGGAAAAAGTATAATAGTAAAAAATTAAGATTTCAATAAAAATATCAGTAAAAGCAACGATTAAAGTTATTGCCAAAAATTTTGAAATAAAAAAAGAACCATTCTGTCGTTTCTTTCCTTTTAAAAATTTACACATTTGAATGATATTAAAAAAAATTGCCTGTCGTTTTGTTTTGAAAAAAAAGATTATAACTTAAATTATATTGCGTTGTTTCGAGTTTAACTTACTTTTGAATCACAATACATACAGTTGAATCACAATACATACTTTTAAATTACTTTACTGGCATTACTATTAAATATCTAAATAAATTGTAATTAACAACAAATATTTCTATTTTTTTCATTTTAATATAAAGGTGCTCACTTCCTTTCTGCTACGGAAACATTTATGATTGTTTTTTCACTAATTTTGGACCATTTACCAGTTCTTTTAATTCCATATGCATGATCAGAATGCATTATCAGAAGTCTACAGAATTTTCAAGGAGTCTGGCACCATATTTAAGGTCAGAAAATTTCTATTAAATATTTAAATAGTAGAATTCTTACATCAACACAAGTTATATATACTACCTGACCCCCCCCCCCCCCCCGGTGTTGCCCGGGCCCGTGTAATAATATTAAATCGCTGAGGGATTCGAAACTCTGTTCTAGATCCCGCTGCCTTTGGTACCGTATACCTGAAGTGCTACGTAGAAAATGTCTTAGTTTTTAGTTCCATCTTCCACCGCTAAGGGGCGCATTCTCTTCTAAACAAACCTCTTTCCGAAAGAACCTCCGGTATGTATCTCCTTTGCCTACGGTATATATAGAGGTAATATGTGACGAAGATTATTAAATTTTTAGTCTTTTAAAGGACCTCAAAACACGAAAATAAAACCGGAAAACTGTAGGACAAATTGGAGAAAAAATTGATTTTATGCGTAAATGGTGGTGACACAACTTATCTGTAGGCGACCAAAAGTGCTGGGATGGAAGGAAATATTATTATGGAGTACGTACTAATTCTTAAGATAAACCCGATCATTATTACTGTGAAAGTGAAAAAGCTCCGTCTAGTGGTTAAAGAATAGTACTAAAATTAAAAGATGACTGGGGAAAAACTTTTCAAAAATCCCTATGCAACAAAAAAAGATCATTAGGGAAGAAGAAATTGCAAAAGAGTTCATATTCATGTATTAAGTGCTTGTATATACTGACTTAAAAAAAAAAAAATATGGCTATTAGCAATATTTTCTTAACAGGAAGGTGTATCGGTTATTTTAAATCATTTTGTGACTCTAAAATCGCATTATTCGGAAATCAAGGTTTAGAGTTACAAAATGAACATAAGATCGTAAATTAACTTTTCAAGGACCCCAGAACACGAAAATAGAACCAGAAAGCTGTAGGACCAACTGTATGGAAATTAATTTTATTCGGAAATGCTGGTAATACATTGTATTTGCAGGCGACAAAAAGTGTAGGAATGGAATTGAAATATTATGAGGTAGTTATGTACCAATTCTTTGGAAAATCTGATATAAGTATTACTGTGAGCAAAAAAAAAGAAACGCTGAAAAAGAGATATATTATTCGAAAAAGATGTTAGCTGGAGTCTATGTAATTTTCTTATAGTGCATATGGTAGCTGGAGTACGTAAGAAGTTGTTAGAAAAAAACCCTAGTAAATCGGGCCCAGTTGAATGATCCAAACCCCGTTGTGATCGGGACCATAGAACGCGAGATAACAATGCACTCCCTTATTATAATCTGTAAGACGATCGAAAACCAAGTTGAATGAGCCACACCCCGTTGTGATCGGAACCATAAAACCCAAAAAAATAAATCCTTCCCCTGGAGATTAAAATTCAGAAATGGTGGTAACCAAGGGCTGAAGAGGTGATAATTCAAATGTAAATTTGCTCTCCTCCCCGCCTCCCCTTCTGTTGTCTGTGGATGGAAGATAGTATTAAAAGCACAACATATTTCATTTTCCATTAAAAAAAATCAGTTTTTTGATAAAAGAGAAAGTTACCGATCGATTTTTTCTATTTTTCAAATTTCTGAAATAGGATAGTTTTAGCAAATATATATACGAATTTTTAAATCATTACCTTATATAGTTTTAAAATTTTGAATATACCTTAAAGTTTGTGAAAACGGTTTTTAAATATTCCAGGCATTGCCGTTTTTCCTTTTATATCTTTCGTATCCAAAAGTAAATGTAATAAATAGTTTTTTTGATAATATAACAACTTACCGATCGATTTTTTCAAATTTTGGTATTTCGGAAATAGGATAATGTTCTGCGTATACATACAAAATTTTAAACCAGTACCTAAAATAGTTTTAAATTTGTATATACTTTAAAATTTGTAAGCCCCTTTTAATTCTGGTATCACTTCCGCTTCCGATAACCCTCTCTTCTCTCCGTAAGTTAAAAACAGGCGTTCTGTTGACTTTGAAAAAATTTAGTTTGGACAGGAAAATTAATGATTTTTTTTATTAATCTCTCAGCAAATTATGATCGAATTTTTACGAAAATTAGATTTTGGGATTCAGAATTTAATTTTATATATACATGCATACTTTTGAAATAGATAAATGCAATAGTTTTAAGAATTTTATAGAGCCAAAATATCCCCAGTACGCCATTTTATTTGACTGTGTTATCAGCCGTAACATCTGTTGTGTTTGGGCATTGGGTCCGTTCAAAGTTAATCTCATTGGTCTATTCTGCTTAAGAGCGAGCCTCGCATCAGAGTATCAAAGCAGCCAGAAGTGAACTTTTTCAGATTCTTTTTCGAATTTTTTCTTATTTTTGCGATGTTTAATAACTTCCAGAGTAACGTTATTGAAGTAGAAAAACAAAATCCAGTATTAATGAAACTTTCCTTATCCCTCGAAAACAACTTATTCAATCAGATAATAATATGCCTTTTACATTTAAGCGCATACAATTTACTATCCGATTAGCTTTTTCAATGACTATGAATAAAGCTGAGGGTCAAACATTTGAAAAAATTTGCTTAGGATTTTCAAAACCAGTTTTTAGCTATGGTCAGTTGTATGTGGGTCTTTCAAGAGTTAGATCTTTTGATTCAGTTACTGTAGTGTCTCCGAGCTCAGAAATTTACAATTGTATATATAAAAAAAGTTTTCGATGATTGAAAAAAAATTATAATAGTGAATGGTATAGATATCTTCAATATAATCTGTATACACCTTTGTAAGTTTAAAGAATATCCAGTAACTATTGTGTGCATGCAAAGGTTTTTATATGCATGATGTTAAAAAAATACCTCTGTTTTCATATTTCTAAATGGTGTCCATATCTTATGACGTGTATATACATTTTATTTCAAAGTTTTTATGCATAGTATTTATACATACAAGGCTGAAATTCGTGTATGTAGGAAATTCGTGAAATGCGTATAATTAAAAGAGTCGATACTAGAGCGCAGAGGCTCTGCGTGGGAACAGCTAATTCTAAGTAATTCTGTATGTTTACATCTTGCAATATTCCTTGAACATGTGCCATTATATCTAAACTAATATGCATTAGTGTTAGTATTTTTTCTAAATATTTTACAAAAAACTCTGATTAATCTTAAGTTAATTTTTTTAGCTGTCATCTAGATGTGTATGCTGTTCTTAAATTTTCAAGGAGTCTGGCAGCACTATTTCCGAATTTTATATTTTATATTTTACTTAAATAATGTGTAATCAACTTATTTAATTGAAAAAGACACCTGAGAATTTGTAACACTTTTTTATACTATAATAAAATTAAAAAATTGTACCTAAAATATGGTGAAAATGTACGCACCCTGCAATATATGCATACGTAAAAAAAGAAGAAAATTGTAGAAAAAAAGTTTGTTTTTCGATTTTTAATAGTTGTTTTCATTAAGACTTTAAAAAGAATAACTGAGAAATATCTAAGGTAAAGCCAGGAGAGATGGCGCGGTTGGAGAGATTGCGCACATAGAGGTTCGGGGGGAAGGAGTAGAGCGAGAGCGCAGCGACTCCAGGTAGTTGTACAACAACAGTAGTGAAGTGTCTACTTGAAAGTGCACGTTGATTATTTTGAGCGTCTAAGATAAAGTATTGCTATTTTGTTTTGTTTTCCCAAAGTAAGTGCTTGAATTTTCATAGCTATTCACCAGAATTTCTATACAATGTCAATAGTACAAAATATTTTAAACTTAAACGATTTCTCATAAGCTACTAATCTAGACTAACAATGTGAACATGAATGGTTCGTTTTAGTAGCGGCCATGTTTAAATAAAAGGCCGCGCAATCTCTCCTACCGAAATTGGAGAGTTTGCGCATCTGCTACTTAGGAGAGATGGCGCATTGTTCCCATTAGTTTATATGCTAGGAGAGATTACGCAGCTTATTGGTAAATTTGCATAAAAAATGAAAAATGAAAATGGACTAATTTTAAGTTAAACGTGTTATTAAGTTACATAATTTTATTTTGTAATCTTATCCGGACTTGCTTTTTCAAACTTTACCTTATGTATAAACATGGCATTAATTAATTTATAATTATTTACTTAATGCATATAAAAATTTCAAGCGCATATCATTGTAAGTTTATGAAAATTGAACATTAGTTTAACATGACCGGTATTGGTCAATCCGACAACGCTTACATAATTATATCCACCCCCCCCTCCCCCCAAAAAAGTTTAAAACTTTTCATTTAATTATAAAATGAATATAAATTTATTTTTTTTTCAAATAGATAAGTCAGCATTTTTTTCGAAAGATGTACGTTTTTGAAATGGTTGTTAATGAGAGAATATTATTTTCATAGGTAAAAATAGAATAACATTTGCTGAAATATATAATACATTAATGATTAAATTATTCATGCAATTTTTTTTAATATGTTAAACCAATTTCAAGTAAAAGTATGAATATGTTTCTTACATTTTAATGCAGATTTTTAACAATGTATCATTTTTCAGTTAAAGCAAACAGTTCATTTTTATATCATATAACACTTTATTCGTGAATTCTATTAGAATTGTAAACAGTTTAACTAAGAGCTTCAATTATATTTGTAAGTTTATAGAATTTTTTTTTATGCTTAACAAAAAAATATTTGCTTCAACACAATTAATTAAAGAAGAAAATACATTAATTTACACAATTACCTTAGGAATATTGTTTTATGGTCTTACTATTCATAAATAATTAAATAAAGTTTCATAAATGCTAAAATAAATTTACATTTATGATTTTAGATAAAAAAGCCCTCTTACATAACTTTTAAACAGTATGTCAGAATTACTAGTGCATTTTTTAGAGCTATATTTTTTATTTTATTTTATGTATTTTATACTGCTTTTTAAAAATATTATTAAATGGTTTTAGGATAGAAAACTACTTAATCATAATTTTTTTGTTTTAATTAAGAAAATTTACAAATTGCACTTCCTTTACAATTTTAAACTTTTTGCAACATTTTATTATTATTATTATTAAAAGTGTGCTCTGTAACCGTATAGACCAGGTTTCCAAAATCTTTAAGAAAAATAAATAAAATGACATGGCGTATATAAAAATACACTAAAAATGATTACTTTCTCTTTAAAAAAAAAAAAAAAAAAAAGAAAACTACTCATATCACTGAAATTTCGATGCTTAACTTTATGAAATGCACTTAACTTAAAAAAAAAAAAAACTATTTATACTAGAATCCGTCAGGCCGAAATGTCAGAGCATTCAGTCGCACTGCAAAAAATAACTGTTGATTTTACAGTATAAAACTGGCGCCCCAGCTGCCAGTATTATACCGTAAAATTAACAGTATTAAATAGTAAAATAAGCAGGAATACGCTGCCGCGCAAGCAGTAATACGCTACCGCGCATGTGCGCATAAATTTAAAAGATAACACTTACAAAAATATATTTTATATTTAGGTTTACTCTTTAATAGTATAAAGTAAGTTTGTAATAACAGCTGTTGAATCTCTCATTTTCAAGTATTTATTCAGTCTTCAGTTAGTTGCTTCAGGTAATGCTCAATGCTAATATATCAGCAACTGCAACCATTTTCTAATTACTAAGTTTATCCTTTGCAAAAGACACTTCATTGTGATCATACTCTAAACGACAAACTCCACTAAAAACGACACAAGTTCCTTCAAGTGACACCTCCTTTGGAACGATGTCTGCAGCAATTTTTGTGAAAGTTAAATCTTGAGATTTGTGTAGGGTGACAGCATATTCATCTGTTAAATCCAACTGAGTTCGTGACACTTTTTTCTTTCCAAGAGTTAGAAATAGGTGCGACAGTGAAAAGATTTAGAAATGGGTGCGTCTTTCAGTTAGAAATGGCTCATGATAATCATCAACCATTACAGCTTGTGGCAAGCCTGGAGGCCGAAATTCTGGGCCGCAGGCAATATATTTTACCGTACCAAGTGCGCCGTTTACCATATGTTCTTTTGTTCACATATTTGTACGTAACATATTTCTGCATCCAATTGATAAGAAAAGTTCAGCCTGAAGTCTAGATGCGTGATTATCCTCACACCATAATTGCTATTTGATTATTGTGTTCTGCTAATATTCTTGCTACTGACCATTTTTATTTTTGAAGTATTTCTTGATTATGTTCCTCACTTCCTTGTTTGCGGAAAAAAGGCATATGGAACCTTGAACTCTGTCATGTTCAGTCTGAGGCAGTGTACCTTTGTGGCGTTGCATAAAGGATGGTAGGATGGGTATTGGCCGCCTGTAACTTGGCCCGCGGAAAGCGAATCAAGAATCTTCCGAAACTGTCTTAGTTGATCGTCGCGTTGTCTCATTGACTTTGTTATGGAGAAACATTTTTCAAAAGTTCTAAGCACTGTTTGTCCCAGCAAAACCAAAATGTCTTTTACAGAATGTCTCTTATATAGAGGGATGTCTTTTACAGACTGTAGCAGCTTAATTGTTCTATAAAGTAAATAAATAAGCCCCCCCCCCCAAAAAAAAATAGATACACTTCAGACTTCATTTACAATAAAATTCAAAAGAAAAATTTATGTTCATATGCAAAACAAAGAGTTGAATTGCAACGATAGCTGAGTTAGAGAAAAAAAAAAGAAATTGATGTACTTTACGATTTAAACTTCATTACACGTGTTTAAAGATGCAAATTTATAGTGTAACCTACTAACGAATTACCTACTTACTTAATAAATAATCTGCCTTACGGATTGCGACCGAGATTAAAACCTTTTGCTGAAAAGTTGTTTCCGAGTATTTTGTTATTTAAATAAGTTTTTCATGATTAAAAAAAAGTGGCAACTGTAAAAATTCTATGAATTTTCTTTAAAAAAAATCTGAAGCATATATTTCAGTTCTTCAGTAAGAATGAGCCATGGAGACCTAAAACTGCGCATACACGCATACATACACATATACATGTGGAAAATTTTTAAAATAGGGAAAACAAATTCAGATAACTTCAAGAAGTTAAAAATCGGGTTTTTATCATGATTGCAATACGTTATATACATACGCTATATACATAATATAATGTGTACAGAAAGAAAAACAAAAACAGGTTAATGTTAATACAATGAACTTAAATTTTAGCCACGCTCACGCCGAACAACGTCACTAAAATATACCAATTGTCTGCGAATCCAATTATGGAAAAGGAAATTTTCCTATACAAACTTTCATACATGCGAATACAAAAATACATGCATACATACATATAATAAATACATACATGACATTATATTTTTCTCGATTTCTTTGGTTATTATCTGTTGACATGCGGAAAATTCGTATTCAATTTCTTTTCTTTTTTTAAATGTAAAATTCAAACCGAATTACATCGATTTGGAAATGACAAAGAATATGAGGTCTAATTTGAGTACGTATCAGTTCGAAAAAATAAAGGGGGGTGGTGGGCGTTACGTACCGTATGAAGTAAAACTTCTAAAGGTCAATCTATATCATAAATCACAAATGTGTGCGTCAGTAATGTTGACCTCATAACGATGTAAACAACACTGAAGTTAAAATGCATAAGTTACAATAATGGAGCAAATGTTTTAATTAATAATTCAAACAATCGGAATGTCATCTCTATGGAAAAATGAAAAAAATTAGGGCAGACGTTTCGGAGCGTTAGAGTTGACGAATATTTCTGATTTTCAATCCCCGGCGAGATTTTGGCTCTACCGACTTCCAGTCCAATTTTGGTGTTAATGCGAGTAATATTTTGGGCGGTATCGTGTTAACAAAAGTGTAATATTTCACGGGAAGCCGGAGCTTTTCTCCGACAACTACTGAAAATTCGATGTTTAATTTTAGGAAATGCACCATAAGGATTCTTTATTATAAGAATCGAGTGAATTGGAAAATATATGATGTTGTTTTAGAATTTTGATCATACTGATATAGTAAAAAAGTAACTCAAAACAATGAAGAATGAATTTACAGATTAAAACTCTTATTCAGTTAGAGGAAAATGGATCTAGTAAAAAGCTCTTTTAGCATATTCTTAATTATCTTCATGAAATTTCGTCGAAAAAGGGGAAGAGTGTCTAACATCGCCCTCATTTTGGAATTTTTATCTAATTCGGCTTGACTGCACTACAAATTGAAGCTGATTGACGTTATTAGTTCATAAAACTTTCTAATAAAACATTTTTTGCTCATAATGGTTTCCAATAAAAGAAACATATATATATTTTTAAAAACAAATATGCAAAACGCCTTTTAAAAAGTGTTCCTAATATCGCACTCCCGTGCAAACACAATATATTTCACTCTTTTCAAAATGTTTTGCAAGAAATATGAGTTGTAACGTTACTAACGAAGAACCCTTTTCCCCAGACAAGAAATTAATTGTCTAGGAATACATATTTAATTAATTATAAGCAAACAAGATGTAAAAAATATAATTTAATTAGATATTTTTTGAAAATAAATTTTCTAAAATAAAATAAAAAATAGGCACTGAATAAATTGCTTAAAATAATAGCCTAAAATCCACCTATCCTTCTAAATAAAATTCAGAAATAAAAGTTTTTAAATTAATAAATTAAATTTGAAATAGTTAGTGGGTGCGATATTAGGAACATATAAACAAAACTATAAATGACCGTCATTTGACAATTTCAATGAAATAATGAGTCAATCAAAACGCACAAAATCAAAATTTGAGTCAATAACAAAATTTCCATGTTAATTCAAAACTTTTATTACTTACGTTTGTATATTTATAACTTTCTGAAGATAACGTTAAAAATATTTTAAAATAAATAAGCAATAAAAACTTCACTACATGGAACAACACTGCCCTACGACAACAGGTATGACACTAAACTAAAATTACTAATGGAGGAACAAGTTGAAACAATGACCACCAGAATGCAGCAGGTATTTCACTTAGAAATCATGGGGTGCGATATTATGCACACTTCCCCTATACTACGAACCTCAAAATTAATTTTTATACTGAACATACCGGACATATTATTAAAGTTTTATAAAAATATTTGTGATAAAAAATTTTATATAAAATATTTCTGATCAGAATTTTTATATAAAATTAATTAACTTTTATATTTAACATTTTTGCATGATTCATATTTTATTTATTTTATGAAGAAATTTCTGGTTCGAATCGAAATATTACTTACACATCATGCGTAGTATGTCCATAGTATGTATATAAGTCTTGTAATCATTTAAAAAAAAACAAATTGGACGAATTTACACGTTTCAGACACTGGAGATTCCGAAAAACATTATTTTTAGGGGGAAAAAATATAGCCGTCCGCCTGTCTCTGTGTGTGTGTCTGTAAACGCTCTATCTGCCGAACAAAATGAGATAGAGACTTGAAATTTAATATGTACTTAGTATGTAATAATGAAAAGAAGCTCATTGAATTTCAGTAACCTCGATTATCCGGAACTATTTTTTTCGGACTCTCGAAATATTTGTTCTGATAAAAGGTATATAAATTTTTTCGAAATTGTTTTCTTTAAGGAGTGAATATAAAAGACAATAAAAAACATAAATTTTGAATAAAGAATTAAGTCGATCGGATTATTAGTTGCCGATACATTTGTAATCACATTTCCCACACTCTTCGATTTTTCATGACCCTGTATTTCAATCAAATTTCTATTCAAAGATCTATTTTAATTGGAATTGAGACGCTTAATCTGACGCAGTAAACCGTTACTTAATATGATTATCATTTTTGGAGTTATAAATATGTTTCTCTTACGCAATTCAGTAATGGAGCACTTAAAGTTCATGACGTCATCATTTATTCGAATTGCAATGCATTTTATAAATAGTTTACACATGTTTTATTCTCATATTTTCTGTTATGCATATCCATGATGGGTAAGTATTACGGTGGCCCCCAACGACTAGTTTTCATTTGGCATTGATCAAATGACCGGCTTGTAGTATGTTTACCGTAAAGAAAAACATTGGAAAATTGATATTTGCGTCATTCGCAAAATGTAGGTTTCTTAACTTGTGTATAAGTTATTAAACATTTTCTGTGAGGGACAGGTTATTGCAACTAATATATTTTTAAGTGTTTACATTGCTATTTCATAAACCTTTTATTAACTGGATGTCAATCATGAAAATACTCGAAGTTTAAAGAAAGGCTTAGATAAAGTTTCATTTACTGAATAACGTAAGTTAAATTTACTGTATCCTATGTAACGCAAATTCGATTACATTTAAAGTTCGATATACAAATGTAACTGTAAAAACAATATATATAAAATCAGGGTTCGTACGCTTCAAGGACTTTCAAGCACCTTTTATCAGAATTTTCGTAAAAGTAATATTTGGCTTATTTAATGAAAAAAAATGCTATCTTCAGAAATAGGAACCAGTACTCTACAAAATTTCTGGTACTAAAACACATAAAATCTCCCGAATTTCCTGATGCGTACGAACCCTGAAAATGTACCTAAATGTATCTAATTTAATTCCTTATTTTGAAATAAAATATGTTGCTAAAGCACTAATATTATTTCAGAATACTAGTTTTACATATTATCCAAGACACCGAAAATGATAAGTTGGATTAGGAACATGATTAAACTAGAAAACATAAAAGATGCATTGATTGATCTTTTCGTCAGATTAATATGGGATCTCGTTCCAAATATAGACTGGTCCCAAATGTCACCATTATTAATTAATTCCCGGAACTATGAATCATCTAAGTGTACCGGATATACCGATAAGAAGATCCCATATAACATTCTTTTCAAATCACTACCGGATAGAAAATATATATGAAATGACATAAATATGTTGTGTGTAGGTTTTTAATGGAATGGACGCGAATAATCATAATTATGCAATGGTGTAACCTATACAAATTTGTACGTATTAAAAATATCTGACATGAAATTTATTAAGATCCCTTTTATAATTACCATACATTTTGGTGCATAACGTGCACTTTTGAAAATGCACGTTAAATGCCGTATATAAAAATAATATATACAAAAGCAAGGGATTTAGAATTATACTTCAACACTAACTAGTAAATCTGCAGATTTACTTTTTTGAGATTTGACTCTTTGCAGATTTGATTCTTTCAGAGCCTCAACGTCAGCTCTGAAAGTCATTGTTTGTTAATCTCACTTTTCATAATATTTAATATCTTACAATCCAAAAATTCATTTTTTAAAATTACATACATATTTGTAGGCATATAAAATAATTTGAAGGTTTCAGAAATTAGAAACGTTGAATTAAATACGGTTTATGCAATAATATTTTGACACTTTTATTAACTTTTGTTTCGTGTAATTTTTTAGTTAAAAAAAGTACATTTCTTATATATTTAAAACCTGCATATCAAAAATTTAGCATTCATAAATTTACGTTTAAATCCATTATTCAAATATGTGATTTTCATTTCAGTTAAAAATGAAATTAGAAAATCGTCTGCATTCCCATAGGAAAGCATTATGGCCTAAAAAGAAATGTTCTATATTTTCCGAACGAATGAACCAAATGTAACTAAAAACTATACAACCAATTCCGGGTACCTCACCAACATACCCACAAAAAATCAACCTAATCGGAAGTTTTTTACGGCAGTTATCGCGGAACAGACAGACAGACAGACATACAAACAAACAGACGGAAGCCAAAAACTTTCCGTGTCTCCACAGTGAGCCTTCATTGACGTTTCGGCAATTAACAAGAAAGGAAGACATGATAATAAATATTCTAATGAATGACCTTACACGCTCTGTGGGGATCCTGGTAAACATTCACTCTCTTGTGTTTTCAGTTTGAATTTGTTCAACATTCCGGTATGTTCGTATTAGTATTGTCCTTTTTAAGGATCTTTATTACATTTTCATGCTAAATGACTATTAAAGGTTTCTTTGCTAAAAAGAGGTGAGCGTAATACTGCGATTGTACTTAAAAATAGAGAAACGCAGTCTCTAATCAAGGGTACGTACTATGCGCTGGAGCACGTTATACATCGGATATACGGTATGTAACAAAATATTAATTTAATATTGACAGTAATTTACGCTTTTGTCTAATTATAGTACAGATACTTACATATTATCAGTAATAGTTTACTAACAATAATATTGTTAAAATTGATTCCATTAATATTTTAATTAATCTTTTTTAAACTGAATGTCATTATTTAATGTATTTAATTTAAAGAAAAATATAGAATATACGTATATTTTTTTCGACTGATATAAGTTAAATTACTTTATTCATTTTTAGTTAGTTTACTATCAGTATAAAAAAGGAACTATCCTGTAAAAGGATTTAAATTATTAGTATCTTAATTCATTACTGAAAATATGATACTAAAGTTACAAATATTGTGTATACAATTTTAACACAAAATTTTAATAGAACATTTTATCTTATTTAATAAAGAACAGGTATTACAAAATTTACAAATAAAAAAGGCGATTACAAAGTTTGCGATTTATTTATAAATGAAAACTTACTATTAAGAAATAGTGATGTCAGACTTCTTGGAAATTCAAAGGAGCGTACGCACCTTGCTAAAATGTTTCTATTTTCTCATTCTTCTATTTTCCATTTCAAATATTAACAGTAAAATTTAAAACGATAAGTTGGATTAACAGGATACGTTGAGAAATCATAACACATATATTGGTTACTCATTCATGCATAATAATATACCATCTTGTTCAATATGCAGACTTTTGTCAGAAATGATATCATTATTAATCGATTCCTGGAACGATTAATCGTGTAAAGCTAACGGATAAGTTTACTGACAATAAGATAACATGTGAACTTCTTTCCAAATTACTACCAGCTTATGATGTACCTAAAATATATATAATATCTTACATATATTGTATGTGTATATAATATGTATAATTTTGCTGCATAAAATATTTTGAATGTCAATAGGTATTGATAATTCTAATTATACTGGAATATTTTAACAAAATTGTACATATCGATAAAATATCCAACCTAGAATTTATTTGTAAGGTTTTAATTTAATAATTATTTAACAACAAAAAATTTTATTATAAGTGTTTTATGATCTTCTTCGATATCTTTAAAACGGAGGTAATTGTTCATTTATATTAATATGTTTTTATAAATGGACTTGCACATTCGATTTTTAACTAAATGTTATTTTTAACAATACTTTAAATAAATGCGTAAATATATTTTCTTTTACTGAGTAATAAAAGTTATCTTTAAGTAATCGTTTTTTCCTTTCACGAATTTATTTAAAGTAGCTCAATTAGCATTTAAATTTGTGTTCTAAAAATCAAGAACTTTCGGTTGGCAACCGAAATCATCCTGAGAGAGCGAAATTTCGCACCTTTGAAAAGCACCTTTTAACATCTTTTTATGTTTCTAAATATCATCTTTTAAGTGACTTTGAGATCTATGAAGTCTCATATTAAAATTTTATGAAATGACGTAAGGTGAATATGTGCATTTCGCCCTATGATTTTGGTTTCTTTATTTGGTTACTAATACGTTATTATTTTCTCATATTAACGTATTATCCAAGAAAGTTCACGTAATATCCAAGAAATTGGAAACGATAAGTGGGATTTGAAAACGAGAAATCATATAAAGATATATTGCTTATTTATTTCATCCAGATTGATAAAGCATCTCGATCAATATATAGACTTTTGTTACAGATGGCTTAAAAAATTAATCGATTATCGAACTTATTAATCACGTATGTGCTCCGAATAAGTTTACTGATAAGATGATATCGTGTAAAATTCTTTTCAAACCAAAACCATCTGGATAATATGTCTGAAATTACAGGAAGAAGGTGGAAAGATAAGCACCGATTTTTGGCCGACCTCGTGTTGTAATTTTGGCTGTTGTTTTAAAATGTTTTATTATAATTGAGGATTTATGTTTTCTGCCCGTCTGGACGATTTTTGTTTGAGTATTGTTTAAGTGTGTTACACGAAGTGGTTTAAATATTAACTCTCATAACACCAGGATAATTTTTACATATTAACATATACGTAAAAGCTACGACGATACAATCAGCTATTCATATCAAAACAAATGAAATTTATATAATTAAAAAACATTAAAATTTGCTAAGTAAACTTACGTTTCTAATCTAGTATAACACATCTAAACAGTATTAAAATAAAAATCAATGAGAAAGGCCGTAAATATAGATTCTTAATTATAATAAAAAATTCAAAACATCGTAGAAAAGGAAAAGAATTTGCCCTATCGGAGAACAGGAGCAAAAAGATATTTGTCTAGAAATGTATACTACCCCGTACCCCGTACCGCAATTTTCGATGCCTCACATGCGTATATCCGCGTGCTAGTTGAGGCTAGAATATATGTGCATTCTCTTCAGTGATACCTACAATATTTATTTAACCTCCTAAGATATTCAGATGTAAGCTTTTAAAAGTCTTGATGCAGGGCAAGTGAAGCACTTATCAGGAAACCTATTTCATTACTAAGTACTGTGCAAGTACCCTATAACAACTTCTATACACATTGTTGACCTTCTAAGTTTATTTATATGATGTCCATTTTTACTTGCAGCACAGTAAGAATTGATATAAGCCACCTAGCTATCCAAGAATTCAGTCTGTTGGAATATAAGCTCTGATGAACTGCTGTCATATTTGCTATATGGTATTTTATTATTTAATCAAATACGAAACGTTGGAATTTTTTTTCACATTCAATTGTGCTGTACTCTATATATGACATACTCATAGTCATCTATGATATTGTAGTTTTCTGCTCAATTACAACTATTTGAATATAATATTTAAGGAACTTAAAGCAATACAATAAAAGCATATCTAAATGAAGTTAGCTCAATAACTATTTTTAAAAATAGTAATAATTGTTTCTATATGTGTCCATAATTTACTTTATTTATTTTTTGCTCGTTTTTTAGAGATTTTTTGGCCGTTTACAATTGCTAAAATTGTAAATTATCTTTATTATTAGCTTTATTAGGCCTAAATGTCTTTCAATTATTAAAACTTTGTTTCTTTTATGGGTTCGATATAACAAAAGGAAAATAATATATAGTCTCGCTTTGTTGTCCGTCTGTCTGTCAAGACCTTTTTCCTCAGGAAAAGCTGAGGGTATCAAATTAAAATTAATACCATAGTCCCATTATTGAGTAAAACTTTCGAGCTTCTAACTTAATTCAATAAACAGTTATGGCCTTAAAACAAAGTTTTTGGAAATTCCGATTATGGAAAATCACATAATAAATCTGACATAGAATTATAAATTAATGATTTTCGGATTTCTTTCCTTTACATATGCTATACGACTTTTCTTCGTGCTAAATTTCAAGCTTCTTGGTCATCGGAAAGTACCTATAGGTTTTCAGAGTAAAACCTATAGAATATTTTCCGTTGACCTAGAATCTTGAAATACGGTATTAGTACAAAGAAAGGTCTTATGACACATGTAAGAAAATGGTAAAAATCCGAAAATTATTAATTTGTAATTATATACTGATTTATTACGTAACAAAATCCTGCATTGATATAAACAGAAATACCAATTATGGAAAATGCACGCAATAAATTTATAAAGAATTGTAAATGAATGATTTTTGAATTATTATATATTTGTCAAGAACCTATAAATGCTTACTAAGCTTTACGATAATATGAAATAACGATACGCAACCCTCAGAGTACTCGCACTTGTCCAGTTTTTTTCCCTTTTTTCTTCTCTTTCTTCTTCTTCTTTCTTTCTTTTTTTTTGTACTGAGTGTCGAGGTTTATGAAATATGATACATGTAATAAAAGGACAAGTCATACTTTGAAAATGGGAACAAAAACGCTTACTGCAAAGGAATAAATTGTATGAAAAATTGTACGGCGGAGTCATAGTATGCTTTTAAGGATGAAGGAATTGGCAGTTCGATGGATAAAAATAAAATAAAATTAGAATATTTCATTTACAAAAAGGTCTGTTTTTGAATGATTTTAGTACGCTTCTTCCATCAAAATAGATCAGGATGTATTTATACAAAATATCTATTTTAAATGTTCAACAGATATTTCTCAGTTGGCAGGAAAGTACGTATTGCTATTAGGGTATGAATGTCATTAACATAAATCTCTGTTCAACGTGATGCTTTTTCTTATAAAGTCACAGTGTAAATCTGACTTACTACGATCAAAAAAGAATAGAAAAATGTGAAAGTAAAATTAGCGAGAAAACAGGGAGTTCAGAAAGTCAAATTAAAATATATTGGAACACCGCATTATAAATATTTAAATTCATTAATTGGATAAGAAAATAGTAATAGAGTGTAATAATTGTATTTATAATTTAATGTTAAGACAAATAACGCATTATCATTGTAAGTCTATTTAGACTATATTGTTGATTGAAATATGTTTTTTCAAGTTGTGTACAGAATGGGAAAATTTTTGCTGCATCACACATATTATATTACTACCTATTTAAAGTTAATCCGTAGAGTTATTGTTTTATATTTAACAAGTTATTTCACACATTCTCTCTCAATGCAATATCATGTTATAATACGCTAATGTGCTAGGAATATTGAAAATATATGCAAATGGTTTGCAAATACAAAACTGATTATTATGATGATTTTCACATCAAATTCAAGCGTGCTGTAACATAAAACAGATTAAAAGCCACTTCTATTAAATCATAATAACTGAATATTATTTTATTGCACTTTTATTACCTCTAAAATTCCTATGAATGTTAAAGACAATATAATCGTCTGTATCTTCTTTTAATAAAACTTTAAGTAAAATGGCCAATCTTTTATTCATTCGTTCGATCTACAAAGTGAAATATATTATATTCTCTATCGAAATCATTAATAGATATCATTTACAATAAATACAATTATCTGTGAAAACAGGGTCGCATGCCAAATGTTAAGATAAACTTCTGATATAAGTTATGATTACTTATTTGAAATCAATGAATACATTTATGTGTTATTGTATTTGGTCAAAGCAGTTGTTTATTTGAAATTAAATGTAAATATATCTTTGTTCAACTTAATATACTACCGATTCCAATAGATTGCGATGCCACGTTTATTAGTATTCAGCCCTAAGATCCATTAATGAGATTAGTAAACAGAATTGTACAAAACTATTTATAAATTAATGTTAAATGTAATAATACATTATATACGTTGTGCAATTAAGATGATATTATTGATTCAAATACATATATTTATTTCTATAGATTGTCCGTGTTTTATTGACAAGCCTAACAAAACAAACTGTTAATGTTTCTCACATTATAATATTTATTATTTAAAGTTATTTTATGCAATGAATTTATTTATTTTTACTTTACAAAATATTTCAAATAATAATTTCATTTTACAGATGATATTATGCAGTATTTTATAGTAAAAATTGTTGATAAATTATTCTGTTTAGATTCAAATTTTCCAAATTAAAATTGTCTTATATTTTATTTTCACATTTCACTTTTGGAGACTGCTTAAGTACTAAAAAATGAATTTTGAAGGCTAGGTGAGAAAAGCGACTAAAAGTATTAAAATAAATATGTAAAAATTATTTGATAACGAGTTTTTTACACTGAAATTTATAAATGTACAGTTAAATTTTTAATACTAGAGCTGAATGTTAAGAAAAAAATTAATTAATTACGAAAAGTTAAATTGTCTCTTATACGTTTAATTTTTTTTTTTTTCATTTTTAGGCAAATTAATTTAAGGTTTTAAACGTGGTAAAGAAAAAAACCCTCAATTATTTTATGTTACTTAATATTATTGAAGGCCGTTTAGTCAATGCGTGACGTGCGGGTTAAGGCAGTTACCGGCAAGCTCAGTCATAACGAGAATCTTAAGGTTTAAACTATATATATTTAAACTATTTGGGAAGGGATGTGGTAAAGTCTCTTCACAGATTTTTGCCTATACTAAACAACGATCCACAAAGTTCAATCGCTAACTCGCTTAACACTAGAAATAACTAGGAAGTTTTACTAAAACAAAGTTCTACTAACGTAAACAACACTGCTTAGATAATCCGCTACTCCAGCGGACTAACGATGCGAAAAAGAAGCACTAACAAAACTTGTTAATATGAACTTAACCTTCGAAATAGTAGCAACCCGTGGTTGCTGAAAATCTTTATTTGAACTATAACTAAAAACTGTCTTACCAACAGATGATCTTTGATTCAATGAATATTTTTTAGGAATAGTGGCTTAGTTTGCAAAGTTTATTGCACATTTTTTTCGAATTCTGCGAACCTTTGTACGTATTGAAGAGGAAGCGGGTAAAATTTGTGTGGTCGTTAGCAGCTCAGAGGTCTTTTAAATTACTGAAAAGGCATTAGCGTCCCCTCCTGTTTTGGCTCATCCTGATAATTCTTCGCAGTTAGATATATATTGTGATGCTAGTTCAGTGGGTATAGGTGCAATGTTGGCTCAAAAACGAAGGCCTATCGTATTTGCATACAGATTTTAAGTGCAATTGAGCGTAATTAATCCATTATGGAAAGAGAATGTTTGGCGGTAATTTGGGCTTTGTTTTTTTACTCGTTTGCCAGTAAAAGTGGCCACGGATCATTCAGCGTTAACGAAATTAACTAATGGAAACGGTTTATCGTCTCGTATGGTAAGATAGTGTCACAGTTCCACACCGGTCGCAATCTAATATGGCGGGAACTAACTTACCAACGGATGATCTTTGATTCAATGAAACATGCACTACAAGATGGAATCCTAGTATTCGCTAATATGAGCAGGCCTAAGTTACCACAAGGGAGAGATCCGAGCTAAATTCGCCGATACAAAGCTTTCAATCGAGCTTTTATTTTATTGCCGATTGACCAAAGAAGATTAAATTTGCATAAACACAGTGCGAAACACAGAAAGCCGCTCCGAAGGCTACATACATATTTCGAAAATTAGTGTAAAATAAAGTACAGAGGTCGCTGTTGCACACACAGGTTAGATTTTGACATAACGTTCTCATTCAAAACACTAGACTGCCTTTATAAGACAGTTACTAGTCCACTACAAATGTAGTACAAAAGAGCTAAACTTTATAATAAATTAAATAAAAAATGTATTCGTTCGATTACTTATCGAAGTTCCAAGTTGTGGCATATAAACTGATAAAAAAATCTGCCTAAATATTTTAGCACTTTTCATTTTCGGTTGATGAGAACACTTTACACTTGCCATCAATTTAATACTTTATCATTATTCAACCAATACCAGGTGCGCCATAAATTCTTTAAAACTTTAAAAATTCATTGAAAAGGAAGAAATGATTCTAAAAAATTTCTGTTTGCGCGAATGTGATTAAAGGGAGAGCGGATTTTTTAAATAACATAAAAAAGTTGTGGTTCAAAAAATTACCGATAGATGGGGCTGACATGCATAATATGAAGCCTAATTATTCATATCAGGGTGTCACTAAAACATCTCAATGCACATAGATTCTTTATTCGATGCCAGCAGTATGTTATCGTTACTAGATCAAGCGTTGTTGGTTAAACTCTTTTACAAGAATTCCTCACATCAAAAAGACTCAAGACGAGAAAAGGGTCCGTTTCATGTGCTGGGATATTGAAGCTTGTCAGGCACTTCGAAAAAGCGGATTGTCTAGAGCAGCGGTTCCGAACCTGGGGTACGTGGTGAAACAGTTGAGGGTACGTGAATATTACATTGGTAATGGCGGAACACGCAAAAAAATAGAGTTTAAAATGAAAACAGAAAAACAAAACTCTAAACTTTTCGTTTACAAAGAAAGACGTGTATAACTCTATTCGCATGAAGAAAGAAAAATGCCTAAACTTAGTAAATGGTTGATGATATGTCTCCATTATCTCTGCCCACTTCTAATAACATCTTGCGATTTTGCATGTGCCTCTCCTTTTCTTTTGTTCTTATTTTCTTTCTAGTAATTTTAGACATATCTAGAAAAAATATTAATCTATCGGGGCTTCGAAAGCAGGTCATCATTTTAGTATTAGACCGGTCAGTATTAACATAAACTCGTTAAATTGTATTAATGGGTGTAGCTTCATCCCTTCTTTGTGAGTGCATAATTTGAAATGTTTAGCTAATATTTAGTGTTTCGAGTGAATTTATGTTCATATTGTGTTGTGGTTCAAAGTGGATAAGTGGTTGAAAACTGGAATTCGAAAGAGAACTGCATGTAACATTGGTAAGTAGCATAAGAACATTACTAATGAATGAAAATAAAAATATTTGGAACTGGCTTATGTGAGAAGGAAAACGCAAAAATGAGAAGTCTGAGCAAGGGGAACGTGAAAGAAAAAAAGGTTGGGAACCACTGGTCTAGAGGATCATCCACGAAGTATAAGACCCTCTTTGACATCTGTTTCATATTATGCATGCCAACGCCATCTATTGGTACTTTTTTGAACTACACCTTTTTTTGCTATTTTTCTAAAAAAAAGATCTTTCTCAGTGTCGCGAATCCAATTGAATTCCTACTAACAGGAGATGTTTTCATAAATGTATCTTTCTAAGCTGTGTGAAAAAGATGTTTTTTGTTTTCATAAATGTATCTCTCTAAGCTGTGTGAGAAAGATTTTTTGTTTTCGAAATTGCATTTTTCTAAGCTGTGTGAAAAAATGTGTTTGTTAGAAATGGTTTTGTAGAATGTTTTTGTCGGCACGGAAGTCAGAGAATAAAAGATATTCGTTATGTTTTTTAAGAGGACTGTTTTTCACGTATTAAAGTATTATTTTCCTTTGCTTTAAAATGACGAAAGTATTAAAACGGGTAGTTTTAGTGTTTTCGAAAATCGCTATGTTTGTATTTGCGATAAAATTGGCGCCCGAACAGAAGGACATAGGAAGTAATATTTTTTAAGTGGAAAACTGTACAAGTATGGATGCGTTAAAAATAAAAAGAACGCCGTTTAGAAGCGCATTTACGAAGACTTTAAATGCTTTAAACGAAGCTATTAACCAGTCAAGCCCAGATGTTAATCTAATAGAAGAGCTTTTAGATCAATTAGTAGACAAAGCATCAAGATTACGTTCCACAGATGACGAAATATTAAATTTTATGTTGTCGAATGGGTCTCCAGAAAAAGATTATGTAAAAGAGTTCGAGGCATGCAAGGAATACCACGAAAAATTAATAACAGTGAAGCAAAGTGTAAGACATGTTTTTGTTAAGCCTACCGTCGAACATCAGCTTCTTTTACCTAATTCGACAGAAAACGAAAGAATGGGATCCCGCACACTCAGATTGCCTGAAATTAGTTTACAGCCGTTTGATGGGGACTCAAGATCGTGGCTAACGTTTTGGAATACCTTCAAGAAAATTCACGAAGACACTGTGTTAGACGATCACTCGAAGTTCGTATATCTGATGCAAGCAATTACTCCGAAATCGAAAGCGTCTCAAATTGTGAAAAGTTATCCTATATCGGCTGAAAATTATGCTAAAGTAATTCAACATCTAAAAGAAAGATTCGAAAGAGAAGACACTTTGATACAAATTTATGTTCGCGATCTGCTGCAGCTGGTATTATGCAATAATAATACATCGAAAAGAGAGTGCAATTTGTCATCGTTATATGACAACCTAGAAACCAAACTTAGATCGTTGGAATCTCTTGGGGTCACAGAGGATAAATACGCGAGCATTTTATTCCCGTTGGTGGAATCGTGTTTACCTCATGATGTTCTCCGAATTTGGGAACGGGATCGTGAAAAGTCTGATCAAGGTAAGAGTGAATTAAATTCTATACTTAATTTCTTAAAAAATGAAGTGTTGTCTGAAGCACGTATTTTATTGGCGCGTACTAGTTTTGGTTTTGATAAATCTAAGAATTTTACTAGATTTAAAAATGTTGAATATAATTCTATGCCAACTGCTACTGATTTATTTGTAGGTGATAAATCTAAAGATAAACATTTAATTAAGAAATATGATGAAGCATGTATATTTTGTGACAAGTGTCACTTATCAGAAAAATGTTTTAAAGCTAATTCGCTTTCTGTTAGCCCTATGTATATATTTTTGGACCTTGAAACTTCTACATAATGTCACCTTTTCGTACTTGTCTAATTTTTCCATTCAATCCTGTATTCATTTTCTTCAGTCGCTATCGTTTTCCATTTCTAGTATCGTTCAAATCTTTCTTTTCGTTTTTCAACTCGCCAATCTATGTTTATCTTCCAAACTGTTCGTTTCGATATCATTTCTCACATCGACCATCGTTTTCTCACCCTTTTTCCGAATTCAGTTGCAACCGCCAGCTTCGATATCGTTTCAATCGTAATAGTATAGGGGAGCATGCGCCCAGACGCCGTGTAACAGTCTTCAAAGGCACTCTAGATTACTTTGCCGATGGGCAGTTTGAGAACTTCTCAACTTAACACATCAGAAAGGGGGCGTTTTCGGAAAGCGGTATGTTGATATTATTTAAAAGGGATGAAAAGGCAGTTTGAATGGGGAGAGTGAGGCAGCTTTGGTAAAATGATATTGTAGATACCAAAAGAAACAATATCAGTGGCGGTATAAAGTCTTTTATGAGTGCAATGATGGTATTAAACGTTTTTTTTAGTGTTTGTTTATTTCTGCTGTTGAAGTTGTGGTTTTTCTTTCTTCTGTTGGTGATGTACGTTCATTTCAAGGATTAATTAATAGTGTGTGTGGACTGTTCTTCAACTTTTTTCTTCACATCTAATGCCATGGTGACTAATAAAATAAAGGCCTGTTTTAATTTGTGTCATCACGTTCAATTAATTATCATGTAAGTTAAAATGAACTTTTCTTCAAGTATATTTTGAAGGCTGCATTTAAGTTACTTCATGCCATATTATTTTTGCCACCTTGTTTTTGTTGCCATATGCCATTATTTTTTTTATTTAATTAAATTGTCTGTCATATTTTTCATCTTTATTTTATTTTGTGATATGTTGAATAAACGTTAGCTTTATTTAAACCTAAAAACTGTTTCATGAATGTGTCTTATCTACATTTTTAACACTTTTGTCACTACCTTGCCAAATTTCAGCTATCAAACTTCCACGTACTCTGTTTTTCAATTTAATTACATTTTTAGACCGGTCCCTGTATCCGGACCGCTATCACGGTTATGGGCCCGGCTTATTTAAGCCATATTAACCCTTTAAGGGCCGTAACCTTTGGCAAGGGTTAGCTGACAAGTGTTAGTAGATGGCGGCAGTTGGACCCACTAGTGAATTCTAGTGGGGGGGCCGCATTTACGTATAAATTTCATAAATTTCAGTATGACAATTAAAATTAAGATATTTATTTTTATGAAATTTTGTTGAAAAATTAAATTTTTTTTGTACCTTTTTTTGTACATTTTTTTGAAAAAAAATTCTTCCTCGGCAATGGCTAACATACAGGTGAGCATAAACAAGCTAAATTTCCATAATTATGGAAACTGGTCAGCCGACATAAAGTTCCTTCTATTGGACAAAAATGCCTGGGGCATTGTTAACGGAACAGAGGCTGTGCCTGATACAAGTGATGCAGCAGCATACAAGGACTATCAATCCAGAGTTCGTTCAGCACTGTCCATAATCTACCTGAATGTCGAGCCTGACTTCCGTCGAATAATAGAGAACATTGACGATCCTAAAGATGCATGGGCAAAGCTCCGATCCCATTTCCAACCTGATAATAGAGCCCGCCACATGCAGTTATTTTCAGAGTTGTTGGCATGCAAAATAGCACCAGAGGAGTCGATAGATATGTACGCTGCTCGCCTCAACCGAATCGCTGACCAATTGAAGGCAATGAATGAGCCAATTAAAGAAATTTATCTATCGTTCCAACTCCTCAGATGGCTCCCTCAAAAATATGACAGTCTAGTCCAGAACATACTTCGTTGGCCTGATTCTAAATTTGTGTTTTCTGCCATCTTGACTGAACTAGTCGCCGAGGAGTCTCGTCTTAAATTGAGGTCAGAGGATAAAAATCAACTTGCCGTCCAGTCTCACTTTTCCAGAAGTCGCCCACCAAATAAAACGAGTTACCGACAAAAATTTAAAGGCAGATGCCACAAGTGCGGAAAAATTGGACATAGCAAAAATCAGTGCAAGGCCCCTTCTCCAGTCACGTCTGGTCCCGAGTCCTCAGTTGGCACCAGTTCCAGAGAGTCTTCTACATCCAGAGCTAGTCTTGTCCAACATCAGAACAGAAATGGAGCTCCTAGATCCAGACCGAGCCGAAAGCATCAAAGTGTCTCCCATAGTCAGGTAAACTTCCTCATTCAATCTAATCTTAGCAAAGTTAAGGGGGAAGACGATGCCTGGGTGTTTGACACTGGTGCTTCGCACCACTTTTGCAAAGACCGAGGACTTTATGTGTCTTTTCAGCCTCTTCATAACCACGAACTTGCTGTTGCTGTCGATGGAGCAACTTTCCCGATTGAAGGGACTGGTACTGTTAATCTTAATTTAAATGGATCAACTTTGTGTCTAGGGGATGTAATGTATTGTCCTAACTTAAGACGTAATCTTATTTCTGGCTCTCGCCTTGATGATAGAGGCGCAACATTCAAAGGAGGGAAAGGGAGAGTTAAGGCCTACACAACTGATAAAACACTATTTAGGGCTATCCTTAAAAATGGGATTTATTACATCCACCCTGATGCTAATTCTAAAAGTAAAAGTAAACCTAGCAACAACGTAAAATTTAAACAGGTCCGTTTTGAGGCCTCGACAGTACAAAAAGATGATTTCAGATTATGGCATCGTAGGCTAGGTCACCTCAGTCCCACACTAATAGAACATACACAGAGGTGTAATGGCGTAAAATGTTTACCACACATTAAAGACCGAGACTTTCATTGCGAAACATGCAAATTGAATAAACATAGACGCACATCTTTTAAACCACTAAATCAAATCCGGTCCAAGAAGCCACTTGAACTTTTACACACAGATTTGTGGGGACCTACTACAGTAACTGGGAGAGGTGGAGAGAAATACTTTTTAACAATAACGGATGATTTTTCCCGTAAGGCATCAGTTTATCCAGTATGTAGTAAATCACAAGTCTTTAAAGTTTTCACAAACCATGTCAAAAGGGCCGAACGTTTTCTAAACACGAAACTTAAACATGTACGTAGTGACAATGGGCGGGAGTTTTCAAATGAAGCTTTTAAAAGATATTTCGAGGAAAATGGTATAAAACACGAGTTCACGAACACATATACTCCAGAACAAGATGGCGTCTCGGAACGACTCAATCAAACCATTGTAGACGGAGCACGTTCCATACTACATGAAAGTAAACTAAGTCTGAAGTTTTGGCCAGAAGCCATTTTGTATTTTACTTACACTCTGAACCGTGTTTGTCACAAATCACATAAGAAAACACCATTTGAATATTATTGTGGAAATAAACCGTCCATAAGACACTTACGTCCTTTTGGCACAGTTGCATATGTGGGAGTGCCCAGACAACTCCGAAGTACAAAATTTGAGCCTAAGGCTAGAAAGGGGATTTTAGTAGGATATGCAATGTCTACAAAAGGGTATAGAATTTGGTTGCCAGACACAAATAAGATCATCGAAACAATTAACGTAAGATTCAGTGAAGAAGCAACCGTACCCAAAGACACCTACGTTGGAACTGAACAAGGCCCTATTTATTCTTTAGGCACAGACCCTTTTGCTAGTTTAGAGCACCACAACGGAAGCGATCTGGGACCCACTTACACTCTATCATCTGAACCTCCCGAAATTGACCCACTAACAGAAATTCAACCTGACAAATTCCATAAGTCTGTAATTCCACCAACAGAACGAAGCACCTCAGGTTTTTCTGCTTCCGCCGCTGGACACCCATCTATGGATGAGAGTGATGAGGAGGGCGAGGAGCTCTCAAGAACTTTGAGGGAAGTTACCTGGTTTAGAAAACCTGTAACAAGGCCTGATGGAAGGCGTACAGACATTTATTATTATGAATTTGGAGGGACACAGAGGTTAAGGTCAATTAGAGAGGTCCGTGACTACTGTCTAAAAAATGGAATTAAATTCAATCCAACTCTCTTTTGTTTTAGAGGAGCAGACAAACATGAAGGTATTGTACATGGACACTCACGATGCTCAAGCGCTAGTTCTAGTCCAGGCAGTACACCACCACATTTCTCCATTTTAGAATCCAACAACTCCGATGCATGACTAGACCAGGCTGTACCCAATACATACAAACAGGCTTTAAAATCACCTCAATGGGAGCTCTGGAAACAAGCAATGGGGGAGGAGTTGGCAGTAATCAACAATAGAAAAGTATGGGTCTTAACTAACCTTCCACCCAATAAAGAACCTCTCGGTTGTAGGTGGGTTTTCACCATTAAGCGTAATGATAAAGGGCACATAGCAAGATACAAAGCAAGACTAGTAGCACAGGGCTACAAACAAATAAAGGGCGAGACTTATGATGAAACTTTTTCACCGGTAGTCAATTTTAGTTTAATTCGCTTTTTCTTTGCAGCTTTAGTGTCCTGTCACAGGTGGACTCACTTACAATGTGACGTGAAGGGAGCGTACTTATACGCCCCATTAACTGATGAGATCTATATGAAACAGCCCCCTGGTTTTGAAATAAAAGGAAAAGAACACCTGGTCTGTAAACTCCAAAGAGCATTATATGGGTTACATCAGAGCGGGAGAGTATGGTTCTACGAACTGCATAAAATTTTAATTTCTCTTGGTTTTAAAAAGTTAGATTGGTGCAATTGTGTTTATACATTCTCTGATTACATTGTTTTATTATTATATGTTGACGATTTTGTCATTTTAAGCAGACATCAAAAATACATTGACAAGGTTTTAACTCTTTTAACTAAGCATTTCGATATAAAAATCTTGGGCAAAACCCGTAAGTTGCTTGGGGTGGAGTTTGAGGAGGATGAGGAAGGTATAGTCTCTATACATCAAACGCAATACATTAAGGAAATTTGCACACGTTTTGAAGAGTATAACTTTCCCATTTCTTCACTCCCGATTAGTAAAGGGGTTGTCTATTCGAAATTACAGTGCCCTCAAACAGATACAGAAATTAAAGAAATGCTTAACTACCCATATAGAAGTGTGTTAGGGTGCCTATCCTTTTTAACAAGCAGAACACGCCCTGATATTGCTTATGCAGTAAACATATTCAGCCAATTCCAAAGCAATCCGGGGATAGCTCACTGGGTCGGCCTCTTAAAACTTCTGGGTTACGTTAACTATACAAAGCACTATAAATTAAATTTACCTTGTCATAAAATTAACCTGATCACATATACAGATGCGGATTTCGCAGCCAATCGTGATGACAGGACATCTATGGGTGGTCAATTACTTATGCTAGACAAAGCTCCGATAACATGGAGAGCTTTTAAACAAAAATCAATATGCTTGTCTACTATGGAATCTGAGTTCGTGGCCTTAACAGAAGCAACTAAAGAGCTTCTTTGGTTCAGCCGTATTATCACAGAATGTTATAATAAACACATATTTTCAGGTCCACAAACTAAACCAATTTTATTAGTAGATAATATGGCAGCAATAGATTTCATTAAATACCCCATAGAAAACTATAGGACAAAACATATAGATGTTAAACTTTTCTTTGTACGCGATTTATTAAACCAAGAGATATTTTTAGTAAAACACGTTAATAGCAAATCCAATCTCTCTGACATTTTTACAAAACCACTTACAAAAGCTGCTCTACTAAAGTTCATTGAGGCTATATTTATTTTTGGGTCTTAAATTAAAATGTACATTTAAAACTTGAAAAAAAAAACTCTCCTCTCCTTTTGAATTATTGAAAATTTTTTTTTCTTTTCTTCAAGCGCTAAAAGCTTGTTTAAAATTTTTATAGTTAAACATTCAAAGTTTAACTTTATCTCTTTTGAATTTTTGAATAATGAAACTTGCATGTTTCATATGTCTTTTATATATTAATGTTCGAACCTTGTAATTATACATATAAAACTTTTCTGTAATAGCATCGTGTTTATACCTTGTTTTAATTTTTATTTCAGAAGGATCCTTCATAATCAAATTTTTGATGCTATATTTTTGAGTACCCTCATTTCCAATGGCATGGACAATTTAACTCCCGCTGGAACGTGATCAGACCTCATGTTGGTTCATCCTCCGGGGTTACGAGCAGCCTCAAGAAGCGTCTCGCAGAGGTGACAATGTAATTGCCAGAGTGACCTGCAGGGGGTAGCGGCCTTCGTGAGTGCTCTGGTCACTGGAAGGCCTGTCGCGGGCATCTTATTTTTCTTTTTGTAAGTCCCTCGTTTTTATTAATGGAACTGCCACTTTTGTCCCGTTCGTGCTATTGGAAATCGAGTTGTAACAAGTTTTTTTCAATCCCATTATGCAAATGTTTATCAAATAGCTTTATAAATATTGCATAAAAATTATTTTTTTTGTGTGCACACATATATATATTTTTTAAGTGAGCTCACTGAAATTTGAATATTTGAAATACATATGTGTATTTATTTCTTGTCTAAGAAAAATTAGGTGTTGGGTAAATGTAGCCATATGTTAGTATGGTGAGGTATAAGTTATGATACAGGCAAGAAACAAGAACTTTCTTTGTGTTTGAAAAGAAATTCCTTTTTAAAAGGTTCAGCTGTTTTTTGTGAAAGTCACGTAAGTGTGTACGTTTCATGTAAGCGTATTCCCTCAAAGTAGTGAGGATCAATGTTGTATTTTTATTTTATATAAGTGTTTATATTAATATACCTATATATTTACTTGTTATAATTGTGTTTATATTGTTGAATGTGAATATATTAAAATTTTATTGATTAACTATGAATGTTTCTAACTGTTATATTATCAGATAATTTATGTGTAAGTGTCAAGGGGGGGGGGCAAATGTTAGCCCTATGTATATATTTTTGGACCTTGAAACTTCTACATAATGTCACCTTTTCGTACTTGTCTAATTTTTCCATTCAATCCTGTATTCATTTTCTTCAGTCGCTATCGTTTTCCATTTCTAGTATCGTTCAAATCTTTCTTTTCGTTTTTCAACTCGCCAATCTATGTTTATCTTCCAAACTGTTCGTTTCGATATCATTTCTCACATCGACCATCGTTTTCTCAGCCTTTTTCCGAATTCAGTTGCAACCGCCAGCTTCGATATCGTTTCAATCGTAATAGTATAGGGGAGCATGCGCCCAGACGCCGTGTAACAGTCTTCAAAGGCACTCTAGATTACTTTGCCGATGGGCAGTTTGAGAACTTCTCAACTTAACACATCAGAAAGGGGGCGTTTTCGGAAAGCGGTATGTTGATATTATTTAAAAGGGATGAAAAGGCAGTTTGAATGGGGAGAGTGAGGCAGCTTTGGTAAAATGATATTGTAGATACCAAAAGAAACAATATCAGTGGCGGTATAAAGTCTTTTATGAGTGCAATGATGGTATTAAACGTTTTTTTTTAGTGTTTGTTTATTTCTGCTGTTGAAGTTGTGGTTTTTCTTTCTTCTGTTGGTGATGTACGTTCATTTCAAGGATTAATTAATAGTGTGTGTGGACTGTTCTTCAACTTTTTTCTTCACATCTAATGCCATGGTGACTAATAAAATAAAGGCCTGTTTTAATTTGTGTCATCACGTTCAATTAATTATCATGTAAGTTAAAATGAACTTTTCTTCAAGTATATTTTGAAGGCTGCATTTAAGTTACTTCATGCCATATTATTTTTGCCACGTTGTTTTTGTTGCCATATGCCATTATTTTTTTTATTTAATTAAATTGTCCGTCATATTTTTCATCTTTATTTTATTTTGTGATATGTTGAATAAACGTTAGCTTTATTTAAACCTAAAAACTGTTTCATGAATGTGTCTTATCTACATTTTTAACACTTTTGTCACTACCTTGCCAAATTTCAGCTATCAAACTTCCACGTACTCTGTTTTTCAATTTAATTACATTTTTAGACCGGTCCCTGTATCCGGACCGCTATCACTTTCTTTTGAAGATAAATAAAGTATTCTTTTGAAAAAGGGGGCTTTTTTTGTCTGTCTTAAGAAAAATCATATTTCACGTCACTGTAAATCGAAGATTAAATGTTTAAATTGTGGTAAAAGGCATTATGCTGAAATGTGTCAAAATGTTTGTAATGAAAAGAGTAATACGGCGTTAGAAAGTCGTAAACATGAGTCAGGGAGTAGTGATACTGTTTTGACTACTCAAGGTTCCGACCCAACTGTGTTATTACAAACTTTGCATGTACGTGTAAAGCACGATGGTAAAGAAAAAATTGTACGGGGAGTCATAAATACGGGCTCTGAGCGTTCATATTTATCAGAAGATTTAATTAAGTATTTGAATTAAAAAAGTATTGATGAAGTTTAATTAATTCATAAATTATTTGGTGGTGTTGAAACAAGTGAGACAAACCACAACAAATATAGAATTCATTTAAGTAGTATTGATAATAGTTATAAATGTGATATGCATGTTTTAGATGTTCCTGTTATTTGTTCTAATATAAAAAAGGTGCCAAATGGACCTTGGTTAAAAGAATTAAATAAATATGGTATTAAGATTTCGGATGTTGAAAATAATGTATGTAAAACCGAAAATGAAATTAAATTTTTAATTGGTTCCGATGTGGCGGGAAAATTACTGACCGGAAATATTAAAGTTTTAAAAAGTGGTCCGGTTGCTGTAAAGACCCATTTGGAGTGGACTCTCATGGGGAAAATTCCAGGCATTAAATCTGAAACAAATGATTCTCTTATGGTTATTTCGTCTCTTTGGAACGAAAGTTCCGTTGCTAATTTATGGAAGCTAGATATTCTTGGTATAACTGATACGGTTGAATCTAAAACTAAAAATGAAATTCATGAAGAAACTATGCAACATTTTAAAAGAAACATAAGAATAGATTCAGATGGGAGGTATGAAGTAGCACTGCCTTGGGTACTAGATAATGCCCGCTTACCTAGTAATAGGGAATTGGCCGAAAAACGGCTTGCTGCAACGAAGAAAAGGCTATCAAATTTGAATAAAACTGAAGTTTATAATGAAGTATTTGATACATGGTTAAATGCAGGAATAATTGAAAGGGTGGTCGATAATAAAAAATCCAAAATACATTATTTGCCACACAGGCCTGTATTTAAAGAACCGAGTGAAACTACTAAAGTGAGGCCGGTTTTTGATGCTTCGGCTCATGTGAAAGGTTTTCATTCATTAAATGATTGTCTGGATAAAGGATTAAATATGATTGAAATGATTCCTTCAATATTGCATCGTTTTCGGAAATTCCCTGTTGGTGCAGTATCTGATATAGAAAAGGCATTCCTACAGATAGGTATTACAGAAAGTGATAGAGACTATCTACGGTTTTTATGGAAGGATAATATAATTTACAGACATAAACGTGTGGTTTTCGGAATCAATTGCAGCCCTTTTTAATAGCGGCTACTCTGAAACACCATCTGGAAAGTACACCTGACAATTTTGTTTCTACAGCAGAAACTTTGAATGAATCTTTGTATGTAGATAATTGTGTTTGTAGTTTCAACACAACTGAAGAGATAAACAAGTTCATAATTGAATCGAGAATGTTACTGTGCTCCGCGAAATTCAATTTAAGGGGATGGCTGTCGAATTATCCAATTCAAATTATGTCTGGAACTTCAACAGTTAACATAACACCAGTACTAGGCTTAAACTGGGATCTGGAAAACGATGCCCTATCTTGCAAAATCGGCCCTATTGAGGAAGAGCAAATTATTCCTACAAAACGAGCTCTACTTTCATTGGCTCAGAAGGTTTTTGATCCTTTGGGATTTGCCTCACCCGTGACTTTGATCCCTAAACTTATTCTACAAGAGTGCTGGAAGTTGAAATTAAAATGGGATGAATTAATTCCAGCGAATTTAGCTAAACAATTTTTGAAGTGGGTGCAGGGAATAAAATTAATTTGTGACATCAAACTTGAGCGCTGGATGAATCTAGATAATTTTGAAAATGATGTAAGTCTTCACATATTTTGTGACGGAAGTAAACACGCATATGCTACTTGTATTTTTCTGAGTGTAAAGAAGAAAAATGAAATTTTGGTGAGTTTTATACAAGCACGCGCAAGAGTAGCTCCTCTTAACCCTCTGAGCGTTTTCAAAAAGGGTAAAATTGTAATGTTGTTTTCTCTATTTTGTTTTAAATGCTAAAAAATATGATTCTTTTAGCATTATAAATAAAACTTAATTACAAATATGAATGTAGCCCTTGAGAGTATTAATCATTCTTCAATGTTTTGAAAATTCATTAAATCTATAGAATTATATTATCTCAAACATTGCATACATTGCAGTGAAACCTGGAGCTTAGTGAACGTAATATTTGTTAAAAATATTAACCTCATCGAGTAATTTATTTTCAGAAAAAACACTCTTTCACTTCCTCTTCGAAAGAAAGAAAGACCTTTAAAGTAAGCTTCAAAGTTATCAACATTTCTTTCGACGCATAATAAATTGCCTAGTGAAATTTATGACCACACTCAACTTCAAACAAATGTTTCCGGAGCAATTCTAAATTGATAAACTGTTATTATGTGAAATAGACTAAAAAACATTAGAACAATAATTATAAACATTGTTATACTGATTGCGTTCTTGCTCTGAAACCGTGCAATGTGTAATTTTTTCCACTGACGTATGAGTAATTCCGATGATGCAATTTTGAACTATGAACTCTTCATTTTGACTTTAATTTTGTCAGTCTCCACCAAAATGTAACCGAGTAAAAGGGAGCAGATGCTAGCTCCAATATAATGTGAATCAACCGCTATTAATGTTTAAATGTAACTTGTAACGTATATGTAATATTAAGTGTTTAATTATAATATCTTAAATCGAACAATCAGTCTACTTACTCCGTGTCATCTAATTAAATAATTAGTTTTTTCAGCCTAAAAGTAAATGATGCTGAACATATCGTGCCATTAATTAATTGTGGATTAATCGTCAAGAATTTATGGATAAAACCAACATATGGATAAACAACTGGATTAAGCCATGAGAAGCACCTTCAGAAAAGGTAAGAAAATTTACCTTATTCTTTTGTCAAAAGTACTTTAATCTTCTTGAGACAAGTGTGATAGAAGTTCGATTGGTGATATCGAACTCCTCCTTCAAAGATTATTGAGACTGAAAAATTGTCTCAGCAGGAAGGTGTGATTTTTAAAATTTAAAAACTGAAAACATTTACAAAGCATACAAAAATCAATTAGAACTAGTTCGAAAGAACGAAAATAAATATAAGAATCTTTATAGAAATAATTAAATAAAACTTAATAAAAACAATAAAGAAAAATCAATCGAAGGAATGGCTTTTTCAAAAGAAACACAGATAATCGAAAAATTAAACTCAAATAACTATTCCATTTGGAAATTCAAGGTCCAAATGTTATTAATCAAAGAAGATTTATCTGAATTAATAACAGAAGAACCGCCAAACCCAATAACACCTGATTGTCAAAAGCGGGACAAGAAAGCAAGGGCAATAATAAACTTAAGTCTTGAGGACTCACAAATCGTTTTTATAAGAAATTTAACCACGTCAAAGGAGACGTGGGACACATTAAAAATATTCACGAAAGAGGCAATCTGTCAAGCAAACTTTATTTACTCAGAAAATTATATGTAGCTAAATTACAAGAAAACGGAAATATGCAACGTCACATAACAAACATTCTTGAAACCATCGATAAACTCTCCGCAATTGGAGAAAATATCAGTGAATCGCACATATCAGCACTATTACTGTGCTCACTTCCACCTAGTTACAACACACTCATAACGGCTCTGGAAGCCAGGCCGGAAAATGAATTAACACCAGATTATATTAAAAATAAATTTGTCGACGAATATACTAAACGAGTAAAAAACTCAGAACCAACCAAAAATTCGGCAAAAGCGTTTAAAACACAGAAAAAGTACGTAAATAATGATTATAAAAATCATAATAAATATTGCACGTACTGTAAACAAAACAATCATAACTATAAAGAATGCTGGCACTTAAAAAACAGAAATTCACAAAAAGCTACACCAAAACAAACATTTAAACCAAAAAAGTTGACATCATCGCTCTGCAATCGGTGATAGTGAAAATGATAGGTACGAAACGAAAGAAAAAATAAATTAAAACGTACAAATAAATCATAACAAAAATCAAGATGCAGCATTTATAATCGAAAAGCCCGGAAAACCTACCTGGATTATTGATTCTGGAGCATCTTCCCATATTGCGAACAGCAAAGAAATATTTACTGAAATAAACAACACCGAACAAACATCCGTAATAATCGCGAACGGAAACACACTTAATTCCTACGGATCCGGTGAAGTTATGATTACAACAAGAACATCAAACGGGGACTCAAATAAAATAAAATTTAAAAAACGTGTTATATGTTCCAGATTTGGAAACAAACTTAATTTCTGTGAGTAAAGCAACTCAACACGGTTACAAATTAATATTTGAAGACGAAAAATGCATGCTATCCTGTAACGGCAAAACGTATCTGGAAGCGAAAAAGAAAAAGAATTTATATGAGGTAATTCTCTCAGATAAAGATATCCCAAACACAGCAAATATCGCAAACGACTGCAAAAATAAAGAATGTCTAGAACTTTGGCACAAACGCCTAGGTAATAGAAATTACAAAAGTATAAAACAAATGATGAAAAACAACTTGGCCAATGGCATACAAATAAACAACTGCAGTCATAACACACACTGTGAAACATGCATAAAAACAAAAACTACTGATGCACCATATCCGAAATTATCTGAACATAAAACGACACAGGTACTCGACCTGATACATACAGACGTCTGCGGACCGATTAGAACAACCTCTTTACGGGGAAAAAGGTACTTCGTCACATTTATTGACGACCACTCAAGATTTACTGTTGTATATTTACTATCTCACAAAGATGAGGTCACGCGTTAAAAAATTCAAAAGAATATTTAAACAAATCTTTCGCTTTTGAAAACATACTTAATTTTAATTTTTAGTCATAAATAGATGATGCATTTAACTACAAGATTGATGAAACTATCATTTGTATATAAAAAATACAGTGTTCCATTCAACATGTGTTTATTATTATAAAATTGTTTGTTTAATTAAAAAAATATATATAATTTTTTTTTTTAATTTAATGCGATTTCCTATAGGTTTTACTTTTCTCTCTGATTGTGTAAAACAAATTTACATTCATATGAAAATTGTCTTTTTTGAAATATTAGTTTGAAATATTCTATTTTTAAAAAGTGATTCTTTCAATATTTAAATTAATCATTTTAAAACTAAATATCACTCCTGTATAAACACCTTAAAGAAAAGCGTAGATGATTTCTTTTCTTTAATAATCTAAATTAAATTTACTGTATGTATTACTATGCTAAGTTAAATTGCCCTATTCGATGTTATGGTACGGAAATTTGACTACATTTTAATTTCCAAATATATATAAATGTATCAATACTAAACTGCATTTAAAATTTAACACAATCTGTGTGTTTAACTCCTAGTTTAGAAATAAAACATGTTAGTAAATCATTGATATTCTTTTAGAATGCCAGGTTTACATATTATTCATGAAAATGAAAAATATAAAAGATATTTACAATATAATGAAACTATAAATATTAAAATATACATTGATTACCACATTTGCTGTCTTTAAACTATGAATGGACGAAGTGTAAACAATCACATTAAGACTATGAAGTATCTCTCAAAAATTATAAGTAGCAATAAAATGTTTAACCTAAAAGCTATTATTTATACTTTTCCGCCATTTTTCCCGGCATTTCCACCTTTTTCAAACTTTTTAATGAGGAATAAAGAAAATAGAGAATCTCGTCTGTAACAATTCTCTGACAATAATATAATTAAAAATAAGTGATTTCGTACGTTTTTTTAATTAATATTTTTCAATTGAATATTTTTTCTTAAAATAATTCGAAATTAAAGAAAATCTTTGATTTGTTTACTTTACTGATTAATATAAGTGAAAAAACTTTGACTATTGTTATGTTCTACGATATATCAGTATAAAAACTCAGCTATGCTTGAAAAGTAGCTAAAATATTAGTATTTAAATCCTAATTTTAAAGTAGAATGGGTTACTAAAGTTACTAATTTATTACAGTTTTAAGTAATCTTACACATATTATCCGAGAAATTGAAAATTATACGTCGGATAAGAAAAATGACGAAACTATAAATCATAAAATATGCTTTGCTTATTAATTTTGCCAGATTATTATAGCATCTTGTTCCAAATATAGACTTTCATCAGATATGAGGATCATTATTAATCAATTCTCAAAACTATTAGTCACGTAAATGTAATGTATACGTCTACTGATAAGAAGGTAACATATAAAATTATTTTCAAATAAATATCAGCTGAATACTAAATCTGAAAATTGTTGTGTAAAGGAGTTGTGGAATGGACGTAAATAATCATAATTAAACAATCGATAGCTATACAAAACTGTGCATATCAACAAAATCATTTGAGTTAATTAAATGAATTCATATTAATAATTTATTTTTATAAAATTTATAACCTTATTATTAACGTGGAAAAAGCATATTTTTGATTGTTCCGTCAAAGTTTTAACATAATAAGTTATTTAAAGAATTTTTTTTTATTATTGTATTAAGAGTATAAAAAAGTATGGATTTCTTTGTTCACTCAAAGTTTTTAATATAAAAATTTATTTAAAGAAAATAAAAATATTTTTTTGCTGTATTATTGTTTCAATGTCAATTTCTCGTGAAAAACGAAGATATATATAAATTGCAATAATGGTACATACAATTAACTTTCAACATTTCTCAAAAAAAAAGTACTTTTGTGGCTGTGTAAACTTTAGCGTGTATCACTTTAGTTCTGAATTACAAAAGAAATGTTTAAAATATATAATTTTTTTATCTTTCTAAATGTTCGTCTGCTTTTGTTATTCAAAAAATCGCTTAAAAAAAGTATAATATTGGAAAGATGATATGTTGCGATAAACTTGGTATGGGTGAAATTCAATTCAAGAAATACAGTTGTCCATAGGAGAAGAATGAAAATTTAAGGTCAATTAAATAAAAATAAAAAGTGTGTAGTCTTTAGAATGCAAGCTTTTCATTTCTTCTGCACGTAATATAGTAAATTTATTTTACATGAGAGACTACACTGTAAAAAATGACCAGCAATGTTTATTTTTTTATGAAAATATACTATAACCACGAACGAAAATATAATATAATCTTCTGAGTTATCCGAAATTCCGAATAGCGTGTTCCATTGTCTTTTGAATCCCCAGACACCAATACATTTCCAAAATTTAAAGAATTATTTATGAAAGCAAAGTATTTTTAGCTGCCCGTATTTTTCACAAACGTTTCCGAAGGGTTTTTATAGTGTATTAATTAGTGTCTCAGCCTGGAATATCTGTTTTTCGAATGCTATCAATTCTCAAGTAAACGTTTTCATCCGCATAAGTTAATTTATACATGAAAGAGTAAATAAATAATCTTAATTTTAATGTTATTGTTAACACTGTTAATTTTGCATGTTTGTCTGTTAAACATATTTTTTGAGCATGAAAATGTTTACTTGAGAATTGATAGCATTTGAAAAACAGATATTCTAGGTTGAGTCACTAATTAATACACTATAAAAACCCTTCGGAAACGTTTGTGAAAAATACGGGCAGCTAAAAATACTTTGCTTTCATAAATAATTCTTTAAATTTTGGAAATGTATTGGTTTCTGAGGATTCAAAAGACAATGGAACAGGCTATTCGAAATTTAGGATAACTCAGAAGATTATATTATATTTTCGTTCGTGGTTATAGTACATTTTCCTAAAAAAAGCAACATTGGTCATTTTTTACAGTGTATGGACCCTACACCGTTAACAATTTGCAGCAATCTGTCCAGTCATTCGACCGTTTGTAGAGAAAACGGTTACGTAACCGTAATTTAACTCTATTCTGACCATAATATGGGCAATAATATGGTTGGAATAGAGTAAGATCACAATCTTGTAAGCGTTTTCTACAAAAACGATCGAATGACTGGACAGATTGCTGCAAATTTTTAACAGTGTATTGCGTGAGTAAAAATCTTAGTAAATTTCTTAAAACACAGAGTCTGACATCAATATTTAGTTTACAATCATTGTTTGGTGATTAAATTTAAAGTATTCTTTATCGATAATATATTTTATTTAAAATATTGTTTGTTTATTTCAGTTTTTAAAAAGATATAAAGTAAAATTTTAAATAAAGAAAAATAAAAGTTTATTTTTCATGTACAGATTGCTGAAATTTCAGAATATTACAAGCTTACACTTTAATTTTCTACACTGTACGATATCACCATTTAAAAATACACTTAGAAACATACACTATATTGCCAAAGGTGATTGGTCACTTGCGATTTTAGACGTTTTGTTAACTATCTAGAAAAATACACAAGGAATTAACCTGAAACTGCAGGTGTGTAAACAGTATAGTATAGGTTATATATTTCCGCGAAGATTTTTTCACGAAACCCCATAGGGGACTGTCAACAAATTGAAAAAGAACGAATGTCTTTTGGATAACCCTGTAAAAACTAATGTAGCAAAGGCGTTCAAACTCGAGATTATTAATAAGTGGCTTATTGTAATATACTGTGTTCATTTTTATTAGGATAGCATGGAAACTCGTAGAGAAATAAGGTTTTTATAAAAACAGTCCCAAATTTCGCCAAGTTTTTTGCTTATAATTTGCAGAGTTCTTAATATAAAAAAAAAGTTCTTGTCAGAAAATATGACAAAAAACATTGTACATAATACTCTGCAATAAGAATTAAAAAATAATAAAAATTGGATAAAAATAAGCAGGTTTACTAAAAAATGTTTCACTGGGCATGCGCGAATGCAATCAAAATATAATATGCATAATGTATTAGCTAAGTATATAGAGCAACTTTTGTGAAAGTCTCAAAATCATAGCTTGAAAATTCTGAAAATTATCGTCAATAGAATAAGCTCGAAATCCGTTGTTCCCAAAATGAAGCAAAAATATGAGGGGTTGTATCCAAATATAGTAGTACGTGAAATATTGTGTACGCTATCTTGGCACTAATCAACAGATATTTGATACAACCCCTCATCTTTTTGCTTCTTTCTGGGAACAACGAATTTCGAGCTTATTCTATCGACGATAATTTTCAGAATTTACAAGCTATGATTTTGAGACTTGCACAAAAGTTGCTCTATATACTTAGCTAATACATTATGCATATTATATTTTGATTGCATTTGCGCATGCGCAGTGAAACATTTTTTAGTAAACCTGCTCATTTTTCATCTAATTTTTATTTTTTTTAATTCTGATTGAAGATTTATATGTACAATGTTATTTGCCATATTTTCTGAAAGTAACTTTTTTTATGTTAAGAACTCTGCAAATTATAAGCAAAAAATTTGGGACTGTTTTTATAAAAACCTTAATTTCTCTACGAGTATGCATGCTATCCTCATACAAATGAACATAGTATATTACAATAAGCCACTTATTAATAATCTCGAGTTTGAACGCCTTTGCTACATTAGTTTTTACAGTGTTATCCAAAAGATATTCGTTCTTTTTCAATTTGTTGACAGTCCCTTATGGGGTTTCGTGAAAACATCTTCACGGAAATATATAACCTATACTATACTGTTTACATACCTGCAGTTTCAGGTTAATTCCTCATGTATTTTTCTAGATAGTTAACAAAACGTCTAAAATCGCAAGTGACCAATCACCTTTGGCAATATAGTGTATATATATATGCAAATATTGTTACATAAAGGCAGAATTTCGGGATATCTCAACCGGATTTGTGCATCTCTGGAAATTTCCCACTGGAGGATACATATTTGCCTGGTGCTTTAAGAGATGCGCGGTGAGGATGTTGCACAAGACCGACGTCTACTGACGTTGGACTGTTTAATACGCCTCTGCATGGTGCAGGGAATGTTTGAGGAAAGGTTTTTTCTCGAACCTTATATAACACTGATAATTAGATGTAATAAAAGACATATCGCATTCAGCGGCAGGGCAGTAGTACTACGGTACAGTTGTTTGGAACTGCAGCTTAGCCGATTGTAGTTGATTCTGCATACGATTGATATACCTTAAATTCTATCTGTTGAAAATTATTTCCTGTTTTTGCCAGTTATTTCTGTGTGCAAAGAAGTTGGAATTATCCACCTGATTTTAACATGCTCATGAGTACAACGCAGTTGATTTAAGACTTTTTCAGTACGTTTTCGAATATGAATCCAATAATTTCAAGCAGAAATTAAATAAAATTATCCCTTTTTACTTCCGCTTCAAATTGCGATCGCGCTGCCCAAGGTGGATTTTGAAAAAAAAAAATAATAATAAAGACATCTAAATATAAACGGTATCTTCGTTGGTTCGATGATATATTTTATTAATAAAAATAATTTTTTTTTTTGTTAAAAATGTTATTTTAAACCCTTTGCATACATGTTTTTTCCTTTTTAACTACGTGAGACGATCGCGTATTATCAAAATCAATCGTGAGTAACTGTTAAGTTTCTATATTAACATTTTTATCCAATAAGCCCGTTGCTATTACAACAGGAACGGTATTCCGTTACAAGTGAGAGGTAAATGATTTTGACACGCGGCTACCAAAGCGAAACGGCAACGAAAAAATTGAAACACTAAGGATTTTCGTTGCGTAATTTTTAAAATTACGCAATTTTTTTTTAACTCGAATTTTGATGTTGATAAATAACTCGATAAAAAATAACTCTACTTTCTATGTTGCGGCATGTCGTGATCCGATTTTCTATCACTAGACATTGGTGAAATCGTCCAATTTTATTTCATTCACATTATTTATCTCATTCTAATTATTTGTTTCCCTTTTATTCTCATTAGACTGGAACTGGGACCATTTCCGGGCTTAATTTTTCTTTTTCAGAATCTGACTGGACAGTCACAGGCAACACCGGTTGGGTTTTTTGGTATGATATAAATTGCAGCGACATGCTTATTCAAACTTTAAGGGCCATTTAACTGCTGACAGTATATTTTTAATTTCTTATCCTACAAATTGAAATTCTAAACAAAATCTAGATGTAAACATTAAATAAATAATGCGAGATTTCAGCTTTATAAACTTGCACTTTATGAAAAAATCTGGAGTGATTACACTCGACTTTCGGACACTATGTATTCAAATAAATATTAATGTAAAAATAAATAAAATTTAGATTTTAATTTTACAAAAATGGGTGTTTCCACTGGTGAAAATGACCACGTGTTCTAAAGAAAACGAACTTTCATTCCTAAAGCTGAAACAGCTTTTTAAAATTATGATAATTATTCTAATTGTGTCAAAATAATCTAGTGTAATCACGTTTCCAGCGTTTACTGGAAGTCCCATTACCTGTGATTTATTCTGTTGTGCTGATTCAGATGTCAGACCAGACGCTATGATCATTAAGGTCAACTGAGGGAATAAGTTTAGCCATATTCGTCTGGGATTATTCCGTTGGTACAGTATTGGTAGCTTCAGCCAAGGGATCCCGTGCTCGAATCCTGGCCCGGACTTTTTCGACCAGTTGGGAAGAATACATCTCATATGGCTTGTTTAAATCTTTAAAATATATTCGTTTCTGTGATTTCAGAATATGAAGAACAATTTTCGGAATCGTGGGTCACTTGGAAGAGGTTATTGTATATTTCTGTTTACGGTTTTATTATATGATAATTTCCTAGTAATTTTCCTAAGTTATAGACTAATGTCGCAAAATCCCTATTCATTTTTCTTACAAATCGGATAAATGGTTTAGTATCTAAACCATTTTAAAGCCATTTTGTGACTTAGGAATACCGATATTTTCTTCTTTAGCTGAATTATTCAATAGGTGTTAATAATGCTAAAGTAATATGTCCTATGAGAAATTACTATGATTTATTAATTCGAGAATATGTGGAAATTATAAATAAGCATGGAAAAGTATGCAATGATGCACTGTCTTACAATATTACGAGTATATGGCTTAATTTAATCAAGGAACGGTAAAATGTTATTTTTTTCTCCTTCTTTCCTCACTTTTTTTTTGCTATGCAATGGTACCGACCGACCCACAGTGGGAGATTTGACGAATCTGGGCGGCCAAAATTATTTTATTGTTTTAAACTAATTAAAATGTATTAGTTAGTAAATAAGTTAACTTTTTGTAATAAAAATTGCTTTATAACTTAAAAATCAATGATGTTTTGAAACTTCATACTGGATTTTATTCTACAAAATTAGTATTATAAAAAAATGATAATTATGATAAAAAATCGAATAAAATAAAAATATAATTGACTAAATTATAAACATTAATTATTAATAATATGGACAATTAGTTAATAAATCACCAATAAGGTGGAGTTTCTTAATCAGATGAAAATTCAGAGTCGTCATCTGTTTCTTCATAATCAGAATCCTCTTCATCAGGAACTTCAGAAGATTCCATGGGCAGTAACATTTCTAAGGTTTCTTTAAGAAATGATTTTGATTTTTTTTCTTATCGTGGGTCTCATTCCAGTTAACACTGGATCTGAACTCAAAAGCAATCTGTTGATAACATCCCGGTTACAAGAAATTCTTGAAAATTTTCGTGCTAAATTTTGACGAAATGAGCGAAAATGTTTGTTCCGTGATTCGGTTGCTTCTTCAGACAATTGACCTATTGGTAGTATAGCTTTCTCTATTGCAGTGGGGCCATGTATTAATATTTTGTGCATTGTGGATGACATTGGGTACCATTTATATAATTGGTATATTCTTTGTACTCTGTATTACTCTGTATATTCTACTTGTCTAGGTGAATTTTGTGGCCACTGGATATGGTTTCAAGAATAATTTTAAAACGGTATATTAAATTTTCGTCAATGCCTGTAATTTCAGATGCTACAGAGGGGTCAGTAAAAAATCTCCTGCTTGTATTTCCATCGTTAGTGTTACCATATCCAGCCTTAAGTACATCTGCAAGTAAACCCAATTTTGTTTTGAAATTTTCTTGTATGGTCAATTTTCTTTCTTTAGCGATAGCATTTTCATTGTCTGTATTCAATCTCCAATTTTTTATGGGGAGTTTGTACGCTAAATGCAACAAATTTTCAAACAATCTAATTCTAGCATGTAAAATTGATAGTCCGAATTGTAACGTTTCTGGTTTGATGTTTTTCTTTTTAGAAAGATCATTAAAATCTATAGAAAGACAGTCCACAAATGTAGCAACGCATTGTTGATTTTGTACTTGTCGCTGCGTTGCATATTTTTCCACCGACCATAGTAAGTATCATTTTATGTTTTACAATAAATGTACCTTTTTCTAATGTAATTTTTGAGGGCGGTACAGAGTTTAACGCATTTTTTATGTAATTAATCTCGTCATTAATCATTTCAGTTGTTTCTTTTTCAAATCTTATCCGCATGGGTCTGCAATAACGTGGTGATGAAGGCAATGGATTTTTCCAAATAATCTTGTTGTTTACGCTGCAAATTAACTGAATTGGAACAAAGGAGCTCTGGAATATGTGCGCATCGGAAGAGGAATCATTTTCAAACTTTTGCTTGTATTGTGCTTGTTGCGACCCACCGCAGCCCCATTTACATATAAGAATTAAAGCGCATCTTTCTTCTTCATTTAAAATTTCCAAAACTTCATCCAAATAAATAAATAATCGTGTCACTGTTAAATGAAGTAAATCTTGAATATTGATTTTGGCGCAAGTTTCTGTAATTTTAATAGATTTTTTGTCTGGATAGCAGTCAATTTTAGCTTACTGTAGAAGACCGTAGCAAGGGTATACAATTTTTTTTTTATATCTTCTTATAATTTCACATTGGTTTCTGGAAAGGTTAGCTTCAACAAATAATGACAATGCTTCCAAAGGGGACATTTGAGTTTTCTTTTCACTCTGAGTTCTCAAATATGCTTTTTTATATTTTGTTGCTCTCATTGGTGAATGGGTTAATTCTTCAAGTACATGGGCAGCATCTCTCTTTCCAGAGGTTTCTAACTTTACCTGAGCGGCATGTGTAAGTACTTCCACATCTGTCGAGCTCCTTAAGCTTTCAGACTTTCTTCGCTTTGACCTGTTACTTGATTCGTTGAAAGCTTTTGCTGGCCTCCCTGGGCGATTTATTTTCCATGGAATTTCTACTGTACCATCAAGCCATTCCTTATTATTTTTCACAAATACATCTGGTTTATAATGAGCTGCAATCCATTTGCTTTTCAACTCATATTTAAATCGGGAGAAATTGTGTTTGAGTGTTTTAATTTCATCGTTATCAAAAGTATCACTGTTAAGAAGATAATTTTCCAGAAAGTTTAATCTATCATGTATATTTGGTAAATTCGGTTGTTGCATAATGTTAAACAATTCTCTTCGAATCATTATTTTGACGTTCGAAGCTCCTAGAGAAAAAAAATACAAAATATAAACAAAAATAATGCATAACAGATCTATGCAATTTAGATAGATAAAATCATTCAATCCCTTATTTTTAAAGAAATCACGCAAGTTTTTGCTAATTTTTAATAAAATCATAAGCAAAATTGTCTTGACTTATTTTTAGACAAATAAATGTTAATAACGAGCCATAAATTACTTCAGTTTTTTGAAAAGTGCTTAAAAGATGATAAACTGGAATGAATAACATTTTTCATAATGTTTTAAAACATTTTTTTTTAAATTTATATAACTTTTATTCTAATAAAATGGCTAAACAGTAATAACATGGGATTGCTTTGTAATTATCCATAACAATTGTTTTCATTTTAGAATTCATATTAAAAATATGAATTAAAAATCAATACATACTATTTTCGAATGCTTACTTCAAAATTTGGAAGAGCAATATTTATAGCGCCTTCATTTTAAAAACCGGACGATTCCGGAGCTACTTTAAACAAAAACACAAAGTCAAAGACCTATATTTATTGTTACAAAAATAAACTCTGCCGGGAAATATAACTAAACCCTTCGTGAAGTGGAAAACATGCAAACAAAATAATGGATAAATATGCATTACTTTATAGTAGTCTTGCAACTACTAAAACTATTTTTTTCTCAATTCAAATATTAAAAAGATATGAATACATACCTGCCTCGTCACTATCCATAACAATTAGATTTTAAATATTTCCAGAAATATGGTTATTCACATTCGAAAATGGAAAGTCAAACTGAACAACGATCAGAAGCCGATGCACTCAACTCAACGCCTCAGTTTCAACTGATAACAGGAGGTCATTGTTCGCTTAAGCAAGATAAAAAGGGTGTCACGTGATTCTCCAATGATTCAGCTGCAACATGCATCAATCCATTCGCACCTGAATTGTACTTTATGAAATCGACTTTTATGCAGCCAGATTTGACAAATCTCCCACAGTGGACCTTTGGACGAATGTGAATGATTTGAACCCTCCCATAGGCTCGCAGTACAGAGATACACTGTTTAACAGAATGTGATCTGGACGCTTGTGTTTTAACACCTGTTTTAATTATAAATCTTGATGAAGGCTGGGTTTACAGCCGAAAGTGTTCGATTTATTTTAATGTTTTAAAATCTAATTAAAGTTTTAATCCTCTTTTAGATAATGGGATCACATGTTTTTGTGTGTACTTTTTTATTTTAATTTGACAAAGATGAATTTCTGCATTCCGAACATATTTTATATGTGAATTATTCAATTAAATACTTTATTTTTCACGCTCATTTGATATTGATACAACAGTCATATTTTAACAGAACTTGATTAAAATTAGTACTTTTTTCGTTTTGTTTCTTAAAAACAAAGAATGAAAATTTCACCGAGTTTTATTAATCTGATAAAAACGTATGGAAACTTAAATACTGCATTTTGTTGATGAAAAATAGTGAAATGTCAACATTTAAAACGACTTAAAACTCTTTTAGCGTGACTAAGTAAACTCAACTTCAATATTTAATTTAATTTGCAGACTTTAATCTCAGTACATACGCAATGGAAATTCCTTGAACACTGCTTGATAATTTTGGAAAAATGTTTCAGCTTTATGAATGAAAATGCACATTTTCTTTAGAATACGTGGTCATTTTTACTAGTGGAAATGCTCAATTTTGTAAAATTAGAATCTAAATTTTTATTTATTTTTTCTAATCATCTCATTTTTTTACTGTGTACCTACCTACACGTAGACATAATCATAAAAGCACCAAGCACGGACTCTGGGAACTATATAACTTAAAGTAATGTCTACACACATGCATACATACACACATATACAGGGTGATTTTTTTAAAGTTGTGAAAGTAAAACCCTATAACTAAAGAACCACTGCTCCAAAGGACCGGAAATTTCACCAGTATGCTCCCAAAGTAATGGGAATTTTTTTGGCATTTTTAAAAAAAACTTAAAATCTCACCGACAGATGGCGCTGTATATGCAGTAAAGTCGGGAGAGGAGCTTGTGCAAGGCACACGCACAGTGGATACTCTTCACTCTGTTGTGGAACATGCGGTTTTTATGTTTCCAACTCGTAGCTGAAAACATTGGACAGCACACTGAAAATCGTATGCATTAGTTGCGCAGTTCTGTGCGAATGTTTTACTCCATATTTTTATTTCGTTCTGTTTATGCAGGTGTTTGCAGTTCCTTTTCATAATTACTGCATTCTGTATGTTTTTGATATACAGAATGCAGTAATTGGGAAAAGGAACTGCAAACACCTGCATAAACAGAACGAAATAAAAATATGGAGTAAAACATTCGTACAGAACTGCGCAACTAACGCATACGATTTTTAGTGTGCTGTCCAATGTTTTCAGCTACGAGTTGAAACATGAAACCGCATGTTCCACAACAGAGTAAAGAGTATCCACTGTGCGTGTGTCTTGCACAAGCTCCTCTCCCGACTTTACTGCATATACAGCGCCATCTGTCGGTGAGATTTTAAGTTTTTTATAACCATGCCTAAAAAAATCCCCATTGCTTTGGGAGCATACTGGTGAAATTTCCGGTCATTTGGAGCAGTGGTTCTTTCGTTATAGGGTTTTACTTTCACAACTTTAAAAAAATCACCCTGTATATGGAATTATAGTAAAAATAGCAAAAGAGAATTCAAGGAAGCAGATATGTAAATATACCAAAACTCCCATAATCAGCTTTTTAAGATGATTAAAATACTTCCCCACTTTATATGTGTGTGGAAAGTAAAAATGTACTGGAACCCTTTTGTATAAAACATTATTTAAAAGAGTTTATGAATTATGCATAAAATAGTTTAAAACTTATACAATTGAAAAAGTAGAATATATAATTAAATTTTGAACACTGTTTTCTTTTTACAATAAGTTTTCTCTAACAAAATTTTGTAAATTGTGTTATGTTTCAAATTTTTTAACTATTCGTTAATGAAAATATACATTTCAAATACCTTACCAATTCCTTATAATTTTTTTTAATTCTTTATAAACTATTTTTTTCTACGTGGCATTCTAAAATATTCAATAAAATTTTGCATTTGTTTATTGAGTTAAAATGGTTTGAAGTTTTATTGAGATTTTTAAAAGTTAAATTGCCTCGAAAAATAAAAAGATATTTATTTTTATTTCTAACTTTGAAGCTGAGTAAAAGCAAAATAACACATCCATTATGATAAGTAAAATATTGGAAAAAATAAATTTAAAAGGACCTGTTTAAATACAAAAATATTCAAAATGCAAATTCAAATCCCAATAGAAATTACGAGACATTTTTAAATCACTAAATTGTTTGAATGTACAATCATAATTAACCATTAACTTTCCTCTGAATTTATTTTATCTGAATTTTTTATTTTATGTTTGAAGCTTTTTAAAAAAATTAATTTTGCCTTTATTTAGATATTAAAATACAAATCTGCATATGTGTGCAGCATATTTATTTAATCATGCTGTTTCAGAAATGTTCTGCAATTTTATGTATAGCAATGTGCTACTTTTAAGAAAAAAGTAAATATATGCACATAATTATTTATTTGTTAACTTTTAAATGATTAGTCGATATTTTTGTAGCTTTAAAATGTATACAATATCCTCTCTTTCACATTTTATATTTTGTATTTAATTAACATTCTTTTTAGTACTTAAGTATAATTTTAAAGATAAACATTTTAAATATGTTTTTATTTTGAAATTTTCCTCTTTTATTCTTTATTAAATTAAAAATAGAGGACTAAAACTAATATCTACTAAATAGCAACATCTGTAAGTATGAAAAAAAAATATTTACCTTAAAAAACTTATTTAGATTTGACGTTTTGATAATCTAATTCTATTCAAAAATTATTAGTGATTACAGGCGATTTATGGCAGATAATACAAAACTGGCTTGAATTAAAATTAATTCATAGAGTGTGTAAACCAATGAAAAGTTATAAAACATCACAATAAGACTAAATCACAATTTTTAAGTGGTGCGAATGTGCCATTACAACTTTTCATTTAACATACGGCTACTTTTTACCATATTTATCGTATTTCTTTTACTTTTTATGCTTTACATTGAAGAATGATCCACAGAAGGTCTGAAATAGCTGTACAGCAGTTACCTGTGTTTTTTTACACATACTTTCACACGTTAGATATTTTCGTAATGTTTATTTTATTATTAGAGTATTCTTTTCGTATGTGTTCTATAATTTATCTTCTCGTCACTTCGCAAATGAACACTTATTTTCATGGGCAATATTTTGACGTACTGCAGGCCTGTAGTCGTGACAAAATCAGGTAAAAAATTTCTCTATAGATAACAAGTATAAGTAACAGTAGCCAGGAAATACACTGTAAACAATTTACCCCAAAGTATCCGATAATTCGACCGTTTCTATAGAAAACGGTTACAGAACCGAAATTTAACGCTATTCTGACCACAATATTGCCCATATTATGGTCAAAATACCGTTAAATTATGGTTATGTAACCGTTTTCTATAAAAACGGTTGAATTACCGGATACTTTGCTGCAAATTTTTTACAGTGTAGAAAAACGCTATACATAGATACATAGAATAATAACTAGGTAATCTTTTAGTTCTTTACTTTATGTATATTTTAAAAAAATCCCTATATACTGTAAACGCGATGGATGTTAGATTGAAAATATAAAACAGCGTTATTCATAGTTGTCTGTAACAACCAATTTTAAGTAAAGAGGTCTCTTTTTTATGCTTCTGTTAATTAGTTATTTTATTTTTATATTTTGAAATATTACAAACTGTTTTATGATTTTAACCATTTTAATAGCATAATTTTCCTTGCTTCATTTTAGGTGTTGAAAACAACTATGAAACATTGATTATCGAGAATTGCAGAAGAAACGATTTAATTACGTAAATTCTTTTTACTAGTGTTGTATACATAAGTCACTCTTAAAAATTGTATTTTGCCACCTCTTGGAAATTCTCGATATTGCAGGAAGCATATCCAGTTACAGTATCTTCTTCATCATCACTTTAGAGGCTTTTTACTTCTTTTTCCGGTTTCTTTCTCATTAAAAAATCATTTTTCATCCTTTATCACCAAAATTACTGTCCGCTATTCGGAATGTTCGCTATTCAGAGTTTAAACATACAAAAATTTAGATTTTGGAAGTGGGGATTGAAAAACTGTCCGTTAAATAGAGGTGTTCGCTATTCAGGAGTGTCCGTTATGGAGGTTTCACTGTATTCTGTCGCATATTTTAACCATTTTGTTCAACAATTTTTTTTTGTTATGGGAAAAAACATTTGTTGTGATGAAATTTGTATTCATGAAGCAATATCATACCTAATTGTTCCGCCGGAAATGTTCTTCATGGGCACTTTTTGTATCTAAATTTACTTCATTTTTTTGTTTTCTTTGTAAAGTAATACTTGAAATTCCATGCAAATTAACTATTTTACGAATAGTGATTTTTTCAGCATCTGTAATAGCTTTTATTTGTCCTTTAGGACAAAACTGATGTTTCTTTTCATCCACAAAATTATAAAATAAGATACATAATAGCAGATGTTTTTTTCTTCAGAATAAAACGCCACAATTGTTCTAGTAACTGGCCCTGAGCGTACCAATAATACACCAGGTAGCTTATTATTAGTTCTGACTATTTTATAGCGGATTGGGTCATATGGGGTGTCTAGTAAATATATAAACTAATATAAAATAAACAAAAAAAACCTTAAATTAAATATCAGCATTTGTCCCAGTTATGGATCACTATTATCAATAATGGAATAATTTTAAAAATCTTGAACCTAAAATCAGCCACCACCTATATGTTATAATATACTTATTTTATATTTTAAGAAAAGCATATCCAAATTATTAAATCTCCAGCGAATCATAAACATTGCTATTTATATAACATCGGATATATTTTTAAAAGACAAATATATGAACTTAAAACTAATATTTTAAGGAAATCCGTTAGAAATGAACAAAAAAAAAAATGTTTGTTCTCAAACCCTACTCTGAAAAAAATTATATAGCGTGGAATCTTATTGACAGTAAAATTTATCTCGATGGTATATGTCGAGAAAAAGGTTTAAACTAATCATGTGTCGTTTTAATTGCTTTTGAGTTTTGTTTTTTAAATAAGCTTGTTTTTCTGAAAGCAAATGACGTCTGATAGGTACACTATAAAAAAAGACAAACGTTGCTTCATCTAAGAAAATATAATTTAACCACGAACGAGAATATACAAAAACCTTTTCCGAGATTTCCCATGATTCCGAAAAAATTCCTTTATCTTTACAAAACTTTTTACGGATATGCGCAGTAGTTAAGGAAGGCCTTCTATCTATTATTTAAATTTCACTCAATATAAATATAGGCAAGAAATATTCGCTTACCTATTTCCATCGTTGGATCCATCTAGAGCATATTTCACATGAATCCACTGGGCGGCACTAGTTAACTAAATGAAGAAAATTATTAATTATATGTTATGATCTGAGAGATGTGTGGTTGTATTCCATTTTGAGAATTTCTCCAGTTATGAAACTTTGAATATATTTTAATACACTATATTGTATATGATGCACTGGATTATATATTTTTTAAACGCAGGATACAAGCATCATGGGCAGGCTAGAGAGCGATCCGCATCTAAGAATTACAACTACATAGTTAAAGAGCAACAGAATTAAAGAACAAAGAGAGTACACATTCATTAAAGCCACAGAGAAATGAGATAATCACTTACGCAGCAAAACTGTTTGCGAATGTCAGGAAAAAAAAATTTCACAAGTTTTTATCTCACAAAAGAAGCAACGTTTTTTGTATCAAGGTTTATATTGCACAACAAAACTAACAAACCAATATATTTTCAAGATTTAAAGAAGCATTTATTAAAACAAAGTTTATTTTGCTGAAGCAAATTTTCAGAAACGTTTTCGAGTAGTTTTCATAGTGTATTAATCAATGTTCTCAAATCGGAATATCGGTTTTTAGGGTGCTATTATTTCTTAATTCATTTTTTTTAGCTGCGTAACTGAATTTATACATGCAAGAGTATAAAAATAATAGTAATTTTAATTTTAATATCAATGCTGTTGATTAATCATGTTTGCCTGAAAATATGTTTCTTGAACATGAAAATGTTTACTTGAGAATTGATAGCATCCGGAAATATTATATTTGGGGTTGAGAAAAGTTATTAATAGAGTATAAAAACTACTAGGAAACGTTTCCGAAAATCGGTGGCAGCAAAAGAAATTTTGTTTTATAAATGCTTCTTTATATCTGGAAAATATAATAGTTTCTGAGGTTTCTAAAGATAAAGAAAGTTTTTAGAATCGTGGGTAACTCGGAAGACGTTATTATATTAGTTTTTCTGGAAAATTGGTGCCGTTTGCGAAAATTAATTCGTACTGGAAAATTCTGCCCGTTAATTACTAGACAGTTGCCGAACAGTTGATGTCTGTTAACGGGCTCCCGAGTTGCAGACAACTTTACGCCCAGTCTATTTGTGAGTAGAGTGTCTTGTATTAAATTGAGCAGTTGAGAAAAGTTAAGATGTAGTATTAACTACAAGATAAAAGGACAATTACAATGAAAAGGATAGATGTAACCCAATATATTCGTAGTTATATATGTCTTTTTTTACAGTCTACATAGCCCATTTCTGGTGCACTAACCTTACGTAATCTGAGACATCTTCACAGTTCAGAATAACTGACAGAAATTTACATCAGTAATTGTGCAAATAATATGCTAAATCCTCGATTATATACTTAACTTACTATTTGGATATTTATATTGAAACACTAGTACGCAGCACCTTAAATACCATTTTAAAAATTTCATGAAAAATAAATCACTTTCGTGGAGAAAAGAAACGATTTGTATTTACTTTTTTTGTATTTATGTGCATATTGTTTCATTGAAGAATCGCTTTTCATTGAAGAATACCTTTTATGAACTAAAATCTATTTTCTATAAAAAAAACTAATCTTTTGGTTGTTTAAGATAAATATAGCAAGATAATACACCTTCCGTTAGGTGAAATATTTTCATTACTTTTGCTTAAAATGAAAATAAGATGAAGACGTGTTTTCGTGAAAAAGTTTTCTTTCATCTTTTTACAATTGAGAAAAAAATAAATCATTTTTCTCCTATTAATACTTATGAAGAAATAAATGTAATATATTTTCAATATGGAATTCGCTAAAAAAAAAACAGCGTATTTTCAAAAATATTAGAACGATTTCCACTCATTATATGGTGTTAATTAAATATAAAAATAATATGGAATTTTGCGCCTATGTAATGTATTTCACAAATTATAGTGCAATGGCTATCGTAAAGTAAATTCACAAACACGCAATGAGACATCAATTTCTCTGTTTAGGAGAAATTCAACTGAACTCGTTTTTGAAGTTTTCTCAAAGAAAGTTTGTTATTGCAGCATTAATCGATCTTGCAGCTTTCGCACATTTTAGGGAAGTGTGGCTTGTAAACCTGTACCCAATGTAAACCCTTTACTTGTACTCACAGGAAGCAACTGGGTAAGTATGATCGAAGATTGCACTAAGGGTTTCGTTTAATATTACTTTCATCATTTTCTGATAATATATATTATTTTTCAAATCTCTACCTGAAATAGTTTTAAAATTTTCAATAAACCTTATAATTTCTGACTGGCATTTTAAATTATTCCATCCATTGATGATTTTCTTTTTTTTTTCTTTCGTATCAGAAAGTAAATGAATAGACGGACCCCAGAAGCGTCGGAAGTAATTTCAATACTATCCCCTCAAATGTCTGCAGGTACACCTATATGAAATAAAAATAAATCATTTTCAATTTTCACTAATGATTTTTTAATTTATATATCAGCAAATTATAAACCAACTGTTACGAAAATTTGAAATTCGGAATTAGATTTTTTTCCCGTTTGTATATATGCATAGTTTTCAAACCGATAAATAAAATATTTTTCATAATTTTATAATGCCTAAAATATACTACTTGTATTATCTGCGGTTTTATTACTTTGAGCGTATACCTCGGTCCGAGGAAGTAAGAGGCTTGAATACGACGTTTTGATTGGATCGTTGCTAGCCTCTCCAGGGCTACGAAACCAGTCAAAAATTAAATTTTCAGTTTCTTTTTATTAAAAAGAGTGAAATTTCAGGGTTTTAATTTTTTTTTTAAATCTATTAAAATAGCATAAAACTTTTTTCAAAATTTTATGATTTGTCGTGTGACAACAGATATTCAGCTATAAGTACGCAAAATTTCAAGTATCTCACTGATACAGTTTTCGAGTACGAACTTTGTGACGGTCGGACAGACAGACAGAGAGACGAATAGTGTTTCGTCAGATGAACGAAAGCCTAAAAAATTACCTCACACCATACAAACATGCTGAAACGAGTCATGGGGTGGTTCCCGTGATTAGTGTAACGAAGAGGGCTCACATTGCACATTTGTTAGTTAACCTTATTATAACCATTCACATATGAACTTTTACTGTGAAATTGCATATGTGTGAAAATAAATCTTTTTTTTTTTTTTACATTTTATGAATGAAATAGAAACATTCGAGATCGCTCCCTTCAGGTTAAAAACGTGCTGTATTTAAAAAAAAAATTAATGACATAAGTTTGAAGAAATAAGTATCAGACAGATTTAAATTTTATGTTTTTTGTTAAAAATTCGAATTATACATATACATGTGTATTAGAGATAAGACGAGCTCATCCCAAGCACGAACAAGGTCATGAAAAGGGACCGGACTGGATTTTTATATATCATTCGTCGGACTCGGGATCAAAGTATTTTTTTTTCACAAATTAAAAAAACGAAAACTTGCTTTTTGTGAAACAAGAATATATGTCTATTCCTGTTTTCTGTTTGAAGTCCTTTTCCAGAGTTACTGAAAAGCAGAACTCGTGGCTTTTTACCATAGTAGTACAATGCTATTTTAAAAGAATAAGAATTGTCACTTTTCCAGATTTCTTCCAATATGGTTGGGCAGTAACAAATTTGCTATTTTAAACAGATATTAGTGACGTGAAACTCACAAAACATTGTAATGAAGGAGATTTAGGATTAATGCTTATTTCTATCTAACAAGGAGAGGGCTAAGCTTAGTAATAACAGATTTTGATTATTGTTATATATGTTGTAGGGTAGAAGCCCCTTAGTCTCAGGTTCAATGGATTTCATACAACCCTCCTTAGTTCTCGAGAAATAGGGGGTCTGATATTATAACACAACTTAAACATTTACTTTTATTTTTATTATATTTGTCAAGACCTCCTTATCATAGTATCAGACCTCACAATCAGCAAGTTTCTTTAGACCGCATAAAAACCACATGGTTGTCCTGCTACTAGCGCCATCAATCGTCAGTAATATGCATGATCTCCATGGTAATACGAGTATTTACGACACGAAATAACACGAAATTTCTTCACAGCTCCATTTGTTCTATGAATTTGCTTATGAACTAGTATCGGTAGTATCCACCAGGCGGCGATACTTTCCGGAGAAAGTCAATTAATAAGTTGGCAATTACCGCGGACATTTTCTCCCATAGACTTTCTCCAGATTGTAAGTCTGATCTATGATAAGGGAGTTTTGATATTTGTAAAGGGTTTACTGTGTTACAAAGTCTGTTGTGGCGCCCTCTAGTTATAATAAAATAAAACATTTTAGAATAAAATAAAAATAAATGCAGAAAGAAGATAAATGACAAAGCAAAATAGTTCAAATCGCAAATATACGTACAAATTAAAAAAAAAATTAATATGCAAATGAATATGTGGTAATTTAATTCTTATACTTTTTAATGTAATTTTGCTTTTTACTTTAAAAACAGAGTAGTTATCGCATTGACTTCCCTTGTCAAGACCAAGACCTCCTTATCATAGTCCTCACAATCAGCAAGTTTCCTTTGACCGCATGGTTGTCCTGCTACTAGCGCCATCAATCGTCAGTAATAGACATGATCTCCATGGTAATAGGAGTATATATACGACAAGAAATAACACGAAATTTTTTCACAGCTCCATTTGTTCTATGCATTTGCTTATGAACTAGTATCGGTAGTATCCACCAGGCGGCGATACTTTCCGGAGAAAGTCAATTAATAAGTTGGCAATTGCCGCGGACATTTTATCCCATAGACTTTCTCCGGATTGTCAAGTCTGATCTATGATAAGGGAGTCTTGGTCAAGACAACATATAAATTATGTTTCTTTAAAATCACGAATTGACACAATTGTTCAATATGATTGCATCAATAAAGAATATATTAAATACATTTTAAAAGTAATTAAATTAGAAATTAACCATTTAATGATGTTTTATACAACGATTTAGTTAAAAAAATAAATAGGTTAGCATTATACTTAATGCTCAATATTAAAATTTGTAATTGCGATTATTAAATAATAATTACAAATATATTTATAAAATAAAAAATGAAAAAAAAATGTAGCGCGTTCCGTTCTCGAACCCGAGCCTGCCGCTAAACAACCAGACGCCTTAATAACTGATCTATAACCAGCGAAGTAACACCGCTTCAGAGTATAAGTATTTATGTTGTGTTAAAATATTAGACCCCTTATTTCTCGAGAACTAATCGAGTGTTGTGTAAAATCCGTTGAACCTGAGATTAAGGGGCTTCCACTCTACAACATATATAAAAATAATCAAAATCTGTGATTACCATGCTTGGCACTCTACTTTTAAGAAGAGATCTTGAAACATTTAAAAAATATTTTTAAGGTTTTACTGCCGGATGTTTTCGGCATCGGGCTAGGGCTCTGATGACAAAAATAAAATAAAATTAAATTAAATTAAAAAGAAACAAATAAATAAAAAAAAAATTGCGAGCTCGGGCTTTGAACAAAGAGTCCACACTCATCTCTAATATATATTATAACACATTCTACCAGTCGATTTTAAAATACTAAGAAGCAGTACATCAAATGCAATTTTAAATAATTCATGAAAAATCAATTACTTTTATAAGGAAAGAAAAAGATTTGTGTTCGGTAATTTTCTATTTATATACGTAATATTCTTTTTAAAAGTTTCAACTTTTGTGAAATAGGAAAGTTCCTTTTCTAGAAAAAATTAAAACCTTTGGTCTTGTAAGAGACATATGGCAATGTAATCCACCTCTCTATTGTTCAAAAGTTTTTATTACTTTTTTGAAATAACGGAAAGATGAAAACGGCCGATTTATGAAAACATTTCCTTTAATCATCCTTCTGCTATTGAAAAAAGAAATCATACTGCTTCCCTCCTATTAATATTTATGACGGAAGAAAGGTTTTCTTATTATACGAATATTCCACAAGAATCATTCATTTTTAAAATGTTTGTTTTTATTTTTTTTCATTAAATATGCATATTTAACGTATCAACTATTTTTTGTGTAATACAATACTAGCATTTCTTTATAAAATGACTTATTAGAAAATTAGCGGAGAGTGTCTAATTTTTTTCAGGCATATATATTTATTACAGAAGATATTAGGCTGTATCAAAAGTATTCTCGTTTGAATGCTTTTATACCAAAGCCTGTAGCTGGCACTTTATCACCCCTATTGTTTAACATGAAATATTATTTAAGAGAATACATGTCCTTTTATATTCTATAAGCCTACAGGCTTCTTTCTTTCATTTTAGGTTACGTAAAGAGTGATACAAATGTTGAGAATGTATGCATCTTAAGGCATGATTTAAAACTAGGCCTTAAAACCAATGAAGCTGTCCACAAAACTCTTGCAGTTGGAGGCCAGGACAAGAGTAGAGTCTGGACAGGTAAAAAAATTCGAAACGTTTTAAAAAGGGGGACCTCAGCCTTGAAATCAAACCTAGAAGTGACAGGTGATGTTGACCAATTGAAGAGAAGAAAGAGGAGAATCCCTTCTTCACAATAAATTTTGATGCTAAAATTAAAAAAAAACTACACATTCAACAATTATTAATTCTTAAATGTATAGTAGGGTGGAACGAAAATAATGGTTATTTTTTTTTTCAGTTAGAAATTTGCTATAGTCGCCAAAAATTGCCTTTTGGGATTAGAATAAAGAATATAAAATTTTGTTGCTGCACTAAAATATTTTCAGATGCGGCAAAGAGCTTCAAAAATGACTTTTCTATGAAAAAACGAAAAAAATTTGCCTTTTTTAAAAAAAAAAGTTAATTTCTTGATTATTAACGTAATATACTTATATTTTGTAAACAGAATATTCAAAATATGATACTTTTGCAGAAAACGTGTACATTCTATGTATTACGAATTTTTAGATGCCATTACAGAAATAATTATTTTGTAGAATTTAGTGATTTTCAGCATATTAATTTTTATTAATTTTACAGCAACATATTCTTATAGTACTACATTGAAATGAAAGAAATGCAATCTTTAATTATCGTATCTTAGTTAAACAAATCACACTTATTTAGAAAAACTTTAAAAGAGTGAAACCTCTAATTAACGGACACCTATGTGACCAAAAAAATGTCTGAATAAATGAGGTGACTGCAGGAGATTGGTTGATAGTTATAACGAGAGATTAATGCTCGCTGAGAAATTTAAATTTGACCGTAAGAGAGGGGTGACCGTATATAAGGGTGTCCGTTAAAAGAGATTTGACTTTATATTGTTTTTAAAGGCAAGACGTTATTTTTTAGAAACATTAATTTTTCTCTAATGTCCCATAGAAATTACACATGGTCCATAATAATCACACTGACACATTGGATTGTTTGTTTTTGTTTTTGTTTTTTTGTTTCAAATCTTGGCGTGATCTTTTGAAATTTTTATTTTGCTTTTTATCAATGCATCTCTTGCAGAAGTGCTGCAAACTGACAAGGATGACTCGGTAACTAATTTAACAATCCTTTTAACTGCTTGTGTATGATATAGGGAAAAATTGAAGTTTACTCTCATGATCAGGTTCTTCTGCTTGCTTTATTTACTGCTTTAGTTTGTCGTCAGCAATATACATCGTCATAGGAGGTTATGTTGCTTTAACATCATGCCACTAAATCATATCAATATAATCCGTGACATCAAAGTTTATACATACAGGAATTAAAAAAAATTCTGATGCCAACTTCATTTTTAGACCCTGCTTTTACAATTCGGCGTAATGCAAACTCCTTAATGACTTCTATCCCCGGATAGCATACAATGGAGTACATTTTCATGTGCAGCAAAGTATGCATTGCTTTGGTTGATTGGATCAATTACATTTTTAGGAGTGTAATTGAGGTAACGTAAATAGCTTACACGTTTTCACAAGTGCTTCGTCCATAGATAGAAGATGGTTTCAACTTTATGTTAAACCAAACAGTTGCATACACTTTCAAAATGTACTCAGTCAGTATTTGGAGATTCTGTGATGGATATTCTGTTCCCACGTACAAGCGAATAATTCTGTTTGCTAAGGTAAACCATGGGGAATGACAATTTTTTTTAGGTTTTTTCATAGACAAATCAGAAAGAGCAACTTCTAACGGAGACTGTGTTACATATTTCTAAGAAATATATTTGGTCTATACTTAAATTATCCTTAAATTTTAGCTATGGAATGTTATTTTCAATAGGTGAAACTCAGTCACTGGAAGTTCATAACACTTTTCCAGTTGTTTCCTTATTTTCACTCCAAATTCATTTGGATTTTTAGTTTTTCCATCTAGGAAAGAAAATAGATGATGAACGGGTAGTTCATTTGCATGAAACAGACAAATCAAGCACTGCAGTGGTTTTCATATTTCTTTTTCCAATAAAGCAATCACACCATTATTCAATCCAGTGTTCTAGGCAGTTCCATCATATCCAATTGCAGTAATTTTTAAGTATTGGTTGTTGCCATTTAAAAATGTCATTATGTTGTCTTTTATACCTTTTCCAGTGCCAAAAATAGGTTTTACGTGTCTTGAAAATTTTGATCTAAGTTCTGGAACAACTGACATATGTTCTTCGATAACATTTTTTTTTGTAATACTTAGTTCATTTTTTCTCTTGCACAATAGTCTTGCCTTTTCTTACATAAAAAATACAATTACTTTCTGTAACTAGTTTTACAGTTTCTTCTACATATCCTTTTCGGTTCTTTATTTGTTCTCATCTAATTTTCATTCTGTCAATACATTTCTGTCATATTTCTTTCTTCATCACTAATCAGACCAATATCCTGCAGAGCGGCGCTTGGAATTGTTGCAGCAATTTTGTCTGATATTCAAGTTCGATCGCAAGTAGAGCCACAAATCGCAATTTCATGCGCATTTGACTACGATTTTGATTACTTGAGGTTTCACAGACACTGGACGTAGATGCAATAAAAAAATTGGGATAGTATAGTGTTCTCTTCTGAACTTTGTTCTGTTTTTACCTTATTGTATACTATTTATGTTTCATTATTTTTGTAATTAAAATGTATTACGCAGTAAGTTTACCATGTTTTCTGATTAAAAAGATTTAAAACTGATTAAAACTGATTTAAAAGACAACTTATTAAAACTATAGCCTATTGAAAAATAATTAAACATAATTGCGAAATTTGTCAAAATTTTAATAAAAACCCAAAATTTGCCCTTCTTGCGGCACCTCTAAACATAATTCAACTACGCTGATATTTAATTTCCGTCTTTATTTTGATCAAAAGCAACTTTTGAAAACTGTAGCATATTGAAATTATTATAATTATTATTTTTTACATAACTGCGAAAATTGTCAAAATTTTAATAAAAATATAAAGTTTACCCTTCTTGCGACACCTGAAAACATAATCCAATTACGCTAATATTTAATTTCCGACTTTATTTTGATCAAAGGCAACTTTTAAAAACTATAGCATTTTGAAATTAAAAAAAAATTTTTTTTCGTTCCACCCTAATGTATAGTTTTGTTAATTTTTAGCATACAAATTTATTGCGAAGAATCGATTGTCCTCTTTTTTTTCTGGCCTAGCTCTTTTTTCACTAGGCCTTAAAATCATGCCTTAAGATGCATAAAATCTCAACATTTGTGTTGTTGTTGCTTCTAATCCTAAATGATCTATCCAATAGGCTGCGAGACCAAGTCCATGAGGCCAAAAATTTGGAGGAAGTCCAAAACGATGAAAAGACACTCCAAAAGGTCACTTCTAGTCAATGACAAACAGGATAGGAGATGGTCAGGGGTGGATGGCGCAGTCTTGCACTTTCCACAAATGGGAAAAATCTTGGTACTGTTGTCAAACTTCAGGCATTTCAAGTGTTCACTCAAAAATCTTGAAATAGCAGACTGCTGGTCACGGCTACCCCATGAGCAATAGCTCCTCCAGGCTTTTTGTCACAGTACCAGTTATGGACTGGAGGGGAACGCCAAGATGTGTCGAGAGAATATTTGGCTCTTGAACAGATCTCCAGAAAAGTCAAGGTGGAAGTGTGCGGTGTCGAAGAGACCCCCTCTTTAGCCAATGTATCTGCCATTTCATTTCCGCCAATGCCAACAGGCGAAGGAATCCATTGAAAGAATATGTCACGGTAGCTTGAAAGTCCTCTCAGTAGCAATAGAATAGATAATGAAGTTCTGTCACCAACGTGAGGCCAATTTTCTAAGTGTTGTATGAAACTGCGACTGTCCGTTAGAATCTAAATATCTTTATAAAAGGTACAGAAAGTGGCAGCTTTGATCGAAAAACTGAGCAGTGGTCCGGATTTCTGATCTTTATGGAGAGATTGGATGAGGACATTTTCACAAATATGCCACTGCCACAATGATTAGGCTCATTTTTACTACCACCCGTTAAAATTTGGAGGGCATTAGATGGCATAGCACTGATGGTTTCTAATGCAATTTGTCTAAGATAGTCTGGTATGACATTTGTATCACTCTTTACGTAACCTAATAATGAAAGAAAGAAGCCTGTATGTTTATAGAATATAGAGAGACATGTATTCTTTTAAATAACATTTTATGTTCAATAATAGTGATTATAAAGTGCCAGCTACGGGATTTTTTGTATAAAATCATTCAAAAAACGAATATACATTTTATACAGCCTAATAGTAACATTTTAGGAAAATTTGACAGTACATTTTCGTGAACACATGCATACCAGAAGCAGAAAGAACCCATTTTAAGTAAAATGACTTTAAAAATGAAGATTTTTATGGTATATTTGGCAATATCTGTTAAAATGGTTTGTCATAACTTTTGTTTTAAAAAATATATATATGTTATATAAAAAATTATTTCCTTCGTATCCTTCCATTTTATTCGCATTAATATTTTAAAATTAATCTAACTTCTGTCATAGTCAGTATTTCCTTAATTCTTAATAATATCTATTCCTATTTAAAGTCCTTTTAAAAGTAAATATCCGTATATTAATAATTATTTTATTCCAAATCTTAATCTAAAATTTAAGATCATTCGTAGCTTTTATCAGTTCCCCAATCTATAAAATTCTGAGACGCGTTCTCATTTCGAATGTTTTTTAAAGCCATTTTCTTTTATTATTATTATTATTATTGCTCTGAATTTTTCGCGCGCTTGGGATTTTAACTTCAAAATTGGTCCGTACCCAAGTAAGGGATTCTTTACTGTTTTAGCCTCGCCCTCTAGCCTCATTTGCTGGGCTGGAGCTAACCTCTCTCTCATTGGGTTTTGCGCTCGTGACGTAATTTTGTGTATGTTTCCGCGGAGAGAACAAAACTCGCCCGCACCGGTCGGAGCACGAGATTTTTGACGTTTTCGGAAGCTAAACAAATATGTGTCTGGTATTTTTTATGTCCGTAGAATATTCATCTGGCCCAGTAACATCTTAATTCAATGAAGTGAAGCAACGTTAGCCCGAGGGCTATAAGTTTTAGACCTTTGGGAAATGTTTCTGTGTTGTACGTCTTCTAATAAAATTATTTGTCTGGAGATTGGCTGGATTTATTGGAAAACTTTGGTGGAATCATTTCATTGCCTTCTACTTCGCCATACTCGCTAATATCGACTGCAACTTGCTATACCGTTGAAGGACTGCCATCTTTTCATCGAATATTATTCATCGTAATATCTCAACCTCGTCAAAATGCTACATATATATATATATTTATATTATAAATTGACTTATTTCAACATCTATTGAGGCTGAAGCACTCTTCATCCAGAAACGTTTCATAGAGTTTTCATGGACACAACAACAACTTATTTAATATTTATGATTTTTCTTTTATGGATTTATAGGTACCTCATCACATTACCTGTGGTTTAATATTTATAAAAATGAGATATTTCAGGAATAAAAATGAGCATTTCTCGGTAAAACCATTTATATACTTAATGCTGACACACTGAAAAAGTATCCGTCAATTGGGAATTTTTCCATTGATTATTTTTCGTTAAAACGCGAAAAGTTTCGCTCTGATTTGCCCATTTTACTTGAAAATACAGCAATTTCCCCATTCTAGCGTAAAATTGCCCGAAATCCTCCAATCTGAATTTGCATTTTCCTCAAATCACAGGGATGTTCTGGTAACGGTGCTGCCTAGTACTCTTTCGTAGTAGAAGCAGAATTTTCTTTTCCTCTCAAAAGACGAAATATTCGGAAACCTAAACTGAAAATTTTCTAAATTCTCCAATCAAAAGATGAAATTCCTTCAAATTAGCAGGACAATCTCTTCCAATGGGCGTTTTTCTTCTTTTTTTTTTGTTTTATTGAGAATGTAAAGCAATCTTGAAAAAATATATATAATTTTGAGAAAATTATCATTTAATAAAAATCTTTAGTGAATTTCATTAAAATATTTGAATTATGCTTTCAATTTTATTTAAGAATTAATATTAGACACTTGTTTTATACAATAGAAAAAAAAATTGGTGAATACTTTTTTAGAGGGTTACTCCAATTGAAAATACACCGTACGCGGTGCGATTTTATTTTGTTCCGTAATGTTTTAAAATATTGCCAGAGGCATGTGTTCAGGGTGTTATTTGAATTTTTGCAGAATTGATGAAGTAGTTCATATCTAAGTAAAACTTTTTTTTATAACAAGATACTTTTTATAACTTTGAATTATACTTCCAATTTAATTAAAAATTTAATACTACAATTTTTTTAATATAATAATAAAAAAAATTACGTGAATACGTTTTAACAAATCAATTCCGAATACACCATTCAGTATGCGCTTTTTTTTGTTTCGTAATTTCTGAAAAAATCTCCACAGGAATATCTAAGCAAAACTTTTGTTGTAACCAGATACATTTTATAATTTTTCAAACATCTAGAACACGTGTGACTCGCGGCTGTCCGACGTAGTGTAAGTTTCGGGTTCTTCATGACTTCTAAATGGTGAGTAATAACATTTTTTCATGGTTCATATACAATAGTGCTGCACAACTTTTTTGCATGAAAATCGTTTGCCACCAATATCGTCGAAAGGTAAGCTTTGATATATTTAATAGCAAGGTTTCCATCATTAACCTAAGGTAAATTTTTCTGTGTAAAAATAGTGGTAAAGTTGGTGTCCCACGGGCCACAGGTTGTGCATCCCTAATCTAGAAAACAATGAATTTAGCATGTAAATTTAGTATGAAAAGTGTTGAGGAGTCAATTTTTCCTCTTCCCAATGCACACTGCAATGTATGATACTATAGCAACCAAATAAACAAAACAAGTAATATAAATTTTTTTAAAAGTAAATTCCTACTTTTTAGTCATAAATATATAAAATAAACTCGTGCAGCATTAAGGTCCCACGTTATCTTTATTAAACCTTATTTTATAATCATCGTTGCGGTATTTTATTTCTGTGGCATCACTCATTTGAGATAAATATTTCATTTCATTTATGAAAACAATGGGAGGAATTTTTTTCTCCTATTTAAAACTAAAATTAATTAATTAAATTTAATTAATGAATTAATATTTGAAAAAACTGTATTAACATAAAGTGTCATCCACTACAAGTTTTAAAAAATGTAGTTGAACTTGAGTGGATGAATAGAAAATATTTTATTAACGATTGAAAATTTTAACAAGATGTATTTATAGAGAGTGTGAGCTAATAGTAGGAATTTAATAAAAACATAAAAAATGCATATGTTTGACTTAAAAAAAAAAAACCCGCAAATCAAGCCCTTACCTGCCGGGCATGAGTGCCTCGCTTGACGAGTTAGTACTTAGACGCGGAGCGACAATCGTCTGATCATAGCATTGCTGTGATCCACCTGACAAGGGCCTTGTTGGCATCGCTGCAGTGCTCTCTAGGTCTGCTATAGTTTTTTTTTTGTTTGACGGTTCACGGTTTCTATTTAACATTGTTGAATTGGCAGATTTTAGAATAAGCAAAAATTAAAAAAGAGAAAGGAATGGATCTCGTAATTTAGAACTTTGATCAGGTGACGAGACCTTCACCTGACTAGGCACCTCTAGAGGTATACATCATTGGGAACTTGAAGGACTTCGCACCCACGACGTATTTTACATGCACCAGGCGCCATTAGCGTACACGGCTTCGTATACAATATCTTCTGACACTACTTACTTTGTTTTTAAGATTATCGCTGGTGCATATATTTAACTTAATCAGTGGCTAAACAATTAAAATGAAGAGAATACATTAAAAATGCTTCGAAGATCGTTTGTGGGAACTGCAGGGTTAATGTTATTAGATGCTATGAAAAAAAAATATGTACAACAAAAATTATACTATTAAGGGTTCAGGTGAATTTTACAAATGACAAAATGCATGTAAAAGTGACCTTAATATGGATTACAATAACTCCACATCTAATTAACTTCGGGATATGAAATTTTAAACAGACATTAAAATATATATTTTCTAACAGTTAATGTCCCGATTCATATAAAGATTTAAATTAAATTTGAAATTTAATGTGATTTTAATTTAATTTGAAATTTAATGTTATTTTAATTTAATATGAAATTTAATGTTATTTTAATTTAATTTGAAATTTAATGTTTTTTTTAATGAATAATTTCACCTTAAATGTCTTGTGTGCAGGATTTCTCTTAATGGAATTGTCACAGTGAGACAATTTTTTTTATTGAGTAGAGATAGAATATAATGTTTAAAATGACCTACAGTGAAAAAAAAATTAAAATGATTAGTTCTTCAGGGAAAAAAAATTAAAAACTCCAAAATTTTGTAAAGTGTAAAATAAAAAATAGTCACAACTTCTAAATATCTTAATCGATGAATATAATAGCAGGTCATTTTGTGCGTCTACACGGTTTATACCTCTAGGCAAAATTCATGAAATTATATACTGCCATTTCATAGGAAACATGCGCGCAATGACCTAAATCACCGTTTTGAGAAAATTGACTTTAAATATAAAATTACTCATTGATCATGTAAAAGGAGCTCAAACGGTTTTGGGCATAAGTTCATATCTACAACGAATTTTTCAATGGCGTTTTCTTTGAAATTTTCTAAATAATCAAATTTTAATATAGGCTATTAAAAGAAAAAAATATGTTTTTCACACTTTAAAAGGTACCCTTTACACGTGGTATTTGACATTCTGTATATAAATGAAATATCCAGTTACTCGAACAGTGCAATTGCTGTTGCATTATTTTTTATAACCATAGATTTAATTCAACATATATTTATTCATAACAATACAAGATACATTACTTAAAGATGTGTACTTTTGATGTAAAATAAATATATTTAAAACCAAGTACTTTCAAATGCAATCGCATTCGTCCTCAGGGTTAAAACAAGAAAACACACAACCAGAGAACACTGTTACATTACAACATGAAATCTGGTTGGTTTCGTGTGTGAAAAAATATTTTACATGACTATCGGAATAACTTTCACCCACCCACCAACCAGTTTTCATGTTGTAATGTAACAGTGTTCTCTGGTTGTGTGTTTTCTTGTTTTAACCCTGAGGACGAATGCGATTGCATTTGAAAGTGCTTGGTTTTAATTATATTTTTTTTACATCAAAATTAAACACCTTTAAGTAATGTATCTTGTATCGTTATGAATATTTATTTAAGGTGAACGCGGATTCAAGTGATATACATATGTTTTTTTAATTATATATATTAATTTTCTTATATATTTATCCTTATATACATAATAAATTATAAGCTTTTTCTTTTACACACTATAAAATATTCTTTTTACCGGATGCACCTCAAATATACATTATTACAGTAACAGAATTTCAGCAACATTAAAAATTATTTTGAAGTTTTAAATTCCTTAACTCATAAAAATATTAGAATAATAGAAAACTAGAAAAATACAATTATATAACACAAATACAAATATCTGAATAGTTAATTTAACAATGGTTATCGCAAAACAATATAAAATCGCTGAGAAAAACATTAATTACCATCTAAACAAATTCTTGGTTAAATAAAATATTGTCAAATCTTTCTTTTATGATTTAAAATGTACACGATTTCTTTTGTTTGTGTATACAACAATTCAAACACAGCGAATAAAGAACTTTTTTAAATGTAAAAATACTGGTAAAACATTTCGTACAATGCTTTTCAATTTAATTAATCAATGTTTAAATTTTTTGATTGAAAAGAAGTTTTTTTTAAACGAATACTAAGGAAACTTTTTTATATAAAACAAACATTTATTATCAATTAATTGTAGCTTTTATTTTATTTGTAGGTGTAAAAATCTCAATTGATTTAAATTTGAAAATAAACATTTATATCCGATCTAAAATTTCTTCATTTGTTAAAGTCATGTAATTTTTTACAAGAGATAACTTTGGCAAGTTTTTTAAATTTATATTTTATCTATTTACTTTCTAGTCTTCTTTTGGGTGTTTTGCGTTAATTTCAATGATGCATAGTTTAAATTTTTGCTTAATATTTTCCGTAACATTTCGCATAAAAAACTAAACATGCGGCACTACGATCCATTAAGAAAAATGGCCCTACATTGCCCAGCTCTGTTTTCTTACCTATGAACCCTGAAGTGCTATACAGCATATGTCACGGTCAGGTGGTCAACCTATCACGGGACTATCAGTGTATAGTTCCCTACCTAGCTTGGTATTCATTTTATCGATCCCGAAGGGATAAAAGGTTGAGTAAACGTCGACCAGGCCGGAGTCAAGCTCTGCACTTGTTGCGTTATAGTGAGATGCGCTGACCACTACGCCACTGGGCTTCAATTTTTCCCATAAATATATTTTTATTCTTATTCTACTCCATTTCTTTATTCTTCATCTTCAATGGACATTTTTTCATGAAAAATTGAAAAAAAAAAAGAAATTTTTTTGTAATATAGATGTTGACAAGTTGCGTATTTAATTAAATTAAATACAAAATATATTGGATCATCCGGAAAGTTCTGCGGTTTTTTAAAAATCGAAGCGCGGTTTCGTCTAGTTATTTTGCTACTGCTGATAAGGAGTGACCTTGAATGATCCAGAAATGCACGTTTGGTCTTTTTTGCTTGCACTGCATAACTCTCGCTTGTTTTGCAGCATAATGTTTGTTTCAATGTAGTGCAAAAAATAAAGAACCAAAAACGTTTCAACCTATGATACTGAGAAATATGACACTTTCAAATCTGAGTAAATCGATGTTTTCATTTCGTTATGAAACTTTTTGTTTCAAATATGACGACCCAATTCTTTCAATTCTGAAATACCAGAAATACTCAGAATATTGAAAGATGGACATAACTCAAAACAGAGCACATAGAGGTCAGTTCATACTCATTTTTGAAACATGAACATACTCAAAACAGAGCACGTAGACAGGTCAGTTCATACTCACTTTTGAAACACGGACATAATCAAAAATGATTAGAATTAGTTCAAACTCATTTTTGAAACAGGGAAATACTCAAAAACGAGCACATAGAAGTCAGTTCATACTCCTTTTTGATACATGGACATACTCAAATATGAGAGCATGATGTTTTTTTCTTGAGTGTGTGCATGTTTTCCGAAATGAGCACATAGATGTTTCAAACTTGAGTAACTTTGATTCAAAGCCATTTTGACTATGCGACATACTCAGATTCGAGTATTTTTTGCTCAGATTTGAAAATGCCGTTTTTAGAGTGTATGCTCTTTTATTTCCAGAAAGGTAAAAATACTAGTCAGACAGATCATAAAATTTGTGCTGTATGTGGATAAAGTGCTGTTTCAGATGACACAGTTTGAAGATGATCTGAGAAGTTTAAACACGGAAATTGCAGACTCGAAGACGCTATCATCTCTGAACGACCTTAAAGGAGAGTAAAGGATGTCCTCTTAAAAGAAGCGCTTAATAGATCATGCAGTGTACTTTTTAAAATATTTAGTCTGCCTGATAGCTTCTGAACTGTGTAACCGAAATTATAAGCGATATGCTCTTTTAAGAGGTCCTCGTTTACAGGTGGTAATCGTCCAGAGTGGGCATCATCTTCGAGTCTGAAATATCCGCACTTAAACTTCTCAAAACACTTTCGCACTGAGTCACATGCAACAGCCCTTTGTCCATATACAGAACAAATTTTACGATCTCTCAGACTAGCTTTTTACATTTCTGGAAATAAAAGACCATGATATGATGAAATGAAATTTAATGAAATCACCCTCTCGTGGAGATCCAGCCGTTAAGCATAGGAACTTTTCTCCACGAGGGGAAATGTTTATTGAAAATTTCTATTTCAGAATACAGATGTTGAATATTGCATTAGAGATTAAAATAAAATTAGTACAAAGTCAGTTTTTATAATACTGGCTGAGATCACAACATTTCTTAATATTAATATATATATATATATATATATATATATATAAGTATAAAAGAAAATAATTTGAAAATTTATGAAAAGAATACTTAATCATAACACAACTAGTAATTTTGAATGGTTCAAATAATAAGCTGAAGTAGGAATAGCATGAGTACAAAAATGTGATCAGTATGTGAACTATAATATACAAATTACAAAAGCAAAATATATTCTATTAAAAAGTACTTTATAAATGTAGGAAAAAGGATCACAGATCCTTTTTAATAAAGGAGAAATGTTTATTCAGAATGTTGTAATTTTCTTTTAGTTTATCATAGTTTAAAGGATCAAATAGAGTTATAGTCAGATTTTGTCTCACTGTGACATTTTTATTGAAATTGAAAGTATGTCTCATTAGAGGACAGTTGCGATATATGTAATGTAGAACAGTTCCTGAGCATTTTGACATATACATGTTGGGGAGGTCGTTTTCCTATTTTATTTAAAAATGATGGGAAGCTACCGTGTCCACTAATGTAGTAAGCTATGACTGGTTTTTTGCAAATAAAGTTCAGATCCACTTTTCGTAAAATTTTATATGTATCTCGGCTTTTTAATGAAAATGACCAATCTTGCTGCCAATCTGTGACTATTTTTATTCAAAAAAGTAATTTGACTTTTTAAATTAGGAATAGGAGAATTTCCTTCTCGTTGTAACGATCATTTGTGATAGCATATTTTGCCAGTAAATCTGCTTGTTCATGTTCATTACCCTCTGTTCTAGCGTGTGATTTGGTCCATGCTATTGCTACTTGTTTTTGGGGAATCGAATGATATGACGAAAGTGAACTTTTTGGTTTTCTATTTTTAGCACTGCAGAGAATCAAAAAGTATGACACAACACAAGCGATAATTATGCAGCGTAAGCAGAAAAGTCTGAAAGTACATATCCGAGTCATTCAAGGTCACTTCTTATAAGCAGTAGCAAAATAAATAGACCAAACCCCACTCCACTTTGAAAAACCGCAAAACTTCCCGGATGACCAAATATATGTAGTAAAGCCTGCTATGGTGAATATCAAGAGATTGCGGAAAATTCCGTTTTATAGTGATTTTTGACCCAGCAGGTAAGATCAGCACAGTACAGCTACAAAAAAGTGATGTTTAAACAAGTTTTACATTATTTTTAACCGACTTTCAACAAAGAAGGCTATGCAGCTCGTTTGTATATATATGTACAGTCAAAATCCGTTAATACCAGAAGCAGGGGAATTATAAAAGTACTCGTATTAACCATTACTCGTAAAACCCATGAAGGTAATAAAATATTATAAACGCGCACACAGTTAAACTTGTTACTACTATTAATTGCTCTAATTATTTCAATGCTAAAATTACCGCAATATCCTGAAATATTCAGTCTTAACTTTTTTATTGTCATTTTCAATATATTTTTGGTATTCGGCTACACTTAAAAATATTCGGTCTGTGAAATATTCGGTTCCACCGAATATGCAAATATTCGGCCTGTTGAATACTCGGTGTGGCTAATTTTCGGAATATTCGGCCAAATCAAATACCTTTAAAAATATTTTTTAAACCTTACAAAACTTCTACTTTTAGCTCTCAATTTATGAAGATATTCATAATAATTAACAAATTATAATCATATTTAAATAACAAAGAATGCTTTTACATTATTAATTTACTGTTTGAAAAGAGACACTTAAGAATATTAACCATTAATGACGACTTTCATCATCAGCATCCCAAAACATGGTTTCAGGCTATAAGCCTGTTCCGGCCTCAATCCATCTTTTTCGCGGCCTTCCTCTATCTCTCTTCCCCTTTGGCTTATAATTAAAGGCTGCCCTTGGTATACGATCAGTATCCATCCTTTCGATGTGGTCCCTCCATTTCCATCTGTAATTTCCTATTTTATTTAATATTGGTATATTTCAAGCTCTCTTCTGATGTAATCATTCTTAATTTTGTCTATTATTAAACATCCCTTCACACTCCTCCAAAAATTTCATCTCTGAGGATTGCATTTGTCTTTCATCATTTTTTGTGAGTGTCCATGCCTCACTTCCGTATAATAAAGTTGGTATTGCCATTGTTTAAAAAAAATTATTCGTGTGTCTTTTCTTGTATTTCGAAGAGTTATTCTTATAGTACCACAGATGTATTGAAATTTATAGAGCTTATTTTGTATATCGTGACGACTTTCATAGGAATTTATTTTATACAAATACGAGTTCCAGAATATCGTCTATTAAATAATTTGTTTTTTGCTTTTAACCAAACAGGGTAATTCCAAACAACAGGAATCACTCTACTTACGACCAGCCCGCCGTTAAGCTTAAGGATCAAATAGGTCGCAAAGGCAAAAGTACACATCCACGACCCAGACAAGCCCCGGACCAAAAGCCCAGAACCAGAAGGTAGCGGATTGGAAACAAGACCTTTTTCAGGGGTGATAATAGTCATCAAGACAGACAATTTTTGTCCAGGAAACCAGGATCGTAATCCACTTATTCAGCCGAAAAATACAGCGTATCTCATTCCAGGCCGAACATGAAATTTCGTTTGTTGCTTTAACAATAATGAAGAAATTGTAATGATATTTTAAATAGACTTATTTTAATTTCTGTGAAATATGATGACATGGTGAGATGTGCTAGAAATTACAATCATTCATATCAAAGCAACACTGAGCTGGACATTAAATTATTCAGAACGCAGCTGACAGTACACATACTGTGTTTTTGGCCAAAATGCGGCCTCTTCTAATGCTATTATCACATTTCATACAAGCAAGGTTAATATGATGAGAATCTTTCTGAATCTTCAATATTGTTAAAGTTGTACACGAAAATTCGATTTTAGCTTTTAGTGACACACCCTGTATTTTTTTTTAATGTACTGTATTTTAGATTGAATAAATGGATTGAATTACTGGTTTCCTGTAAAGAAAAAAAAAAAATGTTTGATTTGACTGCATTCTCTTCCTTGAGACTTCGATTTTAGGAACAACCTGTATGTTTACGACCTCTGACAATGATCGTTCACTCCTTACACTGTATTTAAAATATTCATAAAAAAGGAGCTGGAACGTTATTCTTGCTAAGTTGCCGCCATTTGAATAGATTGTATTACATTTTTATTTTTTACTTTAGTCCTTTCCTGATGAATAAACATTGTATGATTGTAAAATTTTCCTTCTAATTCCTTCAAAAATTCTCTTCAATTTTTAAAATGTTTCTTTTACAATTTAAGAATATTTTATTAATTTATTTTAATTCACAGAAGAAGCCATGAAATTTAAAGATTTATTAATTAAAAAGTTTTAAAACTATCCTCTTCTTAAGTAATATACCTCAAAAGAAATTTTTTTTAGTGTAAAATTATTTTTTTCATCAAAATGGAATTGTTTGTTTAAATATTATGTAAAATTGTTTTAAAATTTGTCTTTTATTACATCTAAATTCTGAAATATACAGGTATTCGCTCAGCGGAATATTCGGTATTCGGCCGAATAGTTACTATTCGGCTGGTCGAATATTTTCGATATTCCGCTTACCTGTGAGCCGAATATTTGGTATTCGACCAAAGTCACTATTCGGTGCATCCTTAGACAAAATAACAGTACTGAAGCTAAATCCTCTAAAGAACGAAAAATTCTAAACAACATAAATTACGCTACGTACAGCAATGGAACTGATCACTAACATTTTTCCTCAAAAAAGCTGGGCTATCATTGCAACAGTCACTGCAATTCACGAACTATTGATTGCGCATAACCTTTAACAGTGCTACACTTAAAAATCTCCATAATAAACTGAATCGTTACCAAGGAAACTGGATATTAAGTTTTAAAAATGCTGATCAATTTTTAAATCCACAGTTCAGTGCAATTCCTTTGAATTCAGCAAAAAACGTGTAAAGCAATTATTTATTGAAACAATCTAGCTAATGACTATATTTCTAATTTTACTGTACTTTGCTTTTTCATGATGAAATGATTGCTTTTTTAATAAACGCAAAATATGCTTCAAATACATTAAAAACAGTCAATAAAAATATATATTATATTCTATTTCTATTTCATGGCCTCATTAGTTATTTATATGCTGGTTTAAAAGCTTTCAAGCATTGTTTTATTCCAAACAGAAAGCGTTACTAATGCAGAAAGACCTAGTTATTCCTCATACATGCCATCAGTTAAAGAGACAAGCATTTTCATGAATATGCTAATAAAATCACTTTGTTTGTTCTAGTTTTAATTCAGAAAAGTAAATTGTTCGTGAGTTTGACTATTACTTTCATGCCTCTTAGCTTCACGAATGAAGGTAATTTCTCCATAATTTTGTTATGAGCGTGAGACAGAAAATGTTTCAACAATTTCTTATAGTGTTTGTTTAGGATGTAGTAATAACACTGATTTCTCTAGATAAATTATACGAGTAAAATGGAAAGTAAATAAATAGTAATTCGATCCAATTTTGAAAATTAGAAGTTCATATATTTTTTAATGTACTGCATTCTCTATTTAACCGACGCATTCAACAACTTTTAATCCTAATTTTATATTTTCTCAATAAAAAAGAAGAGTTTTCCCTTTATATAAAATATAGATGTCTCCAATACACAAAAAATAAACAAAAATATTTCTTGCATTTTTGTTTAGATTTGACCGCTTTCTTTGTTGTTACTGTTTTCCTGTAAAATATTCTGTGAATCACTTTGTTTAAAATGAGAAACTTTAAAAACAAACAGAGTCCTATTTCTTCTGTGTTATGTTATTTTGATATTGTTTAATTTGACACAAAATATTTATATCCCATTGGATATTGGATGTTTTCTTTTGTTTTAAAGTTTTCATGCATTATTTTATAAAAAAGCAAAAGGTATTACCAATATTTGGAGACCTACGTATTCCTCACACATGCCATCCGTTAAATAGAAATACGTGTTCATGAATATGCGAATGAAATCATTTTGTTTGTTCCGGTTTAAATTTGAAAAAAATAAATTTTGCGGGACTTTCAGTATCAGTTCTGTACGAGGCTAACGAAAAAGAAAGGCTACCGCGGTACATTTCTCAAATCTTTTTTTACAGACCGCGGGAGTCATGTGATGCTCGAATGCACCAATGCAGGTGTACGAAATGAGCATCACGTCACTCTAGCGGTCTGTAAAAAAAGATAAGTTGAACGCACCGCGGTAGCCTGTCTTTTTCGTTAGCCTCGGTTCTGTATCATAACTCAAACTAAGGAGAAATAGATTAGCATATTTACCAAGTCTCACAATTTCTTAGTACACCTTTTTTCCTAATAGAAATATTCGTTTTATTAAACCACAGAATTACGATAATACAAAAATGTATGAAAATAGTGGTAATTAAAACTCGGGAAATTTGGCAATTATATATTAACCATTATTACGTAAAATTTCCTTGCAACGGAGATATAGAAGACTGAATTGTCTATTAAGATTTTTAGGAATTTTATAGGTAATAAAATTTAAGAATACTTTTCTTTATACTGAAAATATATTTCAGTTATATTATTTAATAGAAGTGGTTATTAATCAACTTGAAATCTCTTTGCATTTAAATATATTGTTAAAATCCTTATAATAATCCACTTTGAGCCGCACATTTGCATACAATTGCTATAAACCTAATATATTAGGAAGCTATATCATGGTATTTCAGCAAAAGAAAAACTTTGGAAGAAACAATAACCACACACACACATATATATATGCATATATTTATGAATGAACTTTAAATAATCAATGTTCTTTTCTTTTTATCTGTCATTCAACAAACAGCACATCATACAATGTGATTCAGAACACCTGGGCCCAACTTTAAGTATGATTGACACGTCTAGACAAGCTGAAAACACCATAAAATGCATGGTTGTAACTCAAGCAGTGAAGTGCTACAGCTCGCTTTCTGATTGTGGAGAGAACCCAGTTTACTACACAATTATGATTTCCGCAGCGCCATGTTAGCCTTTTCTTGTTTAGTAAAACAAGACATCCTTTTTGCAATCCATGGTAGAAATGCGAAATGTGTGAAAAACCAGCGCTTTGTGTGTTTAATGACAGCACCATCTAGCGGTTCGGCGCTTGCGATACGTCCATGCGTTGTATGGCGAAAATAAATGTGTTCTATCACCCCTTAAAGTTTCGCCCATTAGTTCTGATTCACCCTCATTGTCCTTGAAGGAAATTTGATCCGAATCCGAAGATACATCCACCGCTCCCCCCCACCCTCTTGAGCTCCTTACTTTGCAATTTCTTTATTTTTTCTTCTAATTGTCATCCATATTAGCATCCTGGTTAGTAACACTATTCCGAATAAGTAAAATCAACAATCAATTTTATATATATTGTATAGAAAACATGGTTTTCTATGCGGCATGTAGCGCTTCAGTGTTTGAGTTACGTCCGTGCATTGTATGGTGCTTTGAGCTTGTCTAGGAGTGTTCTATCACCCCTTAAAGTTTTGCGCTGGAGTTCCAAATTACCTTGTATACAGAGATAAATAAAATTTTTTCAGGGAATAATATTATCTAATAGCCAGTATTACTATATTAAGCGTTAATTTTACATACACAATTGTATAATTTTATAATTTGTTTCTAATCTATTTAGCGTAACTTAAGGTTAAATATTCCTAAACGTGATATCTTAATATATTGGAATGCGTATTAAGTTATATATATATATATATATATATATATATATATATATGTGACGATTTAACCGGAATCACCATACTTTTGTAGACTCATATTCAAGGCAAGGGAGGTTTCTCCGAGGAGATTTGCAGTCGAGCACCGAGACTTACTTCATTGTGTACGTATAAGCTAAAGAGAAGAGGCAGTTTGTTCCAATTCACATTTTATTCGAAAAATTTAAAGATTAATCGATTAAGCTTTACTCTATTGAAATCTCACTCCATGCACTGCTAATTTTAGTGTCGTGGCGAAACTTGATGATTTAAATTTAAATATAAGAAGACATCTTAGTTAGTACAGGCAGGTATTCTTTAAAATCAATCGGCGGCCAAGGAGAACATTCGAAGATTAGGAAGTACATGACTAGCTGCATCCACCACCGAATCCCGGAACCTTCTGCTCTAAACGCGGGAAAAAATCCGTATATCATTTCCCGAGCGCGCCAGAATACATTCTATCTAAAAAGCCTCTAGGCCAATCAACGCTCACGGCTTAATTCCTTCGGCGAATTAATATCGAAGTGAACTTACCGAAGCTGGCAAAAGCGCGCCAAAAAATGTTCTAGAACAATCTCGTGAATTCTACTTCCTTCGAATAAATAAAAGCAGAGAGAAAAGGAGTACATATGTTTTATCAAGTATGGCAATATGCCAAAATAATTTTTACATTGAGCTTAAAATCTTTCAGAATTTGAAAAGTAATATTTTGTCAGGAATCGTAAGGAAATAAAAAATAAAGAAAAGAAATTCATAGGTTGTTATTTCAAAAGAGTGAAATATTTTTAGCTGGGAAATGGGTATTTTTTTTGAAGAATTAAATTCTAGGATGCTTTTTATTTAAAGAAAATAAAAGTGCGTAAATTTAATAGAGCATTCTATCAGTGCCATTTTTTAAGAGAATGAATTTGGAATAAACTATATATTTCGCTAGATGTAATTTTGACAATCGAATACTGGAGCGAGAAAATAATTTAGAATAATGGGATTTACACAGAATTATAGTCTTAATGAAGTCAACGGCGAAATTTTTTTTTTATTTGTTTCAATACGCCCCCCCCCCCCAAAAAAAAAAAAAAAAAAAACAAGATTATCTGAATAGCAGTTCCCTAACAGCAGTTCAGATAAGAAAAAAAAATAGAGAATTTTCCTAAAATATAAAATTCTAAAAATTTTAAATCATCAAGAATCACAAACAAAGCAATTGCCTTAAATTTTGGAAGAATGGAAATTAAAATATTTTTAGAGTAAAGCATAACCTCAAATACATAAGTTTACAGCAACACTTACTTTTTGCAAGTGTAAATAAATGAGAATACATCAAGATAAACTAAGAAATAACTAACATAATAAATAATATTACCAACATAATATAATAATAATAAATAATGAATCAATATAATAAATAATATAATAAATAAAAGTTGGAAATTAGTTACATTGAAAACTGAAGAATATTACCAATTAAAAAAAAACTGTATTCTGCAGAATACTATTGAAAAACTTAATTACACTAATACTGAATAACTGAATACTGAATACTGAATACTGAATAACTGAATACTGAATACTGAATACTGAAGCTTCAATAGTCTTAAACAGTCACTGTTTGAACAACAACAGCAGTCAACAACAGTCTCAAACAGTTCTGACTAAATTTCAGTCTTTCTCCATTGTGGTTTTTGGGATTACCCCCACTCTAATCTGTGGTGCCACTCTTTTTGTGGTCACACTGAAGACCAGAGCTAATTCATTTCATTCGATAGCTATCCTTTTTGTCACAATCAGTAAAATTTTTGAATTAATAAATGTCCATATTGCACAACATGGTATACATACTACTTTGAAATATCACAACCTTGGTACAAAAATTCTAATCCATCATATATTTTATAACTGCAATTCATTGTAAGCAGTTTACTCAATTTGTAAATAAAACTCTAATAATATCTCTCAACATTTTTTCTAATATTTTCTCTTAATAAATAATAACATTAATAAATCTTTTCAAATAATAAATAATATCAACAAACTTCAATAATTACTCTAGCAATATATCACAGTAAATATTACATTTAATATAAAATTCTTGGTTGAGGAAAAAAAAAGTACATAGCAAAATCTGTTTGTTTCCTTACTTGAAAGGATAAGGAAATAATTTTTTTGCTAGCCGAAATCTATATAAAAAAAAATTAACTCTACATTATTTTCCAATACTAAATAATTTAGATGCCCAAATATTTAGATAGGATTCACTCAACCAACAACTGTGAACAATAATATCCCTTTCTGATACTCTTCTTTTAACTACTAAAAAATCCATGACATAATCGGGTATAGCTAATTACCAAAATTTAAGTGTAGAATCATCTACTTCTTTTTACACTTTTTAAGTAATAAGCAAAAATAATAATAATAATAATAATTGTTAGATAGATAGGTGACAGAGAATTGGAATATAAAACTATTATTTACACTATTGCAATCCTTAAATTTTAACTAATCTCTCTTAACATTTTACTACAATATCACAATATCAACTCTGACTAATACAGAATATCAGCATTCAAGAATAATTCAAGACCTTTATTGTATTAAATAAAATAAATATAGCTTCTGTGAATCCATTAAATAATATAACTAATATTTACTAAAAACTGTAATTATATAAAAATTTTAATTTCATTTTTCAACATCAATTTGAAAATTCCTAAAATCATAATACACATCTTATGCTTGCATAAGGTGTCTACCTAACCTCAAAAACTTTCAAAAACAAGTAATATTCCTGTGTCGACCCAAGAACATACCTGATAATGTTGAAACTATGGTATTAAGAGATATTTAAGAGAAATTGAGTTTAATCTATTGTTTTTACTTTAGTTTGATTTTGTGAACCTGTATGTGAAGTTGTTTGTGCTGGTTTTTGTGTATTTTCATGAAATAATTTGAAGTCATCTGGAAAATAATATTGTCGCAATTTAGACACATGTACAATTACTGAGTTGGCTTTAGTTTCATAATTAAATCTGTCTATTTCATACGTCACTTCTGAAAGTTTGTTTATGATTTTGTATGGACCTGAAAAAGTGGGTTCCAACTTCCTAGTATTGGGATATTTGAATTCTTCATAAATTACAAAATCATTTACTTTTAAAGGACACTCAACAAATTTTCTATCATATAACCTTTTATTTTTGAAATGAAATTCTTTAGTACGTTTTTTAGCAATTTTTAGGGCTTCTTGAACAGGTGGATAATAATTTTGATTTAAAGGAGAGTTATAAGGTAATTTGCCATAAAATAGATATGCTGGTGGGAAATTAGTTATGGAATGAGGAGTATTATTGTATTCTTGAATGACTTGCTCTAATAATCGAGTCCATGGAATTTTAGATGAGATTGAGTTTACTTTACATTTTAATCTAGTGACTATTGTCTGGTTAACCCTTTCAACCTTCCCATTCGTTTGTGGATGGTGTGAAGAGGTAAATCTTTGTTTAATGTTATGTGTCTTGAGAAATTTTTTGAATTGAGGTGACCGGAATGCCTTGTGCCGATCACTGAGTATTGTTTGGGGAACCTGACTACTGAAAATTTGTTTTAAGCAATTAATATATGTGGCTGATGTAACATTTTTAGATGGAAAAGCCCAGACATATCTTGTGGCATGATCTATTATTATGTGTAAAAATTTCTTTGTCGAGTTATAATAATTAAATCCACCCACAGTATCAATAGAGAGGCACTCAAAAGGTTGATCTGTGGCTGGTAGAGCTTGTAGTAAGCCAAATCTTTTTGTTTTGGGTTTTTTATTTTTTTGACAAGTGTCACAATGTTTTACATATTAGGTTATATCTATTGTCATATTAGGCCAATAATAGTTTGGACAAATTAAATTTTGCATTTTTTGTATACCTAGATGTCCATAATTCTCATGTGCAATATGTAATAATTTTTTTCTTAAAGCCACTGGTACTACCACTTTTCGAAATCCATGTTTTTTAAGTATGATTATTCCATTCTCTGATCGATATTTCCTATCATTTACATTTTCTTTATTCTGCATCTCTATTATTTCATCTTTATCTAACAATAAATTAATATGTTGGTTGAAAAAAGTTACAGGGTTTCGGGACAACATGTCAGCTTCGACATTTGTTGACCCTTTTTCATACTTAATTTCATACTCAAACATGCTTAATTTTAAAGACCACCTAAATAATCTTCCTCTAGGATTCTTAACATTTTTTAACCAAACTAGAGATGCATGGTCAGTATGGATGGTAAATCTGACTCCATGAAAGTAATGATAAAATTTATCAAGAGTGTCAATAATTGCTAAACACTCTAACTCTGTAATGAAGTAATTCTGTTCATAACTCTTCAAATTCCTTGAATGGTAAGCAATTGGATGCAGAAACCCCTCTTTATCTGGTTGTTTAAGCACTGCACCTACTGCCATCTGTGAGGCGTCAACAAACATATGAAGTGGTAATTTTGCATCATAAATTTTAAGAATAGGTTTTTGGATTAAAGCATCTTTCAATTTATTGAAAGAATCTTGACATTCTGGAGTCCAATTCCATATTGTATCTTTTCTAAGTAATTTATTAAGAGGTTGTCGAATTTGAGCATATTTATCTATAAATTTATGATAAACATTTATTGATCCTAGGAAACTTTGCAATTGTTTAATATTTGTTGGGGGTTTTAATTTCCTTATAGTTTCAATATTTGCATTTGCAGGAGTTAGAATTCCATCATAAATTTCATATCCTAAAAAGTTAATCTTAGTCTGAGCCAATTTACATTTGGATAATTTAAGTTTAATGTTTTCTAATTGACAAATTTTGAATATTTGATTTAAATGATCAAGATGTTCTTTTAGAGAGGAGGAGAAAATTATAATATCATCGAAATAGTGGCAAGCAAAATCTATTTTGTATTTATTTAGGATTCTTCTAATAGTTCTATTGAAAATCGGGGGTCCCGTTTTTATCCCGAATGGGAGGACTAACCATTCGAATAACCCAGAGCTAGTAGCAAAAGCTAATTTCTCAGTATCTGCGGGATGTATGGGTATGTGCCAGTAGCCGGAGGCTAAGTCCAAAGTTGAAAAATACTGAGCACCACTCAATTTATCCAAGATCCCATCGATACGGGGTAATGGTTCGGCATCATTTTTTACTATTGCATTTAATTTTCGATAATCAATACATAACCTAGTATTTTTGCCTTCCTCTCTTTTCATAGCCAAAGTGACAGGAGCCGAATAAGGACTATTGCTCTCTTTAATTAATCCTGCTTCTAACAACCCTTGAATTTGATTTTGAATTTCTTTTTCCTCATCTGGTGAAGTTCTATAAGGCCTCAAAGATATTGATAGGTCAGATTTAAGATGAACGCGTTGCGGTTCAATATTAATTCCACCCACATCATATTTATGTTTAGCAAAAATATCCATGTGATTTTGAATTAATTCCCTTAAATCCCCATTTTGAATCAAATTTATCTCCCCCATTAGTTCACAATTAGAATTATTAATTTCGCGAGAAATTTGAGGAGTCATGAGTCTTCTATAATCTGGTTGCACTTCATAGTCATTATTTTCCTTATTTGACTGCATAATTATATTATTACTACAGTTCTCAAAATTTAGTTGTTCATCATGATAAAAATCCAAATCATTATGCTCTTCATTACTTTCAAAATTGTTATTTACTTGATAAAAATTAAACTTGTTATAATGATCATACTTATTTTCAAAATTACTACTGTCATTTTCACATTTTATACTTTCATTATTCACTTGTACTTTATTAACATCAACAATATGAAAATGTAAAGCTTTCTCATTTTGTATGGCTACACCTCTATTTACAACTCTTTTCCCTTGTTTGACAATACAATGTTTACAATTAATTGTTAAATCAAATTTTGAACATTCTCTTAACCCCAATATTGCATAATTTAGATCTATATTACATACTAGAAAATCTACCCATTTACTAATTTTCCCAACCCTGATGAGCACTCTGCACTTCTGATTAATTTCCATAAACCCTTTTGCCTGACCAATAATAGTAGTAGGAATTTTTTCAATTTTAGCATTAAGTTTTCTTACAAATTTCAATGGTAAAATGGCAATTGTTGAACCACTATCCACAATACAAGGTAAATTATAACTAGGGGTGTACCCATACACTATTAGTTGTCATTCATTACCAGGATTACAATCAAAAGTAGAAGCATTTTGAGTATCGGAGGGAGTAGTATTACTTATAAAAACACACTCTCTTTCCCAATGGTAAGCATTTCTGACCCCCTTATTGGTGCAAATTCTGCATGGTCTGCTTGGATAAAGGTTTTGAAAATGATTGTTTTGTACAGGATTCCTATAATTAGGAGATCTCTGATTAAATTGTCGTTCTGGCAGCCAATTCCGAGGAGCATATTCTTGCCTAGGTGGTCGGAAAGGCTGATAATTTTGTCGAAAAGATTGCATTGGGAAACGGGGAGCAGAAAAATTTGGCTGACGATATGGTTGATTGATTGGTTGTCGGGTATTGAGCGATGGAGAAACTTCAACAAATTGTTTCACAATCTTATACCAGTCAGTAGTATTTTCAGGGTGGTTTACGTTGATGGAATTTTGATATTCTGGTCGTAATCCATCAGTCAATCCTTGCAATAGAATAGTTTCACATAATTTTAACTGTCTACCTATCTCTACCTTTTTTCTAAAATAATCTTCTAAATCACTCAATTTATCCAGTTTAAGTGTAGTAAAGTCAGAAAATTTTGGGCATTTTAAGTCAATAAATCTCTCTATTAAAATATTTACAATTTGTTCATAATCATTACAATTTAAACAATCATTTATATACACTTTAAGACTTCACCCTTTAGATATTGAGATATATGGTCAAATTTCCATCTCTCATTCTTATTTTCTCTTCTACAAATTTGGTTGAAATATTCTAGCCACTGCTGAATCCCCATTCCCGAATCAGGGTCAAATGCAATCATCTTAATTTCATCCATATTCTTATTACTTTTACCGATATAAATATAAGAAGGTACTCTATTATCTATACAAAGCCCCGATCTAAGTATCATTTAAATAACAATAGAATTTTAAATAATCATAAACAATAAAATAAAAACACATAAAAATATTCAAATATCATAAAGTCACAAAATAAAATATCAATCATGAAAAAATAACTTACACTGCCGCGTCTTCTTTTTTTATTTACTTGGCCGCAACTCATAAAATAAGTCTTTCAAATTTCCATTTAATTCGATGATACACACTTCAAATCCGCTATGCACACATATTTCAATCTTGATTACATCATACCAAAACATCGTTCCATCCGTCGCGACAGCCGAAATCCATACTCCAGCATCATTAGCATTGAACAAAACCGGTGGAACAAAAGCACTTTGCAGATGGCATATCCACTGGGCTTTTCAAAATATCCTGGTCGACTAAAAATAAAATATGTGACGATTTAACCGGAATCACCATACTTTTGTAGACTCATATTCAAGGCAAGGGAGGTTTCTCCGAGGAGATTTGCAGTCGAGCACCGAGACTTACTTCATTGTGTACGTATAAGCTAAAGAGAAGAGGCAGTTTGTTCCAATTCACATTTTATTCGAAAAATTTAAAGATTAATCGATTAAGCTTTACTCTATTGAAATCTCACTCCATGCACTGCTAATTTTAGTGTCGTGGCGAAACTTGATGATTTAAATTTAAATATAAGAAGACATCTTAGTTAGTACAGGCAGGTATTCTTTAAAATCAATCGGCGGCCAAGGAGAACATTCGAAGATTAGGAAGTACATGACTAGCTGCATCCACCACCGAATCCCGGAACCTTCTGCTCTAAACGCGGGAAAAAATCCGTATATCATTTCCCGAGCGCGCCAGAATACATTCTATCTAAAAAGCCTCTAGGCCAATCAACGCTCACGGCTTAATTCCTTCGGCGAATTAATATCGAAGTGAACTTACCGAAGCTGGCAACAGCGCGCCAAAAAATGTTCTAGAACAATCTCGTGAATTCTACTTCCTTCGAATAAATAAAAGCAGAGAGAAAAGGAGTACATATGTTTTATCAAGTATGGCAATATGCCAAAATAATTTTTACATTGAGCTTAAAATCTTTCAGAATTTGAAAAGTAATATTTTGTCAGGAATCGTAAGGAAATAAAAAATAAAGAAAAGAAATTCATAGGTTGTTATTTCAAAAGAGTGAAATATTTTTAGCTGGGAAATGGGTATTTTTTTTTTGAAGAATTAAATTCTAGGATGCTTTTTATTTAAAGAAAATAAAAGTGCGTAAATTTAATAGAGCATTCTATCAGTGCCATTTTTTAAGAGAATGAATTTGGAATAAACTATATATTTCGCTAGATGTAATTTTGACAATCGAAGACTGGAGCGAGAAAATAATTTAGAATAATGGGATTTACACAGAATTATAGTCTTAATGAAGTCAACGGCGAAAAATTTTTTTAATTTGTTTCATATATATATATATATATATATAATGTAATTGGATATTTTATTTATTATTTAATTTAATTTATTTATTATTTAACTAATTATTATCACTTTAGATAGTATATGGTTTCAAAATTCATTGCATATTCAGTCTTTCTATCATAGATGGCAGCACCATGGTTTGTGTTGCTTTACAATATTCCATGGTAATTCATTTTCTAAAACTTATTTTGGCAACATGGTTAATCATCTTCTAAAACTGATTTTGGCAACATTTAAAAATTATTTTTTGCAATGCATTGCCTCCGTTTGGTAATCTTCATATATCTGGTCACTGATGTGCACCAACATCCTTCTTAATCTAATTGCTTTTAGCACTTTACGATTTAACTTCAAGTTTTTATCTCTTAATTATGTGTAAGGTTTCTTTCCTTTTTAATATTGTATTAATATTGTATTTACTTTTTGAACTGTAAGCTTTTTTCACAGGTTTTATTATTTGTTGAGTGGTAGTCCCAAAATCATATTCTTTAGCAATGTTATGGCTAATATGATGATGAAACCACTCATTTTATTTGTGGTATTTAGGCATTTGGGACTTGATAATTCTGTATAAATTCCACAAATTTCATTCATTCAATTTTTAATTTAATTTCTTCTTCTTTTAAATAAGTATTTGATATCTATATTCAGAGTGTTGAGGAACACTTTCGTTGTCAATTAATTATTACTTACTAAATCATAATTTCATAGTTTCTGTTGGTGTTTCGGTAATGTTTAATTAATGGTTTTATATATATATATATATATATATATATATACATTATTTAACTTCAAACAAACAATTGCTTTGAGTAAAATCAATATCACATGAATGTATTCATGTGATTTCAAATAAGCTTGTAATCATGATATATATCAGAACTTTACATTAACAGAAGTTCTTCGTTATTATCCGAAGTTTATCCATTTATCTGCCAATTTACCATGCAACGCTATTTTCACACATAACTGTATTTATTCCAAATGATATCTATTAAAGTTTTTGATTGACAGCAGAATATATTCCATGTTGTGACTCAACCTATTCAAAAACAGATAAACAATTTTATGTAATATTTCATTAAAACTAAGATATGGATTTTAAGATTCATAAGAATTTTATAGAAAACTAAATGCAGTGAAAGAATGATATCCTTTGCATTGAAACTGTATTTCAGTGATATTAATTCATATGAGATATTTTTAATTAATTTTAACTCACAACATATATGAATTTATTGTCACACTTATGCGACGCGCACAAGTGATGATGGTGAATTTCGTGACGATTATGATAGAGATTATAATGACTTTGATGAAAAATAGACGGTATGTTTCAGGTCGTAATTTAAAATAATGTGCAATAGATCAGTAATTTTACATTAGCATTATCATAAAAAAGGATAAAAAAAATTACATTGCCTTCTGAGATTCATAGGAATTTTTTAAATATAAAATGCAATAAAAATCAATTTTCTTTATATTAAAAAACATTTCGTGGTGCATTTTAATTAAGAATATTTTTATAAAATCAATTACATAGTAAATTTAAACAAGATTTAAATATTAATCGTCATTTCGCATGTTTTGGATAGCTACATTTCTTTGGATACCTACATTGTTTTCTTTTTTTACCTACACAACAATCTGATCTGCGTCTGTTTCTGATGTCTCTGAAACATCTAACTTTCACTTTATTATTTTGAAATCAATAATCTGATTAGTAAAGTTATCATACGAAATGACATTTTCTTCAACTGAGCGAAAAAGGGAGCAGACCGGGAGTTGAACCCATGATCTTTGGCTTGAATTGCCAACGCTCTGAATATTGAGCTACTAGGACCGACAAGCGGCCATCCCAATTCACTCAAATAATCATATTCGAAATAATATCTGACCTGCATGTGGTCTGCCCTGGTGGGGCAGCTAGTTTATGCATTAAATTCCACCTCCGTTTATCCGAACTTTTTTCGAACTAGCCCAGTTCAGATACGGAAAAGTTTGGATATCTAAAGCACGCTGCACACTGAATGTAACGCTAAAAAAACCTGATTGCTGTCCTCATAATGTCCATGAATTAAATTAGTAGTTACTTGAAGCCATTGAAAGATAATCTTTTTTAATGCTTCTCCCTTTGAAAGCGACCTCTGCTGTGTACCAACCTTTACATTAGGAGAGTAGTAGCTGAGTAGGATTTCATCTGCATAATAGGTAAGTCAGAAGAAAAAAGTTGTTTACTGGATAAAATCCTCTCTCTTTTTTTGGAGGAGTGAGATTGCACAGAAGATTAAATCCTTTTTATAGAAACTTTTAGAATTTGCATCCCCCTACCCACTGACATTTTTCACAACTTACTTTGAATTAACAGTTCAACGCTTTGAATGCGTCGTAAACCCGATAATCTCTATTTTTAATAAATAATTCCAATTGTGTTGCTATTTTTTATAATTTTTAGGTTTTACTAACATAATAAAAAAAACAAATCTCTGTTTAAGTCATAAGGTTTAAAAAATCAATAGCGGTTTTAATAATAGTATGTTCTGCTGTCTTAATAGCACTCTGCTGTATTAATAGTTGTTTTATAGATTTTGAAAACTATCAAGAAGTAGCAAACTTCAGGATGGAGCACGAAAACTAGAGGTATAGTAATTATTTTCCCAAGGTTCTCGGAATTTAATTTGTGATACAATAATAAATGGATTCAATAGAACAAATATAATATATAGAATCTATGGAATCTAAAATAAGTAAAGCTGGCAGAGTTGTTTTTTAGACAAATAGGATAGAATAGATACAAAAAAAAAATGGTTACATTTATCATAATTTTGCAAGGGAAAAATGGAGGAATGAATACGATCAAATAGCGAAAAAATGATTTTGATAAAAAAGAAAATGATACATAGCTGTTACAGTTATTATTGAAGTGTTTAGACAAATACAATATAAAACTATAGATCATCAACTTGTATACATATAACAAGAAAAAAAGTATGAAATGAAAATTTAGATCGGATAAAACCGTAATCAATCAATATATGTATTTTTTAAATTTATGTATCGCTATTTTCTTTATATAAAATGTTCATTTACATTCTTAATTATTTATATTAGTTACTATTTAAATATATTGAGTAAATAATATTTCTTGTTTCTCTGAGAATCGTAAGAAATAGAGCAGTCTATATTTTGAGGGTCCATTACTCGTGCGACGAAGATTATTGCAGCATGAACAACATTAAAATTTTAAATTTATTTTCTATAAAATAATATGCGTTGGATAAAATTGTTCATAGCATAAAGCACATGAAGGATCACAAAATGATGAAAATATATTGTTTTGAAAGAAGTTTCTTGAAAGTTTGTTATAACTGTACAAATATCCTTAAGTGTGCCGTTTATTTACTTGAGATAATTTTACATTATTATTCTATGAAGCTAAATCAGTTCCTAGATTTTTGTTCATAATTTCCAGTTTAATGAAGGTAATTCAAGAACATTTCAACAGATTTATTGTATTTCGTGAACAATAGGATGACATGGTAAGTCTTGATGGAAGTGCGCCGTATTTTCAACAGTACATAGGCAGTATCTTCAGTCGTGGTGATATGAAGCATCCACTTCAGTATCTATTTTACATGAATGCTGAACACTTCCAATACTTTTTATAATTTAAGAATATTTTGTAAAAGTAATTTAAGTCTCTGGAAATTTCTACAATATCTTTATTATTATTGCAGTTATGAAGGAAACTCCGTGTTTAGCTTGGTGTGAAACACCCTATATTTTTGAGTGAATAAACAAACTGTGACCTTATTTCCAAGAACAAAACTTTTTGTCCCGTCATCCTCTCTTAGATTATCACTATATAAAGAATATGAATACCATGTATACATTATATGTGTAACAGAGGGTGCACCACTAGAAGGTAGCCCAAAAAATGTTGGTTTTAGAAAAAAAGTACAGGTTGAAATACAACTAAACATACGACTAAAATGTCATACTTACCTGTATGTTTAAAAAATGTGCGGTTTGAGGACCCATATTGTTGTGTTAGACGAGTGTAAATTCGTCATCACACAACTGATTCATTAGTGTTGAAATCCATCCTTGTTTTTCAGTAGGAAAAATCCCACTTTTGCTTTTTGCTGTGGGTTACCTAAAATGGCATGTCTACATAAATATACCGATCTCAATAAATGAATTACTGGAGAACATACCGTGCTAGATCCAGGCGGCGGCACCGTAGATTATGGCAGTGTGGCTCGTAAGTTATTTGAATGGGGGTTCACAATACATAAATTGTGAAAATAAAATAAACCAGTACGACTTAATGTACAGGTTGAAATGCATACGAGTTTTCAAAAGTTAAATGAAAACAATGCACAAAAATAAAAAAATAAATAAAAATAAATAATAAAAAAAAATAAATAAAAAAAAATAACAAGCACTTAGCAAAAAAGTAACATTTACTTTCTACGATGGAAGATCATACAGTTAAACAAATAAACAAACAAAAAATAACTAACTGAATACATAGGAAACCAAGAGAGATTTCTCATAAACAACAATGAAGCAAAGAGGCAGGGAAATAGTCGAACTTTCACACACTGAAGACAGTGCGAATGGAACGATATGAGCGGTGTCTATGCATGAAACGCATCTCGCCGCGTTCGTCTGCATAAGCTGGTTTCAAAGGGAATTTCTCCGATAGCATGTGCGGTCGACCGCGCACTCATTATTGATAATTTTCGAAATTTACATTATTGTAATAACGTTTTGCCACCCCCCCTGTATTATTCAAAAGAAATGAAGTGGGTGGCACTTAAAGTCATCCTGGAAATGTGATCTGGAAATGTGATTATATTATTTGTGTAATTTGTTAATTTCTTTAGGGTTCACGTACTCATGTGCTCCAATAGAGGGGTCGCCACTGAGTTCTAGCAACCATCTTCGGAAACATGCAACGTCATGTTCAGCTGTATTTGGAGGCTGACGAAGGTTATCGCCAGCATCTCATGTGACATTTCTTACATACAGATGTGATATGTATTTGTTTTGTTGTATTTCCACCTGAACATATATCTAAAACTATCATTCTATCTTCTAGTGCAGTGATGGTGAAACTATGACACGTGTGTCAGAGGTGGCACGTTCTATAATTTCTCTAGCATGCAAAAGATTCAAGTTCCATAATCAATATACAGATAAAATTTATTTTTCTTCTTGTTATATTTAATAAAATTTTGTTTAACACGCACAAACTATCACAAATAATTCAAATATTTTTGTTTAATTTAATACATTAGAATTTTTTTTTTGCATGCTATGCATCGACATGTAACCATTTTGCCTTTCTTATAGTAATTTAAGAACTTTCTTTTCTTCAAATGAATTTCATAAGGCATCATTGCAATAAAATAACGTGTGTCCAATTTTAATAGGTGTATTATTAAATGTAACAAAATCTGAACCAGATATAAAGTACCCCACTTTATCGAGCATACAAGAGCGAAATTTCAGTAACAATTTTTTAATATTTTTTTTTTGTTTATGTATACAACTTGGATTATTATACGTTAGATATTTCATTAATGATAATTAAAAATTACTAAAATAAAAATTCGTAGTTTTTTTATTATTACACAACGTGTTTCATAAATTCATGAAATTTCCGAATCAAAATTCATTAAATTAATGGCTGATTCTAATATACAGAGAAATCACATTTTTGATTTGTACTCTTAGTCAATTAATACATCAAAGCGATTGCTTCTATAAACTAGTCTCCAATTCAATCAAAGTTTAACTTCGCATAAGCAGCCTATGATGCAATACATTTTATGCAAAAGTTTGGCACATCAAAATGTTAATAGATATTGTTTGTGCATTTTTGGCTTACGTTCGGAAAAAGGGTCGTTTTCCATGATGTGTAGGAAACCCTGTATATATTTAAATATTTTAGAACTTATTACAGTAGACGCCCTCAACTCCGCAACCCTAAAATCCGCAAATTCCTAAAATCCACTTATCGTTTCAGATGTAAACAATGAAACTTACAGTTAAGATGTAGGTGAAAAATTTTAGTTTTTTTTTTTTTTTTTTTAGATTTCATATCATTCTGTACACAGTGTAATATGGAATTCTGGTTAATATGACTGATATGTTTTCTCATGAAAGCAGCATAAATTCTGAAATTTTTCAAGATAGCGCTGATATCAGTAGCGATCATTTTCTTTTTACCAAATACATTTATTTATTAATCAAGCTTTTTGGTTATTAAGTATGGCTAAACATGAAATAAAACTTTGTTATTTTAAGATTTTGATGTGAATTATTAGTATATATTTTAGGAAGAGTGTCACTGAATAATTCAAGAAAACATTATCTTATCATTATGCGTATTTAGTTATGCATTATTAATTATTTACTTGACCTTTACTTTTAATATTTAAGAAAAAAATTAATTTTCTTAATTTTTATTATTTTATTTTATTGTAAGCATTAAATACATTTTCAAGTGCATTATTAAATTCATATTACTGTTTAAAAATGTAAACAAAATAGTGACCAGAAATCCGCAAAATTCTAAAATCCGCACAGCCTCTGGTTTTAAGCTTATTTAAGCGGATTTAACGGAATCTACAGTATATAAATTAAGAATAACGTTTTATTTTTTTGGTGAAACATAACTCTAAATTTCACAAAGTAAAAGAAGAAATTTGTGGTATATCTTTATTCTCAGTGTAAGTAATTCTTTAAACTAGTAATGATATGTGTAACTAGAATAATTTTTCATGCGGGACGTTTTAAAAGCCCATTCAAGTAATTTTTATCTTGAAAGACCACGATAATGAATATGTATGGCTAAACCACTACAACACAGGGTGTTTTGATAAATTATATAAATTTGATCAAATGTAACATGAAGGGATTTTAGTTCAGATACGTTTTGTGCACGAATAGATAATATTGATCAAACTGGAGAATTGTAGAAAACACTTTATTCCAACAAATAAGTTTAAGATCTAAATTCAAGAACTAAATGAAACAAAAAGATAAATATCATGGTAAATAAATAACATTTATTTTCTTCTTAAATATTAAAATCCGAAGTATTTTATATTAATTTCATAACTTTTTGCTATGTGTATAACTTGTATTATAATAATATAATAAAATATAACACCTTGTAATAGTATATTACTTTTAAATGCTAAAGGTGTAAAATTAACAACTATAATATAAATTAAAATAACTTTTATTAGTTGTTTTACATGTTTCGACTCTTCTGAGTCATTTTCAAAAACAAAATGAGAATATTCTAAAGCTGCACGGGCTTTGAAGTTATTATTTACATGTACTTTTACCAAAATTACGCACGTTATCTATTATTTTTTACTTGATTGTTTATTTTCATATCTTTGAGCATGGAGTAATTCTAGTCACAGTTTCGGTAAATTAAAAGATGCCATTACAATATGTAACGATGCGGCATCTTTTAATTTACCGAAACTGTGGCTAGAATTACTCCCAAAATACAATATGTAACGATGCGGCATCTTTTAATTTACCGAAACTGTGTCTAGAATTACTCCATGCTCAAAGATATGAAAATAAACAATCAAGTAAAAAATAATAGATAACGTGCGTAATTTTTAAAAAAAGTACATGTAAATAATAACTTCAAAGCCCGTGCAGCTTTAGAATATTCTCATTTTGTTTTTGAAAATGACTCAGAAGAGTCGAAACATGTAAAACAACTAATAAAAGTTATTTTAATTTATATTATAGTTGTTAATTTTACACCTTTAGCATTTAAAAGTAATATTGTATTATAATTTCAAGTTTATATGCCAGTTATAACTGTTTTTACAATCAGAACCAGCTGCTTTTGTTAGGTTTAATTGCAATTTGTATGTGGAGGGGTATATTTTTTACTTTTAAAATATTAACTTTTTTTAAAAAATAATCATCAGAATATTACAAAGAAAGTTTCTAAGTGAATATTGGTTTTCATCAAGCTAATTTATAACATCCTTGTCGAAATGTAACGAAAATATTTTTTTAAAGAAATTGAATGGTGTGGTAGTTTAAAAAAAAATTCTATATTTTTTTACGGTTCCAGTTTCAATTATTTTTCTGGAAAACTTTCGACATAAAATCGATTTTATAATTGTTATCGAATTACTATTATACAGGTTATCCATAAATTATTGTTGGGTTTCCTTACTTCATAAATTTTTATTTAATAACATGACGAAAAATATTATTACCTATTCGTAAGGTACAACTCAAAGAGTTTTTTCAATAATACAGACAAAAGTATATACGTATAAAAGGGCAACTCAAAATGTTAATAATCAAACAACAATTACAATCAAATAATAATTAACATTATAATTTTATCAAATTTATCAAAAAGATCTTTTCTGTACGTACTACTGAAGCGACGTTTTGTAGCGGTGGCGGATTTTGTTTTGGAATAAGGGCAATGCGCAAATTGTTTTCTCTTGTGCATTCGCCATTTTGAATTCTCACGTCTCAGCCTTTGACAATGCGACGTTGCTAGGATTGCCGCAAAAATTGACTGAGAATACTTAATTTTAAAACAAATAATTAACTTAAAAATAGCAAATATAAAAAAATAAAATAAAATAGCAAACAGCTGTTTCGGAGCCTCAAAATCTCCATCACCAGTGCCAAAGTTAAAAAGATTAAAAACTGATTTAAAAGTTTAAGCCATGTAAGTATGCTTTAGTCTCCGCTCGTGACCAAGATGAAATGGCACTCACCGCCATTCCCTTTTGGTCGCAAGTGGGGACGCAAGCATACTTACATGGCCTAAATATTTAAATCATAACCTAAACTTTTTTGTTATTAACATAATTTCGAAGTGTGCTTTACGAATAAAATTTTTCGTAATAAAATTTTTTGTCATGTTCTTAAATCAAAAGTTATGAAATAAGGAAAGCCCGTCACTAATTTACAAACAACCTGCATTACTTATTTCATTTTGTGTATACTATTATGTCTATTATATATTTGCAATATATGTACATTATATTAGCAAGATATAGTAAGCAGAAGTAAAAAATAAAGAAATGCTTGTATGTGTATGTTATTGGTACAAGATAGCTCGAGAAATCTATCGCACTAGAGGACTGCAAATTTGATTCCAGATGAAAGGAAATATAAATGAATGCGCCTGTTTAACAAATTTTCGAATTGTTGTAATTTTATATTTGAAATTAAAATATAATTCTCTAAATCTTACGTAACTCAGTAAATCTCATAAAATTGTCTTACCTCAGAATGTTGATTTGAAGAAACGATTTTAATTGGAGAATCTTGTTTTTGAGCATTTTTTAATGGCAGATGCAAGGTTAAAGGAAAACAAAACATTTAATTCATAGAAAAGGAACACTAGCACAATACATAAACATAATATTTACATAAAAGCTTCTATTTATTTTCAGTCTACCTCGTCATTTTACTCACAAAAACATCGAACAAAACTCTTTCAGAAATAAAATATCTTCAGTTCAATTCGCAGATTTATCGTCTGCACCAATGAGTGTAGAAATAGAGTCAGGAAACCGCAACAACATTAAACGTTAAAATTCGCTTATGTCTCCGATTTTCCAAGTTTGTCAGCAAATTTTAGTCAGTCATAACAAAAATCCGAATTCAATCTTTTAATCCAATATTTCGCAGATTTAAAAATGTCTCCGTTCTGAAAATGAGGATTTTGTTTTTTTATGAACAAATTTCTATTTGTTAACTTAACAGTCTAACGTTATATATTTTTACCCCTGTATGAAGTAAATCTTCAGGAATCATTTTAAAAAGCTAAAAAAAATTATATAAAAGTTAAAAAATATATAAGTAGTTTATCCTATCATTGCATAAAATTGTGTTTAATGTAATACTTCTAAAATTTCCGGAAGTTTCGATAAATCTTATATTCTTATATATGCATAAATAACTTTAAAAAATTGAATTTTAGGATATCAAATATGCAGATTATATTAAAAATTAGTGAGATTAATGAACAGTGATTTGTAGAGCTGACGTTAAGGCCTCTAATCTGTAGATTTACTAGTTTATATTTATATTTTCAAATGTAATTTTTAAAATATTAAAGATTAAAAAAAATTGAATTTTAGCCTTGATTAAGATTTGATAAAGTTGAAAGCGTTTCACTATTTAGAGTCGAGTGAGTACATACTGGGACTCTAATAAGCAATCGTATAGCGATCTCTCATTTAAAATTTAAGAAATCTTCATATCTTCAAATTTATTTCATACCCCTTGAGTGCTTAATACTTAATCAATCTTCGGAAACTTCTTTTTTGATAGCTTTCCCGTTTATCAGTACAGAAAAGTATGATTTTTTTTTTCTCAAACCTAACTAAAATATTTATTTCAAAACATTTAATAAATGAAAAATAAAAACTATTTTTATGAGAACTTTTTATTACACGAATGATATTTTTATAAAATGTTTTCAACAAACTAAAATACAACTAAAACACAACTTTACTTATTTGAAACACATTGTACAAAATTTGGTAAGTTTATACTTCACAGAAATTTATATATAATTGTTTAAATATGATAAATATGTAAAAAGAAATAATTCTGAGATACATGCTTTGAATTCCTGACAGATGGCGCGGCTACTAGAGATAACACAACAGAAAAGACGTTATATCTTTTTATATAATATTTGTATTTACATGTCTTTTGTCTCATATTATTCTAAAATATCTAGAGCATTTTTAAACTAAAAAAGTAATTCAGGGTATCCCAAAAGTCCTTGACACATTTTAAAATACAATAAAATACCAAGCAATCGGCGTATAAGGGTGCGGTTGGGACGAAAATGCTTCTTATGATCTGAAATTTTGTTTAAGCAAATAAAAAAATTAGTCATAGATAACGCTACTTTTGGAAAGATATCGAATAGGTTGAATGCTTTTATACATAACACTGGCGAAAGACGCACAATACGTATAAACAGTTTTTGTACAAACTGTGACAACCCACATTAAAGAACTTAACAGTATTCACCACCTGAGTTCGATTAGAGGAGTGAGGATGGATATAAGAGTATTGTTAACTTCTGGAATGTGCGTTGTAATTTGGAAAAACTGTGCATAGGCATTGTGCGTCTATCGCTATTGTTATGTATGAAAGCATCTACCTAATCGCTAACTTACCAGAAGCAGCGCCATCTATGAGAAAATTTTGGAACTATTTTTTTTTATTTGCTTAAACAAAATTTTCAATCATAAGAAGCATGTTCATCGATATCGCACTCTCGTACGCCAATTGCTTGATCTTTTATTGAATAGCAAGATGTGTCAAGGACTTTTGGGACACCCTGTATTTTCTCAAGAATTTTTTTTTTTATCCAGGACCACTTTATTACGGTAAAACCTCTATAACGGACACTCCCGAATATCAGACACCTCTATTAAGAAGACACTTTTTCAATTTCAACATATATATTCTTTGTCAGTTTTTATTTCTTAAAAGCGTAATCCTCCAAATAGCGGGAAAATTCCGCACCCCTAAGCTCCCGGCTATTCAGAGGTTTTACTTTATATTTTATTTCTAAACACTGTATGAAACCTAGAATAAAATACATCGTATAAAGACTTCGTAGATGCATGAACGACTTATTGATTCAATTATTTGTTTTGCAATCACCTACACTAGATTTTCTTATAGACCTTTAAAAAAAAGATTTTTTCAATACTAAAAAATAAATTACATAATTAGTTGAAAATCTAGTACCACTTCATGTGTCACTACACACTAAGTTCTCAGTACAATGATTGTAACAAGATTTTTTTTAAATACTTGCATCTTACTATAAAATTAATATAAAAACCACTAACACTGAATTCAATGAATGCGTGAATTCTTGTATGCACTATTTTATTAAATCTATGATCCAAAAAGCAAGAACAGCATTCTTTTATAGTATCTTTTATAGTATCTTTCATAGTATTTTCCAAAAGAGCTGAAATACTTTATTTAAGAACACAAGCAATATTTCATTTTAAGGACATTTGTGAATAAAATCGACTTTGAAACATGTTACTTGACAGTCAGCTTTTCTCTGGAATGCAAATTTGTTGTCTGAGAATTTTTTTGCATTTTCTAGGAAAATATTTAAGGCAAGTATATTCTTAAAGTACATATCGCTCATATCTTTGCATATACTTAAATTCTAAATTCAATTCAAAAGTGTTCAGATTTTCTTAGCGAGAAGAATAAAGGATTTATTATTATTATTAGATATAAAATGGAGGATTTTTTTTCGATTTTCTTTTTTCAACCTAAACTTTATATTATGATTTTACTATTTATTCGAAAAAGGAGATCCAACCAGGGTTTTCACCTAAGTTCTGTCCGATGTATAGAACATAGGTGAAAACCATTTTAACTAAATCTCAGGCACGGATGTCATATACGCACGCCGTTGGCGCGATTTTTCCTCGCCAACTTGGCGAAAACTTTGTTTTTGAATGTTAGTTACAAATAGCATCCAATAATAGCACGTGATTTTTTATTTCAATATAAAAATAAAATAACGTAATAAGTGAAATAACTTCTATTATTTTGTAAAAGGAAATAAAAATAAATAAATGATAGTTTGATATAAATAAATATTGATATACATAATAAAAGTAATTTATAGAACTAAAGTAAAAAATAAAAGTAAATAAACAACAATTTACATAACAAACGTTTCGCCAAATTGCCGGGGAAAAAATTCGCGCCAACGTGGTGCGTATCATTTGTGCCAAAACTCAACCATTGTGCCAACCATTTGTGCCAAAGCTTAAATGTGTTTTTTATATAAAATATGTCTTGATTGTCCACTAGCAACGCCAAAAACATTTTATATGAAAAACAGTCATAATGTAGTTAAATAATATTTGAAATTTTATTAAAATCGATACCTTCGTATTAGTCGTATACCAAGAATTAATAGCTGATGAAATCACGAAAGATTGCGTAATTTCAGCAACCTTTTGTATACTTAATTTCAATGGTTTAAGCGCGTAGTTCGGTTACATGGCTGGTAAATTTGTGTTTTATTTATATTATTTATATTATCTTATTTATTTATTTATTAGCTGACCGACCCGGCGTTGCCCGCGCCCATCATAATAACATTAGGTAAACCTCATGTTTGTATGGCTTTTTGCCAATTATTACTATTAATCTGATTTTGTAAGAATTTATACTTTTAAACGTAAAACTTTCCAAACGAACCTCGTATAGGTGGTCTCGCAATATTTATATTTTTTAAACCACATTTATCTTTTAAAGTAAAATGTATGCTCTTTAAGTGGTTGTTGTATGCTATACCATATTTTGACAAAAGTAGCGCATTCAGAATTTTAATGTGCGCGGAATTTCTGTTTTCGCATCGGTCATTTAATATTAAAAAAAAGTTCTTATTGTCCAAACTCTTTGAAATTTTATCAGTCATAAATATAAGGGTTTCAAAGCTTGTATAATTTTTTTCTGAAAATATATTGATATCTAGTTGGTAAAGGCGCTTGCAAGAAGACTTTTGTTCACATCGGGTCATTTAATTGTTTAAAAAGCAGTTCTTACAGTCGAAATACTTTGAAATTGTTATAAATTATAAATATTAAAAAAATTATAAACTGTTTTGAACCTTGTGTAAAAAAATCTGTGAAAAATTATTAATATTTAGTTGTAAAAAAGCTGTGTTTCTTCTCAATTTTTTTTGCGTCGGTTCTTTTAATTTTAAAAACAAAATATTTTTTATAGTTTAAATTCATTGAAATGTTTATGAGTTATAATGTTTCGGAAGACTGCGTATAATTGTCGTGCAAAAATATGGATATTTAGTTGTAAAAACATGACCAAAAACCACCCGCATATTTACGTTCTGAACGAAAATGTTCCAGATTTTATTTTTTTTAAATCCTTCCAATCGTCCGAATATTTCGAGATTTTTATACCTGATATAAATTGAGTGTACAAAAGAGGTGTAAAAAGAAATTAAGTTGTGTTAAAATACAAACATTTACTCACATTTAGAAAAATCATATCTTCGGGGATGCGGAGTGACGTCCAATCACGTATTTTTCTGAAAGAGTTTATATTCGAAACTTTTAAAAACAAATTGCGCCAGGGTAAAGAAAACAAATTTCGAATTAAGGTGATATTTTCCCTTTTCCGTATCTCTAAAATTGAGTCCCATGTGAGATTTAAAAAAAAAGAAGAAAACAAAATACCGTGAAATCAAAAATTTTTTAAACATTTTTTGAAAGGGTAATTTTTTTTAATGCAAATTGTGGTGATCGAAAACAAAAAGTACGAAATTTAAGAACGTGTTTATAGTTTGTCCATATTTCGAACATTTCGGCCAATGCGCGTTTAGAAGGCGGAACAAAAGAAAGCACTTTCGCACTTTTGGATATCCCCTGCTTCCGATTATCTAAAATTGCGTTCCGACAGCCACACTGGAATTTTTCGCACCATTTTGTAATATTCATTATGTTTTTTAATCAATATCTTGGTTAATTAACAAAAAATAATAAAAATTCTGAGCTTCAGGTGCATCAAGACCTGTGTTGGGCTATCCTCTCGCAAATTTTCAGACCTCTACCCACGGTAGATTTTCGTAGCCATTGCAGACAGGGATACATACAAACATCTTTCTTTTATTAATACAGATTGATGAAGTGTCAATTTTGTTATGGAATATTATCCCGAAACAAAAGCTTAACTATTTACATTGTTTTAAGGTCAAACTGCTTAATCATTCGTAATGGGGTGGCACGCGATAGGGAGTAGTTAAAAAAATCATGCTTGAAAGTTGTTTTAAGAACCATAAAAATCATTTTCGAAAAGTCATTTTCCGATTTTAACAAAAATGATTTTCATGAAAAACTCTCTTTGCCACTTTGTATTCTAATAAGCATATTATGTTTTGTAATTTACAATTCCTCAACGCAAATTTAATTTTTATGCAGTACCACATATTAATTACTTAAAAGTTATTAATAGCACATATAATATATTAAAAATAAATGTGCAACGTTAAATTAGCACAAATTAAAATCATTTCTAATGGCAAACAGCTGTTTCAGAGCCCTTAAGCTCCATCTTCAGTGCCAACTCAAAAGGTAAAAACGAATTAAAAACTCCTAGGCCATGACCGCTTGCCTGCCATCTCTCGCCCCGCGGCCAGATGAAATGGCGTTGAATTTTTCAAAACAACAGCGGAGACGAGGAAACACACGTGACAGAGAGACCAATAGGAACACTCCGCCGACCGGGAAAGTTTAAGTGTGGAGGCGAATAAAGGAGGGGGGACGAAGAGAATGAACTAAGCGAAACGCAGCCAGACGTTTGAAACGCTTTGTACGGCAGAGAAAAACCAGAAAGGGGGGGGGGCAATGAGGATGAATTAAATGAAAGGTAGCCAGACATTTGAAAAATTTGGTGTACTGGACAAATCATTAACCAAGCTGCTCGAATTTTTCCATATGTAATAAGCTTCCCAGAAATTTAGGTCGTAAATTGATGAGCATTTCTGAATTATAGCACCTTCCGAAAAATTAAAACTGTGACTTTCAGACCAACAATGGTTAGCTATTGCAGATCGTTTAATATCACCATTTTTAACATAGTTTTTATGCTCCCCTAAACGGACTCTAAGCGGTCTCTTAGTTTGACCTATGTACATTTTATCACATTCGCAAGATATTTTATAAATTCCCCAATGTGAAAATCTGTCTATTGGATGTTTGAGGTCTGTAAATTTGATTTTGTTAAACGGTGCATAAACTATTTTAAAGTCGAAACTTTTCAAAATTCTAGATATTTGATGGCTTATTCTCGGAAAATATGGAAGTGTAATTAAATTTTCATTGCGAACATTGTTAACATTGGAATGCGTACGTTTAATTTGTTTATTATGAATTGAATCAACTATTTCAACAGGATAACCCCTAATGGTAAATGGTGATAAAATGGTGATATTAAACGATCTGCAATAGCTAACCATTGTTGGTCTGAAAGTCACAGTTTTAATTTTTCGGAAGGTGCGATAATTCAGAAATGCTCATCAATTTACGACCTAAATTTCTGGGAAGCTTATTACATATGGAAAAATTCGAGCAGCTTGGTTAATGATTTGTCCAGTACACCAAATTTTTCAAATGTCTGGCTACCTTTCATTTAATTCATCCTCATTGCCCCCCCCTTTCTGGTTTTTCTCTGCCGTACAAAGCGTTTCAAACGTCTGGCTGCGTTTCGCTTAGTTCATTCACTTCGTCCTCCCTCCTTTATTCGCCTCCACACTTAAACTTTCCCGGTCGGCGGAGTGTTCCTATTGGTCTCTCTGTCACGTGTGTTTCCTCGTCTCCGCTGTTGTTTTGAAAAATTCAGCGCCATTTCATCTGGCCGCGGGGCGAGAGATGGCAGGCAAGCGGTCATGGCCTAGGAGTTTTTAATTCGTTTTTACCTTTTGAGTTGGCACTGAAGATGGAGCTTAAGGGCTCTGAAACAGCTGTTTGCCATTAGAAATGATTTTAATTTGTGCTAATTTAACGTTGCACATTTATTTTTAATATAACGGCACAAAGTTTTAATCCACCTTTTAGACATATAATATATATTTACTATAATGTACATAAGATGGAGAGCAGATAACCCTTCATAACAATGTGCTAACAGTCAGATCTATTATTTGGCGGTTTTCATCTTTGAAAATAAGTTAGTTTTTCATTATATTTTGATTTTCTTTTAATTTTACTTCAATGTTAGTCTCTTAGTTACAACTGAGTGTCTCGGATCGTTAATATTGAAATATTGGGATGAGCTTTTTTGAAAATTTTAAATAATGTGGGAACGACAGCCAAACCTTTGGGGAAATCAGACCCATGGCATTGAATTTCCGTGATTTCTCAACATCGTTTCTCTTAGGATTCCATGTGTATCTTATTAAATAGGATCTAATTTCATTTGTACTTAATGTGAAGCTCTTTTAAGTAACAATAATTGTTGTACGTATTTATTTTATTCATAGCGATTTTAATGAAAATAAAGCTAGGCAAGAAGAATTTGGATATTTTTTCAAGCAAATTTTCGGTAAAATAATTTTGTTCTCGATTTATTTAAACTCAGCACTCCAAGATTATTGTTAATTTACTAATTTTTTTTTTATTTACAGATGCCAGGAACAACAGAGAGAGTCAATTCGACAGAAGAGGACGCACTTGGCCAACGATTACGTAAGGTCAAAAGGATGCAATATGCATTCAACTAGCATCAATTTCAACATCCCTTAAAGCACTTTCAAAGAACGAATGGAAAAGGGTAAGACCGATAAATCTAGGATCGGAATGTGACCATATACACAGAAAAACCAGAAATGAATTTGGTCCAGCACATTCTGCTTCTTGCAAACCTATTTTAAAGTGTTACGCGTACACATCCTCGCAAACTTATATGCCGAACCATTTGACCGAAGCATATGACCGAAGCTAATGCCGAAACTAATAATACAAAATCTTCATTCAATAAAGACTCTGAAATTGCAGGAATTTGATTGGCTTTATGGACTGATGAAGCCATCTTTGAGCATACTGAAGCTTGAAGTAACATATCAGTCCACAGAATATCAGCATTCTACAGAGAGGTAGTTGATTTTCTTTGACAACCTTGTAACTGTGATGTCCAAGCAACACTTTCCTTACAGCCGTATCTTTAATATGGACGATATGTCCTATTTAACATGTTATTTGAATTTGTCTCATTTAATTTTACATCGGATTTTATGGCCATTGGAGTTAAATAAATACATTAATTAGTTTATTTCATTCTCATTTCATTCAATTCTCATTTAAAAGTGCTCATTCCATTTCTGTGTTTTTGTCGAAGATACAGGAAAAATATTCTAAGATGGGATAGGTGGCATTTCTCTTAAACATGGAAATGATTACTAAAATAGTAGGGTAATGCCGGCCGACACCCCTTTTTTATTTTTTCCCTTCCAACTCATAACATGTTGATATTCGGCCAGAAACTTATATGACTTTTGAAACTACATCAATTTTGCGAGGCAACAATGGTGAAATCAAATAATTATCTTAACATCTCTACCCAATCAAATCATTATCTTAACCTTTTTTACAATTGGAACATCTCAAATATAAGTAGTTATGATTCCTCCATTCTCCCTTAATCTATCTTAAAATTTTATTACAGAAGTAAAGAAATTTTGAAGCTTCATTTTTATATAAGTAAACTTTGATCAAGTACCTTCCATGTAAATCTGATATTCAAGATTATATAAAATTATATTTTGCTAAACATACGTACTTTTAGAAAATTAAGCAAAACAGGATTTCTTGGAACATTGAATACAGGTTTAAGCTAAAATGTATTTTTTTCTCTTTAAGATTTTAAGTTCTGAATGGACTTCAAGTAATTTAAGTATTAAATATATGATAAAATCTGAAATCCCCAAGGAATTTTCAAAGCGTAAAACTTTAAGTAAACATTTTACTTGAAGAAATACTTAAAAAGAATATTAAATATTTTTAAAGAAACGCAAATCTCGAAAAAATGATAAAGGGATGAAGTTCTTTCGAGAATACGCGATTTTTATACTTTTAGTATTTTTAAATTATAAAATCCTCTTTTTCCCTCTTATCTTCAGCATTTTTTACGAGAGTTTTTCAGTCAATTTTTACCATTAAGATGTAAAACTCGAAATGAGATGCAAATCGTATCGACTACAGATTTTTGACCTAACCCCCACCTAAACACTTTAAAACATATGTTTAAAAATTTCCGTAGCAACACAAAAATTCTGTGACATTTATAGATTCAGCGTGCCAAAATTGTGGAAATACAAATTTGTAGCAATTTTCTGCGAATGCTTATTTAAATCGTGAATGATTAGTTAGCAAGTTATAAATTATTGAAAAATGCAGCAATCAATATTAAAGAGAAGTATCTCAAATTTTTAAATAATAAATAATTTAAACCAGAATTTATGTATTTCGGTACTTTTTGTACATTAAAAGAAATGATTTTATTGTTCGTTCTTTTTCGTATATAACTTTATTAATTATTTTATATTGACTCACTAATAAACAAATGTCACAGTCAACAAAGGATGGTATATCATTAAAGTTAAACATATTAGCAAGTTGTTTATGGCAATTTGTTTTATACGTAAACTTTAGATAATTAACAATTACTGAATTACTCTTCTTTTAACTGTTACGAAAGAAATTACTTGATACTGTTTAAGTGGTGTAAAAAAGTATATTACATCTGTTTTAAGTGGAAATTTCAAATTTTATTGTTCTTAACATAAATGGCAGGAAATGCAGTTTATCTATTAAAAACAGTTTGAGAAATATAGCACAAAGCTCTCTCAAATTAAAATAAACTATATATATTTACCAAATACATTTATAGAACAGTACCTAGCTACTCTTTTATTAAGGCAGTCGGTGGTCGAATGAGTTTTGAGTTTTTACTTGCGATCGTGGTGTCCTGGATTCAAACACTTTTGTGTGAATGGGGTATCTATTCTGTCATTTACTTAAGTTTTGCAACGTACATCTGAATCTCCAGGAATATGATTGTCTCTGTTAATTCTTGCAATGATATGATAATTGGATTTCTATGGTTGTGAAGTTTCTATTAAATACTGCAGTAGGAGTTAGATTCGATGGATTTAGGCACATGTCACTCATAGTGGGTACTCATTTCTTAGTCTGGATTTTCACTGCATCCGCCTTTTGATCAAGCCTCCTTTTCGACATGCTGTTTAGCAAGCGAAGTTTACATTTAGATGTTTTGGTGCAGAATCTATGGTTGTGAGTTCCCCAGTGGGGTAAGAAGTTAGGATTCAATACTTTGAATAAAGGAATATTGAAATCCACGGTGTTCGCTTGACAGTGATATTGAAGTGTTTAAAGTGGTATTATACAGTGACTTTCATAATGTTAAAAATAAATGATCAACGTAAAATAGCACAAATAAAAATATATAAAATGGCAAACAGCTGTTTCGGAGCCCCTAAAGCTCCATCATTAGTGCCAAATTTAAAAGATTAAAAACTTATTCAAAAGTTTAAGCCATGTCAATATGCTTGCGTCTCCGCACGCGCCCAAGGTTGAATAGCAGTGAGTTTTTAACCCTCTGAGCGTTTTGAAAAAGGGTAAAATTGTAATGTTGTTTTCTCTGCATTTTGTTTTAAATGCAAAAAAAATATGATTCTTCCAGCATTGTAAATAAAACTTAATTACAAATATGAATGTAACCCTTGAGAGTATTAATCATTCTTCAATGTTTTAAAAATTCATTAAATCTATAGAATTATATTATTTTAAACATTGCATATATTGCAGTGAAACCTGGAGCTTAGTGAACGGAATATTACGTTCAAACCGCTTAGAGGGTTAAAAAAAACAACAGTGGAGTCAGGAAACACATGTGGCGTAGGAGACCAATAGAATAGCCTAGACGAGCTTAAGTTCGGATGAGAAAAAAGGGGAGGAGGGGGAAACGAAGAAAATGAATTAAATGAAAGGTACCCAGACATTTGAAAAATTTGATGTACTGGACATATCATTAACTAAGTTGCCTGAATTCTTCCATTGTTGATAAGCTTCCCAAAAATCAAGGTCGTAAATCGATATGCATTTCTGAATTATTGAACCTTCAGAAAAGATTGATTGCTAGACCAACAATGATTAGCAATCGCAGATCGCTTAGTGTCAGAATTTTTAACATCACAATTTTTAGTGTCTTAATTTTTATGTCCCCCCAAGCTTAGGGGAACATAAAAACTATGTTAAAAATTGTGACACTAACCGATAATTGAACATTACATTGGAGCCCTTCCTGCACATCTGGAAAAGTAAGTTTTGAATCATTAACTTTTGAAAGATATAAGTTCTATCAAGAAGCAATAAACAGACACTTTGACATAGATCAATTTTTTTTAAATTTTCAGTTATCTGTGCTAAATTATTATTCTGTTTGCTAAATATCGTGTACCAGATAATCATACAATCAAAAAAAAAAAAGAATTAAAAAGATAATCTAACCATTAATGAAAAATATACAATATCCTCTTTTGTAAAACACACGATTTCAAAAAGCGTTCTTTGTCTTTGGAATTCTCAAAATACAATACATTTCAAAGATTTAAAAAAGCTTCTGAGGTTTCTAAAGATAAAATACGCTTTTTGAAACCGTGTTTAACTTCGAAGAGGTTATTTTTTCGTTCGTGTTTACATTATATATTCGTAGATTAAGAAGTATTTGTCTTTTTTTTACAACACCAAGCAAAATCAAAGCGTCTTCGTGTTTTACTGTTCCTTTTACATTGTTTGATTCGAACTCTTCATTTTGAATTCATAATAATTTTACGCTTTCAATTTAAATGGGAATATTAAATTTACCCTCACAGAAAGAAAGAAAAAAAAGATACTTCCAGAAAATCTCATCTTGATTTTCATAATGTGCTGCAAAAATAAGGTTATTTTTCTCATTATCGTTTCTTAGAAACAATTTTCATCACGTGAATGATTCTCCCATAATTTTGACTTTTAAGTCCTTTAATAATAATTTTTATTTTAGTACATAATTTTGGTTTTCTTTTATTTCTTATAAAACACGCCACTGCATAATTGTAAAACAATATTAACGAGATAAGTAAGTGTTGGGCCATTTTGAGAGTCAAAATGTAGCATTTAATTCCTTACTGTCCCTTGTCAATGATGTTCATTTTTAGGTGCGTTCGTAATTATATAAATACGTAACACATATAGTCGTCGTCTGGTCCGTCCGTCTGTCCGTCTATCCGCATATAACAGCGCAAAAACTACCCAACCGAATGATTTGAAATTTAATATGTATAATCGATGTAGAATTTTATCGAGTCAAATTTTATGAAAAGTGAATTATAACTTAAAAAGATATTAATAAGAGTTTTCTTCATTCGATGTCAATCCTACCATACGTAAATTATTCAATGATATCCCATGATAGGTAATTATTCTTGGTTGGCATGGCGATTACGTCATATTCAAGATGGAGTCCTATTATTTCCGTATCACTTACCCTAGACTTCAGTTTCCCATTGGAATTTTCATTAAATGTCAACGAAAGTTGAAATGTTGCTAACTTAAAATGTAGTTATATATTATTACGGAAATTAATCATATCATAATTGCAGACGATATAATTCATTTTACTGAAATAATAACGAAGATTTTCTTACATTGAATTTCTTCCATTGATTTTCTTACATCTTTCTTGAATTGGATATTTGCGCATAGTGTAATTTTAATGTAACAGAATCGTAATTAAGTGTATTGAAACTTAATTTCATAAAAAAATTAATATCTATAATATAAAAATCTGCTCTGAAAATAAATTTTGTATTCATGAATTTTTGCATAAGAGTGCAATAGCTATTGCACCATATTATAAATATTTATAAAACTAGTTATAGTACTAGACTAGCATCGCATTTGTCATGTTTGACGTATAATTTCCAACTTGTTAAGTTTGAAGTTATCTGGAAAAAAAAATTCTAAGAAAAGTCGTACTGATTTTTTTTTCAACGAAACTGGAACAATTCTTTTATATAAATATGTAGCAAAAATTAGGAAGCACACATTTTTTACGGTTATTATTATTTTTTAACTCTGTCCCGGGATTTTAGATTGTTGATCGACCTTCTTGCTGAACTTTTGGAGAAAATCACTTCAGATGCAGCCACGGAGTCTTTTTCAACTTCTTTCTGATGTAGAACAATGCTAGAGAAAAACTGGCTCACAGGAAATTTTCTGCTGAATTACAACCAGCATTTAAGTATTAATTTCAAGTATTGTGACTTTATTGGTAGTCTTACCGTTCCCAAGATTTATTCCAGAACTTTTAGAGATAAATTGAAAGAATTTTCTTATTTCTTTCAATGTAAATAACTGTTGTCAAAAATCAAATGAACATTGTGGTTACCACTCAGGCTTAACATGACTTACCTAAAAACAGGTGGTAATTTTCCTTACCGTCCTTCTTCTATTTCACTATTAATTGTTTGTAAAAGTATATTGAAAATTAATTTCATAAAATAAAATTAATATCTATAATATGAAGATCTGCACATAAAATAAATTTTGTATTCATACATTTTTGCATAAGAGTTCTGAATATGTATAATACTAGTTATAGTATGAACGCAATTAATTTGTTACGTATGACGTGTAATGTCCAACTTGTTAAGTTTCAAGTTGTCTGGATTAAAAAAAAATTAAGAAAAGTTTAGATTTTTTTAAAAACGAAACTTGAACTATTTTTTTATATAAAGAAAAGCTAGAAGAGTCTGCGCACAATTCAATAGAACAATAATAAAAATATCTAAATATTAAATTTTTGGTAAGCTATTCATGTAAGAATAGTACAGTAAAGGGTCTCACAGGGATAGTACAGTATTCAACATTAATGCAGAAAAAGAACATGTTTAATTATAGCAACAAGAACAAACATTTTTACAACTGGAAGTTTAAGCATGCTATTTTATTATGTTGAATTTCACCAGTTACTTATTCTTGAAAGTTAAAATTAAGGGGGAATGCCTCACATTTTCCAATCGAGATATTCTGTATTCCAGAGCATAAGGAGAATTTTATAAATAGGATTTATGAAAATTGTTTTGCATATTAGATTTAAAATTTAGTACGTATTTCGTAGATTTTCTTTAATTTTTCTCGCGGTTATTCATCTTTCCCGATCCGTGAATATATATGGTCACCCATGTATTTTCTTGTTATGATTACTCACTTTATCGTTGTGTATTTCCGGACTTTTTGCTTTGTTTAGAGAATTTTACTGATTTTTTTTAGTGATAGTCGAATCTTAATCATTATACATAGTTTCCTTCTTACATCAATCAGACCTTTGGAATATTATTTTGTTCGTGGATCTATGAGTTAAAAGCAAAAATTTTTAAAGTGCAACTTTCGAAAACTATAAACAAAAAAATTAATACTGTGAATATATTAAAAGAAATATCTAAAGAATCATGTGTAATCTTTAAAACAGCTCAGATACTATAAACATCTAAACTGTATACATATTTTTACAGTGTTAACTTTTGTGTTGGATTAAAAAAAAATGGGTTTGAAAATATATAGAAGATGTTCAGTTAATTTGTAGTTCTTTTCAAAGCTTAATTCTAATGCAACAATAATTGTTGTTCAACAAAATGTGTGTGTCGCTTTGAATAGTAACTAGTGTACCCAAAACGGCTTCCAGAGTTACAGAACATAGAAACTATGACAACCATATTTTTTTAATTAAAAATTCTAGCAGATTTTTTGACATTCAATATGGTATTTTAGATTGCTTACTGACAACACCTAAAGCATTTTCATATGAATAATATCAATAATGTATTCAAATAAAGTTTTGTTGTTTATTAAACGCGATACTTTGGTATTAGAAACTTACCAGAAATTAATAGCCGAAAAAATCGCCAAAGATTTCGCTACTTACAGCAGCCTTTTTTATTCTAGTCATTTCAGTGCACTGTAAAAAATGACCAATGTTTCTTATTTTATGAAAATATGCTATAACCACGAACGAAAATATAATATAATCTTCTGAGCTATCCGAAATTTCAAATAGCAGGTTACATTGTCTTTTGAATCCCCAGAAACGAATACATTTTCAAAATTTAAGGAATAATTTATAAAAACAAATTATTTTTAGCTGCACGAATTATTCAGAAACGTTTCCGAAGGGTTTTTATGGTGTATTAATGAGTGTCCTCAGCCTGGAATACCTGTTTTTCGAATGCTATCAATTCTGAAGTAAACATTTTCATGCTCAAAAAAAATGTTTAACAGACAAACATGCAAAATTAACAGCGTTAACAATAACATTAAAATTAAGATTATTTCTTTACTCTTTCATGTATAAATTAACTTATGCGGCTGAAAACGTGTACTTGAGAATGGATGACATTCGAAAAACAGGTATTCCAGCCTGAGGACACTAATTAATACACTATAAAAATCCTTCGGAAACGTTTCTGAAAAATTCGGGCAGCTAAAAATAATTTGTTTTTATAAATTATTCTTTAAATTTTGAAAATGTATTCGTTTCTGGGGATTCAAAAGACAATGTAACATGCTATTTGAAATTTCGGATAACTCAGAAGATTATATTATATTTTCGTTCGTGGTTATAGCATATTTTCATAAAATAAGAAACATTGGTCATTTTTTATAGTGTGGTTTAAACGTGTATTTCGATTGCATGCCATTTTAATTTGTGTTTTATTTATGCTCTTTTATGATTTTATATATTTATTGATAAAGTTTTAATTTCTTTGTAAAATATTAGTCGTAAACAAATACTACACTATTTATAGTGATTTTAGTGCAAATGGGTTAATCTTTTGTAATCGGGCTGCTCACGTGCATGAAAATTATTCAGACGAATAGTCCTAAAAAGTCAGTGAATCGAGATACATTGCATTTGAAAAAAAAAAAAATGTTCGCTATTCAATGGTGTAAAAATGGAAACTGTGCGATATTTAGAAGGTAAAACTTTGCAGTAAAAGTGTATACAGAAGTTCTGAAAGTTTATTAGCCAGGTTTCGCAACCGTCAATATGATGCCAGCGTTACTGGCAGGCTTGTAATTGCTTTATAATCTAAATATTTAGACGTAATTATTTCAGATAATAGTCGGCTTTTCTGACTAAGTGTATTTATTACTTGATATTATGTTACTTGAAATTCTTTCTGATGTGGTCACGACTCGTTTTGAGAGTACATCTATGGTACATGGATAAATATTGTAGCATCTACAGGCAGGGCCAGATTAAGGCCCTCCGTTAATGGATTACCACTAGTTTTATCAGTAATCATCATCCTAATCTACGATTATTTAAACTCAGAATTTTTTAGAAGATAAAACAAAAAATACTATAGGAAAATAGTGGTGGATGTGTGTCCCGTTCCCATTTAGCTTAGTCGGGCCCTACCTACTTGTATGTATTAAACATGATACCCCATACGGATTGTAACTCAGCTATCATATTTGAAAGCAAAATATTACATAAGCCTAGAAATTCCAGAACAATTGAGATATTTTGCTGATTTGTGACATAATTTTCAGCTGTCTTATATTATATATTTTTTCATTAAATTTTGTGAAATTTATATAATCTTATATAAATGTCCAGAAAAATTTTATATGTGGAAAAACAAAGAGGTAACTTTTAATAGAAATTAATTTTGCAGATAAATTCTCTATAGTATCTACAGACCTGTTTAATACTTAGTCTTCTGAATTCTGAGTATTTCTGAATTGTTAATTGAGATCAATGTAGTCACTCTTCTATTAAGAGATTGGATGCTTAATCCACTGTGAATTAATTATATTGTTTGGGATTTGGAAAGAGTTTATTGTATAAGATTGTATTTAGGTTTACAATGCGGTGGCTTAGCGCGAATTTAATTTTCATTAACTTTAAAGAATAAAGTTACAAAAAAAAGTTTAACTGTCTCTATTTAAATTGTCAGACATATTTGGAAATACATTGTAAAAATATTTCCTGTTTTGTTTCTGTGTTCAAGTCTTTCAGAACCTCTGAATTGTTAACTAGGATCAAATCAGTCATTTTTCAATAAAGTTCAATCCGCTATGAATTAAATCTATTTCCTTAATTTTCGAAAGCTTTAAGCTATGAGGAATTTACAGTATGTTGGTTAAACACTCGATTAATTTTCGGTTTAAAAGAGTCGGACAAAACCGGGTAGGTGGATAAAACAGGGATCCAGGTTTTATGGCTAGATTTGTGGCAGTATCTAGTGGAAACTTCTAGAATTACTTGTAGGCGAGCGGCTTGACAGCACCCAGTAAACAGTAGTCGTGTAAAACAACTCATTTCGCAGTGGTGATTTTCTTAAAGTTTCACGTGAAAAAGTTAACAATTCGGCGTCTGCAATATTACGTTACCAGCAATATTACGTTACCAATCCTAAATGCCTAAGGATTTAGTTTAGGTAAGTAAAACGTATGATAGCCTATTATTTACTTGTTATTTTAACGTTTTGTATTGGTGTCTATGAGTTGTTTGAACAACGCTAGAGTAACATTTCATGAAAATGGCGTGGTCGGACAAAGCCGGGATGCGGGTCATCGGACATAACCGGGACGTTCCCGGTTTTGGACAACTCATTTATTTGCGTGATTGAAATAGAATTCACTTGTTTAGTTATTGTTCTACGATCTATAAATATTTAAAAACTATACAAAAATTATTATTTAAATGAAGTTGTTATATAGAAAACTGTTTTTTAGTCATTTATATTCCAAATTAAGTTGAAAATTCAAAAAAAAAAAAGTAAATCATTAAGTTGGGGCTAAATTAATTTATTCGCGATATTAACCTTTCGTTTAATTTCATGGTAGCTCTTAAGAGTTTAATTTTCTGTGTATCAAATTATTTGTACCTAAGTACCTACAAATAATTTTTACTTTTTTCTATCTTTAGAAGAAGAAAGTATTGGATTCGTGAAAAATTTCGACTTCCGGTTTTCGATAGATTTATACGTTTTAGAAGGTCCTGAACACGTTTTGATGTTTTTTAGAAAATATCTATCTGTAAGTCTGTCTGTCTGTATGTGACAAAAATTTTGTGGGCACGCTATCTGCTATAAAAGGTTTTGAAAAAACGAGGATCTACCCGTTTAACAGTGACGTATTCCCAGATCACCTCTTTACTCTCGCTGAGACAACCGATAGGCCCATGGAAGTGGAAAAGAATCCTTTGGCTGAATGTCAAGTATTGCCTGAACAACAACAAGATCTCCTGATGTAGACCTGCCTGTAGGAACCTATAAACCTCAGCCTGAGAAAGGGAATGGGTCTATAGAGAAGACGTCACTACCGACTTCGAAGGCTCCAGTTCCTGTTCAAGACGACGACGTCGGCTTGCAGGTTCCTGTGCAACCATCTACGTCTTCTTAAGGTCTGGGCAGAGATATCAAGCGTCCTTTTGTAGTCTCACCACAGGATATAAAGCCTATTATAGTACAAACCGGCCCTAGGGCCATTAGGAAATCCGACAAGCGTCGAGGGAAAACAGCTATCCTTACTTCAACCTCTTAAAAATTAGAACTCGAACTAGAAGAAAAAGAATGAATGAAAAAACAAGACAAGAAGACTTAGCCATGAAGCGAAAACTTTTCAAGATGACAGAAGAAAAAAAACTGAGGTGAAAAAGAAGAAAAGACCCTTGACATCAAACGAGGAGAAGGATGAAAGTGATGAAGCATGCATCTTTTGCAAAGATTTATATGAACAATCTAAACCCAAGGAGATTTTACAGTGCCTTCACTGCAAAGGATGGGCACATGAAACGTGCAGCAATGCAGATGAACAAGATCAAACTTTCATTTGTGATTTTTGTGCCAAGCAAGTTTAACTCTTAATGCACAACTTACATCATTGTTATTTGATGTAGATTTCATATAGATTCAAATTCTATGAGTATAATATGTCATATCCTGCAAATTTCCCTTTAATAAATAGTATTATTGCAAAGTTACAATGTGTTTTTAATTATTATTCTCAGTTCTTGGTTTTGTCCGACCTGGTCGGACAAAACCAGGACATTGCACACCTCTAAAAAATGTGCTTTTATGATCTTAATTGCTATTGTTCGCGATTGAATTAATACTTTTTTCTTCACAAGGAATCATTTTATCGGTTTAAAGCAAATTTTGACTGTTTTGTTCACATAGTGAATAACAATAAAAAAAAAACCGTTAGGATCCCGGTTTTATCCGACTTTCCCCTATTTGGAGAATAGGATTATGGCAGATCTTCAAACTATCTCAGGTAAAAAAATCTACAGACCTGTTCAATTCTTAAACGTTTGAAACGTTTGAAACTAAGTTCAAATTTTACAGAAGTCTGAATTGTTATGATCAACTCAGTAACTCTTTTACTTAACGAGAGTGGCAAGCCATGATACTTCCGCTCTTCTTGGCTGTCACGTTATCAAGATAGGCTGGTTATCACTAATTGTTGCACTGTCATGTGATCAAATTATTAGGTAGGTTGAAAAAAAACTGAAATCGGTAAAATTCTGCGCCTTGTCTCTTTAGTCGGGTGCGACTTGGCAGTTTAATCCACTGTGAACTAAGTTTATCATCTAAAATCAAAAGAATTTCGTATGAGACATTTACCATATATTCCCTAAGCCCGGATCTATTTTTCATTGACCTTAGCGAATGAAGTTATGAAATTATTTGTAATATAGAACTAGATAGAATCTAATTCTAGCCAGAACTACTGAATTGTTAATTTGGATCAAAACAAATCACTCTTCTATTAAGAACTTGATTATTTAATCCAGTATAAATTAATTATATTGCCTGAACTTTGAAAAACGTTTAATGAATGAAAGATTTATAGTGTGTTGGCTAGCCACTGAATTCATTTTCGGTGTATTTAGAGAACACAAAAATGAAAGAAATTATCACTATTACAGCTAACTAAATACACAGTATTGAAAGAAAAGTGTAATATATCTTATTTTTGCAGCTTCAGTTCAAGTTTTATAAAATTTCTGGATCGTAAATTAACATAAAAAAGGCCACTCTTCTATTAAAACAATGAAATTTTAATAAAATATAAATTAAATCTAACATTGAAATGTGGAAAGCGTTTATTGTATATGGGATATTATCTTTAATTAACATGAAAAGAGTCACTCCTCAATTAAAACAATAAAATTCTAATAAACAATAAATTAACTCTATCATTGAAATTTGGAAATGATATTATGATATTATATTTGTTATGGATGATTAATGATATTTTATTTATTATGGATGATTAATGATATTATATTTATTAGGGATGATTAATGATATTATATTTATTAGGGATGATTAATGATATTATATTTATTACGGGAACTGTCCATTACAAATAAACAATATATTTTGTATATTCATTGAAGACATTCATCCTTGCTGCTTTCTGAATTCAACTTTTACAGAACTTCTGAATTGTTTACTGGAATTAAAATTCTTAGTATATGAAATTATTTTCAGTTTGTGAGCTAAGCACTGAATTCTTTCTTATTAAATTTAGATACAGTAAAAACAAATTATTAACTAGATCTATATTAATTTACAAACTATTGTAGGAACTTTTATTTTTGAGTTTTAAGTTAAACTTTTACAAGATTTCTGAACTGTTAATTAAGCTCAAAACAGTCACACTTCTATTAAAAGCTTAGACGTTTAATCCACTGTGAATTAGTTCTATCGTCTGAATTTTAGAAAACGTTTAATGTGTGAGTCATTTATTATGTGTTGGCTAAACACTGACCTAATTTTCAGTGCAATTACAGCATGCAATTATAAAATAACAAATTTGTAACTTTCTTTATTATAAATTTACAAAGCAGTTTTGCTAAACTTTTGTAGATATTTCCATTGTCTAAAATGCGTCTCTGTTAAATTAATAGTTTTAGCTTAATTAAATCGGTATGAATTTCTAAATACGCATACTGCATAATTTAAGAAAATTTCAAAATATTTATTACATAAATGTTTCCGGAAATTTATCAGTAAAATTGACTTCATCATGTTACGTCAATAGATGATGACGTCATTGTGTTAAAAGAGGAAAAAATCGGATAAATATACTAATCAATTACAGTGTAATTTCCTGCATAAAGTAAGTAATACTTGCTTGTATGTTTGTTGTCATGTATGTACTTTCACAGGCACACGTATCAAATTGATGATAAGTATTGCCATAGTTGACGCAATATCGCCAAACTTTAAAAAAACTATAAAACTTGACTTACTGTTTTGTATCCTAAGTATAAATTTACTGAAAAAAACAAATATAATGTCAAAATTAGGTGATTATATTGAAATTTTCAGAATTTGATATGGTTTCAGAATAAAGACGACTCTCTGAACTTATATATAAAAATAAATTGGAACTAGACATAATTTCCAGTCAAATGATTATTTTCTTGTGACAAATTGGAGAATAAAATATATGGAGCTTTCTCTCACTTTTTTGGATGTCTGTACCTTTTATAATATAGTTACTAACATAAGAATAATTTTGGAGAATATTTAAAATAAAGGTAGGATAAAAAGCACCAGTGTTCGACAGTTTAACCACTCAATCAGTGTTCACATTTTTGTTTGAAATGAAAGGTCCCATTTCCCGTTTTTATAAACGTAAATCTTCTTTAATGGGGAATTACTGAAAAATACAAAGATATTGATCCAGAATTGAAAAAATTAAATTTGTAAATGTTTTTTATTTCTTGACACGGCCAGCTGACACGGCCAGTGAAAGAATCAGTAGTTGACAGATTAGCAACCAGGCTCAGACAACGAATTAACAAAATTAAAGTGACAAATAAAATTAGTCGGAAACTATGAATTAAATATTTTTTATAAATTTTTATCTTTTGTTTTAACCAAAATTACGAAGAAGAACTCTCTTTTTTTTTAGCAACAAATACGTTTATCAGATATTTACAAAATATAATGCAGTTCTTTCATACCGTTTTCTATCTTCCTACATCCCATGTGAGGGGGATACTATGAACACTATCCGATGGAATTCTTTGGTATTTAAAAAGCCATGAGTCATGTCAAGAACTGCCAAAATGTTTTCACAAAATATTCTTTAGTAGCCGACATTATCTTATGCATCAAATATTACACATATTCAGGAATTACGAGCTGTATGCGAAAGGCTAAATATTCCGAATTGCAAATTGCAAATGGTTATGTGATTACTGTTGATATTACGACCGAAAAACTTACAAGTCAAGTCAACTTGCTGAGCTTCATCGTATTGTAGCAAATACTTTGAACTGACTAACAAAAGTTGCTAACATATATTTTCTTCCTACCATGTAATTTCTGCCATAACAATGTAAGGAACCAAACATTTTCATGCAGAATAAATAGAAGTCTCGTCAAAATATGAAAATGTGCGGAAAATGGTCATCTTAGTATTTGGATTGAATTCTGGAGTTGGCAACCACTGATACACTGGCAATCACGGGGGCCGTTACCCTAATTTAAAAAAAATAATAATAACTTACTCACTCTATAAATAAAAGTTATTACTTAACCAATATTTTTATCATTCTTGTTTAAATGCCTTTTTAATTTCAACAAATTTACAATTCAATTACGTACTGTGTACTTTATCTAATTTTAAGAAATTAAAACTTAAATATATGAAAACAAGAATTTATAATAAAAGCATTAAATATGTATGTTTACATCGTTGATTACTATACAAATTAAAAATATAAGCAGTACATAATTGTACAGTGGTTATTATTCAGTGGTCATTATTTTATCACTCATAATTAAAAGTATATCCTTGCAAAAAGTTACCAAATTCTCATTTCAAGAATCATTAATCTTATAAACGTTGACAGGTTCAATAATATAATAGCAATTATTAATTTTTATCTCTCTAATTAAAATTGATTTTTCCTATCACAACATCACAATCGGTTCCAGCATACTATATGTTTTTTACACCCTTTTCAGTTTTAGTTTTCTCTATCATTTCTCATTTCTCTCTCATCAAGCATCATAAGTTTTGTCTTTTAATGTTCCTGACGATGACTATAAAGTTTAACCGAAATTGTTGGAAGAATATGACTTTTAAATAAGTTTTAATATTTCTACCTTACAATGCTTTTATCAAAGTACAAGTACAATTATATACTGTTTATAGTTTTAATTTGTATAATAATTTATAAGTTTTAGCTAAATGTTCGGAAGTGTCACATTTTACATTTAATACTAACATACAATTATTTTTTTTCTGTACAATACTTATTTAAAAATAAATCTAACATACATTAAGACAATAATTTTAAGTGTATCTCAAATCATGTCGCATTCTATAGTTTCAATAGAAAAGTATTTCGATTAAATCTAACTTATTCACACTTATCTGATAGTTTATAAACTTTTTTTCTGTAGTTTTATGTACGTGTTTATAAAAATGTTGAAAAATATTTCGAATTCTAAGTTGAATATTTAGCTCTCTGTCTTAGAACGTATAGCTCTTTTGTGTTACGACACGAAGCATACTGTAGCACTTTTTAATCGGTTAGGAATTTAAATAGTTCGAACTTAGACTCGAAGAACTTATTAAGACCACTCACATAATCATGCAGTCGTAAGTGTGAATCCATCTGACTTTTGGTCAGGGCTTAGTTTGCGCCGGAGCCCACCGGAGAGTGGCTCCGGTACTTCTCTGTTTTTAGTAAATATTTAAATATTGTCCAAAATTCACCAGAGTTCATAAACACTGCGCTCCAGAGCCCAGTGCAATAAAGCTTCCGAAAAACGAATCCTAAATTACCCTTTCCATTCCCTCCCATTTCCAATCTTTTGCCTTCTTTTGTATCAAAACATTTACAAGTGACGTAAGGTGTCGCTCACGTAAGACATGGAGATGAAACAGGCTCGATTTTTATATCAGTTTTCGGGTTTAGGCAGACTCGAGCGCAATCTGTCTTAAATTCAATTTTTATTTATTTTCATTTCAAAGTATTTTAATGCTATTTTGATAAGAATAAAGAGTAAACAGAAATAGTCTTTCTATTCTGCATAGCTGTGAACTATTCATTTTTTTGTGTTAACACTATTTCCGAATCATAATCCTGAGCTTATTTAATCGCAGAATTCTGCGATTAATTAACATTAAGATTAAGCAAAGGTTTCTATTTGGAAGTAGTAATAACTAAAAAGTGGAATAGTTGGTAGCTAAGTATACGCAGATAGTTGTATATAATTTTTTTATTTGGCTAAATAAAAATACAATGCTTTAAATTTTGAAAATAATGTATGAAATATAAATATGAAGATTAGAGTGACGACGGAAAGGTGGTGGTGGTGGTGGTTGCGGAGTGGGAGGTACGTTACGGGTGTTAGAACTGCAGAATATTAGGGCTCCGGTGCTCCGTTACCTTTTTCCTTAGAAATTAGGCCCTGATTTTGGTCAATTACACATTGGAAGTTTACCCACAAAATAATAGACGAAGCTTTGAAATAACAGATGTTTTGTGTATTATCCATACGATGACATAAAAGTAAACATTCACCACTACTTTCTCTTATCATGGAATACTTTCACCATTAAAAACGTTAGCCACCTTTGCCATGCTTTAAACTTAATATATGTATTTCCTGAATTTATGTTTACCACAAGTTTAAAAGAATTGTAATCACAAATCATGTATTTTTATGTTAAAGCACATGACGTAAAGTTATCAGCCTAGAGCTTTAAAATGATGTAGAATTATTTGTATTGACATGAATGTATGAAATTCATAAAATAATCCTTTTAACTGTTTAGATATTTGACAGAATTTGAATGAAGTAAGTAAAAGTTCGGAAATAACTTATTCAAATCACATATTAAATTCTGAGGAACATCAAGTATTTCCTGGAAAGTTTAATTTGAAACGCTCGCTTAACACTAAATTGTTTTGAATTAACTGACGTTATCATTCATACATTTAACTAAAAATAATATGTAATGTATGAAAGTGAAGTATATGTAGTTCGTATTAATTTTATACCTTATCTGAAAATTATGTAAAGTTTTTTTTTTTAAATAGAAATAAAACTAATAACTAAAACATTTCTTTATTACCAATATTATTATGATCAAAGATATACCCAGAAATATACCTTACCCTTATTTCTCAACCCTATCATTGAGATTACTTTTTCAAAATCATATTGTAAATTAAAATAACTTTAAAATTAGCGGAGCTTCGCCCGCTACGCTGGTCGGTTTATTCCAAACGGACCTCGAATTAAACGAACTTAGGATTGGAGCCCCCTACTGTCCTCGGCATCCTTCGCCTGCCCCGGGCTCGGAAAATCGCCGCAGGTTAGAAAAATCGCCGCTCGAAAAGCTTAGCTTTCAAGGCAATGCTCATATTACGTATCTCTTCCTTTCAGCCCGTTCTCAAAGCACGTGGAAAAATGGAGGTCGAGGTCAAGGCTTGTGCTCGTTCGCTTCGTCACTTCCTTTTCGCCCCTCGATTTCGCTTCCGGGCCACGTCCGGGAGAATGAGTTCTAAACAGGTTTCAAGTTTTTTCTTAATTCCATGGATGAAGAGCAGCGTTTAAAAAATTGTGACGCAATAAGGTCAATTTTGTGTGGAAAAATCTTGTCTGAATCTTATACAAAGTCCATTTTGTTTTAAATATATGGATAATATTGAAGATGTTATAGTAAAACTGCATTTGAAAATAATGGTTTGTTGACAACATCGGTTTATTGCCTTTGGATGTAAATGATGTATTTAATTTTTCCCTGAACGTTTAACTGTGTTCTATTCAAAATACCATTTTACAAAGACTTTTATTCTTCTCGAGGGAACTGTAAAAGAGCTTACTTCAACTCAGAAAGGATTAAAAGGTTTGAAAAACCTTTCTTTGGAAGGATTATATGCCCCATTGTCATTTCCTCCGTAGAAATTATAGAGCACTACAATACCGGGAAGAAAACTGAACATTTATAACTGCAAGAGTTTCCGCAACGCGAAAAAAATCATGTTTAGCAAATATAATAAACAGCAGCAACAGCAATAATCAAACGAAGAAAAAAAATAAATGAAGAAAGTAAAATATGCGTCTACTCTGTAAGTAATAAATAATGAATTATCTTTCATCTTTGGAAATTTGTTTAAAATTGAAAACACATCATTATTTTTTAATTATATTTTTCCTACAGATTCGCTTATTGAGTAACACTATTATCTTCAAAGTATAAATACATATTTATTTATTCATTAATGTACCTTCTAAATATAATTTTTTCCACCATTTCATAAATAAATTTTAAGATTAGTATTGGACATCTAACAGCTTTAATGTAATTACTTGACGTGTAACGAGACTAAAATATACAGACTTTGTGCATCAAGGATTTAATTGCCGAAGATGATGACTAAAAGAATATTTTCTCATCTTAGTTAATGTAATTTGAGAAGTGTGTGTAAGAAAATTATGCGAGCAACTCTCTATAAAATTTAATTTATTAAATTGCTTAATGCAGAATTAGGATAACAACATGTAACAAAATTTTATTTGCAGACATAAAACTATTTAAAGCAAAATATTTTTAATATGCAATATTTCAATAAAATCTATATTAAAATGCAAAATACACGTGTTTATAAAAATTTATTCCTCCTCTTCAGCCGCAAAAATAGTTAAGTGTCTTGTCCCATCACGCGGAAACACTCGCTCGTTAATGTTAATCCTATGGGATAGTTCATTGGATAGCTGAGATCGATATCTACAACTACCGTTTTCTACTTTTTCGATATTGTTTGCAGGTATTTTTGATGAGGATACTTTCACATTCGGAACCGGTTTCAAAAGTGAAAGTATCCCCATAAAGAAAACCTGACATTAAAACCGAAAAATTGAAAAAAACGGCGATTGTAGAAATTGGTCTCAGCTATCCAATGCAAAAAAAAACCCGTTTAAAACTATTGAAATGCAAACGAGATATTGTAAAATAACTGTCCCATAGGATTAACATTAGCGAGCAGGTATTTTCGTGTGAGGAGACAGAACCCTTAAAGCTCTACTAGAAAAAAAGACGTAGGAAGTAGAAGAGACAAGACAAGAGATAAAAATATATAAGACAACGTTCAATTAAAAAACAGCAAGATAACTGCAAGAGTAACACACACACGCACACAGAGATATACTTTCCTACCCGCCCTCGTCTCACTAACTAAACTTTTTACTGACTATTGGAATACCCATCGAAATTTTATAAATATTGTTTAAAGAATGTTGCAAACTGTTAAGATATGCAAAATAAACATATGAACACCAATAAAAATTCATTCGAAGAAAATTTTTAAGAACGAAAAAGTTTATATGAACCATTTTTAACAGTAACTGGGATAATACTCGTTTTGAAATTTTATACACTCAATCCGAGTAATTTAATCTCGAACTATGATTTTTGAGTGACTACTTGATCATTCAGTAAATTACGTGTCAAATAGTGTAATGTGATTGAAACTGTTGAAGGACAACGACAATTTTTGGAAAGTGCAATACAGATGAAAGTGTTATTATATGGAGATGTTATACTTAATCATTTGCTACACTTAATTAAAATAGTACGCAATTGACGCTATTATTAATTGATAAATAGTAACTAATTGATGAGTATTTTTAACTGACAAATAGTAAATAATTGACGAATATTAATCTGTGGTTGGTTAACCATTGATAAATGTTATTTTATTAATGACTGTTATAATTTAAAAGTTATTTTTTAAGTAAGTTTTGTGAACAATATTCAGTTTTATTTAAATTAGTAAAATAAATGCTATTGATTATATCAGACTGATCGTTTAACTGAGTCTTTCGACCACAGTTACTTCTTTAATTCGGTGCGTTGGTTGTAGAAAAGTGTGTATTTTTACGCGGCGTGAAAGAGTGTTTCATAACTTCGGGGGAAAAAAGAAAAAAAATAAGAGTTGACTCTACGCAAATTCTCTTGTAATTGATGAGACATCAGGAAAAAATGGACCACCCACAGTTATAAGAATAAATTTAATGACATTTTGGAGTTTTCAAAGACTAAAAAATCTGCTGTTGTTTTTTAGTGCCAGAAACCTCCAAATGTACATATATCAAATTCAACGTCTCATAATTGAGTGAATATCGGTTGTAGAAGAATGGACTTTTTTATCGTTTTACTTGTCACAGAACAGAGAAAAAGTTTTTAAATATAACTGATATAACATAGAGAGCATATAAAAGTTTACATTTCGTATTGCCATATGTATAAAAATCGAATACCAATTCAAAAACTACGTTTGATTTCTATGCATTTTTTTTTTTTTTTTTTTTTTTTTTTTTTTTTTTTTTTTTGTAATTTGATGCATGCATATGTTTATTATGAGTGGTTTAGGAAATAATTTTACATGCATTCCTTAATTATTTTCAAAAACAAATTATTATTATTATTGATAATTAATAAAATCTTTAGTTAATACTTTCGGCTCTTGTTAAATCACTTAAGTTTTCATTCCACATTCATCATTTAACAAAAAAAGTCATTAATTCAAGTTTATTTTAAATATCTATTATCCAAATGGTTAAGGGAAGCATAAATAGTTCACATCAAAAGGTCTTTACGAAGTTTTACCGCTAAAGAAAACCTCTCAAGGCACATATTCGTTACATTTATCAACTTCAGTTTAGACTATTAAACTTATATCCTTACCACAAAGGCATCACACACATGTCACTTGCCAAACACCTGTAAATGTAATTAGAAACAAGTTTAGATATCTTTGAGTAAGTTTCTATCGTATATCGATAGCATGTCCCGAAGCACTTAAGGAACTGTATTCCTGTTAAAAAGATCAATGAAAATCGGTGGATACTATTTAACAGCTTTCAACGAGGGTTTAAATCTGAATGGATTGATTATTCATTGTTTTTAGGTATACATTTAAATGGAGCAAAAATACAAAAAAAATGAGTACAATATATCACACTTTGCTTGATTTGTAATAGATTGAAGATATGCAACTATATTTACAATTAGTTGAGTGTGAGTTTGATTTGAGTTATTTAAACAATTTCATTTTAGTTATTCGATTCTTTAAATTTTTCACTTTTGAAAAGTAGTGAAACCGATATATTTAGATGATTTAATTAATTCAGTTATTATTTATGTAATTATGTTCAGTTACATGAGGATGTCCATTTTTCACAGAAGTGGATTTTAGCACAGGTTGGGTTATACCCAAACTGGGCTCAGAAGAAACCCTCGGAATCAACCAAAACTGATTCCTTGAATTGGGAAAAATAACTCTCGCTGATCTTAAAATCATCCTGATTCCACCGAAGCAAATATATTTTACCTAAAATCCGGCCCGAACTCGAAGAATTTTAATATCAAACTGACTCTAATCCAAAGTATGTAATGGTTGTTATTGAAAACTGTGGTTTCACACCATTTTTACTTACGAAAATTCGCAATTTTAAATTCTTCTAAAATCCGAAGAAATTCAAACAATGAGTGACCTAAAAGTAACTAAAAAAATACAAATTAAATAATTCAAAAGTGTACGTACTAGCACTATAATATTTGAGTTAAATTTTCATTTTTCAATAATAAAAATTTGTATTGTATATTAGGCACCTTCGACAACGGCAGTTAGCTCTTTATTAATCCTTGAGCATGGATATATCATTATATAAACATATCGACTGAACTCGAAGAATTTTAATCTGAAACTGACTCTTTTCCAATGTATGTAATGAATATAAACAATCATGTAGTAAGAATAACAAGAGAAATTTTCCCAGATGCTGTGCAGATTATAGTGCCGCTTCCGATGGCCGTTCTCATTTTATAGTCTGTCCTATTGAATATTTGGAATCTTAGTTGCAGTGTAAACTTTTCTGTGCAGCTGTACAAATTACCGAGGCAAATTATATAATTTAAAAAATATGTATTTGAATGTATTATTTCCTAAAAGTAACATGTAAGGAAACGGATAATAGAAGCATCATTTGTCGGTGACAAGTGTAATTATTCTGACAATAAAATTTTCGTTATCAACAATATCCCATGTTTTTTTGTGCAAAGGTGTGAAAACTGTATTGCGCTTGTGCCGTTGCATTTCGAAAGTTTAGTGTTTGTATTAATTTTAGATCTCTTGGTTGTTTACGGTAATATTCTGTTTGGTCATGAATATTATTACTTTCATTGCATGTTGATTGTAGTGATAATGACTTGAAATGTAACCTTTTGAAATTATATAATCTTTATTTGAAATTACAACTTTAGAGAATTTATTTCGTCAAGAAGTCTAGTTACTTTACACACATATTACATTTTGCATAAATTGATATATATAACTAAAATTTATACATAAACTCATTACCATAACATAATTAAATTGTATACGAACAGAAGTAAGCATTAATAAACAGTGGCTTTACATTTTATGGCTTTACAATTTAGCTTTAATCTTTATAGCTTCACAATTTAGAGAAACAGAGAATAGATTCCACCTATTGTGTTTCTATATTCTGACTTTCGTAGAAGGTCTTCTCATATAAATTCATCTATTTCAGTATCGTCTCAATATCTCGTGTAAATATACATGGAGTCTAAAGGATTAATTGACTAGTACCTTGTCAAGATTTTAGAATGTTTAAAAAATATTCTCCAAGATTCCAGTTTTTTTTCTTTTTAACCTATCTTACATCAAAAGTATGTAGATAATTGCTTTCTGATATCTATGAAGAAATAACAGATAAATACTTTGAATATTTTACGCACCAGAAGATAATCTCAACATATTTCTTTTAATTTGTTACTTAGCAACACTGTGCAATAAAACCAATGACACTTTAGAGACACACACTAAAGACATACAATATGTTTTGAATAGAGCAAGTTTCTGTAATTACCATTAAGTGACATAATAAAATTCCCAGTACTTCGGAAAAAGAACATTTAATTTCCCGATGACCATGTGACCATAATAATATTTTCTCTGTTTGTGACAGTAAATGCAAAAAATTACGCTTTTAATAAACCGCCACATTTTCAAAATTGTAAATCACACTCTCAAAATTTCAATTGTCACTAGCTGTTTTTGCCCCTCTGGTTCAGACTCATTTCCATGCTCGAATCCGGCTCATATACCATACGATGAATATACAATGGGATTTTATCTGTTATTCTTTTTATTTTAAAGCCAACAATATCAACTGGAAGACTGAAGCATTGACTTTATTTCAATGAAAAATTATCATCTTTTCAACTGTGATTACAAATGTGTATTTGAACGATATACATATTTCTGGAGAAATACCTGCAATATACATTTTAAAAATGTCATTGAAGCAAACGAAGTAGCAGTGTGTGAATCACTCATTTATATAGCAGTCATTAGTAAGATCATAATGTAAAATGCCTGTTATAATTTTCGAACTTTTTGATAAAGATACATATGTAATCAGAAATAATACGTGGTACGATCCAAAAAGTCGGGGACTGCGGCCATTCATGACGACAAAAACAAGTACCTAAAGTTAAACCACTTGAAATAGATTCTCCCAACCATCCCCTACCTGCCCAGGTTAGATAAGCCCATAGCATGTGACTGAACCGCACGAGCAGCTGTTACCTTCCGACGTTAGTTACCTTTGCTCCGCGATGTAAAAAAATGGCTTTTCTTGAACAGCGCTGCAACATTAAACGCTTAGGTAAAACACCAATGGAGACTTTGGGAGACTTTGGACTCACCGCGATCGAAAAAATTCCGGCAAGATCGGATCAAAGGGAAAGTAATGATGGAGGTATTTTTTGATTCTCAAGGAGGTATTTTTTGATTGTGCATTTAGAATTTATTCCCGAAGGCCGAACAGTTAACAAGAAGCATTATTTATGCATTTTACGTCGTTTGAAGGAATCCATTCGTCGTAAATGGTCTCAGTTCTGGCAGAGTGGCGACTGGTACCCCCTGGATGACAACTCACCAGCACATCTATCCCAATTGGTAAAGCAGTTCCTCGCCTAAACTCGCACTAATGTGCTTCCATATCCCCTATTTCACTGGACTTAGCTCCATGTGACTTTTACCTGTTCCCATCAATGAAAAAACATTTACGCCGTTTTTTGTCGTCAGATGAGGTGAAAGCAGCATCGCAGGAGGTTGCGAAAAATGGCTTCCAGTAGTGCTTCCAGAATTTATACGAACGCTGGCAAAAGTGTGTCGTCGCCCAAGGTGACTACTTTGAAGGTGGGTGTGCTTCGGTGCTGTGAATTATTCAGGGTATGGTTTTTTACACCTTGTCCCCGAACTTTTGGATCATACTTATCTTTAAATAAAAATTCAAATATGTATATTTGAATAAAACATATATTTTTCATGAAATACCTACAAAATATATTTATAAAATGTCATTTAAGCAAAAGAAATAGATCTGTGTAAAAAATCCATTTTAAAACTTTGATTAGAATGTTCATAAAATAATTTGCTTTGTTATAATTTTCAATAAAGTCCTTTCAGCTACATAATATGTTCCCCGTCCTAAGCTATTGATTTTTGCTAGTAAAAACAAAATTAAATATGCGTGGACAGAATTTATTCGAAAACAGATATTTTGATACTGGTTCATAACTGTCGATAATGGGGTTCATTACTTCTATATCACTACTTTCGAATGCAATTTCAGCAGATATAAATAATGATTTTTCTATACTTCTGATAATAATCTGGTCCTACATTTTAATGATAGGCTGTGTCATATTTTTCGCTGCATGAAAGCTTAGTGAAACCAAAATATCTTCTCATACTAATAGAAAATTTCAGGAATGGATATTTCAAATTTTAATAAAGATTATTATTCATATTACTGATTTAAATTTTGTGAATTGGTGATTTCTTCAGTCAGTTTTGATACAACTAACTGGCGAACCGAGTAAGTTACAGCTATGAATGTGGTATTTATAAATGTGGTAAAACATCTATGCCATGCACAATAAAATGCGTAGTGCCCCTAATGGTAAATTCAGGATTTAGAGATAGCATTTCAAAAACTTTAGGAGATACAAAGATAATTTCAGTGACAAAATTGTAGATAGACCAACATCGAATTAGTATGATAATATATTTTATGTATGTAAACAGGACAAATAATCACATGCACAGGCAGAAATATCCGAAATTCGAGCTATTTTGTTTGAGAAAAATGAATAATGGCAGAAGATAAATTAATTTTATAGTTTTAAACACTCGTGTTTTCAGTTTTAAAAAACCTGAACTCTGAAAAACAAACTACATTTAAAACAGAAGTAACAGATAAATGTTCTACACTACAGCTTTTGCTTTATTTTTAAAACAGAAGTAACAGATAATTGTTCTACACTACAACTTTTGCTTTATATTTCATACAGTCGCATTCTGATTTTATAAAATTGCATTTGTTTCTGTTTAAAAAAAATCCGTTTCGCTTCAAGAGAAAAATCACGTTTTTCATCAGCATAAGGTTTCGCATCAGTGATAGATATTTTGATCTAAACAACAAACTTTGTTTCGTATTAATGTGCGCAAATTTCTCTTTTTTTACTAAATCGATGATGTTCTACATCTTTGTCATTGAACTTTTGGTCATAACCCTATAGTTTTCGAGATACTATTACTAAATACAAAATATAGCGCTAAGGAATGCTGTAAAGTACCTCTTTATGTAACACATATCCATTTTGCTATACCCAGACACTACATGCATGGTTATTCTTAACTCGCTTCACCAGTTTATTTGAAATGAAAGGAATTTAAAGAGTAGATATTACAAACCATTTATCAATGATGCTGGAGTAAAACAAACACTGAAATAAAAGGAGAAAAATAATTTTGCAACTGATATTCTTATATCTCATTACCTTAACTGACTCATTATTGAAAATGTATATACAGAATCTTAGAGAAGCAAATTTAGATTATTGATCTAATGAGAAATTCTTCCAAATGTTCCCTAATATTTTACTCATTGTAAGAAAAGTTATTTTTTTCCATACGTTTTGAATCTCCGAAATAAGACGATAGAGTAAGTCTGTGCAATAGTTCAATTACACATATCGTTTTATAAAACTCAACTTTGAATTTCTACCTATAGAAAACCTTGGAATTAAATTTCATGCCAATTTCGTATCGGTCAATCTTTAATAATACACTCTACTTTCTAAATTACAATGTCTTCGAACCTTTTTTTTATTTTATTAGATGGATTAATGTGGCATGGCAGTCTGAACACTCTAATAGCATCAAATAGACTTTCCATACGAAAAATTGCTTTTTTAAAAAAATTTCACAAATTATTTGAAGCGATAAAATATCTCTACCCTCCGGTGTTATTAACTTGACCAGTAAAAATCAAATTAAGAATGCGTAAACTGCATTTATACGAAAACTGATATTTTGATAGTGGTTCATAAATGTCGATAATGGTATTCATTATTTCTGCATCATTATTTTCAAGTGCAATTTTAGTAGATATGAATAATGATTTCTCTTTAGTTGCAATAATAACTCGGTCAGTCACTTTAATGATAAGTAGTTAAAGAGTTTTATAGTTGCGTTACAAGTTTAGTAAAACGGCTGTGTTTTCATATATAAATAACTCCAGTTTAGAAACAGATGGAACATAAATAGTTTATTTTTTGCACATGATAATTTGTTTACATTTTGTCCCATTCATATATAGAGAAAACAATAAAGAAAATATTAGAGTAGTATTTCCAAATAATGTTTATATGAAATATTATGTTTAATTATGACACTTTTTACTTCAAACATAATGTTATTTCGAGCCATATATTTTTGTAAAACAAATTGATTTAATATTTCTAAGGAAATAATAAAAGTGTTTTTTAATGTTATTAAAGCGGTCAAAATAAGATGTAAATAAACCTTTTATACAACACCGATTAGAAGTTCCTGAAACACTTTTTCTTTCATACAATGTTTGATAAAATAACTGCCTACCATCAAGCGCTATTGACCTTGTCGAGTAAAAAAAATGTATACGTGAGTTTACAGAATTTATTCCGAAACTGGCATTTTAATAGTGGATTTTAAGCGTCGAAAAATACCTCAACAGCATTCCTCTCTAATGCACCCTCAGCAGATATAAAAAATGCTTTCTAGTTTATTGTGATAATACACCGGTGAGTCTGTTTAATCATAAGCTCTAAGAGAGAATTGTAACTGAATATAAGATCAGTGAAATCGAATTATTTTGTCATAGTAATAGGACATGTCAATTTAGGACTCGTGATATAAAATACAGGGTCTTTCATAAAAGATGTGCAAAACTTTAAGAGGTGATAGTACACATCCAAACAAACAATTATCATCAAATAATGCAAGGTTGGAAATAAAATGCAAAGGTGCTGGCGCATTTGTAAACTTGGTCCATGGAAACGTTAAAGCTGCATTCCTGTTGCGAGTTATCGGAAGAAAAACGAAATTAATAGAATTTAAATGTGATATGGGGAAGAAGAAGAACGCCTATGCAAAATTTAGCCTCGATTAATACATAAAAGCCGTTGATCCGAGTGTGCAACTGTCAATCGCGGTAGGAACGTATTGGAAGATGCTGCACCACATTAATAGGGAAAAGGCTGTTGTGCATTTTATCTACGGAACTGCAAATGGAAATGGCTCAGAGGCTCAACGATTGTACGGTTGGTTGGTTGATTTATGACGGCCGATTATCTACACGAAAGATATAGGTCCTAAGGGGGAGTGTCCTCCGTGGGGGGGGTATTTCTAAGGGATCCTAACCCATATATAACGGCAATGTTCGAAGAAAACCACGGAAAACTCCGAACGGTTAGGTCGACGAGTGCGACAGGGGTTTGAACCCAGGACCTTCCGTCCACAGCTTTTTTCAGAGCAGAACCTCTCAGCCACTGGTGGGACATCAAAAATTGTACGGAGAGCGGTTTCCCAAAAGGCGGTTGCTCGACCGTAAAATATTTGAGCGCTTGTACCGACAGTTGTGAGAGACAGTATCTTTCTCACTTCCCGGTCGGATAAAGGTCATGCAAAGACGTACGGAATGTTAGTTGTGGAAGAAGACATTATGGACATGGTGCTGATCAGCTAAGTACAAGTGCACGAACAGTGGCTAGGCAATTACATGACAAGTACTGAACGACATGGCGAGTACTGAAGGATGAATGTTTGCATCTGTATCATGTTCAACGAGTCCAGGAACTGACTCAAATGGATTATCCTCGTCGTGTGGAATTCGCCCGCTGGTTTCTGCAGCAGAACGCGCTAAATTCAGATTCTGGGGCAACTGTGATTTTCAAGGATAAATGTACCTTCACAGGGGCAGATGCATTTAATACCCACAATCAACATGTATAGGCAGATGTAAATCCACATGCCACTTATTCACATGCTCATCAGCGACGCTTTTCTATTAATGTTTGGGAGGAATAATCGTAGACCATCTACTCGGACATTATCTTCGGCCAGAATGCCTTGAGGGGAAAAAATACCTCACGTTTCTCCAACAGGTGCTGCTATACATGTCGAATGCCGTTCCCCCAAACATTTGCCAGGTAATATGATTCCATCAAGATGGATCACCAGCCCATTATGTACGAGACGAGTAAAACTATCTGGATATAACAATTCCCAACCAGTGGATGGGGCGAGGTGGTCCTGTAGCTTCGCCAACTTGCTCACCAGATATTTCATGTCTTGATTTCTTTATGTGGTGTCAGCTGAAGGATATTAAATATGATAACCCCTTGCATCTGCAGAAGACCTCGGCGCTAGAATTTCGGGAGCTGCATGGGACGTGAGCGATATGCCTGTTGTTTTCAGAAACTTCGCCAATCCTTTCTTTGATGTTGTAGACACTGCCGGTCACTGTTTTAAGCTCTTATTCTCATCAAATGTCATTAAACTCGCTTTTGTCACTTAATCGTTCTTTGCGTGTTTTTGCCTCGAACAACAACATCACCTTCGGGACTCTCTAGCACCTTTGCGCTCTAATTCTGGTCATGCATTCTTTGATGAAAGTTGTTTGTTTGGATGTGTACTATCACCTCTTAAAATTTTGCTCATCTTTTATGAAACACCCTGTATTATAAAAGGTTATTTCAAACTGTTAATTTAATTTATCTAGATATTTGTATAAACATATTCAGGGTGTCCCTTTTTATCGTTGACCAATAGCTAATTCCTGTGCATTTAGTTTTAGGAGTTTATATTAAACATGATATAAACATATAAGTATATTAAACATGACATACATGCTTACTAAACCATATCTTCCTTAAACATTTTTAAAGAATACTAGAAAAAAAATTCCATTTTTTTTTACACATAGTAGAACTTTACTAATCCGAACTAATTGGAACAAATATTTGTTCGTATTTAACATTTCAGAATTTGGCACAATTTTTGCTTGAACATGACTCTTAAGCTTAATTTTTTTTATCATAAATTTAAAGAAGACATAATTTCCAGTCGGAGGGCTGTTCCCGTTTTTATCTGGGACAATTTGTTGATTAAAATGTATGGGACGTGTTTTTTTCTTTTACCGATAGTATATGAAAAATGACGTACATGTTTACTAAACCATATCTTCATTAAACATTTTTAAAGAATACTAGAAAAAAATTCCATTTTTTTGCATATAGTAGATCCCCACTAATCCGAACTAATTGGAACCAATATTTATTCGTATTTAACATTTCAGAATTTGGCACAATTTCTGCTTGAACATGACCATCAAGCTTATTTTTTTTTTAATCCTAAATTTAAAGAAGACGTAATTTCCAGTTGGAGGGCTGCTCCCCTTTTCATCTGGGACAATTTTTTGATTAAAATGTATGGGGCGTGCTTTTTTCTTTTACGGATTGTATATGAAAAATGACGTACATGCTTACTAAACCATATCTTCCTTAAACATTTTTAAAGAATACAAGAAAAAAATTCCATTTTCTTACGTAGAGCAGAACCCCACTAATCCGAACTAATTGGAACCAATATTTGTTCGAATTAACAACATTTTGGAGTATCCGAAATTCACATATAAATAAAATAAGAAAAGAAAAAAGCAAAATCGTTTAAAAATTGTGTGCTAACAATGTTTCTTTTTATTCTTTTTTTTCAAAGAAATACAGAAATATGTATTCTAAAAACCACTTTTACATTTATTGAATTATTACTTAAAATACTTATTTAATTTGTTTTTCTTCAAATTTCGAATAAATTTCGGGTTGGATTATCCGGGTTTTCTGTTTAGTGGGATTTAATTGTAGATACATTATTTTTTTTTCTTTTAATCACTGGATATTTAAAAAACTTAAGTCGAAACTATGTTTTGCTTAGATTATGTAATACTAGATGCTATAAAACACACAGAATGTCTAAAATATAACTAAATATGGAAGAAATTTCATTCAACAGCTAGTGTGTCTTCATGAATAAATTTTCAATTTTAGAGATAAATTGTATATAAATAGTTAATTTTCTATTCAAGCTTAGTAAAGTGACATATAAATGTAGGACTTGAATTTGATGTGGACACAAAAAAGGATATTTATTTATCGCAATATTTTGAAAAATATATTTGAAAATGAAAAGATATATAAATATCGTAAAGCACGAAGTGAAATTTTCTTAAAAAGGGTATTGAATCGACAGAAAGAAAATAATATAAATAACTCATTGATCCTTCTGTAAAAAAATTTATTTGTTACAATTTTTTATAATTTTCCTGCAGTTATACAATCGCCTCCTGCTTTGTGGTGTCGATCTTGTCAAGTAAAAATTGACTTAAACAATTTAGTAGAGAATTTATTCGGAAACGGATATCTTGCTACTGGTTCATAATCGCCCATAACAGGTTTCATTACTTCTATGTCGTTACTCTCGGATGCAATCTAAGCAGATATGAATAAGACTTTTGATCTTGTTGTGATGATAAACCGGTCACACATACTGAAATGATAAGCTCTTTATGAAGCTTGCAGTTGCGTATAAGCATAGAGAAACATAAACTGTAGTCACATTCTCCTAAATACCAGACATATGCGACCACTCAAAAATGGCGGCTGTCGTAGGCCGATTTGTTTATGTTTGTATGATCCCTTTAATTTGAATACTCTTATTTCATAACAGTAATTTGTACATGTTCTTCTGTGATTAAATACGATGCACACTACTGTAAGAATACTGTCATATTCACATTCAAGGGACCGTGTAAACATTGAAAAATATCTGCCTACGACAGTCTCCATTTTTGTATCTTCGGATATGTTTAGAATTCAGAGGACTGCTGCCATAGTAATAATAAATATCTCTGTGGATTAGTGAGATGAAATATTGTACTTATTTATGTTATTGATATCAATTCTAAAAATAAATTTAGATCTATAGCTATTAAAAACAACTAAAGGTCAATGACACATTGAAAGGCCTCTAATGAGACAAGAAAAAATACATAAAGCATATTAAAAGAAAATAAAATAAAACTTGTTACATAAAAGATAGCGACATTATTTATGATGATGTTCATTTACTTAGAGAGTGTAAAGAAAAGCAAAGAAGAGAAAAAAAAATTAACTTGCTTATAGAAATTTTATTCGGAACCTAATATTTAGATAGTGGTTCATAAGTATCGATAACGGGACTATATTTCTACATCATAACTTTCGAATGCAGTCTCAGCAGATATGAATTGAATAATGCTTTTCATTTAGTTATGATAATAATCCGGTCAGTCACTGTAATGATAATCTCTTAGAGAAGTTTGCAGCTGCATGGAAGCTTAGTATAACGGAAATATCTTCTCATAGATACAGGAAATGTCATTACCGATTACGGATTAGCGAGATGAAATACTAATAGAAATTTATTCATATTATTATCGATTCAATTTCTTCAAATATATTTCCAACTGTATATTAAAAGAACCATATTAAATATTCAGTGTTTGAAGTACACAATAACTCTGAGAAATAGAATGAGGAATATATTTTAATGCAAAGGAAATTCTTACACATCTTTCTTCATTTAAATCATTACTTAAAATTTTTATGCAATAGATGATATAATAACATATAGAAACAAGATTGTTATATTATGCTAAATTACTATTCTTATATCCATAATGTTTTTTATTGTTACGAAAATTTTAAAAGTGTTTTCCCAAAGATTTAATGTTTCTGGATTTTAAGGATAATACATGGTTACACACATCAAAAGAGCTATAACACTTAATGGCAATAAACGCCAACTTTTATGTTTTAGATAAACCTTAATTTTGAAGTCAGAAGCCTAGAAAATGGACCAACTTTTTTGATGATTCTGTATCCTTTAAATGGCACATGTCATCGGAGACTTTTCATCTAACATGTATGATTATTAAACTCAATATAGTTTAAAACATAATTAGTGTAGCTTGATATTGTAAAACCTCTCATATCATCGAAATAAAAATTCCAGAAAACAATTTCCCTCGTTATAATTGTTAATAAATACACTGTAACTAAATATTCTGTCTCCCCTTTTACGCTATTAAAATTTGTGTGTAAAACCAAATTAAACACGCGTACACAGAGTTTTCTAGAAAACTGGTATTTTAATAGTGCTTCATATGTGCCAATTATGGGACATGTAACTTCTTCATTATTATTTTCGAATGAAATTTCAGGAGATATGAATGTCGGAGACTAGTTTAGAAATCCTATTCATTGCAAAGAGCCTAACGGACAGTCAGGATAATTGGAGAATTCTCTGTCATTTTCCAACCAGAATGATATTTTTCAAGTTTATTGCAAAAATCTTATACAGATTTAGGCTAATTGGAAAAAGGCCCAGTTGTATCTCAATTAGCCTCATAATTTTCAGGCTCTTCGCAATGAACCTATGCATATTCAGACTAATTGGAAAATGACCAAATGTTTGCCAATCAGTCTGATTTTTTTCAGTCTCATTGCAATGTGACTATGCAATTTTTACGCAGATTAGAAAATGATCAACTGTCTGTCCTGATATTATACAGGCTTATTGCTTTAAGTCCAAGATAGTGAATATTTAAGCATAATTTTAGTATAAAAAATAGCAGCAAGATCTTAAAATGTTAATAAAAAAAATTATAAGAAAACTGCGTTACTGACAGATTTGATTAATGCACTTGAGTGCCTGAGATTAGTAAATACATTATTTTTATTTTAAGGTTATATTTTGTTCAAACATCCCGTGCAGAAATAAGAATAAAATATGCAGATGAGGCAGATATTTGTTATTTAGCTTTACGTAGAGCAAATGGGTTGCTGAACGAAAATCCTTTTAAAAACATAAAGAAACTACTTTATTGAGAGATTTGATTTACATGCTTGGCTGATAATTGGCTTTTTTATATATTTAAGAATATTTTGCTTATTTTAATGATTAAATTTGTGCCCCTTGTAAAGACATTCAAAAAATCATGCAAACGAGACTGCTTTTTTCCCCTCAGCATCAGGTAGAGTTTAGTAGGTAGAGTGCTCAATACAAAATAATAATAATAATAATAATAATAATAATAATAATAATAATAATAATAATAATAATATATATATATATATATATATATATATATATATATATATAAGATATCTAACAGCCTTATCAGCCGATTCTTTTAAACACATTATAAATAAATAACAAATACCTTTTCTTATTTTAATCGTATATTTTACAATCCCTTTTCTCTCACATACATCAATAAAACCACAAATGAGGCCCATTTTTAATATGAATTGTTAATTTATATTTAAAAGAAAGTATAAAAAATGATTTTAGAACTAACATTTGAAAATTCCCACGAAAGCAGGAACGTTAATATTTGCAAGAGTGCAGTTAAAATTGTTTTCAAATTGGCTATTTTACGACAAAAACCTGAGTTCATTTCTATTTGAAAACAGATAATATGTTCAGGCTCTCTTATTCAGAAATTATCAAATCGAATAAATATTTACATTTTTCAATAAAAGCAGACTATCTTTCAGAAAGTGCTGTCAAATCTGGCATTTTAAACCGAATTACTGAACAAAACAGTCCAATAATTTTCGTTATTAGACAACAATAACATATAACTCAGTTATCCTCAAGATATAATTCAATTTATGGGGATTTTCATCAAAATGAAAATAAAACCACTTGATTCCAAATTATGTTAATAGTAATCTCTGGAAATATCATATTGTTTAACGTCCAAAAATTGAGTCTGGAAAGGTGGCAGAACGTTTCATGGTAAAAACATTTTTTTGAACAGCTTTAATATATTTTTAAATATTTTTGTAATACATTTGATTTATTTGATGGACGTTATGTTTGAAATCTGTTATAATATTCGTGTTTTCTTGCGTTAAATATGATATCGATAAAGAACTTCAATAAAGACCTAACGAAAAATTTTCACTTTAATTCATAAAACTTCAAGTTTAACCCTAGTATCTTGTTAAGACATCACGTATTTTCTTTTTAAATCGAATTGCTGTCTTTGAAGCTAATTGTAAATTCAATTCCGTAGATCATGTTGATATCATCTCCTTTTAAGATATTTCTTTATTTTTACATATTTTTAGAGGAAGAGTAGACGTAAATTTTATCTGTAACAAAAATCATTGTTATAAAATTTATTATAGGGGACTCCAGACACAGAAAATCCCCCAATTGAAATATAAGGTATTTGCAAAGTTTTAGTTGAATCAGAATAAATTTTGATGGAAACTAATCTACGCGTAATAAAATAAAATTATGATAAAATAAGTTCATCATTTAATAAATCCTTTTTTTATATTAATTTCATAATTATATACTTTGTTTCTCATTTGAAAAGCTATATTTTGCATTTAACTTCTTACGGCGATAAGAACCTCCAATTATAGAAAAAACACAAACATTCAAATTAAATATTATAAAGAAATTATAAATATTAAAAATATGCCTCACCAGAGGATTTTAGTGATACATTTGCGCGCGGGTAGTGATAAAAGGTACACTTAAGAGCCTACACTAGTCACGGGAAGAATCACTTAAGCTATTGTTAAGTCAATGGTAAGGTTCTTGACAGCTTTCTCGCTTGTATTTTAATATTTTTAAACGTTTTTTTGTGCATAGGTTAGCTGGGGTTGATCTCGAACGTTGTTAGATTTATTTTTTTCGATTTTGTTCCGAGTTTTTCTGTAAGTGAACATTTTCAATTTTGGAATCGGTTGAAACCGGTTCTGAGAGTGAAACTACCTTATATAGAAAAACTGGAACCAAAATCGAAAAGGTAAAACCTAACAACGTTAGAGATCAAACCCAGCTAATCGATGCAAAAAAATCATTTAAAAATATTAAAATGCGAGCGAGAAATCTCTCAAGAACCTTACCATTGACGTAACATTAGCTTGAGTGATTCTTCCCGTGACTAGTGTAGGCTCTTAAGTGTACCTTTTATCACTGCCCGCGCGCAAATGTCAAGAACCTTCCCATAGACTTAACATTAGTGATCGAGTTTCTTCGAGTGACTAGCGTAGACTCTTAAATAAAAATAAAGTATCCACAGGCACTTGTTATAATTGTTTTTTAAGTACGCTTCAGACTTAAAATAGAAATTAAGTGGTCACTAAACTTAGGCACACAGGAAGTTAAATCATATCTACTAATATGGCTGTTTTCTTACATATTTTGTATTACTATTTTCATTCAGCAACCTATCTTTTCAAAGTAAAGCTGAGAAAACCTAAAAAATCTGCTTTATCTGTAGATTTCATTGATACAGTAGTTTTCTTTTAAGTTTTCTATACTTATTTTAATTCAGAAACCCATCTCCTTAACGTAATGCTGGGAAAACATTTAAAATCTGCTGCATCTGCAGCTGATGTACACTTAAAATTCAAATAAAGTAGTCACTAATCTCATGCATTCAGAATGAAAAATCATATATGCCAATAAAACTGTTTTCTTATATATGTATATTTATTACTATTTACATTCAACAACATACTTCTCTACGCAATGCTGGTAAAACATTAAAAATCTACTCTCATCGGCAAATTTTATTAATACAGCATTTTTTAATTTTCATTTTAATAATTATTTCCATTCAGAAGCCCATTTTTTCTACGTAATTCTAGGAATACATTTAAAATCTCCTTCATATGTAGACGCTTTTAATACTTCTGCACAAAATGTACTCTTAAAAGGAAAATAAAGTAGTCACTAATCTCAGGCACTCAGGAGGGTAAATCATATCTGTCACTAAGGATGTTTTCTAACATATATTTTTATTACTATTTACATTCAACAACGTATCTTCTCTACACAATGCTTGTAAAATATTAAAAATATTCTCTCATCGGCAGATTTTATTAGTACAGCATTTTTCTTTTATGTTTTAAAAATTATTTCCATTAATAAATCCATCTTCTCTAGGCAGTTCTGGGTAAAACATTTAAAAATTGCTTCGTCTGCAGGTGTTATTGATACTGCTGCATGGTGTACCTTTTTAACTTGCACAAGATGTACCCTTTTAATAAAAATAAAATACACACTGATCTTAGACACTCAGGAGCTTACATCTAATCTGTTAATAAGACATTTTTCTTATACTTTCCTTTAAACATTTAAGTTCCTGCTGCTAATGTTTTATGTTAAAATTATACCTAAACATTCACTATTCTAGAATATTTTCAATATGCCTGGATGAAACCAAACTCTTTGATAAATATTTAGCCATTTTTTAATTAGCCTACAAAAATAAGTTTAATAAAAATTCTGGTGTGAAATATTTTTATAAAACTTGAGTAAAATTCCTCATATGTTTAGTGTTAAAACACCACTTAAATCTTACAGTTTTATCAAATGTATTGCGTTTGTTAATATCCCTTCTTTTGGTAAATCACAATATTTTTACATTGCTTAAAATGAAAAAAAAATAAAACAAATGCATGTTGCTACCATAATCTAATGTTTCATTTAGATTCTTCTACACAATATTACATTAATCACGCAAGTTGATGGAATAGATATTCCAAGGCATGAGTACGAAAAAAGAAGGAAGAAATTTTATTCAACAGCTGTTTTGTCTTCATGCATAATTCTTCGATTTAGAGATAGATGGTATATAAATAGTTTATTTCTTAAACTAGGATTTTTTTAATATTTTGTTTTTATTTCAGTTTAATAAAATATTATAATGCAAAATATCAGTGCGGTACTTGAATGTTATGTTTATAGGTATAATGGATTTACTTCTCACAGTTTTTAATCATTGCAAGACACAAATCCAAATCCAAATCCAAATCAATATAATTTTTCTCCCTAGAATTATGTACTTTCCTTATCTGAGAGTGATTGATTTATCAAAAAATGCGTGCACCTTTGAACGGTAACTTTTTTTTGTGATATTTATATTGTGACAAGTAGTTTTTAAATGTTGGTCAACTTGCAACTTCTTTTCACAAAGTATATTTTTTCACATAATTATGCTTGCATTAATAAATAGTTTAATATTAATTCAAATATGATGATACGTTTTGAAAACAATTTAAAAATCCTGAATAGATAGTTTAAATAATTCTTTTTCTTCTTTTCTGTTGTCGCATCTTAAAAATGAAACAGAGGGAAAAAATACTTTTTCACTAATTTACGCTTTTAATCAAACGTAAATCAAAGTGGGGAATTTTAAAACAATCGCGGCCCACATCGAATTAACATATTGTAATGCAAATATTTTGGAACAACATGTTCTGTAGTATTGAAATTAGATGTGATTTTAAAAATAAACTTTTATTGCTTTTAAAAGAATGTTTTAAAAAAATCAATTATACCTATTCTTCCTTGACATACTGTGTGTCACACATACAATATATACAGGGGTGTTACAAAATTCGACCAACAAATTAAGAGGGATGATAGACGGCATCAAGAGGATGAAAAATTACTATAGAACATGGGGTCGCAAACCACGTTTAGCGGGAGTAAATCGCAAAAATAGTTATGAAGGGTGTAACGTCGAATGGGACAAGAAGGACCAATAATAAGTAAAAAAACTTTTTTATGACGTCCATCATGATTACAAAGCATTGCAGCCCAACATAAGATAGGAGACGACGACACATTTTTATAGAAATTGTTCAAAGTTGCGACTACGATGGTCATTGCACAGCTGACACCGACGGACGAAGGACCGCCGGACGCGTTAAAACATATTCCTATATAAAAGTCTCGTCGGCTCTTTTCTGACGTTGAATTGTAATGTATTGTAATCATACTTTACGTCAAATAAATGATTTTCTATTTATTATTGACCCTTTTTGTTCCACTTGACGTCACACCCTTCCTAAATATTTTTGCAATTTTCTGCCACTAATCGTGGTTTGCTACCCCTTGTTCTCTGGTAAGTTTTCATCTTATTGATGCCTTCTATCACCCCTTTTATTTTGTCGACGATTTTTGGAACACCCTATATATATATATATATATATATATATATATATATATATATATATATATATATATATATATACTTATGCTCAGATATAAATAAAAACAAAAATATTAGATATATTCGAGATCAAGCAAAAATATGTGGTTATCCAATTTTTATGATAAATTCAATCATCAACTCTTTTAAATAACATTTATTATATAATTTAAATATAAACATGGTATGTAATAAATTATTGTTTTAGTGTGCGATAACATATAACAAAAGATATAGAAAATAATAATTATAACATACATTATTACAATTATAACATATTAGGAAATTTACTATTTAATATTTGTTTGAACATTATATACACTTTATATAGAAAATTACAATTATAACATACATAATTACAATTATAACATATTAGGAAATTTAATATTTGATTGAACATTATATACACTTTGTATAGTTGTGATTGTGCGTTGCCGATCACCTCTGTTTAAGGTGTTATTGATGTGCAGTTTTCATACATTTATAAATTAACTTATACAATAACAAATTAAATTATACATGGATAACATTGGTGATTATAACTCATAAACATATCTATTTGCAATATATATAAATATAAATATATATAGTTTTTATTTTTGTCTATGAATAATTAAATTTAACAAGTATTTTAATTACTGCATTGCATTAATTTGAATGAAAAACAGTAGTAATACTATTAATTATCAATTTTATAAATTTTGAGATATTTTGAATTGTTTATGAATTATTTAATTAGATATTTAAATTAATCTATGAAATATAAAATATATTTACAATGTAGTATAAATTAAACATTAATTATTTAATAACAAGTCTAATATATATTTAAGTAGTAGTAAAAATAAAACATTTATTATTTAATAATGTCTATAATATCAGTGGATTAACACAGCTGGCAGCAAAAACAATTTTAATTAAAATAATATCTCTTTTACATAATATATTCTTGTTAAGAATATCTGTAATGCTGTGCAAGTTGAATTAATTTTGTGTAGATTTATTCATATAGTAGTATTATATTTTATTTGAATTTAAAGTAAAACTACAAGTTAGTATTGTTTTTTAAAGTTTATTTATATAGTTAAATATAATGAAGTGAGTATGTAACTAATAAAGTGGATATCTAACTAAATATTAATTATGAATTATTATAATAACAATAGATGGCGACACTTTACCTTTCAGGTAGTTGTTGATAATATTGTTAATATTATATTTAATTTAACTATAGAAGGAGCTATTGATTGTATATTAATTTAGTTTCAGGAATTAAAATTGGATGGAGTAATATATATTCACGGATATAATTTTGTTATAAGTGTATTAAAACCAGAATTATTTTGTGTGTTTTTGAATCATTTTGTGTTTGGGTGTCATCGATGGGGTTGTGTTTTTAAAAAAAAGTGTGCGCTCAACTTGTCTTTCAAATCATTTCTCTCAACTCGACTTAGTCAACATGTATGATGCATTGCCATGTGGATGTGAATATTATGCAGAAGTTGTGACATTTTAAGGATTCTGTATAATTATTGTGAGTAAAATATTTTATCTACACTTTATGCGTTCATATTTCCAATTTTATTATTTCAAAATTGTTATCTCGTGGTAATTTCGTGAGGTGTTAAATACAGTTTTTGGGATAATCGATGTGAGTGAAATATATTGGATATTCTTAATGGTTTTTTATTTCCTATTTAAATATTTCCAAATTTTAATATTTCCAATTGTTGTCTGGTAATAATTCAGTGTACCTGGATGATTCTACTGATCTTAGCATTATGCCAGTAGAATTATGAAACACTGAATTATTATTTAAAACACATGTGGGTGCATCCAGGCTGATGAGTACATGTGCATGTGTTTTTTCATATCCAATTCATATTTAATTCTCATGTGGTCCAATTTTCCATTGTATATGGTTCATATTTAATTTATTAATCCATTTGTATTTACTTAATTGCAACTCCAATTTATAATTTTTTTCCCCTTTCTCTCTATTTCTTTTTCAATATTCTTTAGGTATGAGTAAAATTTGGCCAATTACCATTGAAGCACAAGCTATGGTAATATTATGTCTGCACATGTTAATTATTAGCTATGTGGTATTCTGTATACACAATATCATTAATTATCTCTTTGGAGATTTAAGTAGAATGATAATAGTACTTGATATGTTTTTTGAAATTCATAGATATTATAATTATATATATATATATATATTCACTAATTTTTCTACAAATCATAGTACAAACAGTATACTGGCACCAACAGGTTTGTAATAGCATCTATTACTAAATGTTATGTGCAGATGCACAGTTTAGGGGATGAATGTATATACGAAATATTAACTTTTTTATGGTAACAATAAATTTTGACACTTTGTGTTCCCTGGATCAAATCATTCCGGGGAAGTATGTGATTTTCTAAAGTATGTAGTTTTCTTTGTAAGATAACTAACTGAATATGCTTCAACCTATTATCCGCTGGTATTGCGTTGACGCAAGGTCAAACTAAATGCGTATAAAAAAATAACCAGCAATTTACATATATTTTAGAATAAAAAAAATCCCCTTTTCATTGGCAGAAACTTTGCGATTAAATAAAGCTAATATTATATTATGGAATTAGTAGAAGCAAACCGCTTTCAACAAAAACTTTGAAAACCTCTACCTTATAGTTTTGGCGGTTAATGTCTTAATGGAATTTTATCTAATTTGTTATAAAACTCATTTTGATTAATGATATATTTGATATTCATTAACCCGGGATTACTAATCCTTTTTAGAATCACGTTGTCATTAATCCCTCGTAAATTTGACGTTGTGTCAATTTTTTTAACTTAACTTCATGACTTTAGTGTATTTTATGCTTTAACTAATTTAAACGGTTTCCGAAATTATCAAGGCAATTAAATTAATATTTATAAATGATTTCTAGAATTATTATTACAATTTAGTTTTTATTTAACTTCATGTCATGGGAAAGAATTGCGTTGCATTCACACAAAAGAAAAAATAATAACAAAAGTTTATTATCAAACTGCGACTTACTATAATTATTTTTCTAATATACGAAAGGTTTGGAAATTATATTATTGTTTTAAAAAAGGTTAAAAATTAAGAAAATACACATTAGACGCTAAGTTTAATAAAATATTTTAAAACACTTGAAAGGGGCGGAGCTTCGTAAATATGACGCATGAGACATGAGATATGAGACAGCATCCCTAGAGTGGTAACGGTAGCAGTTGACTTTATACATTAAAATATGCTTTTTAAATTATTACATTTAAAGGTGGCAAATAGTTGTTCGCTTTAGGCATAAAAATACATCACCATTTCTATTTGTGGAAAATAATGTGATTTTTCGGGCATTGTCCTAAGTACCTCCATCTTTTAGATGATACCGGATGGCCACCGGCAAGAGAATTTTTCATGGGATACCAGTATTTTGTTATAGAAAAATCCGCCTTATTAATTAGCGCGATTAAACAAGGAAATTTTTCTATAAGAAAATACTGGTATTCACCTTGAAAAGTCACTGACCGGTGGCCACTCTGTAATATTTAAAAATAACAATAACTAGAAACATAATATTACAGTTAAACATTTTTTAATATTCTAATTACAGATCTTTAAAGGTTTTATTTCTCTACATCACACTGTATGCAACACATGGATGGATATTATGTGTGTATTCGCCAGAAAATGTTCTCTGTTTAACAGTCAAGTACAACATTTGACTGTTAAAATAAGAGAAAGTTCGTTAAATATGTAATTTTTTCATGAAAAATAAACATGTTTTTAATTGCAGGTGTCATATTTTTTTTTTTTTTTTTTGTAAAATCAGTGGATTTTTTATACGACACATTATACTTCAAACTGTAAAAAATGTTGGGATCAGGATTTAGTCCTATTCTCTGTAGAACATTAATCTGAATGAAAAGAATTAATTGTGTAATCAATAATAATTAATAAATCATTGCATAATACATCATAAATCATTGCATAATACAAGCTTTAGAAATTTTATTTCAATATTTTTTGATTTAGGAATTTATTTATAAAATCCGGGTTTATATGCATAACAACTGATTAAATTGGGCAAAGAAGAGAGGAAAAGGAAAAGGCGTAAATGATGCCAAATAGATAACCTATCTAATCTTATACCGTGTTCATTAATCTAAAAAACTAAAGAATATGGAAATATTGGAATGATACTTTTCCTTTGACCCTCTGTACGGTGCACCACTGGCGACTAATTTTTATATTCAATCGCACTACAATTTACAAAATTTTCTTTGCTAGATTTTCTTTAAAATATTCTATTCTAAAATATTCCAACGATATATTTATTCTGTACAGCAAAACTGACAAATTTCGGTAAATAAGGGGCGTTGCCATTCTGCTACAGCATACAACGAATCGTTGTTTTGAATACAGCTCTTCGCTAGTTGATTTTACAACTACCCAGGACATACCACGTGGAGGTGAGTGCATATCATGTTCCACCTGTACCCAGCACAACCACCCTACCATCTGAGCACAATGTTTTATTTATACGATGAATTGTGATTTTTTATCAGACTGGCACGAGTTTTCTGTATATCAACATCAACCTAGTCTTGGTGTATTCATCTCTTCTTTCGTATCCACAGACTTTGGATGATGCTGGCTGTGACTGCCTTCACGTACCTTTCTACTGCTTGAGAATGAGAACGCATGAAAAGTAACGCATTGGGGATGCTAATAATGAAATCTATACAACCGTCTATTATCTTCAACAAAATTGCATCCGATAAATGCATAGTGATTGGGGGTCCTGTTACCGCAATAGTTTTCCAATCAATTACATTCATATAATAATCTGCTTCAATGTTGATTGTCAGTATTTCAAATTTTCGTATGTCATCATTTATTCTACCTCTTCCATTTATTATGTGATGAGCAGACAGTGTGATTGCAATCAGAATTTGCTCTGAGTGTGCAAAGTAACCATTGTCCTGAATAACTTTTTTAACTATTCGTTTTATGCCGTTTGCTGTGTTGTTTAGTAGCCGAGTAGTTTCCCATAAGGTTTTAGATACATTTTTAGCTGTTGATTACATTTGATGGTAAACCATCCTGGGGCATAAACTTAGATCACATACTTTGTGAGTGAAAATAGAGACTCTGACGCGCAGTCAATGCGAAGTTGTGAGCCATCTTGCATGGGACAATTTTCCTGGGCTCCTATTCGCTAGTTCTTTTGAGCAATATCCTGATGAAATAGCTTTGCAAATGTCCAGCAGGTATTTCTGGTCTGTGCTGAGTGCCTGTTCATCGATTTCAGGAAATATATTTTTTAAATTACTCTTTATGGGCTCAAAAATTGCAATAGGGAGTGAATGGCACGTGGACAAGGTTTTTCCTATTGGTCCGGTGAATACATGTGGGCCAAAAGTTTTCCCATCGATCATGCCTAACAACGCCTAAAGACGCAGAGACAATTCATTTAACTGGAGCTGGCATATGATCCATTGCAATGGTCTTGCAAGCTGCTCTTCCATTCGACGGATTACTCAATTTTGCTTCCCCGTATTCACGACACCGGACAACCATCACAACCCAAGCATGAGAGGCTGGACAAATAAAAATTTTCATCTTCTAAAATCTTTGATATGCATTTAAAAATATCTTTTGATGCTCCAGATGAGGAAATATTAGGCAAAATTAGTCCCCAAATATTTGGAGCCAGGTTCTTCTAAGATAGTAACACGTTCTTCTTTTATAATCCTACGATACGCATGTTTATCACTTCTCTTTTCTATAGACATTGTGTCATCTTTTCGGGAGTCGAAATATAAGGCTCTTACTTCTGTTTTAGGGTTCTGTTCTTTACGTTGAGACGAACAAGCCGATTGGCGTTCACGCCTTACCTTGCTTCTATCTGTAACGGGTACGGATACATTATGTTTTCCAGTGTCATTTGCTGTACGTGCACAATCCTGGAGAGCCGCTGAAGCAAGAACTGTAGCGGACCGATCAGAAATTCTATAGCTTTCACATGCTCTAGAAAAAGTTTCAAACTTCATTCGAGTTTTGGTATAGGAGAATGAAGATGGGAATTCAATAGTATCTATTATTGAATTATTGCATACTGATTTGTTTTTTTCAATTTCACATAAAGCATCTTTTAATTGCAGTGCTTCTTTTTTAATCTTCTTTCTATTATTTTTTTCAACGATTCGTTGTATGCTGTACCAGAATGGCAACGCCCCTTTTTTACCGAAATTTGTCAGTTTTGCTCCAGTTATACAGAATAAAGATATCGTTTTATCGTTTCAATATTTTAAATCTTTATCAATAAAGGTTCCAATGACACTTTTAAACCGTAGCCAGTTCTACAGAATATTTTTACTTTTTTTGAAAAATTGTTAAATTTTACCCAAAATTTCGACATTTAGACCAAAAGCGCAGACACAAGCCTTTTTTTTTCAGCGGTGAAATTTCAGATATTTCATGTAATAGTATAAAGGCAAAATTTGGCACCTACCCGTTTTTTGTAAAAAAAAAATAATAATTTTACTCGCTCCACCCTATTAAGCATGCGTGGTTGGAAGGCTGTGTACGTTGAATAAAGTTAAAGGACATCCTTCCAAAGCAATAATTTTTTTTGAGTATCGGAAAGGCGGATTGCTATATTGGCGACCAATCGCCAATGTTAGGACGGTAGTCTTTTCTTCTTCTTATGATATATATGATTAAAGCAATTCTTTTATTAGAGATTACTTTTTAAAATAACTACTTAAAAAAAGAAAAAGAAAGAAAGAAACTGTAAAATAACTCATAATAAACATAACTCATGATTTCATTTGTCAAAAAAATGAAAAGAAAAAAAAACTATTTATTTCAAAGCAACTTTGGAAAAACATTTTATTTCTGCTGTGAAATTGTGTTTTCTTGGACCATTCAGTTACAGTATAAAATTCTAAAGTATAATTAGCTATTTATTATAGAGAAAATTAAAAGATATGTCTGTTGGAACACTTGACGAAAATATAAACTCACATTTATCGTGAAAGTTCTGCCAAATTTGAAAGTAACCTTTTTTTATTGCTCTGAGAGGAACTTCACAATAGTAGAATGGGGAAGTTTACATTAGAGATCTCAAGCCTATGTAATTATCTCAACAGGTTCCAATAATAAAACTATAAAAACCCATCAGACAATGGAGAGGGAGTGCGCGAATTCCGTCAATGTCCTATGAAACCCATAAAACAGCAAAGGTTCTGAAAAACTACAAAAAAAGAACCGCTAGCTACGGGTACTGCCGGAATCACTATGTTTGCAGCTTAACACTAGAACGGCCGAAAACTTCGACATCCTAAAACAGCCATCGGTGTCACTTCGACACCACTAATTTTATTATGCAAAATGGACGCGATAAATTCTAATTTAACACTATACTCCGTCATTGTACTTTAATTAGGCTTATATTGTTATATTTTCACTAAAGAACGATGATTAATCTTACAGAAAAATACATTAAATCAAAACGGCCGAAAATTTCGACATCCTAAAACAGCCGCCGGTGTCATTTCGACACCACTAATTTATTTGTGCAAAATGAACGCTATAATTTCTAATTTATCAGTATATTGCGTCATTGTACTTTAATTAAGCTTATATTGTTACATTTTCACAAAAGAACGATGATTTGTTGTAAATTCTGCTTGGTGTCAAATAACACCAACGGACGTTCTAGTTGAATTTGGCTGTAATTTTTTTAAAAATCGAATCACATAATAAAAATTTTGGTAGTGTGCTTATTACGTAAAATGATTAAAAGTCATACAATTTGAAGAATATAGGTGAAAAAATGTGATAGAGAGATAAGGCTAAATTCGGTTTGGTGTCGAAATGACACCAGCGGACGTTCTAGTGTTAAGGCAGCTGTTACCTACGTAACATCGTATAAATTAAGAGGGATTAGTGATCCCAGGTTTAGTCATAAACACTGTATTATACAGAGAAAAACTCAAAGTGCTCTATAATTCGGAAATGAATGATAGGAATTAGTCGTAAATTAATATTGTCATGTTTTCAAACGCTTTTTAAAACGAATATTCCATAAGTTGTACTTTAACATTGCTGTAAATGAGATGTAAAATATCTATTCGAATGTAATGATTGTTCATTTCAGCTAATTGATAATAACATAATTTATGAACATTAGCAAATTACTTTCGGAATTTAGATTAGTCATTAACGTACATTTTCATGAAAAATTTAGGTGATTAGAGAACATGATGATTTCTGTAAAACGGAAAATAGAGCAATTAAGCTTAACATTTGAATAATTTAACTGAACTTGAAAATTAGACGAAGAATTACATTTCGAAACATTTATTAAGGTATGGCTTTTGATAGGAAAAATTAAACCTTCAGATTTTATTCCTTTACAAAAGTTATTCTTTGTACATCATTATGAAAGAGCTGAATGAAATATTGGGTATACTAATAAAGTTTCATTTAACGCTTTTCTTCTTTTTTTTTCTAAATTTATTTTTACTTTCTCACTTATATCCACCCTTTGTTTTGTTTCTTTATTTCCTGTTTACTATTCATTTATATATCTATTAATTCTTATTATTATTTCTTTGTTTATTTTTATACATACAAGTTGATGAGTACCGTAATTGCAGGTGTATCAAGCAAGGCTATAAGTCTCTTTCAATCCAGTAATTTTACATAATAATCATATATGTAAAACGCATGCCTGAAATTTTAAGATCCGCACGTAAAAGACAAAACTGCGCATGTGTAAAATTAAATATTGAACGTATCCAGTATACAAGTATAAACAATAATATATATATAAACCAGAACCTGAATATAACGATCATTTTAAATTCACAAAATTATGGGTAGATTTTTCCCGAATGAAAAAAACTGTTCACAATTTCACAGAAACAGGACACTAGGAGTTTTAGAATAAACATGAAAGAGGTCAGAGTGGCTGAGTGGCCGAAGATACCGGGTTGGAGTTGTGGTTCAATGTTGAGATCGTCGATTCGATTCCCACGCCGGACGGGATGATTTCTGCTATTTTATTGGCGATAGGATAATTCATTTTAATAATGTCATATTTTACTTTAGGAGGAGAATCTATATAATTTGTATTTTTTTTATTCGACTGCTTTATAATTAAGTAAAATCGAACACACAAAAATATTTTTTAAAATTACTAATTTTATATTAAAAATGATTAAAATGAAAATTGTCCATGTAATTATTGATTAAATAAACCAAACGGATCTACAACTTTTCTATATTTGAAGTGATCATTATAAAGTGTAATGTATATGCTAAGAAAAATATGTGCTTATTTTTTGAAAAAAAAAAAAGAAAAAAGAAAAAACAGAAAACAGAAACAAGAGAAAATATTCATACAGGAACTCTAAAGGAAATTAACTTGATATCCATGATTTATTAATTAAATAATGTATGAAAATGTAAAATAAAATCCAAGTAATTAAAAAATATGTGTTATAAACTGTTAGCTGCAAACAGCAAATTTTAATTTCAGGGTTTTAGAGTCAGCTAATAGATTAAAAACAATTTGAAAATGCTAAATATTGATATTTAATAAAATTGAGACTGTAGTAAGTAAAAATAAATGTCCTATTCATTCAAATAATATTCTTAGTTAAAGTCTTGAAAAAAAAAGCAAGCATAATAAGTTGTAAATTACAAGATTAAAATTCTTTCACTTTATTAGTTGAGTAGTTTGGACTGACGACACCATCTATCGTTTTATCTGTATAGTAATCTCTTACACAATATAACAATTCATCAAGTTTTCAAGAATTAATTAATTTAAAAGCAACAACTTAAAAATTAAAGCATATTTCTAATGGAACTTTCAAGTTGTTTACCGTCCTATCTTAAGGGGTATTATCTAGTTGAAATTAAAAATACACAAAGCAAATTTAAGTTACATCTTCTAAAATAAAATTTCTCGTCAGAAACAGATCTTATTAGAGACGCAGTTTCTACGCCGAATATTACGGTTGATAAACATTGATGCCTTGCCCCCGAAAGAGCACTTTTTTAATTGTTAATATTCTAAGATATTTTGAATGTTTTAACATTAACAGGAAAAATACACCAACTATCAAATACACACATACTAACTCCTGCTACCCGGGTTAAAAATACCCAATATAACTGTTCTGTGTACAGAACGTAGATGACTATAATTTTAATTGTAACTCTAACAGATGTTTTACATGTAGAATATATTTCTTAAATTACCCACCAGCTACACCAAAAAATATTTTTGGTATTTTCGTGTTGCCCGCTGTCAATCACGAAGCATTTCTCTATGCAACCTTTATGATTCTAATCAATAGCGTAGTCTAGATAACATCTGTAAAATCGTGTTTTATTTATTAATTTCTGATGTCTGAATTTGGTTTAGGAATTTAGTTATGAAATATTGCATGGAAAGAAACAAATGTAGAATTATGTACATTATTTTAAGTGCAAACGGGTTAATCTTCCTCAATTGCATTGCACACAGATTTAAAAATATGCATGCCACAAAATTATTTTAAAATTCATAAATAATCGGTAAATTGAGATACAGTTTTAAAACAAATTACATTTGAAAGTACATATTGCTTTCTATTCGAGGTGTAAAAATTGAAATTGTGCTACATTTAGAAGTTAAAAAAGTTTCTCAAAAAAGAAATTTATTGGAGTTGTTGTTGCTACTGTCAATATCATGTCAACGTTACTCACGGACATGTTTTTGCTTTATAATATAGATGTATTTTTAATTATACCTCCTCCTGTTTTTCCTGTAATTTATTTTTATTTGATTCAACTTCTCCTTTTATATTATACTTTACTATATTTATCGCGACAATTTCTGAATTCTTGTTCCTCTTTTGCTTTCCTAACGGTCTTTTACTGTTACCTGTACTTATCTCTCTCTCTCTTTTTTCATTTATTACCATTTAATCTTGTTCCTGTTCCGAAATTTTTAGAATGTCTTTTTGACCTGAAGAAGAAAGATAGACCAATATAAGCTATTTTATGGGTTTTCCAGTTACGATGTACCTTTACACGTAGGACAAATGTAAAGGTCTTGACAAAACAATAGAAAACCGATAAAAAGAAAAGACAAACAGCAGTTCGTAAATACTAAGTATCTGTTTAGAAAGAAATTGGGTCCTTTAAAGGTCCCTTCACAATTTTTTTTCATTTCAAAACCGGACCCTTCACAATTTTTTTCATCTCGAAACACATCCCTTCACAAAACGGCTGACAGCCATGTGGCTGTTGTGTGTGATGGTCAATAGTAGCTAGTCGGAAATGAGTACAAGTTGTGTAAAACCAAATCACTTTTATTAAAATCTTAAAAAGACAGGGTTTTGAGAAAAGCTCTGCGATTTTCCTCAGGCTGGAAAGAAATCAGTTCCCAACAAAACTTCACTCAAAGAAACAAGCAATCTTCAAATTAACAATATCAGTAATTAGATAAATTAAAATAACTTACGAACTCGTAACGTCAAACGGCTGTTAAGCTGACTTCCACAAGAGTCAATTTCACGTTCAACTCCAACTTACAGATGGCTAGAAACCGCGCTCGGTGAGAACCAAATAATTTTATTTCAAGTATCACCGAAGCAAAGTAAAATATACTCTTACCACTGGCCAATAATCCTTCTTTGCTACGTCTTAGTTCAGACAGCTAAAGCAGATTTCGAGGTACCACCAAGGGCAAGAACCGATCCAGTGTTCCACTGCTATATCGATTGACCAGAGGCAGAAATTTGCATAAATATCGATACGAAGAGAAAAATCACACGTTCCGAGGTTTTTACACTCCTTCATCGAAAGTTAGAAAAAGATAGCCTTGATAACTTTTACGCACATTGATTATTATTGGACAAAAAGTAAATTCGCAATCAAAACTTCACCTACTCTTATAAACAGGGTAATCGACACATCATAAACTTTTCACCTTAAAATAGAACCCTTCACGTAATTCTTTGTTTTAAAATAGACCTTTTACAAACTTTTCCATCTCCAAACTGAACCTTTCACAAACTTAATAATTTAAAAGTAGGCTGCTACTTTTACATATATGCAGAAAATATGTGTATTTTACATACATATGTCTTCTTAAAAATATATAAACATGAACCTGAATATCACGATCATTTCAAATCCGCAAAATTATGAGTAGATTTTTCACAAATGTAAAAAACTGTCCACAATTTCACATAAACAGGGCACTAGGAGAAAAGTCTGGACAAACCCCTGAGTACATATGAGAAAATTCTACTAAATTAATACATTCGATAATATATGGCAAACCATTTACATCCACGCGCCAAATTAAAAAAAAATTATGACCTTGGCATACAAACTGAAAACAAATTTAGTGGTTCGAAATATAATGAATTAAAATTATTTGAAAATGTATTAGAATTAAAACAACTATGGGTAACATACATCTAGGTATTACACTGTAATATTTATAAAGTTAAATATATTTTAGAAGTTATTAAACACACACCAGTAAATAAAAACATATTAGAAAATACTATTAAATTAATACATTAGATAATAGATGGCGAACCTTTTTAGATCTACGTGCCAACTTAAAAAAAAAAAATGTTTTTTGGACCATGACGTACCAATTAAAAAACAAATTTAGAGGATCGAAGTGGAAAAATTTAGTGGATAAATTTAGTGGATGAATTGAAGTTATTTGAAAATGTATTAGGATTTAAAAAATATATTGTTAACATATATGTAAGTATTACGCTGTAATAATTATAGAACTAAATACACTTTATAAATTATTAAAAACAAATCATGCGAGAAAATGCTGTTTACGTTTCTGTATCTTGGGTAACAATTATTTAATATCATGTTCATACTTAGTTAATTTTAATACAATACCAACTGAGCTAGAGTTATCTGACAAATTATTTCTATTTGAAATTTTTATAATACTAGGGGGCTATACCCCCTACGAGCTACGCTCGCCAACCTCCGTTCTGACACCGCATGATTTAAAAACACTCTGATTTGATCAAATCTAAAACGATTACGGAAGATTGTGTTATTATTAAACGACCAGTGGCAATCTGCTGTAACCGGGTTTCCATTCATTTTCCATTGACTGGGGGATTTTAAGGTCGAATCAACTGCTCTCGAAACAGCTAACAACTGTGTTCCTGATTGTTTAAATAAGATGAATTAAACATTTAAAAATCAACTTGTGTGAAATGGTTAAGTAAACTATGCCGCTGCATTGGAGAATTTTATAACGAAGCTATAGAAAATTGGTTACTTCTCCATTATCCCGTCGACTACTTTCTATAAAAAGAAAATAACTGTCGCCAGAATATATCATTTAACACCAAACGCGCATGATCGTGGCGTCGCGTTGCATTCAGTTGGCATCAGATGCGTTACACTTATTAGTTATTTCATCGAGGGATTTTTAATTCAAGGTTTATTTGTCTTTTTAATAAATCTCCATTATCCCGTCAATCAATTTTTAATTAAAAAAAAAAAAAACTATCTCCAAACTGTAACGCCAAATAAACAAATAGTAGAAATTTGGGCACAGGTGTCATATACGCACCACGTTGGCGCGATTTTTTTCAACCGCCAATTTGGTGATAACTTTGTTTTTGAATAAATTGTTGTTTATTTACTTTTATTTTTTATTTTAATTCTATAAATTATTTTAATTATGTATATCAATATTTATTTATATCAAACTATCTTTTATTTATTTCCTTTTTTAAAATAATATAAGCTATTTCATTTATTACGTTATTTTATTTTTATATTCAAATTAAAAAAATCACGTGTTATTATTGCATGCTATTTGAAACTAATATTGAAAAACAAAGTTTTCGCCAAATTAGCTGTTGATTTAAGACGAATTTTGCCAAATGAATCTAAAAAAAATGAAAAAAGTAAATAAATAAATAAATAAATAAACAAACAAATAAATAAAATACAAGAAATTCGGAAAAAACCCACTCACCAAAGTGTCAACTATCAGTAAGTTTAAACAATAAAATTTACAATATATTAATGAAAACAGAAAAAAAAATTAGTTATTTCGGTATTACGTAAAAATATAGTTTTTAATTGAGAGGAAATATTATTTACGCTGTTTTAAAATTTGCAATAACAGGTAAAAGATTTGTCGAAACAAATTAATCTGTCGTGTAAATATAATTTTTAATTGAAATTGTTTGGAAATATTGCTATTTGAGCATTTTAAATATGACGTAAGTTTCCCTACTTAATGCTTTGAAAACGCTTAGTAATTTAATTATTTCTCGTTTTAATATTCACGCGCAAGTATATTTTTTATTACGTAATTTTCTATATTTACTGCTTTTATCACGTGATCATTTAATTATTATTTTAACGTTTTATTTCTGTTTTTAATAGTCACGTGTAAATACATTTCTGAATTAAAAGGGAATGTTATTATATGCGCTATTTTACAAATTGGCAACCATTCAAATAATGGATTTTATGAAATTTGAAATAAATCTTCATAAAAATAATGAAAATTTTGAATAAAAAAATTGAAATATAACCTCAAAAAATTACTCAAATTAAAAAAGTGATTGCAGTCTGCACTCCGCAAACTTGTCAACTATATCCTTACAAATTATGGTTAAATTCCTGCGGATAGTTTTCGTTCCTATAAAACTTTTTTCAAAAAACTGTTTTGACGAACTTTGATTTTAAATATCTCTTAAAATAATTCTTCGATTTAAAAACTGTTTGCTTCAGCGTGTTTATCGAACATTTCTTTATAAAACTACCAATTTTTAAAATTTTACATGCAATAGTTTTCTAGATATTAGTCCAGAAAGACTTCAAGGCACAAAATCTTTATTGACTGCGGCTGCTGCGGCTGTGGTTACTTTTAGGTAGCTTTCAATACAAAAAAGTAAAAAGCTACCTATTGCAGCCGTTCGGAGGAAAGCAGTTCCAGAAAATTTCGATATATTTTCACCGATCATGACCCCCAGACCCCAAAACCACCCTCCGTCCAAATGTTGATTTATATATATATATATATATATATATATATATATATATGAAACTAATTGTGTATATTAAGCTCACCAATGTCTCGACCGAGTTCGTTGGCCAGCTTGGTCGGCCATTTTGTTTCAAGATGGCGGACACTTAAACATTTAAAACTAAAATAATTATACAAAAATTTAAAAATTCAAATTTATTTTTAATTAAGTGTTAGGCCTTGATACGAGGATTCCAGAGCATTTTTTGGTTTACCTCTATCTTAAAAAATGGCTGAGATAGAGCAGTTTGAAATTCTAGGGTGGCTGACATTTTGAAACAAGACAGCACACTACAAAAATTTTCATCGTTGTAATAATTTTCCCAATCATACGCATAAAACTATATATTCATATCCGTTAGCGCAAAATTCTCGCCAAACATGGCGATATTTGACAAAATATCGCCAAATTTGACGACCAAAATAAGTCTTCACATATGAAGCCAATTTGGCTATTGCTCAATAATTTGGCGAATTTCTTATTCAAATTCAGTATTAACGAATCTTTTGTAAACGTTTTCTTTGCATTTTAACTTGTTGTTTTCGTGTAACATTAGATAAAATTTTAAAACGAAGATATAGGAAAGCTACCTTTTCCTCCCGGTACAGGCCGGAAGGACTTTTTTTTTAATATAGAGAGATTCAATTTCAAAAATAATAACCTGCAAGTATACACAGACGGAAAAATTGTTAAAATGGCAAACGCCAGCTTTTTTAAAAAACTCTGGAATACATTTCCAAGTTGTTATATTTTATCATCGGTATTTTCACTTATAATGTCTAAAAATATTATATTTTCACTAGTTTCCAAGCATTGCCTTTGTTTGATAAATGTTTGAGCCCATATTGAGCTAGATTGGAATTTAATAAGCCACAATTAAAGTTCTCCAGCGTCCAATCAATCGAATTTAAACACGATAAAGCTCATAAAAATTCCAGTATTTTGCCGAATATCACTGTATCTTGATTTAAAGTCTCAATCAACGCCGTGTTAGTGGTCCGTCGTCCCTGCATTAGATGAATGACTAGAAAATATGAATTAAAACTAAACAAAAGTCAAAAATTAAAATTTTTAATTTGCAATTAAAAAATGAATGTTCGTTAGATAAAAAAGGAAAGAAAATGTCAAAGAAAAACAAAAGAAAAATATGGTTGAAATAAACATTTTATACTCCTTTTCCTGTCTTTCGTCAAAAAATGTAAGAAATCTGTTTACAATTTATTCTAAATCAATTAATTGTAGTTTTTATTTATCCAAATAACAGCTAGACGATTAACCTATGCTTTAGCAGAGCAAAATTTTGAAATATTTAATATCCTTGTTCTTTCATTGTAAGGTAGGAGACAAAACCAAAATTTCTAGAAACGGTAACATAAGAGATAGATATTAACTTTATTGAAGTGGAAAATGGTCTTCGAAAAAAAAGTCTACTGCTGGTTAGCGTATCTAAATCTTCATACTGTAGTAATAAATTAATGACTATTAATCTAGTAAGCAGGAAATTTTTTTTTTAATTAATTATTTATATTTCTTTTTCAACCTGTTATCGCGTATATCGGGCAAAGATTAGATGATAAACCGCTTTCACTTTCCAAAATCTATTATTATTATTATTATTATTTATAATTTTTATGCTGTTTTTAAAAAGCATAACATTTGTATATCTCCTTATGCCTACGTGATAAAATTTGGTCTCATTCTATTCATAACTTTTAATACTAATGTCTCTAAAACGAGAAATTTATTTTAAAACCAACCTGTACTTCAGACGGACAAACGAAAATTGTTGTATTATATATATATATATATATAATAAGTGTTCTAAAGTGTGATTCATTGGCCATTTTAGACAATTTGGAATGTACATTTTCATCTGAAAAAACGTAATTTAGGAATAGAATTTTAAAAAAAATATTTGTATTATAATTTCTTAATGAAAAGATACGTTAACCTGAAGATTACGCTTCAAATAAAATATAATTTTCTGGATTAATTATCGGAAAATTTCCTGAACCTTCCTAACTAAATGAATGAAAGTTCCAAAGCTTTGTAAAACTATCCAGCTGTGAAACGGGAGGAAATTAATAGCACTTCTATGAATACTTGTTAGTACAATGCGTTGCGAATTAATTCAATCGTCCAAAATGGAAATGATTAATACGTTAGAGAATTAATCCGAGTTTCAAACCATCCATTCGTTAAAAATATCAGGAAATACACAGTAATAGTTTTGGAGATAATATTGACCCATTCCTTCTTACACAGTAAATCATTCGTACAATTTCGTTGAATTATGTTTTTTTTGTTTTGTTTTTTAATTTCTTTCTTTTTTAGGTGCGTTCGTAATTATATAAATACGTAGCACCTATTGTTTTCGTCTGGTCCGTCCGTCCGTCCATGCGCATATAACAACACAAAAACTTCCAAACCGAATGGTTTGAAATTTAAGATATATTATCTTTGCAGAATTTTGTCGAGACATTTCAAATTTTATGAAAATCGAATCAAAACTTTAGAAGATATTAATAAAAACATTTATTAAGAAATTTGAATAATAATAAAAAAAAAATCTGTGCTTTTTTGTTATAGGAGCTTCCGAGGTTTAATCGTCAAGCGACCGAGATACTTATTTTATGGAAGAAATTAATCTGCAGACGGTATAATTCATTTCACAGAATTAAAATTCATCAAGATCTGAATATTTATATAACTAGTTATAGTACGAACGCACCTCATTTGTCACGTTTGACGTACAGTTTCCAACTTGTTTATAATATTAAGTTCTATAAATTAATAATTTTTCAGAATTATTTCGTTATTTTTACTGATGTTTAGATCTTACGCGAAATAAAAATCTGTAATGCTTTATTTGCGCATAGTAAAGCATGAATAAATAAGTTTTACAATGATTAATTTACTACGATTGATTAAAAGTGTTTAGAAGTAATATAAAAATAAAAGACTTTATGTAGTGTGCTACAGTTATCCTGCATTAATGTCATGGGAAGGCACGTCCTCTACCGTGCATTGATTGCTATTCGGAGAGAGTGTGGTATTGTGTAAAGAGAATCAGGCATTAGTTTATTGCTTCCATGAATGAATTGGAATATAATGTATGCGTGGAAATATTTTCTAATAATTTTTTTTGAAAATAATTGTAAATTTTTACAAGAATTTTATAACGATTAATTTTCTTTATAGTATAACATCTATCTGAATATTATACACCCATCACCTTTGCAATTTTAACAGCCTCTAAATTTCATTTAAAAAGCACATTCCAGTTTTCATTTTTTATATCGAATTACATATGGCTATAAATAAACTTTCTTAAATAATATATATATATATATATAATTATATATAATTTTTGTGTTATAGCGGCCTCCACAATTATGATTATGCCAAAGTTGCAGTTATGATTTCGCCAAGATCATCGCAAAGCTTATATATGCATCCTATATACTCATATATATATTCTAAACAATCCTATATCTACCATTATTATTTACGTCTTATATATCGTATATACATTATATACACATGGCATATATATACATCATATATGCATCATATATGACTATAACTTGGCCACATACGTCAAGAAATGTTACATATATATATCATATATTATTATAATGTCATACATGCTTTATAATTTGGTGACAAATCTTGGTCCGCTATAACACGAAAGTACCAAATTTGCAATCTGTTAATGAAAATAGAAACAAAATGTAACATGAAAGTACCAAATTTACAATATATTAATGAAAACAGAAACAGAAATATTTCATCCTTGAGGGCCGCTATAACACGAAAGTACGAAATTTCAACTTTATTTTTCATATCTGATAATTTGCGTCTATCTTTTTTGTAACTTTAATATTTTTGTAACGATTTTATGCATTTATAGTGCCTATTAAAAGAAACATTCTTCTGAAATTATAGAATTTCGTTAAAAACGCTTGAAAAATTCTCCTAAAGTTACAGAATTTCGCTAAAAACGGTTAAAATAGTAAAATGCAAACATTATTTGATCCATTCTCGACCGAAAGCAACAACCATTTTCCCAATGGTTTAAAAAAAAAAAACTTATTTTATTTTTTAGAGAAAATTACTATTTTGTAAAAAAATTTTTTTGAAGTGAATAAAAAAAAATTCTCTTGATTGGAGTTTAAATAAGATTTTACATAATATTCATGCACATTTCGATAAACTTTATTTCGTAAATTTGACTGAAACACGTGCATTTTTATTGTCTCATTATTTCAAACCCTTGTAAATAATCCCTAATCCTATTGCACCTCTGTGGCCCAGTCGTAAAACTTAACTTCCGTTTTCTAACGTAGATGATGTGGTTTGGATTTCCACAAGGTGTTTGCTAAGCTATAAACTATTGTGTAAAGTTGTGCACACCAAAAGAAACAACATTAATAATTTTAGTGAAGAGAAACATCAAGAAATATTGTTAGGATATCACAAGTGTACTTTTGGTATAAAGAACTTGCCACCATTTCTGGTGCAAAGCTGCACTTTTTTTTTTACAGTAAGTTAAAAAAATTCCAAATATGTTATATACAGGTGTGTTTATAAGTGAACTCCCCCTACTCAGAGTTGCCTACAGGCGAAACCATTTTTTATAAAAGTGGGAAACGTTGTGAATGAAGGGATTGGAAAAACATTCAGTTAAAAGAAAAACAAGAACGAAAAATCATGTGTCAAGCATAGATTATGTAACACTTTCCAACGCTTCCAAAATAATCTTACAATCATACCGTTTAATAAGCTGAAAGATAACATCTAAGTAAACAATTTGAAAAACGCATAACATATTTAAAAACATAATTTCAGGAATTTCCAACGTATACAATATTCGAAAAAATATCCGAATACATTTATTCAGCCCTGTATATGATCTATAGATTTGTATATATACTACATAGGATGCTAAATTTTAGTTCAGTTAAGAAACGCGTAGCACAGTTTAAAATTCTTCTTCTGGAGTTTCTGTCAGTAAACGGAAATGTGTTCGCGAACTTTTGTGCTTCCCTGTATATGATCTACAGAATTTATACACACCACGTAATAAACAAAAAGTGAGTTAAATTTAAAATCGCGTTCAGTAACTTAAAACGCACTTCCAGGAATTATTGTTAACAGACAGTAGAGAATTCTTTTGTGTGTCCCTGTAAATGAACGATGACTGCTATACACACAATATTCTGTAGTAAACCTCTTGTAATGCACCTTAGTGATACATATAAATTTCAATGCGCTTAAAATAGTGAAACATTATTTAAATAAACCGCAGACGATTTTCCTCCATAGACGTAATGTAACGGAATTCTTTTGACTGTCCCTGTAAATTAACTATAAGTGCTATCCACACCCTATTCCATATTAAGCTTCTTGTAATACACCTTAGTGATATATATCAATTACAATGTGTTTGCAATTGTGTAACATCATTAAAATAAACCGCAAATGATTTTTCCCCATAGACCGAATGTAACGGAATTCTTTTGAGTGTCCCTGTAAACAAACTATAAGTGCTACACACTTCAGTTGAAATAGAGAACGTGCTATAGATAACGACAATAACATATAAAAATTACAAGGAAATCCGAGCATATTTATGGGAGTTAGAGCACGGACAGACGGCCAGACGGCAGACGGCCACACGGCCCGACAAACCGAAGTCATAAACACTTTTCAACTAGGTTGGAAAGTGTTAACAGATCGAAGTTATAAACACTTTTTAACTAGGTTGGAAAGTGTTAAAAAAGTATTTTGAAATATGGCCGCCGCAGGGCGTATTACCGTGAAAATCCGTAGTAAACGTGCAAATTTTTTTCGACATAATGCAGCAGCTGTTATAAAGCTTCCAAACATTCGCGAAAAACTTAATATCAGTATGCTTTGTCACCCACAATAACCTTGAGTTTACGTCTTAACCATTTCCAAGCATACTTCGTTCAAGTCGATCATACCATCTTGCGATATCAGATGGTAGCTGGCAATGGTAGTCATTATTTTAAACCTATTTTACTGTAATCAAAATTGTAAATAAGTGTAATTTCATGTGTAATTATTAATGATGGCCCTCTGATGGCCATATTTGGAACTATTTATTTTCATTGAATGTTTTTTCTATTACTTTATTAAGTCATCTGGAAAGTTACACACTTTTAGTATAGTTACGACTGTGGCATTTAATATAGGTAAGATATCTGAATAGGGGAGCATTAATTATAGAAAACCTGTAAATTCCATTTATTTGCATAAATAATAGGAAAGTTGTACAAAATATTTTAAATCTATATTTTAGAAAAACTTTAAAAAAAGCCTACTCCTTTTTCATGTAGTGTTAGAAATTAAGAGCCTACTTTAGTCACGCATCAATGTTCTGAATCAAATGTTAAACTAATGAAAGCTTTCTTTGAAAAATTTTCATTTTCATTTCAATATTTTTAAATGGTTATTTTTGCATAGGGTAGCTGCGATCGATATATAACGATTTTCAACAAACGATTTTCTCTACTTTAACGGTTCTAACATTTGTACTTTTTCGATTATGTTACAGTTTCATTCTGAAGAAGCTTTCAATTTTGGAACTAACCGATATTTTTTTTAGAAATCAAAAGTGTCCAATGAATGAAACTGCAAAAAAAATTTAAAAATTACAAAAGTACCTCAGGAATCCAGTGCAACATGTATCGTGTGAAACTAAAGAAATACGGAGTTATCGAGCGGCGCGTACAGGAAGCACGCATGTTTTTGGGCTCCTGGTTTTTGCAATTTTAAAACCGGAATTCCTGAGATTTTTTTTCAGATTTTTGAATTCCCGGAAAGAGAAAAACATTTCCTATCCGTGGACATTAATTTTTCAATTGTGCGACCAACGGTTAATTAGTTATGTACTAATTAGTGTAATCAAGGGACCACGTGTTGAAAGAGCTAGCGGAAGGACACTCTCGTCTTTGCGGACAGACGCTAGGAGACAGGACCGCGGGAGAAAGATGTTCGCCCGGTAGAAACGGAACAGCCACACCTGCCTTGATCAACATAGCAGCTCTTTGCAGGAAGAAATCAGCAGCAGCAGTAATTAAGGTAACTGGTACCTGGCGGGGATTGCCTATGTAAGTATAAATCTTAATTGACCATCTTTTTAACACTGGCGGCTGATGGGTACGCCAAAGCGATCTCAATTAGTGAATTAATTTACTGATTGCGGCAGTTTTGGAAGCTACATACCCAGCCATCTCGGGTTAATTAGGTCCTTTACCTAATTGCTCATCGCGAAGTAGGCCCAGTGTTCTAACTCAAAAGTTTAGGACTCAACGAGTCATAACATCATATCAATTAGCAATCCTTAATTCAATGAATAATTCCCCCCACTCCCTTTTCCCCCCCCCCAAAAAAAAAAATAAATATTTGCCCTTTTTTATTTTAATAGTAACTTAAGTCCTTAGCGTATTCAACTATCTTTTTCTCCCCCATCCATATTAAATTCAACTAAACAGCCTAAACAGCAGTTTAATAATTAAATTGTAATTCCTCTCTAATCCTCCCATTAGAACAATTTAAAACTAATCTCTTCAACTAAGCATTTACATAACTAAGCTAAAGTGTAAAATCTAACCTCCCCACCCCCAGTTTTAATCTCATTTTATAGTTTAATTAGCTAAGAATCAAATAATTCATAAATATCTAAATAAAACCCCGGGGAAAAAAAAATTCAAGAAACTAAACAGTTTCTCAAGTACCCCCAGAATATTTTCTGTAACCATACATGTCTAACTAGACATCCAATTTACTTTAATAAGCAAATTAACAGGTAAGCACCCTCAAAAAAAAAAAAAATCTCAAGTCAAAATAGCAACAATTTCTCTATGCATAGGAAGTTTCAGTTACATTAAAGAATGCTCACATAAGTGAATTCAACATTCCAGTGCAGATTAAAAGAAGGGAGTGTCAATCATTCAATAATACTAACTTCATTACAGCTACCACTAGCTCATTGTTGGGTGTCAATCACCCACTAATCCCTACTTCTACCAGTGATTCCCTCTCCACTTTCTAAAGCCTCAAGGCATTAATCTCCCAGATCAAACTCTTAAAGTATAATCTTTCAGTTAACCCCCCCCCACACACACACACACCGTTAGAAAAAGATGTCTATAATTGTAATGTTATTTTCATGTTTCCCCCTGCTGGGAATAAAACATAAATAAACTAATAAAAGGGTAACTAGAAACACCAAATACAAAAAATGAAACTAAGCACACGTGCAAGTTCCCGCGAAAAAACAATGACACCAATAGACCAAAAGCGCAATGCGTCAACAAAAACCACCCAAGGCTCAAAAGGCTCAAAAACAGAAGTAAAAAACACAAAAAAACCACCAGGAGCAAGTAGTACACCTGGAACTTCCCAGAAAGAGCAGGTAAAAAGCAAAGCAAAAACCTCCGAAAAAGTAGGAAAAACAAAACTAAAGATGACAGACATTGAGGGATTTTACGAATTGACAAAGAAAGATACGTGCGAAGAGACAGATTCAGATGTGGATAGTGTAATGACAGAGCCAGATAAAGAAACTGCGGTACTACAAGACACAGAAGTCACGAGGTTAAGAGGGGAATTAATAACCCTTTGCGACATACCAGATGGATCTAAAAAGAGATCCCTAGAGATAGAGAGGGCTATGATGGCAATAAGCTACATCAAGATGATACAATCAAAATCAACAAAGATACCAGCATCGACGTGTGAAGCCATGGACCAAGCTCTGCAGGTAGTGATAAACTCACTGACTGAGATGGAGTTGAGGGCAACACATGCCGAGGCAAAGGCAGAAGCCTTGGAAATAGTAACAGCAAAAAGAGGAACCCAACCAATGGAAGAAGAGACAACATCGCTACCAGCACAAAAGGCAACAAAAAAGACTGCAGTTGCTCACAGTTATGCACAGGCGGTCAAAGCCGCGACGGCAACTGTAATTATTCAGGCTACAGAAGAGCGGACAGCAGAGGAAGTAGAGCAACAAATAACAAATACGATAGAAAACAAGGAAGGAGTCAGGAATGTCAAACGGATTCGCAACGGCATAAAAATTGTTTGCGAAAACGCAACGGAAGCTACGAGGATAAAGGAAGCCCTGGCAGCGAATGAGGAGAGTAACAGTGGCCTGAAAGTAAAAACCGCCAATTTAAGGAAGAAGAGAATTATCATCTTCCATGTACCGGAGTCGGTGGAGCCAGCCATAATCAAGCACAAAATATGCAGAGAACTAGGCATCGACATAGAACAAAACGAGGACAAAATACAGTTGCTAAAATCGCTACGGGCACCAGCAGGGCGATTGCATATACCGGTAGCGCTCCCTGAGCCCCTGGCGGATCACCTTCTCAAGGAGAGAACGATCTGCCTGGGACTCAAGGAATGTCCGATAAAAAACTATGTGACGATCCAAAGGTGTCACAAATGTCAAGGTTTTGACCACGTGGCGCACCAGTGCAAGCAGAGTCAGTACTGCCCGATATGTGCAGGTAGGCACAAATACGAAGATTGCCCAAAAGGAAGGAAGAGGTGTATCATCTGCACTACATTTAACGAATGGAATAAGGCGCACTTACCGGCACAAATCCCTATAGACCACACGGCTCATGATGGGCAGTGCAGGGTGTACAGAAAGCTCCTCAAAATTAGACAAATTGAAATTGAACAAGGAAGACAAAAACTAACTACAGGTAATGATGTCCTAAACGACAAAATCACATTAAACACAACTAGGGGTGTGACACGGGTGCATAGGAGGTCACAGGAGGAACTTAACAACAGGCAACAAAGGACACACGAATTGAATTATGTTCAATATCAACGCCGCTAACACAGACGCGTGCCTAAGCGGCACCCAAGACAATCCAAACCTGAATGAAAATAAAAATCCAAAAGAAAACTCCAACAATAAAAATCAAGACAACATCAAACTAATACAAATAAACCTACATAACAGTCTCCATGCAACACAAACACTTATGGGATATATGGGAGACAAACAAATAAATATTGGACCCTTACAAGACTTTCACCAAAATAAAAAAACAGGAAAAATAACAGGTTTCAATAATGGTAATTGGAAAATAACAAAAACAAAAAGAAATCGATCAGCAATAGTAACTCACACAGGCACCAATCCAATAACAATAGCAGAAAAAGAATACACAACAGCAATAAAAATCGAAAATAAAAAAGAAACAATAACAATAATCAATGTATACGCACCCCCCTCAGTAGAAGACTTCGAAGATGTGCTGCAGGAGGTAGAAGACACTCTGAAAATAGCCAAGGGCGAAGTACTACTGACGGGGGACTTTAACGCACACTCTCAACAATGGGGCTATGCGAACTTAGATGACAGGGGGGTAAAACTTACAGACTTCCTCCTCCTGAATGCCCTCTTTGTACAAAACCCACCACACGCAAAAGCGTCGTTCAGCACCATGAGAGGTAAAAGGAAGCTAGAAGGATGGCCGGATCTAACAATAGCAACAGCTAAATTAGGAGAAAATATAACAGACTGGGAAGTAAGCGACGACGAATCAAACAGTGATCACAAATACATAAAATTTAATATAAAATATAAAAATACGTGTTATCAAAGACATAGATTAGAAACAAAACACGGCAAACACGCAAAATTCGAGAAGAAAATTAAACAAATCAGAAACAAATATACAAAAGAACTAAGAAAAGCAACAAATATAGATCAGTTAGACAACATAACTCTAAGATTACAGAGAGAAATAACAGCAATAGCATTCGCCTGCTACAAACATAGAAAAACTCCAGAATTAATGGCACCACCATGGTGGTCACAAGAAGTCAAAATAGCAAGAAATAGAGTAAGGGCGTTCAGGAGAAAATTCCAGGAACAACAAGATGAGGAACTAAAACACAAACAACATATAGAATATAAAAAAGAACGCGCAAAATTAAAGAAAATAGTCCAAAAAGCCAAAAGAGATACATGGAAAAAATACTGTGAGGAAGTCACTAATACATATGGCCCTCAATATAAACTGGCATCAGGCAAAAAAACAAGCCCATCACGATTAGAAAACATCATGCCCAACAATCAAGAAGTAACCGTCAAAAAGACATTAAACCACTTCTTAAACAACCTATATCTAACAGATCCATCAATAGAACATGAATTAAAACCAGAGACACCGACATTTAATGAAACAAAACCACAGCTTATAACAAAACAAGAACTTAACAGAATAATCAAAAACATAAAACAAAACAAAGCTCCGGGCTTTGACTACATAGACCATAACCTAGTGAAAAGAATACACACAGCAGCACCACAACTACTACTAACATTATATAACACATGCCTTAACTTCAACTACTTCCCAAAATCATTTAAAATAGGCACAGTAGTCCTATTTCATAAAAAGGGAAAAGATCCAAAAGAACCAAAAAATTACAGACCCATATGCTTACTACCTACACTTAGTAAAATACTAGAAAAAATAATACACGGCAGGATATCACATCATCTAACAATCAACAAATACTGGAGCGACAAACAATATGGGTTCAAACAAGGGTTATCAACTGAACACGCACTAAATAACCTAATAAAAACAATAAAGAAAGACAAAGAAGACAAATACCAAACATTACTAATAGCAATGGATATAAAGGGTGCATTTGATAATATCAGATGGCCTATTATAGCCGAAAACTTAAAACAATCACCATGCCCCACTTACTTAATAAATTGGATACTAAGCTTTTTAGAAGATAGATACGTATCCTTAGAAGAAAACGGCATTAAAGTAACAAAACAAACATTTGGCGGCTGCCCACAAGGCAGCTGTCTGGGACCACTGCTGTGGCTGCTAATAGCAGATACAGCCCTAAAGAAAAACTGGGGTAAAAATGTAAGAATACAGGCCTTCGCAGACGACTTTATTTTAATAATAAAAGCAAAAACAAAAGAACAATTAGTAAAACTAGCAAACAAAATAATAAAAGAATTTTATGAATGGGTAACGGAAAATAACCTAACGCTTAATTGGGACAAAACAGAACTACTGTACCTTAATAGAACACACACAAGAAACCTACCAACAGCAGACACATATAAAATTGAAGGAATTAAATTCAAAGAAAGGGAATTTGAAGGAAAAGAAAACATTAAGTATCTAGGTGTAATCATACATAAAAACCTAAATTGGGAAACACACTGCCAAGCACAAACAGCCAAAGTAAGGAAAGCGTTTTGGATGATGGGACAAATGCCCAAACGGGGTTGGGGATTGAAACCAAGCATCTTAAAAATATGGTATAGAACAGTAGCTGAGAAAACACTGACTTACGCAGCCTCAATATGGAGACATAAGCTAAACCAAAGAAGTAAACAAGTACTAACAACATGCCAAAGGCATTTTTTGCTGGCTATAGTTAGGGCATATAAAACTGCCCCAACAGCGGCCCTTCAGGTACTTGCTGGCCTGATTCCAATTCACCTCCAAGTTAAATACGAGGCAGAATACGGCACAATATCTCGTTTAAGAGAAACGACAGAAATACACGGAACCACTATCCACCATACAGACTATATAAAAAAGATTAATGTATGGGAAACACATCCCGCGGACACCATAGAACCAAGAATAGGCCATAATTACAAGGACATAGTAATATATACGGACGGTTCAAAATTGGAAACAGGCGCTACGGGTTCGGCATTCGTAGCTTTCAAAAATGAACAAAAAATAAAAACATGGTCAGCTCCATTAAGGAAGTACAACAGTGTTTTCCAAGCCGAACTACTGGCTATACTAAAAGCAGCAGAATGGGGAAATAGCACAGGGAAGGAATACAGCATTCGCTCGGACTGCATGTCAGCCATCCAATCACTCAGTAAACCCTTCAATGTAGTAAAATTAATCGATACAATACAAAAAACAGTAAAAGACTCAAACAATAAATTCAAAATTAGCTGGGTCAAAGCACATGTGGGTATCCAAGGAAACGAGGATGCCGACGAATTAGCAAAAAAGGCTGCAGAAAACCAAAGTAAAGAAATTCCATACCATCTAGAAAGACCGATATCAAACTTAAAAAGAAAACTAAAAGAACTCACTATCAAACAATGGCAGTTCGAGTGGGATTATGGGGAAACGGGCAGGAAGACATATGAATACTTCCCAAAAGTAGATTCTCGCAGAATCATCAGCTGCAATCTACTAAGTCAAATTTACACGGGTCACGGAGCATTCCCGGACTACTTACACAGGTTTAAGCGCAAAGACGCACCAAACTGCTCATGCGGGGAGTTGGGAACCCCCAAACACTATCTAACAGACTGCCCACTAACCCAAACACTACATCTGATCCACATCACACCGAACAATGAAAAAATATGGCACAACCAGTTAGCGAACAACAAACAAGTACAAACAAAAGGAAGAGCAGTGATGAGATGGTTAGTAGAAAACATCGATCTCATATCACAATAAATACACCTTCCCAGCAGCGAGATTCCTCAAAAGCATATCCCACTCTCAAAAGCCATCCATTTGGTAAGTATATTTTCTAATATATCTTTAAAAATTAAAAATTAAAAAAAAAAAAAAAAAAAAAAAAAAGTAGCAATGGAACCTCTTTGCAAAAAAAAATCGATTTTTTTCAGCACTAGTGAGAAGTGGAAGTCATCTGTGACGGACTGAATTTCACCAACTGATGAAGGGAAATAGCCAACAAAAAGTGAACAAAATAATTAAATGGTGAATGCACAAAGCACACCTGCCAAAGAAAGTTAATGGGGAAAAAAACAGTGTCAAATCAAGTGAATACAGCCTCATAGATACATGACGGACTAACGGCCACGGAACAAGCCCCACTCCATTAGTGCGACAAGTTTCTCAAACAACAAATCAACAAGTTGCACAAAATTCAAAAGCAGTGATAACAGCCATTAGGATTCAAAGGACTGATCGCAAAAAGCGTATTCACGAAGGGGAAAAAAATCAAAATCCCCAATGCTTGGGTGAGATAAAGTGACAAAGACAACAAAAATGAGTGTGCAACATCCAGAAATGTGACAACCACCAGTAACAGAAGTTACAATGTGACAACCACCAGTAACAAAAGTTACAATGTGACAACCACCAGTAACAAAAGTTACAATGTGACAACCACCAGTAACAAAAGTTACAATGTGACAACCACCAGTAACAAAAGTTACAATGTGACAACCACCAGTAACAAAAGTTACAATGTGACAACCACCAGTAACAAATGTTACAACGTGACAAAACCCACGATAGTGACATAAAAATCCAGTGAAACTCTCGAAAGAAGACCAAGATTCAAAATGTGAAAACCAGCTCTAGCACAAGCTAGAGGTAAAAATATATCAAGAAAGAGACAAAAAACCAATGAATGATAGACAAAAAACAACCCACAACAGGGGCGAGCCTATAAAAACGCCAAAAAGCCTTGACAGAGACAAATACAACAAAAAGGGAAATCAGCCCATAAAAGAGGCGATAAACACTACAGCGACAACCCACCATGAACGTGACAAGCCAACAGACATGGTAAATATGTAAATCTATGTACGCTAATGGCATCTGGTGCATGTAAAATCCGTCGTGGGTGCAAAGCCCTCCAAGTTACCTGTGAATAATACCTCTGGGGGTGCCTAGTCAGGTGAGGGTCTCGTCACCTGATCAAGGTTCTAAATTACGAGACCTATTAAATCTGTCAATTCAACAAAGTTAAACAGAAACCTTGAACCGGCAAACAAAGATAACGGTAGCAAATCACAAGAGAGCAAGCACAGCAGCGATGTGAACAAATCAATAGTCAGGTGGATCACAGCCATGCTGTGATCAGGCGATTTCCGCCCCGCACCCAGGTACTAACCCGTTAAGCTAGGCATTCATGCCGGGCAGGTAGGGGCCTGGTTAGCGGTATAAAAAAAAAAACTAAAGAAATACAAATTAGAAATTCGTAAAGAACTTCTCTCTTGGTTTAAGATTAACTTGCCAATGTCGCCGCATTACTAGAGTTGCTCTTGTTAATTAAAAATGTGACCACATTTTTTCATAATATGTTTTTCTATTTTAAAATGGTTAAAAAAAATCCAATTATCATGGTCAGCTATTGTTACACAGTTCAACCGAATAACTTCTGCAGTAATTGAAGTATCTAAAGCCTTTACCTAAAGTGGAAATTTAATAATATTTTTTTAAATTTAAATACTTATTTTCCCTTTTGTAAAATAGTGAATTATTTCTAAATATAAGGTATTAAATACTAAGATAAAGATTTACAATGTTGGTGCCTTAATGAGTATACTCTATTAACAGGTTAAAATGTCAATCAATTTTTGAAAAAAAAATTGCGTTCTATCTTCTGTTTTATTTATTTAAATTTCTACCGTCAATGCCAATATTTAACGCTTACCTCAAGTATTCAGCTGAACAAATAAATCGGATTTTCAAAAACATTTACCAGTAGAAATAACAAATTGTTTCATTTTCAAAGTAAACCGAAACATGATTATACTGAAACATAAAAATCCAATCTGTATACATCTACTTGTAGATTTTTCACATGTAACCATATGAAATAATGGGCTGTTCGGAAAGTTCTTTCCGTTTGGGAAAGTTGGTTCGTACCGGAAGGTTCTTTCAGTTTGAGAAAGTTGATTCGTACCGGGGAATGCTACCATTTAATTATTAGACATTAATTCTGATATCTAATGTCTAATAATTGACGGGCAGAATTTTCTGGTACGAAATAGTTTTCTCAAACGGAAGTAACTTTCCAAACAACCCAATACATAAATAGCCATTCAGATGCAATACTTCATCAATAAAGCGCAAACTTTAATCCGAAAAGATAAAAATCAAAAGTTTTAAGACGAAAAAGTTTCAAAGTTTTCTACGACAACTCAATTATGTGTAGAAGTAGGTACATACTTCACACATTTCACTTCATCATCTTCATCAAAACGCCAGACACCCAAGAATTTCTTCACGTACAAGAAAATGTGAAAGTCACTATGGTGGTCAATTAGAGGAACCAGTTCATCTTTCACCATAGGTGGCCACAGATGATGCTTCTTTCTTCAACAACTACGTTCGTTGTGCGTAAATAGAAGAATCATACTCATTTTGTAAGCAGTTCACCATACAAAATACCTCACATATTTATTTGTCTAACGACTTCTCTTGATTCTATATGTATTGCATTCAGAAAGCACATTTCAAAACAAATTCCACAATCAGCAGCAACTTTTGACATCTTAAATATCATCAGCTAAGGATTGCATATTTTATCTTTACACTATATGATCTGTGCTGTTATGACGCAATCTTTTGTCATTGATGCCACTATACCATGCAGGCGAAGTAGCTCCATTTTTATAATCTTTATAATTTTTATTGCATATATTATATCATTACGATACTTACATTCCGAATAATCCTTGAATATAATATAAAATATAATTATAAATATATATTTGTATTATATTGTAATTGTATTATATTTGTATTATATTGTAATTGTATTATATTTGTATTATATTGTAATTGTATTATATTTGTATTATATTGTAATTATAAAAATATAATTATAAATATATATTATATAATTAAAATATATATATATATAAATTAATATTTGTAAAAAAGTATATTTACGTCTATAACTAACTGCAAAACTAAACGGAAATTTAAAAGTAAATCTAAATTATAATTAATTTCTTTACTTAAGGCATGTGTTTATAAAAAGAAATAAATTTAAAATTAACTCCATTTCTATTACTATTTTCCCCTTTTTTAAGTTTAAATGATTGCAATTAATTTAAAAAAATGTTTTTCGAACGCAATTATTTTTAAAAAATTTTAAAACAGTTTTTACGACAGAATTAAATCAGGATTTGGTTTAAAAAGCGAGCAAAGCTTATGCAGTAAACGTATTAAGGAAACTATCTGAAAGATTTCCATTACAAAAATATAAATAAACAGATGAAGTTACGACTGCAATTCGTCGAAATATATGCATTTCTCTAGCATTTTCAGAGCAGAACTCAAATATTGTAGAATCCATTTAATTCTTGCATTCCTTCATCATCTTCTGCTTAATCTGTATTTTTGAGATGCAAGATAAATCACGCTAAAGAAAGTGAATTCAGACAGACAACATAAATATTAGCTTAATCAGATTTAAATCGAACTCTCTCTATGATTTTATTAATATAAAAGTCAGGAAAATGTCTGCGTTTAACGTTTACCGTTATTTCTAGCAGATTTGGTTTACATAAGTTCAGGAACATGGAGTTTTCATACGTCAGTTTCAATGAAAGATTGAGTGTAAACTTTAAATGACCACGTTATTATTTCATTTTAATGGCGCTCTATCTTGAAGAGATTGCCGAATGTATTTCGAAAAATAATTAATTTTCTGCATCTGTTTCGCCGAATTCATTTCTGTTAATAAGGATGAATTGTGACATTGTTTGATTTTAAATGAAATTGTCTCTTTTCAAATGCAGATTGAATGCAAACAAAATGTGTATGCATTACAACTGACAAAATAAATTTGATTACATAACTTATAATCCTAAAGGGTCTTTATTTTTTTTTTAATACAAAATCAAATTTAATTTCTCAAAATGATACAATGGTACCAAGAAATAATGTGACAATTTTATTTTATTAATTCTAATTTAGCCAATATTGCCTAATTTTGACAAATACTGACAATATTGCCATGAAATATTGCCTCAACATAATTATGTTTATATGTTGCAATATTGCATCAGCATCAGCAAAATGTTTTTCAGCATTTCATCGTCAAAATGTTTTGTGATATTAGTTTTCCATTGCAAATATTTTTAATGTAAAGCCATTATTTCTGTTACAGTGGTATTTCATTTTAAATACTTGACATAAAAACCATAATTTCTAGAGTAGTGACTTTTCATTAGAAATTTTATGAATATAAAACCAATATTCCAACCATACTGACGTTTAGCTGCAAATATTTCCAATGTAAATTCAATATTTAACAAATATGGATATGTCGTTGTAGTATTTCCAAAGAATGAAATAATGCAGAATATTGCTCCCCATTAAAAATCAATACTGGTTTACTAACACATGAGCTGATAAGTTCCCGGTCTGGCACACAGATGGCGTTGCAATCGCCGAACCGATGTTTTTTTAGTAAATACTAACCTTTAAAAGGTAGTAGAAAAAATGCCATGATGATTCGCCGTGTGGATAAAACGTTAGAGTGGTTTTATTTGAACGACTTTGTTGATAAACAAAAAGATGGATAACAAGAATTTCAAGAATTGTTATTTGATGGGGAAAAAATACCGTTCAAACAAAAGCTTGGCTAGATAAGCGTTATCCGGACACTGAACCAGGTAAATCAACCATTATTGACTGGTTTGCTGAATTTAAACGTGGTCGTACGGACACCAGTGATGCACCACGCAAGAAAGGTGGTTACTCCGGGAAACATAAAAAAAGTCCACAAAATCGTTTTGGGGAACCGTAAAGTGAAGTTGCAGGAGATAGCTCAGACACTGAAGATATCCAAGGAACGTGTAGGTTTTATTTTGAATGAACATTTGTCAATGAAAAGGTTGTTGTCAAAGTGGCTGCCGTGAGTGTTGACTTTTGATCAAAAACAATAACGAGTTCTGAGCACTGTTTGGAGCTTTTTCATTATGAAATTATGTTATTTATTATTAAATTATTATTATTAATCATTTATTAAATTATTATTATAAAATTATTATTATTAAATTATTTTTAAAATTATTTTTATTAAATTATTATTATAAAATTATTATTTTTAAATTATTATTATTATTATTAAATTATTATTATAAAATTATTATTTTTAAATTATTATTATTATTATTAAATTATTATTATAAAATTATTATTTTTAAATTATTATTATTATTATTAAATTATTATTATTTATTATTAAAGTTATGTTATTTATTAAAGTTATAAAGTTATAAAGTCATAAAGTTATAAAGCTTTGTTAAAAAGTTGTGTTTTCTTTATTAGACCGGGAACTTATCAGCCCATGTGTTATTCTGGTAAGTTTGAACAACTGAATTTTAATTTCAATTGCATAAAAAAAAGTACAATATATGGCTGCGCATGTATTGATGAACATTATCTAAAGTATTTTTATATCCCCAGAGAAGAAATAAACATTTAAAATAGTGACTTCAGAAATATTTATTTTTCTGACGTAATTTTTACAGAATAACGGAAATCTGATTAAATCTTACCTGTCCCCAGCATCTTCTATAATTCTGAGGTTGCAAGATAATTGCGTCGAAAATCTTTGTTGGCATTGGCTAAGAAAATTTTTCTTGCAGAGAAAATAAATATTTACTCAAGTAGTTTTGAATCAACTTATTTCTAGCAAAGAAGATTTTGTTAATAAATATGGATAGGAAAGTTTCCGTGTATAACATTTTTGGTCATTAGTAACAGATTTAGTGGAAGACTTGTATGAACGCGTATATTTCTGTCGAAAGACATCTTTAATGATATAGGAAATGTAAATTTTAAATATACAGGCTATAATTGTTTCTCAGACGAAAAGAAAAAAATGTACAATAGGTAATTTGATACATAAAACCTTTCAGTATCAGACACAATAACAGTAAAGACTGCTTATTTTCTGCGAAATTCTCTTCTAATATTTTAATTTAGAATTTACATATTTTATCGGTGAAGTACTTTATAGTTGAAAAAAGTTTATTTTCTTTATAATAAACAGTTTTTCATTAACGTCCCAGATGACACGCGTTATCAAAACAGAAGAATTTTGAAAAAATAAATGTGCGATTACTGGTGCGCTTATTGGAGTTTTCTAAAGATTTATAAAAACTACTTTATTATTTTCATTTCTAGAACACAAGAAAAAGAAAGACTATATCCTTGTTTGTTTCTTTTTAATGATATTTGTAAAATGTAAAGATAATGTCTGGACATACTGGGCATTAAATACTAAAGTGAGTGTACGTGTTCTTATATACGTGTGTATGAATTTGTATTAATCTTCAAAAACACGTATGGCGTACTGAGTGCGTCACCTATGGAAAAAAAAAGCTGAGATTTTTTAACTTATTACGTGATTAACACCTTTGCTACATGTACTTTCTTCCCTAATACCCTTCAATGTTCAACAAATGTTTAAAGTTAAAATTGGAAGTTGAAGCAGTTATTAAAGGAATTAATTTTAAAAAATAAGCTTTTTTGAGATAAATTTTCGACAAAAATATGAACTGTAACTTATGATTTTTTAAAAACAGAAACAGATTTCTAGAAACTTCAAATATGGGAAGACAAAATTCCAGTCATTCAACCATGTAGGTTTTGAGTTATGAGTTACATATACCCGTATAGTAATGTGTTTTGCAACGATAAAAAAGGAGTTTAACATCCTGAGTTCTAAACTTTAAACCTTTATAATGCCTAAATATTTTAACTGAATGACTTTCCTTTTTGAAGCGTAAGGTTAACTTTACCGAAAAAATCATTATGCTGTCAAAATTGGGTGCTCGTATTGAAAAGTTAGAGTTCGGTACAATTTCAGTATGAAGGCGACCACCTTTTTAATATATATATATATAAATATAAATATATATATATATCATAAATTGGAAGAAGACATAATTTCCAGTTGAATATGCAGTTCCGTTTTTCTTTTTTGGATGATTTTGGGATTAAAATGTATGGAGTGTTCTCCCTTTTTCTAACCGACTGTACAATATCTTTCTGGCATTTATGCGTCACACATTTTCGCACATTGTCCTTACTCTACGCTCAGGTTCGCTTAATAAAAGCAATTACCGAGTTAAAATGATTAAAAAAAACATTTAATCTGAAAAGACACACAAGTGTGAATATAACATATGATTTTTGTATTGATATTCTATATTTCGAGTTCTTCTAGTTGTCCAACAAATCACTCATTACCTAAAATACAGTAATACACTGCTGCACACTTATACCCTGTGAATACCTCTTGTAAAAGAGAATCAAATAGTTTATTTGTGTATATTGCGCTTAGTATTAAAAGTTGGATTTTTTAACATTTTTATATTTGATCCAACTTTTTGATATTCGATCCCACATAAAATCTATTTAGATTTTACACACTCAATTTGGGAAATCTTGTTTTTAAAACTTCAGAAAAATATAAAGAAATACGAATGTGATATGTATTCGAACTACGCACTTCAACACTGAAATAATCAGAATCACAAAAGTTGCTATAAAAAGTGAAATGTTCTGTAATTGACCGCTGACATGCGGCTAATACGAAAATAATCTAAGAAAATACACTAAATGTAAAAGATATGTTACAGTTTTCAATTAAAAACGATTTTCATTCACTTACTGTTGTGCTCTGGACAGAATATAAGGCATCTTAGGGTTCATAAAATAATAAAATTATGAAACTTCGTGCAGTTATTTTCCGTTGCATGATATTTTTTAAATTGTCTTCGTACTTTTTTTGCTTTGAGAGAAAAGTTTGAAATTATAGTTATTATAGTAAAATATACACTAAGAAACAATTACATTTTACTTTAACAAATTGTTAATTAAAAAAAATAATTTAGTAAATTCTGAAGCCAAATCAATATTTATTCTGTTCTGTGTTCGAAAATGAAAATGATATGCAAAAGGTGTGTTTTGTTTCACACGATACACACATTTTAAATAGGGCTCAGATAAGTATACTTTGTTTGTAATAAGAACTTATTAAATCATTCCTTTTCAGAATATCCTCTATGTTAAAGTTTTTGCTTCATAATTATACATTGTGATAAATAAGTCATAATATTAAAAAAAAAATTCTAAGAAGAATTAAAATGTTACCAAAACACACCATCGACATAAATTACCAAAAAATTACATGTAATCAAATAATAATAAAACAGAAAAATAACACTATTCATTACATGATTTCTTTCTAAAAAAATCATCGAAATTCAAACTTTAATTATTTATAAAATATTTCAGAGGACTTAGCATTTACAGTCACGTTGCATTTCTTGTAAAGAGTCAAAAACAAAATTTCATTTTATTCAATATACACAATTGCGCCTGACAACCAAAACATTTTAACTAAAGCGCACATTCTAGCTTTCTAGAAAATATTATTATTGATCCAAATATTTAATTTTCATGAAGAAAAATTTCTTAAATTATGCTAATTCGCACTATTGTATCCATGGGTTAAAATTTTAAAAATTTTGAGACAAAAAAGATATATTTCAATCGGAGTAACTTTACAGTTTTCTTCAACACGTAAATTGTACAGTAGTAAAAAATGTCAGAACGATGGCTATAGCTTCAGCTTTTATTAATGCAAGAAAATAAGTATTGGTTTAATTCGCTTAACTTTCCGTATAATCGTTTGTAGTTTATGTTGTCATAAGGTGGTTGTCTTCATGTTTAAATTGTACACAAATTTCAAAAGATTAAGAAGAACACCGCAACTTTATTACATATTTAGTTTATTATTACATATTTAGGTTCCGCATGCCAAAAAAAAGGGAAATACAAATTTTCAACAATTTTGAATAATTAAATAGTGCGATACAAATTATTGAAAATGAACCAATCAGTGTTAAAGAGATACATCCAATATTAGATATAATATGTATATATATATATATATATATATATATATATATAAATCTAAAATAATACTTTGTAAAACCTCATTAATTTCAATTTGCCTTTTCAATAAATAACATGTGACATCATTTTGTACAGTCTGCCATAAAAAAAGAAAGAGAGAGAGAGAAACCCTAATTATTTTAATCACTAAATTATTCCAGTTAAACACAGAAATAGCCATTCGACTGAAAATTATGTGTTCTTCAAATGTATGTTACAAAAATAGGCTAAGGAGTCGTCTTCATACTAAAATTCTACGAAACTCTGAAATTTTCAATGCGAGCACCTAGTTTTGACATCATATTTTGCTTTATCGGTAAATTTTAACTTAGGATACCGAATAAGTAGTCATTTTGTCAAATTGTTTAAGAATTATGAAGATTAAATTTTGGAACTTCTAATGTTAAATTCATTTGTAATCATTGTAAAACAGATTGTAATGAGAGTATTTTTTTAAAATTTTAACTCAAAAACTTCTGGACGGATTCAGAAGTAATTTTGAATTCGCATATTTAAAGTTTCTATAAATCGATTTCTTAAAAAAAAATTATAGGTTATAATTCATAATTTGTTCGAAAATTAATTTCAAAATGTGTACATATATATTCGAAATTAATTTTAGAGAAAAATCCGAGTTGCAACCCATAAATGTTTTAGCATAAAACGATTTCTAGAGATTTAAAATATGCGAATCGAAAATTACAGCTCATTTCGTCCAATAGTTCTTGAGTTGTGCATTAAAATCTACCCTCATTACAATCTGTTCAGTAACGATTACAACAATTACAGTGATTAAAATGAATGTTAACTCTTTTTGACCGACTGTACGTTTCTAGAACAAACACACACACACACACACATATATATATATATATATATATATATATATATATATATAATATATATGTCACGTTTTCACTTGTATCACCGTATTTTTTTGTAGATCAATTATCCAGGCGAGGTTTCCACCGAGGAATTTGTAGTCGTAGCGCCGAGAATCCAAATTATGGTGTACATACTGAAGGCAAATAATAGGCAGTCGGTTCCCGTTCATTTTTTATTCGAATCCAGAGAAAAGTTAAGGCCATGCTTTACTAAATTAAGATGATAATTCCATAACCAATGATTTTACTACCGCGGAGAGACTTGGTGAATTAATTCAATGTTAGAAGAGGACATTAGATCTTAACAGGGAGCGTCGTCTTGTCTAATCGGCAGCCAAGGAGATTTATTCCATGGTCGTGAAGTACGCGTCGGGGTTACATGTACAACCGGCCCCAGGAACAATCTGCCGCTACGCGGGAAAACTCCTCGTATAACTATTATCTAACGCCCCAGAATACAGTGTCATTAAACAGTCTCTCGACCAATAAGCGCTACGGAACTAAATTTTCTGGCGCTATGATTTTGAAGCTATCAGACCGTAAGCTAAAAAAGTGCGGGAAAATATTTCTAGAATATTACGGAACAATCTAATTCCTTCGAACAAATAAGAAGAAGAAGAAAAAAAATACGTAGGTTTTACTGAGTATGAGCAAGATGCCAAAATAAGATTTTACATTGAGACTGCAATTAGCTTTTATATTTTTGAGAAAGAATATTGTTTTGTCAGAAAACATAGGGAAATAAAAATAAAAATAAAAAGACATAGGTTGTTATTTCAAGATAATTAAAATATTTTTAGCTGGGAGATTGATATTTAAAAGAATTCAATTCTAGGATGCATTTATTTAATGAAATAAAAAAGTGTGTTATTTTAACAGAACAGCGCTCAGAGCCCTTTTTTAAGAGAATGAATTTAGAATAAAGTATTTTTAGCTCGGCAGAATTTTGACAATCTAAATACTAGAACGAGAAAATAATTTAGAATAATGGGATTTATACAGAATTATAGCTTTGATGAGGCCAACGGCGAAATTTTTTTAATTTGTTTTATATATATATATATATATATATATATTGTCACCTTTAAATTTGACATGGTTTAAAACTTCCCTAAGTTTTTATCATTATATGTGCCACAATTGTATATTTATATATACAACCACTTTTGTTAAAAGTAATCCCAGATATTCATTCTTTCTAAAGACTTTCAAAGTTTGAGCTATGTTAACATACACAGTCCGTCCCAAAATTTCTTGGACTGGTTAAATTACTGGCCAATAGATGACGCTGCGTGTCCTCAGGTGATATCGAAAGCACGCCTACATTTCGTCTTTTAATGAAGTATAATTTCGCGTTGCCATCTGTTGTGTGATGCTAAGTGCATACGGTTTGTTATGAAAGTGTAATGTTGGAGCTCAAGAAGGTTGAACAACATAAAATTGAAGATATTACTGTTACTGGACGTTGCTATTTGGAAGTGGTGAAGCATTGCATGACCCAAGAACGCAGAGTTCGTCCTCGGTACCGACATCAAGGCAGTTGGTCGTTCGCAGCAGCACACACTTCGATCATTGTGCAGGAGTTTCTGGTTTGTAAAGGGGTCGATGTGCTCAATCATCCTCCTTACTTTTCAGATTTATCACCGTGTGACTGTTTCCTATTCCACAAGATGAAATTGCAGCTAAAAGAGACCGAGTATTTCACGCACACTGCAAAGGCGGAATTCCAGAAGTGTTTTGATGACTATTACAGTCGTTTTAAAAAGTGTGTTGAGTCCAGGGAGTATTATTTAGAAGAAAAACGGGTCAAAATTTTCATTTCAGCTCTTAATTTTATGTTTATTGGATCAGGTCGAAAATTTTTTTACACAGTGTGTATTAAAAAACATGTTTAACAAATTAATTAACAAAATACATTTTATGCAATAAAGTATTTTTATTGATTACTACATTTAAATCCATAATAAATATAAGTCACTTTTATAAAAAAATATCATCAGTAAAAAATATATATTTTGATTAAAGAGTAAGAAAAAAATATTCAAATAAATAAAGATTTTTCGAAAATCATTTTAATATACTATTAGTTACAAGTATTTTTAAAATTATCTAAAATAAAATTAGAATATTAAACCAATTTATACAACCAAGTCTTGAGCTATAATAAAAGACATTTACATTGTTAGAATAACTTTCAATACGTTCCTTTAATATGGCAACAGTCTCGCATTATCGATCTCCGTGAATAAAAGTCAAGTTAGACATGTGTATAGAGATTCGATTCGAAAACTGATATTTCAACAGTGGTTCATTAGTGCGATAACGGGACTCATTACTTCCATATCATTACTTTTGGCTACAATTTTAATAGATATGAATAATGATATCGATCTGAGTTGTGATAATAATCTGAACTGTCACTTTATTGATAAACGCTTAGTGGATATCCACAGCTAAGTAAAAGCTTAGAGAAACGGAAAACTTTTCTGATAGTAAAATGAAAATTATATTTTTGAGTTAGGATAAGATGAAATTTCGTAAGAGATTTATTAATGTTATTTCTGATTTCTGATTTCAATTTAAACTAGACGGATGTTCCAATTCCAAAACTTTCTTCTATCTGATACACGTTAATATTTCAAAATAACAGAATAGGAAGTCTGATGAAATTCCGTGCATCAATTCTTGGGATATGACTGTTGCTAAAATATTGTAAATCTTAAAAAACGTAGCATAGAAGCGCCATCTGTAGGGTTATTTTCACCAAATCTTAATCAGCAACAACTTATGCCAACGTCTGACTGATTCTGAAGTTTGATGAAAATCCATGCATTATTTCTTGCGATATAGCTATCTTGAAAATCATGAATAATGAAGCATAGCAGCGCCAGCTATTGGGCAATTTACACCAAAATCTAATTAGCACCAATTTATATTAAGGCACCAATTTATATTATTTATATATTATCTGAATCTAAAGTTTTATTAAATTCCGTGTATTAGTTTTTGAGATAGAGAGCCCAAAAAATTTTTGTCATAAACAGACAGACACACAGACAGACTCACAGAGGAATTTTATAAAAGCAGTCAAATCGTGTTCAGGACCTTCTAAAACGTATAAATCCGTTGAAATCCGGAAGTCGAAAATTTTCATGAATCCAATACTTTCTTCTTTTAAATATATAAGAAAGTAAAAATAGTCTGCTAGGGTCGATAGATCGCTGTGCGTTTCAATGGCGTGAACAAAGCAGTGCCTTTAAAAAATGCTTATAATATTTTTTCATTTGTTGTACCTGCTTAATATTACATCATACTTAGGTTCACTGCAATTGATAAAGAGACAATTTCAGGTGGCTAAAGTTGGCTAATTTTACTTTTTGTTTTTCCGCACTTTGTCTAATTATTTGACACAGAGTAAATAAAGGTACCATTTTGATTTTGATATGTTTTTATGTTTAAGTTATACTGATTTTTAAAATTTTAAAGCCCTTCTCAAATCTAAACTGGTTACTTCTGGCACATTTTTAAATTCATTTTTGATCGCAAATGAATCAAATTGCCAGGTTCACTTATTAAGAAAATATATAATCGAACATTTCCCCCGTTTTTCGGTAAAGGCAGAAAAAGTTTCAGAAAAGTCTATCAAATTTGGAATTTTAGACCGAATTTTGAACTGAATTTGCGAATTTTTTAATCGAAACAGCGCAAAAAATGAAAAAAAAAACAGAGCCGTCTGTGACAATAAACACTTAAATTTTATGATGTAATTAATTTATCGGAAAGTGAAAAAAAATTAATTATCATGCCTACAAGTTTTATGCTTTTATGTTTAAAAATGTGTCAGAAAATACCTCTGAAAGTTTCAAAATTTATATTTCGTTGAAAAATATTTTTTTAAAACCGCTTTAAAATAAAATTGATAGCTCAATTTGATCACATTTAAAAAGAAAAAAAAATGGAAATATATTTTATCTACCCTTTTGTTTATTTTATCATCTATTTATTACACATAGAGCGATCGAAGGTAAGATTTTGACATATATTTATGTTTGGAGTATAAGGACTTATGAAATATTGGAGTAAAATTATTACCTAATTTGCTCATACTTGAAAAATGTCTCTTCGTCTAATTTATTTATCAATTAGAATAATTGTGTTAAAATTAAGTATAATTACGTATCCAGCATTTACTGGAATTCCCTTATACGCGAATTATTCTTTTGAACTATTACAGATAACAGACCAGATGTCATTATCTGTAAGGTTAGCTGGGTGAATTGTAGCTCCATAGGTAGAACATTGGCAGCTTAAGCTAAAAGGTCCCTGTTTCGAATCCTATCCTTAAACACAAGGTAAATATAAATTTATAAAATATGGAAAAATAACGGCAGTGTTAGCTAAATAGAAAATTACTTAGCACTATACAATTTAAAATTAATGCATAGTATGCTAATAGCCTAAAAATAGGCTTACTTGGACCCACGTTTTGCATGCGTCCAAATAACCCTATCAACATCTTTTTAACACTTTCCAACCTAGTTGAAAAGTGTTTATGACTTCGGTTTGTCTGGCCGTCTGCCGTATGCCGTCTGTCCGTGCTCTAACTCCCTTAAATATGCTCGGATTGCCCTGCAATTTTTATATGTTATAATCGTGATCTATAGCATGTTCCCTATTGCAATGGAAGTGTGTAGCACTTATAGTTTTTTTACAGGGACACTCAAAAGAATTCCGTTACATTGCGATCTATGGGGAAAAATCATTTGCGGTTTATTTAAATAATGTTTCACTATTTTAAACGCACTGAAATTTATATATATCATTAAGGTGCATTAGAAGAAGCTTAATATGGAATAGGGTGTGCATAGCACTTATACTTACTTTACAGGGACAGTCAAAAGAATTCCGTTACATTACGTCTATGGAGAAAAATCGTCTGCGGTTTATTTAAATAATGTTTCCCTATTTTAAACGCATTGAAATTTATATAAGGTTCATTACAAGAGACTTACTACAGAATATTGTGTGTACAGCAGTCATCGTTCATTTACAGGGACTCACAAAAGAATTCTCTACTGTCTGTTAACAATAATTCCTGGAAGTGCGTTTTAAGTTACTGAACGCGATTTTAATTTTAAATCGCTTTTTGTATATTACGTGGTGTGTATAAATTCTGTAGATCCTATACAGGGAAGCACAAAAGTTCGGGAACACATTTGCGTATTATTTAACTCCAGACGGAGAATTTTAAACTGTGCTACGTGTTTCCTAACTGAACTAAAATTTAGCATCCTATGTAGTATATATACAAATCTATAGATCCTATACAGGGCTGAGTAAAAGTATTCGGATTACTTAGATGTTATCTTTTAGCTTATTAAAGAGTATGATTCGTAAAATTATTTTGGAAGCGTTGGAAAGTGTTACATAATCTATGCTTGACGCATGATTTTTCGTTCTTGTTTAATTTATATTTAATAAAATTTCTTTGTAAAAGTAATTTTTCATCATTCCCTTTTTGTTAATTGTATTTAAATTTTAACAAGAAAGATAATTGGTAAAGATATTTCAAGTTTGGCTAGCTAAATGTAATTGAATGGATATGAGGTAATTATATCAAAATGTTAAAAAAAGTTGTTAAAACCATAGTTTAAAAAACGTCCGTGTGCTATATTATATTTTAGACCTTCAAATGAAGTTACAACCCAAACTATTCAGTGAACTCCATCGAAAATGTTTAATATGTTTTACTAAAAAATTAAGCATTTTCTAAACAATTATTTTTAAATCTAACAATATTAACATGTATTAATAATGAAGTTAAAATTGACGATATTGTTAATCAGATTTTCAACGTGACGTTGTTTTCAAACGAAATTGTCGAATTTTCTGTATTAACAAGCTCATTCAAAATATTTTACCTTAACAAAACAAAAATTATATTTTTCAATTTATTATTTTTTTGTGAGTATAGTTTGTTTATTTTGTAGATTTTGATAATGGAGCCATTTGTGCGTTTGAAACATGTCGATCATTATATTAAAAGGTTTTTATAAGCCTTCTTGTTTTCTGTTTTAGCCCTTAAGCACATATATCTGTATTTTAAAAACAAAGAAATCAAACTTGTATAATGCAACATCACCATAAACGATAAATTTAATGTATAAAATATTTCGCCATAGACCGTAATATAATGGACTTTATTGTGTGTACCTGTAAACGAAGTATATAGGCTACATACGTGATTAACGATTTCATTCAAAATAAATGTAAGATAAATACACTATCTCAATTAGGTTTGAATCAGTTCAGTATTTTGAATGTTCTCATAATGGCAAGTCTTGCAGTAAATAATATATATACATATGTAGTGGAAATTCGTGTAAAACCGAATACATAATCTTTTACATTCTAGACAAAAGTCTAGAAAGGGTAAAAAATCGGTACAATCTCACAAAAGTATTTGGGGACATCTGGGATAATGAAAAAAAAACACTTGTTGCCACATGAAAGATTTACTCTATTTGGGAAAAAAGATTTTCCTGAGACCATCTGAAACAGCTCCGAATTTTGGTGGTAGAATAAAACCGGGTACTAATCAAAAACTAAGGTTTTACACTTCCAGTAACGAAAAGCTTTATTGTAATACATTTTGAATTAAACTTTCGAACAGACATACATTTCTATAGTCAGTAACTTTTTCAGCTTTTCAAACAATTTTTGATGTTGTCATGTAATGGCTTTTTCAGCTTTTACTTCTCGTATCATCTGCGCTCCTCGTGTGACCATTCTTTACAGACTGAATATTGCATGTATCCTTCACCATCTGTTGAGTGAAGAAATATTTCATTGCAGAATTCAATGCAAAAACATGGGTACATAGTTTTTCCCCGACGACAAAAAAACAACATAGCTGGACGTACACACTTGTACTTGGCATCAAAATGTCATGTGAAAGATTTAAAAAACAGTTGTTTACTTACCCAAATCAAACCGTCAGGCTGGATTTATTTAAAAAGCAGAAAAGACGACGAAAATTTAAAACATTTGGAGTGAATTGCTTTCCACTAGCACTGGATGGACACAGAGAATAACTCACTTCAAAAGCCTATGACACACTTCTATGTGACGTGGAGCGATGTAGTTAAGACTTAAGACGGGTGCTGTCCACAGGCAGCACCCATCAGTGAGAAAACAGGGTACTCGGTTTGACTCGCCTACCCGGTTTTACCTACTCTCCCCTATATATAAACGAATTGATTGCATTAGGTTGACTTCCAAATAAATAAACCTAAAAAGATTAGAGAAATGCAATTTTCTATAACTGAGCACTAAGGAAGTCTGCGTTGGAAACTGAAAGAAAAGTTAAATTAAAATTGTTAGGCTAAATAAATTGATTTTTTGAATGCATTCCTCTTAACTGCTACTTTAAAAATTCTTCCTCGCCATAAAAACAACAATAATGTAATACTGATTTGCATACTCAAGATTACAATTTCAAGGGATTTATTTACATTGTTATAAACTTTACATAATTCTCACAAGCTTGATAAAAAAAATTACAGCACTTTAAAGTACTATTAAAGAAAATCTGCTGATCTGCTGTAAGAAAATCTTATGATCTGTTTCTAAAAGTATTTTTTTCTGAAAGTACTTTTTATTTCATGCAAAATGCATTGTTTTATCATATTTACGTGTTACGGCGAATATATCTAAAAAGAGAAAAATTCAGACACAAATCGTAGGTGCGTGTTATGCCGAGGAGCGTGTTATACGCCAAAATATATGAATTTTACTTAATTCGTTAGTTGAGACGTAAAAGATATAAGACAAAAAATAATTATTGTTTATAATATTTTAATTCTAAGCAATTTTTTGTTAAATGATTGAATCAGAGTTGTAATGTTAAGATTCATTTTTCCTAATTTATGTTTTTTCAATATATTAATATAAACAAAGTAACAATAGTTCAGCAAATATTTTTCAATTTATTTACTAATTTTTAGGTGATGTGCGTCTAATAAAGGGAAAAATCTGTATTTCTGTATCATAAAAAAGATAAAAATAAAAATAAAAGTACTAAGTAAATAGTAAGTAATTCTTACTATTTTTTACATATGTTATGACAATTTATTTAAACTAATTAACCCTTTTTTTGCCAATTTTATGCTTACAGATATATATCATACTTCTAAGAAAATTATGTAGCAAAAGGTTTTAAAAATGTTAAAAATAGTAAAACTTTTCATTTTTTAAAAATCAACTGTTTCAAATTTTACAACAAAAGATACATTTGTGCTTGATTAAAACATTTCCTTCATAAAACTATTTTGATTAGTTAAAATGATATTAGAAACTACTGAAATAAAAAAAAATCAAAGGGACCAGAAATATCTTTAAATTTTTTAATTTTAGAGAAGAAAAGCGAATGGAAGCTTTAAAGAGTTTAAAGAGTTTCGTAAAATTTACAAAACGATACATTGTTTTAAAATTTATTTTTTACAATGAGTGAAATTCGTACAATTATATTTGTTATATCGTTAAACTTAATATTCTTGAAAAAATAACTAATTTTTCTTCATAAATATCTTTTGCTTTTTATTTGATTTACTTTTGTAAATACTAATGATTCTAATTTTTTAAGATGTAACACATGAAAACGATCTTTATTTTCTCTTCAAATTAATGTTACCACAAATACTGCAGTACAAGATACTACTATACAAGAAGTCGATGGAAAAGATATTATAAGATACAAATAAAACAGATGAAAGAAATTTTATTCAACAGCTGTTTTGTTCTCATGCATAATTCTTCAATTTGCTGACAAATTGCATATAAATAGTTTATTTCTCTAACGGGTAAGAAATTCTATATATCTTCTATTCAAGTTTCGAATTAGGTAATAATGTAAAATATTAATGTTCTGCTTAAACTTTATGTCTATAGCAAAAATGGTTTTCGCTTGATTTTAACATACTTATACTTTATTAAAAATAATAACATTTAGAGAAATGCTACAATTTCAATTTAATCTCAAATTAACATTCAACATAAAGCAATTTTTGGAGTTTTATTTGAGTAGTTAGAAGACGTGATTTTTGACTCGGTTATGGTATTTGACAAAAATTTAAGCGAAATATATGTCAAACAATATTAATATTCTTGTGGAACACATGATCACAATTCCCTTAGTCAGTCAAGAAAGGGTGTCTCAGTTTAATCTAATCTAAGTTTTTATAAATATCCTGAACATAAGTGAGCATGTTGTAATTAAATTTTGAATGAGACGTACAACCCTTTTTCGACGTTCCAACACGTCAAGAAAGTAAAGGATGTGTTTTTGAAGATGATACCAAACCAAACCAACAATAGTTAACAGACAACGGAAAAAGGAGAAAATATACAGCTAGTAAAAACCATAAAGCTAGAGGGACACAATACAGTACAAGTAACATAGGACACTGAATTTTGAATGTAGTGGTTGTAAATAAAAATAAATCCAGCATATATCAGATTTCTGATAAACAGAATCATAAGGGACTGTGAAACGGTGGAGAGTACAATAAGATGCGTTGTCATAAGCAAGAACTCAGTGGTATCATCCTGAAGATGTGAAAAACCAAGCAACATTGAAGCATAGACAAATCCATGGAAAGTTTTTATTGCACGCGGTTTACGAAAAAGCGAAGGGGTGGCCTCCGTAGCTTAACTTAATAATTAGATCCTTCTAGCTTGGAAGTCAGAGATAATCTGATATTTTTAATTAAGTTACATTGCCAACATAAATATGCTGATTCAAACCAATGGCGAGAAGTTATTCCCAACCGTTTGCGAGACCGCAATGCTAATTTCGAACAGTAGACATGCCAAGGGAACCCATAATTGGCAGGTTAGCAAAAATAAGTGAAATGACATAGAAAACCAGTCACCATCTGAAAAAATGCATGGGAACTGCGGTTTTGATAGGAGCAAACTGTAATTAATATATTAATAATTATAATTAAGTCCGGAACCAGCAGATGGAAAGTTAGATAGATATGCATTTGTTATATTCTGAACAAAGCGTAAAGGATAATTGAGATATCTGCTTCCAGATGTGAAAACCACAAAGAGAAGATTGCAAGCTTATAAACTGGATAACAGAGTAAGATATCTTTAACGGGTATGAAATTAATATTATGATAAAAGGAAAGCTTTTTGAATAAAGTATTTAATGCGCAGACGATGAATTAATATAGAAAATAATTTAGCTCATAATATTTTAATATTTAAGAAGGGAAAATTAAATTTTTAATAAAATAATCCTAAGAATATATGAGCAACGCCATATACACCACAAAGCGTCTTCCAGAAATTATTTACGACGTGAATGTTAAGCGACTCATGCTTCACCAGACAATTCACCTTCTCCTTCACAAAGTTTTACAGTCGAACAAAAAATATCAAAGTTATAGAACATCCAACCTATTCTCCTGATGTTACTATGTGTGACTTTTGCTATTTTTTAATTTAAAAAGTTTGTGGGTGTAGTTTTTATATCAAATATGAGTTTGGTGACTCTATAAGACCATATTTTTCATCTATTTCAAACAATAGATGCCTTAAGGCATTTAATCTTTGGAAAATGTGCCTACGAAAGTGTATTGAACTTGGAGGAAACTAGTTTCAACACTTTGAAGAGTTGGTAAATTTAACGTACCATTTAGCCGTATCCCAAAATTTTCAACGCGACCCTCGTACAATTCGAATGTGATACTTTTAGAACTTCAAAATTCTTATGTATCCCTTTATTCTGGTTTGAAATGATAAATGAATGCCTATCTATTGAAAAGTAAGGGATGATCATTTGAATGAATATGCTGATTGTTAATCTGAGTGAAAAGGATTATTACGAAATTGATTCTCTAAATTTATATGTTCTCGAGAGCATATTTATCATATGTTTAAGAAGAACTCTAAAAAAAGCGAAAAAAAAAAGAAGCTTCTGGCTTTTGTTTGTGTCGTTTGCCAAAGCATGAGTATCTCTTCCAAAACATTTGAGTGCATTTTTCTCAAAATGGTATTTTTTGAAATGCTGGGCATTGTGAGAAACTTAGTAATCAAGCTATCGACATCAAATATGCGTTGAAGCTACATGAGATATTTGCTTATCTGATGAACTATTAAAGTGGTCATTAAAAATACACTCACCACTTTATCCTATCCATTTTATGCACAGAATTACTAACGATCAATATCGCTGAAGTAAATACGTTTCGTATTCCGATTTGTCTGATGGGAAAAACGACGACATTGTCATTTACAATTATGCAAAGTTGAGAAAATTGGAAAAACTATTACAGTCGAAAACTTGAGTAGTGTTTTATTTTTAAACAGTATTTTCGTTTTAATTCAGTATTCTCTTAAGAACTATTTGCAACTGTCGTAAGATACTTTCTCTGAATTTCATAGACACAAACTTACTTGCTGCTTTTCAAATACGAGTACTTGATTCAACCGAGTATCTTTGTGGAATTTGTTGTTTAAAGTTTGTTTAATGTAATGAGGATTTCCTTTTGAAAATAAACTGCCTTTTTTACCTCAAAAAATATCTTAATGAAACCGGCATCTCGCATAAATGATTAGAAATGTGGATTCTACTATAAGCTGAAGATGTTTACATTAAGAGTCATATTAATGTAGTTGAAGTAAACACGTAATTTACTCGATAAACACACCATTTTCAAATATTTATGTAGTCAATGGATGCAATTAAACTCTAATATTATATTAATGTTTGTAGATAAGTGAAATCATTATTGATGTATTTAATATTCAATTTTTATAATTATGGGAACTTGTAAATTAAATATCAATACCAGTTTAAAGTTTAAATGCAATGTTCCTCACATAGTAAACGGGAAGTTGGTGCTAAACCTATTAAATCAATAACGACATCGTCTAACAACAGCTGATGCGTTGGACGTAATAATTAACCTACTCACATTCTCAGAGTAATGGTGATCATTTGAGTGAATATAATGTTAATTGTTTATCCGGGTGCTTAATACATTAAGAAACTGACTCTCTTAGTTCATAAGTCATGACAAGCATATATAGCAAATATTTAAATGATTAGAAAATGTGATGATTCCATTATAAACGGAAAATGTTGCTATTAAGATTCATATTAGCAATTGAAACTAAACATTGAATTACTTACAAAACACATCATTTAGTTACAATATGTAATGGGTTAAATGAAACTCCGAGATGTATGGCATTACAAATGTGACCGTTTTAAATAATTACTGGGGAAAATATTACTATAATTAGTAAATTATTGTTTATAAATACCACTATAATTTTATTATTTAAATGCAGTGCACCTTGCATCGTAAACAGAAACTTGAAAAAAACTTTGAAACTTTGTTGCTTTGAAAACCGTCGAACTTTCACGATGAATCTACATTTTCTTACATCTATTCAATATTACATATCCGCTGCAATTGTTAAATGCATTATTTTTTGTCAAACTTAAGCTTTATCTTTCTCTTTTATACATTTTTACTTTATTTTTAAACATTTTATTTATTTATTACACAAAGAGCTAATGAAGGTTCAATTTGAATTTTGATATGTTTATGTTAGGGGTATAAAGATTTATAAGATATTAAATCAAAATTATTACGTCAATACGCTCATACTTGAGAAAATCGTTTTCATTTTCAAGATAAATAAAGTTTATTATATTTAATTTTTATATATCTTTTTTTCATATACTTTATTAAATACTAGCAAAACCCGCGGCTTTGCTCGCGTAATTCTTGAAAAATGACAAGTGGTATTCGTTGGCCTATTTTCATTAGAGGAAATTTTACTGCCACAGATAATTCAGAAATTACTAATTAAGCCACTCTAATGTCGAAAAAAAAATCAAAATTTTAGAATTTTTTTCGATCTTTCACCCCATCCCCCCTCCGTGGTAGTGTCACTGATATAAAATATAGCCTACGTTACAGCACTGTTACCATCAATTTGCCACCATCACTTTTGAAAATGATTCTGTATTTCCAAAGATTGCATAGAAATTGTAATTTAGAATGTTTTTTGAACGCTTTTCGCTCATCTCACCCTTTTAAATTTCGATTTTTTTTTAGAATTTGTTCTTAGAGAGCATTTACATCTTATAAGTAACTACCATGCCAAATTTCATATTTCCAGCTCATTCAGTATTAAAAAAATCGAACTTTTAGAACGTTTTTCGCTTTTGGACCCCCCTGTGGTAGTGGCACCGACATAAAATATATCCTACGTTACAGCAGAGACTGTCACCATCAATTTGTCACCATCACTTTCGAAAATGGTTTTGTAGTTCCAGAGATTCCATAGAAATTGTAATTTAGAATGTTTTTCGCTCATCTCACCCTTTTAAATTTCGAATATTTTTAGAATTTGTTCTTAGAGAGCATTTACATCTTATAAATAACTACCATCCCAAATTTCATGTTTCTAGCTCCTTCGTTCAAATAAAAATCGAAATTTTACAACGTTTTTCGCTCCTGCACCCCCCCTGGGGGTAGTGGCACCGACATAAAATATAGTCTATGTTGGAGCAGAGATTGTAACCATCAATTTGCCACCATCACTTTTGAAATCGCTTCAGTAGTGCCAGAGATTACCCCCTACAAACAAACAAACTAACTAACAAACAAAAACCCCAAAAAACAAAAAAACAATCTTTACTCCTTTATAATATTAGTATAGATTGATATCAAATTTTAGTTCTGTAATATTAATAAATAAATTATATTGCTGTAGTTTCTCTAAATAAAGTATTTTGCTGCTGTGTCAGTTTATATTAAGTTTTTTTACGTACTTTTTGTTAACTTACATTTCTGTATGTATGGGGCAGTCAAATCTTGTAACTCATTTTACACCCACTTCCTGTTGAAGTAGAACTTTGAAGTTTAGAATATATATATATATATTCCTGAGGAAAATACATGAATTGGGCATTATTTTTTAAAAATTCAATCCATAAGGGAGGTCAACGTTGGCCCAAAACTTGCATTTTCCCTATAGAAATAACGTTACGATTTTTTAATTGAAAAAATAGCTACATTGTTGCAACATTCATCCCTTTTCACCACGTTGTTGCCCGCATAATTATGACGTGATTGAGCGAAGCACGCATTTGTGCTTTATAATATACTAGCAAGCTACGCCCGCTGCGCTGGTCAGTTTCTACAAATGAACCTTGAAGCAAACAAAATATATCGTTTAATTTGACCTTGTATTTGAAAGCAATCTGTATATTTACCTGGAATATCCTTCCACATTACTGAAAAATGACGTGATTGCGCTATTATATTCTCTAATGTGCAGTCAAAATTTTAGCTGTTAAGGACCAACTCTTTTATTTGGTCATTTACAGTTAAGGTTTGCTAAAGAATGATAAAACTATATGCAATATACTAAAACCATCACTAAAAATTATCGAACTAACAATGCAAACTAATTAACAAAATCCATTCAGTAGAAGTTTTTATAAAGGCTAATCTTTTATAATCGGGTTCATCTGATTATAGAACTTTTCCACGTAATTCTAAAACAGCTTTTTCTTTTATTTTTCCAGCTGTACAGCCATTTCAATTCTTTCTGCATCAAAAAAAAAAAAAAAAAAAAAAAAGACACCTTTTGGCTTAAAATCAAATTGTTTAGGATCAAAAGTAAAATCAAAATCGCCAAAAACAAAAGATAAATCGCGAAATATTGTTTCGATAGCAATCTTGCCCCTTGAGTAATTTTTTAAGAATTGAGAACATTCCCAATCATGTTTAAATTAAATATTTTCGTTTTATAATATTCTCTCATCAAAACTCTTTTTTCTTTCTTTTTCTTTTTTTTTTTTTAATTAATTTAACACAGTTTTTCTTTTATTTTTGGAGATGTATGTATAGCCTTTTCATTTCTTTCTGCAACAATAATGATCGCCAAAAAAATAGCAATGGTAACTTTTTCGGCCAAAATAACAAAACTTTCTATCATAATTCAATAACTAATCTACGTAGAACGTCGTGTTATACATATAAACCTTCCTCTTGAATCACTCTATCTATTAAAAAAAACCGCATCAAAATCCGTTGCGTAGTTTTAAAAATTTAAGCGTACATAGGGATATAGGGACAGAAAAAGCGACTTTGTTTTATACTATGTAGTGAAGTTGACCTTTTTATGAATTTTAATGAAGGTATGCTTTTTTTAATTTCATTTAATTATTAAATACCCATTTTTATTACTTGGTGCGTGGCATCCCGGTGTGGTCCATTTCCATTGCATGAGGTCTTCTGATTTGTTGAGAGAAATATAAATGGAATAATATTATTGTACATTTAGAAAACAAATTATAACATCAGTGTTAATCAATGCTAAATTTCAAGTATGAAATCTTAATAATTATGTACGTTAAATGTAATTAGCATTGTACACGTGGTTTTTGATGCAAAACGTTATTTGTCAAAAATGTATCGTACTTTTAAGATTCGGTTTCTAATTTCGAAGCCTGTAGAATGAAAAGGGTGTCACTTTTATGAACTTAAAAAATATATATGTATATTAGTATTTTTAATTAAAATAAATGATTTACAAAAAATAAATTTCTGCCATTTTTTCCTCCATAAACCATTTTTTCTTATAGCGGTCTTCTGAAACGAATTAACTGCCGTCTTTCGAAATTAATTATTTGAAAACAGTATATTCTTTTTCTAGAACTTTACTTCTTGGGAATCGGGGTCAATAATTGTTCACTCCTAAAAGTACGGACTTTAAATCTTCCTTCTTGGAGCAACGCAAAGCTGAAAAATCTACGATTTATAAATGTCAATGTGTCGATAGACAATTTTTGTTTTTGTACAATAACTTGATTCATAAAGTTTAAATGTGTGAAAATCTGTTTTAATTGTTCGAATTTTTTTGGAAAAATTATTTTAAAAGACTTTTTTTGCCATCTATTCAAATTAAAAATGATGGCTTCTTCTAAGAACAACTTTTGTGCAATAATAAAATTACATACATTTTCAGTTTAATGATTGATCAGTTGAATATATAGCCTGTTAATTGCTAATACAAGTTCTGACTAACGTTAGAAAATTCCCTCTCTGCATTTATGTCCTAACAAACATACTTATGAAATGTGTAATTGAATAGGAAATCTGGTTATATCTGTACAATGAAAGATTACGATTCAATTATGAATCACATTTACACTAAACATGTTAATTACTTGAGAAATACATCGATTTCAAACATTCATTCAACTAAGCGATTTAATGGATGGAATTAAAGTCTAAGGACTTTTATTTAACAAAATTGTTTGTTAATAATTACTGAGGAAAATAATATCATAATAAACGAATCATTGTTTAATAAAATATTCTGCTTAATAATTGTTTAATAAGATAATAATGCAGAAAAAATTCAAACTTAGTACAAAATGCAGTGACCTTACGCTGTTGAAAGTGGTCTGCAATTGTGAGTTTTACTTTCGTGCTTAAAATGTGGTTTGTGATAGTTAAATATTATATCAATATCTTTTATTTCAGTGTCACGTACTTTCATCATAAACGGAAAGTTGAAATTAAAAATTATATAACATAGACGATGTCCTCTAACAAAATCAGATGCCATAATATAATATATAAGTTACTCACATTTTTAGGGTAGTGATTGATCGCTCCAATACATAACGTTAATATAAGTGCTGCTGAACATTAGGAAATTGTTACTCTGTATTTATATGTTCTTACGATAATATTTCTGAAATGTTTAAGGGATTAAGAAATCTCATTATTTCTTTGAAAAGGGATATTACGGTTTAATTACTATTTGCATTAGTATATTTAACCAAAACATGGAGAATAAATGTGACCTATCATTTTAAAAAAGATTAATCATTTACATTAGTAATATATGATTTAATTACTATTTGCATTAGTATATTTAACCAAAACATGGAGAATGAATGTGACCTATTATTTAAAAAAAGATTAATTATTTACATTAGTAATATACGATTTAATTACTATTTGCAATAGTATATTTAACCAAAACATGGAGAATAAATGTGACATATCATTTCAAAAAAAGATTAAGCAATTGCATTTATATTAGTAATATATCAGTGTTGGTTCAATATTTTTTTCTTTGAAATTTCTTGGCATGAAAAGCCCTATAGCTCAGTGGTCAGAGAGACGCCCATCCACGCTATATATCCGGTATTCGACTCTGGATTTGGGCAAGATTTACTCAATCTTTCATCCTTTCGTGGTCGATAAAATGAGTGCTAAGTTTGCTTGAGAAATAAACACAGGAGGTATCGCGTAAATAATATAATTGTCTGTAACGAAACTGAATACTTAGCACGAGGTACTTTTCAGTTTTGAAAAAGCAGTAAGGAAATATTAATTTTCCTGTTTACAGTTGACTATTTTAAGCAACTACTTTTTTACATATATCATCTCGTGACTTGTGGTTTTCAAGTTCACTTTCAAAAATTTGCGAGAATATTTTGTTTATCGTTGTATATCTTGATAATGGTGCCGTAAGAGCGTTAAAACATATGTCGATCTTTATATTAAAAGGTTTTTATAAGCCTTTTTGTGTTTCTGTTTGTATCCACTTAAGAATTTTATCTATATTTTAATTATAATTAGTGATCTTATTATATGAATATGTAATGAAATCCTTTTGTTTGTTCCTGTAAACAATCTGTAATAGCTCTATACTTCCTTTTTAATAGGGTTCGTGCTATAGTGAACCTCAGTAATATATATCGATATCGTGAAAATAGAAGTATATTTACGTGTGTTAGAGTGCGGATGGACAGACGAATCGAAGTCATAAACACTTTTCAACTATGCTGAAAGTATTAAATAGTAAAATATACTAGTAGTTAAAAGTTTAGTTATAAGTAATCTATGAAAAAATATGTCTTCTAATTAGCAGAGATTTAATTCCATATTGATTCTTAATGAGGAGTATATTTTTTTTTACTAGTCATAATTTACAGTTTTATATTCATTTTATTAATAAATGGCATCTTATAACTACTTAGATGTAGGACAACTACAAGATCTGCATAATTTTAAGTTCGATATCCTTGAGACTGTAAAATACACTTCAGAAATTAACAATGAAAATATCAAATAACATGCAAATCAATTTTTATTAATTAAAAAAACACACAAACTACGCTATAACAAGTTACAAATTGATATTTTTTATAAGACTTCGCAAAAAAATTATTTTGTTGATTTAACAAATGTTGCATTTAAAATGAACTGAAAAGATAAATCTTCTCGTTCATGAAAGTAATAACCTTATTTTCATAACATCGATTAAAATTCCCAGGAAATTATTTGCATTGTAAGAATAACTTTAATGAATTCCCTCAAGCTGTCTACCGTCCTGCATTATTGATCTTGACAATTAGAAAAGGATTAAAACAATGCATATAGGAACTTGATTTGAAAACTGATATTTTGATCACTGATAATTACTAGTGTGATAACGGAATCATTACTTCCACTTCATTACTGTCAAATCCAATCTCAGTAGACATAAATAATAATGTCTATAAAAATAATCGGGTCAGTCAGTGTAATGATAAACCTTTAGAGAGGCTTATTTCCAAATATAAATTTAGTTGAAATACACAAAACTAGTACTAACTATTGGATTGTTTAGGAATAGAAAATGTTATTTCCGAATTAGAATTATCGTGATGATATGTTAGAAAACAGCTATTTATGTCATTAATATCAATTCTAACATTTAAAAATTTATTTATTAAAAAAAGGTAATGAGCTGGCACAATACAAAAAATAATGACCACATTAAATTAAAGCAATTGACATAACAGATAATACTTATCAGGTATCTTTCGTAAGATGCGGACGTTCGTACGAATGCGTCATATCTTGTCCCTAAAACTAAGTTAGATCTGTAGAAATAAAATGTGTTTTATCCTATAGATTTTATAAAATTCTAAAAAAGCTATAATTGTACGCAAAGCAGTTTATACATTGACTACCAGATAATGTTTATACTTAGCATTTGACCTATGTCTGTGATTCAGTGGTCTGATAAACATGGGATTAAATTTCTAGATTGATGTTAAAGAAAACACTCATCCCGCCTTTTCTAATTCAAAGTTAGTCTATTTAATGATATTTTAAAATCTGTATGTAAATCTGTTTATATAAACTGAAACAGGAAATAATAATAAAGTTACACATTTCTTGCATAATATTTTGCAATCAAATGATTTTGATAACAAAACGAATTTGAGAAAAGTACTTAACATGTACTTTTAAAAAAATGCTGTCCTCGTAAACTACAATTAAGAAAAAAAAAAACTTTATTTTCATAAAATCGCTTAAAATATCCAGGAAATCAGTTTCATTATTAGAATATTTTTTAATAAATACCCTCAAGCTGTCTACCGTCTTGCAGTGTAGATTTTTACTAGTCAAATTTACAAACAAAACATGTATGATTAAATTAGCAATTTGTTTTAAAAACTTATAATTTGATCGTGGTTAAATAGCGCGATAACGGGATAGATAGCTTCTACATCATTATTTTCGAATGCAATCGCAGCAGATATAAATAATGATTTCTCTCTTGTTATGATAATACTCCAGTCAGTCACTATAATGGTAAGCTTTTATAAAAGCTTAATTCTGCATATTACCATAGTAAAACGGGAAAATTTTATCATAAATATAGGAATCGACGTATAGAAAGCAATTTTTTTATGTTATTGATTTCAATTTTATACATAACTTTAGAAGTATACCTATATTATATGAATAAATTTTAATGTCAGAATAAATATTAAATAAACAATTGAAGATCTGTAAAGAACACGAAAATTATAGAATATACTAAACTAAGCACTTAGCCTAGATTACATAATGTTTATGTATTTTAAATCACTATAGAACATGAAAATTTTCTGCCTATAATAATAAAAGAAGGGGTTAATCTATCTATCTGTAAATAATATGACGCTGTAATAATAATAAAAAAAACTACAATTTTTCTTTCAAATGTACTTTAGGTAGAGTCAAGAATACTTACATCCTTTTTTTTCAAACAGTGAAAATATATATTTTCCTATTTAATTTATGTAGATTTTTATATAATTTTTTTAAGTGCACTATCAATTTTGGTAATATCTATAATGCCTGTAATTACTGCTAAATATTTCAGAATTTTTATCTTTAAGTTATTGGATAGAACAAAAACGACACTTTAAAATATGCATTTCTTTCTATTACTTTCGATAAATAATGTTTTACGTAGGCCAAACCATCGAATAAGAAATGACATAACATTTTACAACTTATTTTGTATATTTACACCTAAATCTATTTTATCCGAGTATACATTTAATGGTTTAATGACGCTGAATAGTAGTAATTTTTTATAGTAATCTTCCTCTCACGTATTCGTAGATTTCTGCAATTACTTAAGGCGAAGATTTCTAATTAAAAAATGTCTGCAATAAATGTCCGTAATCCAATTAACCTACAGTCGTGTAAAAACACGATTAGGTGTAAAGTAAAATTTATGCATATATGTAAATATAAAGTCCTAAATGAAGTTCACGAATCACTAATTAAATATTTCCGAAATGTTGCCAACTTAAAATGTATTTATTTTATTTAATTATTATTACGTAAATTAATCATATTATAAAAACAGACGATATAATTCATTTCACTGAAATAATACGATGATTTTTTTTTACATTGTCTTGCATTGGATATTTGCGTATAGTATAACTTTAATGAAACAGAATTGCAATTAATTGTTTGTAAAAGTGTGTTGAAACTTAATTTCTCAAAATAAAATGAATATCTATAATATGAAAATCTGCACATAAAATAAATTTTGTATTCATGCCTTTTCGCATAAGAGTGCAACAGCTATTGCAGCAAGATCTGAATATTTATAAAACTAGTTACAGTACGAACGCACCTCATTCGTCACGTTTGACATACAATTTCCAACTTGTTTTTCCATGTAGCTACTTTACCAGTTTTTTTCCTTGGCCTTACACTATATTTCTAATTCTAATGGTATCAGGGAGTTTGATGTTCGGGCGATACTGTAGCATTTTTGCATTATGCCAGAATCGATCGTAAACTGCTTCACCACGGTCGAGAGATCTTCTATACACTTGCAAAAAAAAGACAAATGTTTCTGAATTTACGAAAATTACCACATTCAATAAAATTTCCCAACTTAATTTGATGACAACATTTTAAATAAGGGCCTACTCTTAGTCTGTTTCTTAATCTAGATAAATATATAACCACGAAAAAAAATTTACAATAACCTTTTCCAATTTACCCACTCTTCCGAAAAGCATTCTTTATGTTGAAAATCTCGAAAACCAATATATTTTAGAGATTTAAAGAAGCATTTATAAAAACCTTTTGCTGCCACTGATTTTAGGAAATGCTTCCGAGTAGATCCATAGGGCTTTACTCAGTTTTACTTAACACGAAATATTGGTTTTTTGTATGCTATCAAGTTTCAAGTAAACATTCTCATGTTCAACAAATATATTTAACAGAAAAACATGCTAGAATAACAAAATTAACTTTAACATGAAAATTAATATTATTTTGTTACTCTTGCATGTATAAATTCAATTGCACAGACGAAAATGTATAGTTGAAAATTGATAGCATCCGAAAAACTAATATTCCGGTTTGAAAAAAAATGATTAATACACATTAAAAATCTCTCAGAAACATTTTCGGAAATGAGTGGCCATAAATGCTGCTTTGAATCTCAAAAATATATCAGTTTCTGAGGTTTCTACAGATAAAGAAATTACTTCAGAATCATGGGTAATTTGGAAGAGGTTAATGTACATTTTCGTTCGTGTTTTTATTATACATGATTAAATTAAGAAACATTTGTCTTTTTTAACGGTCTAACTATTGAGTTATCGGGATATTGAAATGCAGTCATGATTTTCTTCTTAATATTTTGTAATTATCACACTTTCTTGTGATTTTTATGTTGCTTCTGCACCAGTTTATATTTGGCCTTGTATTGGATCAGTCCCCGGAATTTAATATTCCTTGCGATACTGCAACGTGTTTCTGTTGGGTCAGACTATAAGAATTTCTCTAGCCACTGAGTTGTAGGAATGTTCAAATGTAAACTTTTTTCCTTCTCGATATTGTGTGGCCCTTACACTAGTGCTTGATTCTAGATTCTGTTTATTCTACGTTACCATAAATTTTCTCCTTCGGCTTTGCTACCAACAGTAAGAGAATTCCGATGTTCGGGCGTCACTACAATGGTCCGTAATCAAACGCGGTATTATTACTGACAAGGGAATTGCACTAATCAATGAACTACTGGGATGTCGAACTCTAGATAGAATATCCCTCTATATTGTATTGAACAATACAGCAACAATAATATTTTGTTGTTCTTAGTAATTTGTGAATCTTTTCATTAATGAGTTCAAATCTTGTATCTCTAAACAAGGTTTTACTTCAGGTGATGATTATTAATTAAAAGCGTCTGAAGAACCAGGTTTGACTCATAAAAGTTATTTCTAATATGCTGAGCAGTAAAATGACTATTTAGCACTATAATATATTAATTGTAATTATATTTAACTTTTAACTTTATAATTTATATGTCCTTGATGTTTTTGCTTTGTACATTATTCAATAACCAGTTTGCTAAATGACATTTATAAATTATAGAATCGAATTATATTTCATTATTCCTTAAATCAACTATTATTTTTCGAAATTTTCATTCGATGTAAACCTTTAAATGTAAATAAATGCTTTTTTTTACACTTTATAAATAATATATTTTCTAACATATTTCCAAATAAGTGATGATTTGAATGGTGTATATTGTTTACATTTACAGTTCTACTTGATCTAAATAAAATGTAAACTATTTATCACAGAATAATTATTGGTAGTTTTTCGTTGAATATAAAGTTAATAGTTAATACGAACGATTAAAAACCTTAGGAATTAACTTTTCGTTTGTATTAATTTTAATATACGTCTCTATGAAACATTTAGGTGAATATAACATGGAACTGTTTTAATGAAATGGTAAATATTACATACATTTTTCAGAAATACATTACTGTTTTTTAACTGAACTTTGAACTGAATTTTAAAAATAGATCATTCTCAAACATTCATAAAGACATGTCATCGTATAATGAATAGAATCAAGCTATGAAGTTATAATGTTTTGGTAGTACTGCTTTGTAATAAGATCATATAACTAGACTGAAACAAGAATGTGTAAGTGATTCCTAGCGTCTAAGCTTTCGTCTTTCAAATTATTGTGTCTCGGAGACCGCTGACCAGGCCCCTACCTACCGTGATTCGACTCAGTTTGACGGGTGTGAGTGCCTGGAAAGTGGGGCGAAATTCACCTGATCGCCGCACTAGGGCGGTCCATAATGACAAGTACCCAGGTCGGCTAACCAATAAAGTCCGGATTTTGCTGGGTTGTTCACTCCTTGGTTTTAGTATTCTGAGAACTGTTGCCGCATGCCACATACTCGTCATGATAGTTAGAATGGGACTGGACAATTTAGTGCCGAAACTTTGGTACTCAACTTAGCTTGAAAAAAGGGGGAGAATTTTAAACAACAATTAAAAATACAATTAAAACCACTGAAATTAAAAAAAAACTATTAGCCAATAGCTAAGTCGTACCACCAAGGAAAATTTTTGGGACCGAATAGCATAGCAGACGAAAACGCTACATGGGCTGACGGGACTGCGCCTTTCTACCGTACCCCACCGGGTAAAAACTGGCACCGTGGGCTGTCCCATTGGAGCGGGTCCGATAGCTCGTGCGGACAATGTCCATTTGCACCTAATAAAGAGGCGAACAGTCAAAAATAAAATGAAAAAAACTGCTTCTAAAAAAACCCTTGTGCTACCAGTTGGGGCCGGCCATTGGCCCGTCCCAACCGGCAGCACGAGGAACTGCAAGGAGAACCTGGAAGGGAAGAATGTTAGTAACATTTTAAACTGAACTTATTCTGAATTATACTTTAACCTCGGTCGATGCTGCTTGGTTTTCGGTGATCTTTTCCGGTTTTTCTTCTTCTTCTTCTTCGTCTATCTTCTTTCCTTTTTTTTAATTTTTCTGTGCACAAGGACGGACAAACAGTGCCGGGGTCTTTAATACACAACTTGCTGAACCGTTGTTGACATATGTCGTGCTTGCAGTGCTATGATTGCGGGGCTCCTGTTTGAAAATTATTGTGTCTCAGAACTTATCGTACCATAGTTTAACGTAGCTCTAAAAACAACACCGAATGCAGAACACAATACCTTGTAAAAATAAATTTGGAAAAATAAATACTACATTTAGATTTCATTGCTAAATTAGTCCTCTCATTGCGAATAATGACTGATGTCTATATACATCGCGATAATGCCTATTCCGATTACAGCGGACTGCTTGGAAGGTAAGACTAATAGGCGCGCTTAGAAAAAGGGCGGCACCCAACCAATTCAGGACATGGCCCGCCATCACTATCTGATTCCTGATCGGCACAGTAGTACTCCCACCATGGGTACGACAATGGCCGGAACAGGATCGGTTCTTGAGAGGAAGTCCGTGACATCCTCAACCCCGGGTTTTCCTGGAAGTTCATAGGAACGACCAGGGCCCAGGGATCAAGATTTGCTCGTCGGATTGCAGAACAGACCATCGGAAACATTTTAAAGCTATTTTCGTTAAGTAAGTGAAAATGAAATTTGGTTTAGGGAGCTTTGTAACGTTCAATAAGCGACGACCGAGGTGTATTCGAGCTTATTCATCGCTTTTGGCTGTGATAGGTGGAGGATGAGATGGACGACAACCTACATACACCATGGAAATATTGAGTGCCATTACTGAAGACTTTTTAGCTCAAAGGGTAAGCCTTAGAGTTTTGAACTTTAATTTCTTAGGACAGAGAACGATTTTCAGAAATCGGACCACGTTATTACCTTTATCTTACTAAAATCTATAATGTGAAGTAAGTAATGCTGCTGCGCATGCGCGGTAGTGTATTACTGCTTATTTTACTGTTTATTACTATTAATTTTACGGTATAATACTAGCAGCTGGGATGCCAGTATTATACTGTAAAATCAAAATTTTTTTTTTCTTTGCAGTGTAATAGGCAAAATGTCAGTTAATTTTAACAACTTATATCACAACTGTAAACGCGTTTCTAGAAATTACCGCTCAATGCAGTACTGTAACCGAACACTTTTGTGTGTCCCTTATGAAAGATAAAATCTATCAAGCATCTTGTGCACCTCAGTGGTGCTTCACTAACAATCGATAAAGCTTTGTAAAGCCATCAAATATTTAAAAAAAAAACTTATTAATTCTGTGAATATATATATTTTTTACAATAGGTTACAAATTAGATCCACATTCTGAAACTTAGGAATTAATTAATATGTTTCAGAATTACATATTTCCATTTTTCAGAATCTTTATCCATAAATGTTTAATATGTTAAAATATTTAAAAAAATACATTGTGAAAGGTTATTCTTTACAGACTGTATTAATTCACTTTTTCAGTATAATTTATTATGCTGAAATAATTTATTAAGTTATTTCGCATTTAATATAACTAATATTGTTTAATCCTACCTCCAAAATATCCTTATAAAGCCCCCAAAACATCCTTCAAAGCCAGCGCATCTAAAATTAAAAAGAAAAATATTTTTTCGTCTGAAGATTATCTTTCGCACAAAATTATAATTTCTTTTTGGAAAAATTCTTCGAAATTATAAACTAACTGAATTAAAATGTTAAAGCTTTTCGGAACTGTTGAAGTGTTGAAAAGAGGAATATTAATAGCACTTCTATGAATGTTTCGTAATACTTTGAGCTTTGCGAATAAAATCCACCGTCGAAAATTTAGCAAAATGATAAATTTGTTGCAAAATTAATGTTCGTTTTAAAATGTTTGAAATGTATTCATTAATTCTGCATAGGTATTATTTTCTAAAGAAAATATTATATGAAAATCTATATTGAAAAACAAAAGGTTTGTAGTCAAAATTAATATATTTCTCTTTCAAAGTATTAATAGTATTGTTTAATGTATGTATTAAATATATTTTATTTGTTTTTTATAAAATATTTTTCTTCCGTGTGATAAATTACTTATATACTACTTTAAAATTGACATTTCCTGCGGAATGGATAAAGAAAAGAAAAATTCTAACTTTGAATTTATAAATTAGGTAAATTTTATATTCTGGAAGTTTTCGAAAAGTTTTCAGTTTCTTTGACTTATTTTAACTTTTTACATTGTGTTTCACTAAATATAATGTTTTTTCGTTTCCCTGTTTCGATTTTGAAATGCATAAAAAAATAAATAAAAATAAAAAAAATAAAAAATAAAAAATAATAAAAAATCTTCAGAAATGCCACTTGGTTTTTAGATTTTATTACGGTAAATAACAAATAGAATAGTAGGTGTCTAACGGAACATAGTAGGCTTTTATGATTACACCAGGAAATTTCTCTTTATTGACAGTTACATTTGTCGAATCGAAGAACATTTTGTTATCTAAAAATTCAATTTTGAATATTTTTATGAAATAAAGGCACGCCATATTCTCATAAGGGGGTTTCTTATAAATACGTTAAAATCGTTTTATTAAGTTTTAGAAATATGATTTTATTTATTATTATGTTATGATTTAATTATTATGATGTTACAAAATTAGTTATCGAAACAAACTTTAAATTCTCCAATTATTTTTGCAAATAAAGTTATTTGAAAGATTATTTTAAAATTTTCAAATGCTACTCTGATTTTTTGCATTTTTTTCGGATTTTCCTTCCTGTAATAATGTAATTCAAACTTACATAGAGTATATTTTACAGATACATTTTTTTTCTAAAATAATGATTAACAATATTTTCAGTCTCTTAAACGAACTCTGTTAAAGCTCTGAAACATTATAAAACCAACAAAATGTAAAAGTGAAGAAAATAATTACCGGTTGTATGAACACATGTCGATATAAAGCTTTACAACAGTCATGTCTACAGTAATTACTAAGAAAATAGTGAATGTGTTATAGAGTTGATCCCAGTTTTCAAAACATGAAATGATAAAGCACGTTAATTTTTAAAAAATATTTTGCCAATTATTTTTACAGTATTTTATAGTAATAAGAAATTTTCATTGACATTTGTTTAATTTATTATGTAGAGCTCCACCAGTCTCTGAGAGGTTCTTCTCTGAACGCTGGTAGACGGGAGGTGCTGGGTTCAAAACCCCTGCCGTGCTCGTCGACCTAACCGTTCGGAGTTTTCCGTGGTTTTCTTCGAACCCTGTCTTAAATACGGGTTAGTATCCCTTAGAAAGGCCCCCACGGAGGGCACCTCCCCCCCCTAGGGCCTATATCCCAAGTTTAGATAATCGGCCATCTTAAATCAACCAATTTATTACGTAGAATCCTTCCTCCAAAATATCTTTCCGAAATATAAATAGTCGGATTTTGTTTTATTGTATATGTAATTCGTATATGAGAAGCTAAATAATTTTGTTTTACTTGAATTTATGTTGAACATACACTATTGTTTGCCATAAATGTTAATTCATAATTATAGTTTTAGTAAAATATAATTTTACTTTTCAAAAAACTTCATGAATTAATAGAATTAAGATGTTAAATCCTTTAAAATACTATTGAACTATAAGTAGTAAAACATAATAGCACTTGTATGGATACTTTTTCATATATTGAAATACAAACACTGTTTCAAAAACTTAAGAAAATAATTAGGTTATTTAAAAACTAATACCTATTTCACAAACTATACAAATTGAGTATTTTTCAAGAATATAATACTGTAACAAAAATATATACAGTCAAAATTTGCAATTTTTAAATTTTCAGCATTTATAAATATTTTGATTATTTTTATAAAGTATATCTATACTTGCTTTTAATTAAAGTAAAATGAAACATTATAAGCGGATACCGATTTTTCTAGTTTATCTTTTAAGGTTTAAATCTTATATGTTTCATTCGAAAAATGCACTTTTCATTTTCTATTTAATATTAAATAGAAAAAAAAAATAAGGAGTATAGTTATTTTACAAAAATATTATAACTAATTTATTTGGCTGATATTATATTTGAGATGGCTTATTTTATGTTATCTGAAATGTACCTCTATGGGGCATAAGAAGCAAGAAAATTTAAAATATAGTGTATGTAAATATTTAGTAAATAATTAATTCAGAATATAAAGTCTCAAAAATCTATAATTTACTAGAATCGTTATAAGATTTTTTGACATCGTAACTTTAACTAAAATGCAACTTTGTAAAATCATCAATCTATTAGCACGTTCGCTACCAGAAGTCTTAGAAAAAGAGATCACTACAGCCCACGCGTTTTAATTATTTATAATACGACAGTCATTTACCGTGCATAAATGTCTTGATTTTAAAAGAGGATTTCTGATAATTTTGGAAGTCTACTAGGATGGGGGAGGGGGGAGGGGCTCAAAATAACATCCAAATTAGGATCTAAGATACCTCTAATCTCTAATATACTTCACATTAAAAAGTGAAATTATTGACGAAAGACAAACAATTTTTAAATTATTTGCATTGGCCAGTATTCAAATTAAAATTTTGTAAAAGTTCTTATAACATTAAACAGTGTAAAACTTGTGGTATTTCAGGGAAGAATGTATGATAAAACCATAAATACCAACAAAACTAAAATAAATTTCAAAATTTATTTATTTGCATGTAAAATTAAAGTTAAAAACTCAAAAACAATAAAATAAAATTAAAAAGTTATTCGTTTTCAAGTAAAATTCAGAAAAACAAAAATAGTAATAAAAGATATAGTATTAATGGATTTTTGTTCTCTACTTAAGTATCACTTCAAGAATCTCATACAATAAGCTCGAGTGTAGTAAATAGAAAAATGTTAAACAAAAAAACAAGATACAAAGAAAGAGAGTGAACTTATACGTGAGTCTAAAAAATCCAAAGTTTAACTATCTATTTTACTTAACGTAACCAATCAAAAGGTACATAAAAATTTTACGAACATAAATATTAATACAGGATGTGCCAAAACTCCTTGACACATTGTAAAATTTAATACAAAATTAAGAAATTGGGGTAAGAGGGTGCGGTTTGGACGAAAATGCTTTTTATGATCTAAAATTCTAATTAAAAATAATAAAAAAATTAGTTCTCCAAATTTCTCATAGATGGCTTTACTTCTGTAAAGCTACCTAAGAGGTAGAATGTCTTTTTACATAACTGTGGCGAAAGACGCACTCTGCGTATGCACAGTTTTTGTCCAAACTATGGCAATTCACATTCCAGAACTTAACAATATTGGCCTTTATGAGTTCGATTAGACGAGTGAGACAAATCAACAAACGTTAGTTTGATTATAATAGAAAGCAACTCGTTGGTTGGCGATTTGTTTTTTTTTCCAAAATCGTATCGACCAATTGAATATTTTGTCTGTGTGTCTCTATTATCTTACAGATGCATCCTATAAATCTTGGGGAGTTTCTTATTATCGCCAAACTAATATTGTTGACACTCGTCTCCCTTATCTAATCGAAATAATGAAGACGAATATTTTTAAGTTCTGGAATGTAGATTGCCATAGTGTGGGAAAAAACTGTGCATACGCACTGTGCATCGTTCGCCACTGTTATATATGAAGGCAGTCTACCTCTTTGGTAGCTTTGCAGAAGTAACGCCATCTATGAGAAAATTTTTGAACTAATTTTTATAATACAAGTTGTAATTTTCCAACGGGACGAAAAATGTCCGGGCCAGGATTCGAACCTGGGATATCTTGGCTGAAGCCGCCACGCTCTACCAACTGAGCTATCCCGGTCGAATCTGGAGGGCATAATTCATCCAGTTAACCTTATTGCTCATAGCATCTGGTCTGATATTTTAATCAGCTCAACAGAATAGATCGCAGGTAATGGAACTCCAGTAAACGCTGGATACGTGATTACACTGGATTATTTTTAACACAATTATTTCAAATTGGTAAAGCAATCATACAAGTTGTAATTTTCCAACTGGTCGAAAAATATCCGGGCCAGGATTCGAACCTGGGATATCTTGGCTGAAAGCCAAGCTTCAGCCAAGATTCGACCGGGATAGCTCAGTTGGTAGAGCGTGGCGGCTTCAGCCAAGATATCCCAGGTTCGAATCCTGGCACGGACATTTTTCGTCCAGTTGGAAAATTACAACTTGTATGATTGCTTTACCAATTTGAAATAATTGTGTTAAAAATAATCCAGTGTAATATTTATAAGACAATTTTCGATTATAAGAAGCATTTTCGTCCAAACCGCACTATCGTACGCCAATTGCTTAATTTTGTATTGAATTTTAAAATGTTTCAAGGATTTTTGGGACACACTGTATATTACGTAGAATATACCAACGACGTGATCATTGTGCAATGTACCAACACAGAATCCTATGTAATGAGATAATACATAATCGTAAAGAAAAATACAAAAATTTTTTAATGTCGTGGTCTAAGTATATCGCACTTTGCCGAATAGGATCATTTCTATTTTCAGATGAAATATTATGTTGAATCTGCCGAATTCCCATATTGTTTTAGCGTTTGCATTAACAAATAAGTTTTGATAAACGCATGGGAATATGATAAGCAAAAGTATGAAACATCTATGAACTCTAACAGTGAACAGATAAATTGATGTTAAAAGTCCTGTTCTAACATCACACGGAAAATTTGATGCGCTACTATAACGTGATTGTGAATTGCAGAAGTTTCCGCTTATCATCAAACGATGAAACGATGAAACGACTTCATCAAATCGAAAACGAAAAAAAAAAAAGTAATTTACGCCAAGACTGCAGCAGTCCCTTTTTAAAATCAAACAGTACTGAAAACTGACTCTGCTAAAAAACATCTGGAACAAAAGGCCTAGTGCTTTTTGTAAAATTTCCAAAATCTTTGCTTTATTGCGGGATTCATTTGCTCCTCACCTTAGTGATTTATTATGAAAGTAAGCTCCCAACCATTAAATCATCTTTTGTTTTCATCCCCGGGGACTTGACATTATTGCTTAAATCTTTAAATATCCGCCTCTTCAAGCTGTTAAAATGGAGTCTCCAAAAATACTGTGCCAACTGGATCGGCACAAGCTTGCTATCTGAAATCAAAATTAGAAATCTCTGAAGCTATATACTATATTGGTGGAACGATATGGGAAAAATGCATGGATTTGCTAACACAACTAGAAAACATCACAAGGTTTTTAAAATACGTTGCACGAGCAAACAAATCATCTATCCAACATTAAATTACTATACATCTATTATCAGAGGCTCCAGATATATTCTCTGTCAGGGCAATCAAGTATATAATGATACAGTGTCATAGAATATACCTAGTATATGGTTAAATACCCTAAATATTAAAAAGAAAAAACAGCCAATAACTTTTTCCAACTTTATTTTAAATTAAATTGTTTTAAATTATTTACAAAATTAATCCAGGGATCAAAAGCAACTACTTCTGGAAACACCCAAAGACTAATGCCCCCCCTCCTCAAGTGAGGCGAAGGGTTTGGATGAACCGGATGCTAGTAAAGAAAATTTTCTTCCTGATGAAGGTTGTGGATGCAACCGAAACTAGTCGTAGGTTTACATAAATGCGTATTTTAGAGTTTTACATCTTTTAACATCTATTTATTTTAATGTCACATTTTAAGAAAGTAAAATAATGCAATGAATCTGTTAAGCTCATGTTATTTTGTAAATAAATCTATTTTAAATTAAACAAGAACGAAAAATCATGCGTCAAGCATAGATTATGTAACACTTTCCAACGCTTCCAAAATAATTTTACAAATCATTACCGTTTAATAAGATGAAAGATAACATCTAAGTAAACAATTTGGAAAACGCATAACATATTTAAAAACGTAATTTCAAAAATTTCCAACATATACAATATTCGGAAAATTATCCGAATACTTTTATTCAGCCCTGTATATGATCTATAGATTTGCATATATACTACATAGGATGCTAAATTTTAGTTTAGTTAGGAAACGCGTAGCACAGTTTAAAATTCTACTTCTGGAGTTTCTGTCAATATTGAAAAACTGTTCGTGAACTTTTGTACTGCCCTGTATATGAAATACAAAATTTATACACACCAAATAATAGACAAAAAGTGAGTTAAATTTAAAATCGCGTTCAGCAACTTAAAACGCACTTCCAAGAATTCTTTTTAACAGCCAGTAGAGAATTCTTTTTTGAGTCCTTCTAAATGAACGATGACTGCTATACACACAATATTCTGTAGTAAGCCTCTTGTAATGCACCTTAGTGATATATATAAATTTCAATGCGTTTAAAATAGTGAAACATTACTTAATTAAACCGCAAACGATTTTTCTCCATAGACGTAATGTAAGGGAATTGTTTTGACTGTCCCTGTAAAGTGTTATACACACCATATTCCATATTAAGCTTCTTGTAATGCACCTTAGTGATATATATCAATTACAATGTATTTGAAATTATGTACCATCATTAAAATAAACCGCAAATGATTTTTCCGCATAGACCGTAATGTAACGGAATTCTTTTGAGTGTCCCTGTAAAAAAACTGTAAGTGCTACACACTTGGGTTGAAATAGGGAACATGCTTATAGATAACTACAATAACATATATAAACTGCAGAGCAATCCGAGTATATTTACGGGAGTTAGAGCACGGCCAGACGGCCAGACGGCTAGATAAACCGAAGTCATAAACACTTTTCAACTAGGTTGGAAAGTGTTAAAAAGAGCTAACTTTTATATATGTGAATATAAAAATTATATGTTTATTAAACTGGCTAAATTTCCTCTTTTCACACTGTCATCTGTACACTTAAATTTAAATTAGAATACATTTAATACAATGTATGACAAAAAACTTTTCATCACATTGTGATTTTAAGTTTTCATTATGTGGACATTATAAATTTAAATATTGTTTACTTGTATATTCCTTATTTATACGAATAACATGTAAACAATTTATCGCAGAGTAATCATCTGTCATTTCAATGAGTATACAGTCAATACTTAATACATGTATTTAACGGTATTGCTAATTTCTCTCTCAGTTTGTATTAGTCTTAATGTATGTACATGACTGTGAAACATTTAGGTGATTATAAAATGAAGTGGTTTCTGTGAAACGTAAAATGGCTCCATTAAGAATTACATTATCGTGTTTCAACTAAACTTACAATGAATTGCAGAAATAGATTGTTTTCAAGCCTTCTTTTCAGGTAAGACATTTAATGAGTGAAAGGAAACAATTACGTCACGATGTTCTACAACAATAGCACTTTGTGAATAATTTATAATTGTATCAATGTAACTACTCGTTCTACTTAAATAATTGCATGTTCTCAATAAAATCTTTTACAATCGAGGAAAATTTAGTAGAAAAAGAAAATTAACTATAGAAACTCAAAATGAGATGTCTGTTAAAAAATTCATGCGTGGAAAAAGATTACGTGAACGATTATTATAAAGTAAATGACAGAAGCATGACAAAATTCTAATTTTATGTCGTAACTACATTCATGTAGAATTAATTTAGTTCAACTAAAATAATAATAATTTTATCATTAACATTCTGTTCTTTAACTAATTTTCATTTAAATTAAGCTGCCTTTCTGTCTCTTCTGAGCTAAAAAATTTTTTAAATGTTTTCATTTATTATTATTATTATATTTTTATAAGTTGGTGTTTGGTTTATCCCTGAAATCTTGCTTTGCAAGATGTTCTGATAAAAGCAAAAGTTGATTGCTCTGGTGTAAAAACAATGCAGTTTCGTGCACTGTTTGCGATATTTTAAAAAGGCACTTTACTAATACCGACATGCTACATTGCATTATTTATTATCTATTATACTTGATTCATATGAAATACATTTTCAATTGAGATTAATTTCAGAAGATCTGTAGAATCAGTTATATGTAAAATATCTGGAAAATGTCTAATATTAAGGGAACTGATTCTTTTGAACTGAATATGCAGCATAGTATCTAGCTACTCTTTTTTGAAGTTAGTCTATGGTCGAATGAGTTTTCAGTTTTTGCGTGCGATAGTAATGTCCTGAATTCTAACATTTGTTCGTAAATGAAGTTTATATTCTGTCATTTCTTTAAGGGGTCATGTCCCTTAAAGGGGCGTAACGTTTGAGTTAAAAAAATACATGAAAAAGGGTGACATACATGAAAAGGTATAAGAATTAAAGTAACTCCGTAACTAATTAACTAAATATAATTTTTTTTAAATGCAAAAGTAGTCGTGAATTCTAAACTGGTTACTTCAGAAACATAATAATGGGTTATATTTTGCATCTGTATGGTTAATACATTCAATCAAAATTTGATTAAATTTTAACCAACCATTTTTCAGAAATCGTGCGCGCAATGAACAAAATCGCCGTTTTGAAGAAATTGACTGAAGATCAAACTATTCTTTGATTATATAAAAAGAGCTAAGACTATTTTAGACATAACTCCTCTTCTAAAGTGAATTTTTCCATGGGGGTTATTTTAAAATGTTTCTAAAGTGTCATATTTAGTTATAAGCCAATAATTTAAAAAAAAAATCACATTTTTGGCACTCTAAAGGGCTTTTTAAGTTTCACAAATTATGTCTGAATATCTGGGAATCCGATTTTCAAGGTTATTTTGTGAATGATATGATAATTATGTATATGTATTTGTGTAATTGCTATACATTCTGTGGTAGGAGTTAGATTCTGTAGATTTATATTCATCTCGCCCTTAGTGGAAATTTGCTCTGGATTTGAACACTGTAAAGTTCCTTAAATATAAGGTGAGTTTGTCTGTTAGTTGTTTTGAACAAGAGTCTACTGCAGAGAGTTAGTTCCGTCAGCGTGCTAAGAAGTTTAGTTTCTTATTTACAGATGAAAAACATTTGGAATCCACAGCCTTTTATAACAACATCAAAGTGTTTATAGTGATATTTCAGAGTTTCTAGCGCACCTTTTTGAGTTAATGAGGCTTTTCTTCGGTTGTAGTGATTATCTTTGTAAAAGCATTTTACCTCAAAATTTTTAATGATTCGAGCTTATTATTTGATTGTCTTTAATTACTACTGGCCGTTACACTACCAATTACTCTTCGTTTTGCTTTAAGAAAATTGTTGTTGCTGTTAAATTTTATACCATGACCTCTTTTCAGGTATACTTCTTGGAGAAGTACGTCACAAATATAAGATTCTAACTATTCCGTGTCTGCATTATCTGTTTCTTATTTAACTGAAAATTATCACTGTAGTTTAAAATATTTATATCAACGATAAATGAGAGAATTCTCCTTTTAACTTATGCAAAAGGAATTTTTCTACATCATTACACTACAGAAATGACGCATTGTCTCAAGATTTAGATAATCTCAAAAACAGGCATTATCAACACTCTGTCATAAAATCTTACATTTTGTCGATACTGTCATCTACTTCCGTCTAATCTCGATCGACTTTTGCGTTATAAATTTTGAAGTCTGTACATTTTTTCTAAATTTACCGACAACACTACATGAACGACAAGCTACATTTAGGAAATAAAATTCTGTACATTAATTAAATAAAAGGATAAACTGCTTGGATGATATCATTATACAAGTTAAAATAGAAGATTACTAATAAATTTAGAAATATGCATTTATTGTTAAAATATATTTTCTCGTTTTAAAGCGGGGAGAAAAAACTTATGAAGTTGTAACAAATATTAGTAAAAAATAAATCACAGGCTGGACATGAGTAAAATTAAATATGAAGAATATGTACAAAGTTTCTCGATTTTGTTTCGCGCCAAACACAATAACTTTTTCGTACAAAATACATATTTTATTAAGAGGATTGGGAAAAAACCCATTATTATTTTTACTTTCCGTATACATAGTGTAACGAAAGTATTTTAATTACAATTTGTGTGTATGTGTGTGTTTGAACATGATCACTCCCAAACGATGCTTCTAAATGAGCTGTCATTTGGTGAATAAGTTACAGACCACTGTCGCAAAAACTGTATACATATTTGAACGAATGTTTCTAAAGATTAGATATTTCATCCATTTTAAACCATTTCCAAACCATTTTTGCAACAAGAAAAAACACCAAGGAAATGTGGCAGAGCATAAGTGCAAAATATTTCGGCCATGTATTTCAGCATCAGTAGCGCAGCGACAAAATTTTAAACGGACAGTCCAGCGTTTGAATCCCACCGATTCCTTTGTGTCTTTTTTCAGAAATTTATAACACCGACTCCACTTTTTTTTAATTTTTCTTGACATATACAGTAACACCAGTCGAGCGGAAACACTACAGATTTTTTTTTTTTAATTTAAACAGATGATATAAAATGAAATATGCTTTTAACTGTAAGTTGAATATGAATTTTTGATTAAAGTGCGTAAAAATTTAAGAAGGTTAAAAATTGTAGGAATACAAAAATCTATATTTTTACTCTATTAATTCTATTTTTCATTTCTAAAAATTGAAAAAAGTGACTTTGAATCAAGGCTTTTTCTGAAAGCAGTTTAATCAACTGATTTGTTTTTAAAAATCAACTGAATTTTCTTTTGCTTAAGTTAGCAGCTATGTGTTGGTAAAGTAGCCTTAAAAATATGAAGTTAATACAGACAAAAAAGTTAAATGAAAAAGTTAAGAGTAATAAAAAAAGCTTTGGCGTGTCTTAAACAACAGAAAATAATTCACAGAAATATATTAAATCACGCTTAAAAAATGCATAGGTTAAATAAGAAGATAAAAAATAAAACAAGAAAAACCTGTTACAAATCTCATCATAAATATTTTATTAATAATTAGATCTATTACCAATAAAAGCAGGAAAATGCAATTTACTTACATAAAATAATTAACATAGCTCATACCCGAGGTCGATCCAGGCAAAAATTAGGACCCCTTCAAAAAATTCTATTTAATAAAAATAGTCATTTCACAAAATTTAATTTAAGGAAAAGGGTTCATTTTCAGAATTCTATTTCACAAAAAGGATTCTTATTGCCAAAATTCAATTCCAAAAAAGTAAACTCATCATAAGCTCATCTTGGTAAAACTTCACAGGCATATTTTATAAACAATAATTTTCTCAAAGAAAGAAAAACGTTAGGAACAGATTTTTACAAATTCTCATAACAAATTCATAATTTTTAGGCATTCGATCTTTCAGTGTAAAATTTTATTTGTCACAAAAGTAAAAAAAAAAAAAAAAAAACTTGCCCGCATTCTTACATATAAAGAATGCCCTTCCTTTCCTTTCATTTTTCCCCTTAGAGTAGTTTAAAAATGCTAAATGTGAAAAAATAGCATCTTAAAATATTTTATTTTACGCCTGTTAGATGGCGGTACAAAATTGATGCAAGTACGATTTTTGGAACATTTCATAAAAAATTAACATTTGAGACTTAAAAATATATAAATAGGAGGCTAATCGCAGCTGTCGGAACAGGTGACATAGGAACACAGAACACTAATGTCACATAAAATCTGAAATTATGAAAAAAAATAGTAAAAGTAATAACAATTATGAAAAAATAAAAAAAATACGTGTAATGCAATGGGCTTGTACGGGATTTTCCTGAAGGAATAGGTTAAATCTTTTCTCCACCAGATGGCGTATGCGAGCGCTTTAATCGGCAATTAACTCCATTTTTCACAAAAACATCAGTTGATATAAATCTGTATGAAAAAGTGAAAAACGCATTTCAAAATATTTAAAGATTTAATATGCTTTTACTAATATTTTAAGAGCACAGCGAGTGTTAACCTGTATTTTTAATGAATTGTTCAAAGAGTCGTTCATAAGTTTTTACATTTGGAATTTGTAATTCTGAATGGCAACAGTGTTTGTTTGTTTATATCTGGTAAACCGTAATTAAATCTAGTAATTTTTCGTTTGGAACTTCAAACATGATAACTAAGTGGATATACATGTTTTATATGAAAATATGCTAAACAGACATGATTTCAAGTAGAAGAAATTATCATTTAGCTGTCATATATTAACATATGTTTTTCATTAACTCTAACATGGGATTTAGCTACGGTCGATTCGCAGACCAGAGTGGTCTTACCCGGCATGGTTACCAACACACTACTACACTTGCATTTTATTATAAGTAGTTTTCAAATAACAAAGTTTTGAAAAATGCCTTAATTTATATTTAATTTAACGTGGTTTATTAATTTTATGAAAAATACTCTTCTACATTTGCATGTGTAAATACATTTAAAAATGTACTTTCACAAAATTACGTATTGAATAAATTATAATTTCTTTGAATAATACTCATCCTTTCAATTGTTTGAAATGTATTCGTTCTTAAAAATTGTATTTTATAGAACTCATTTGAAAAACATATGGCCGGAATTCATTTATCTTTATTTTATAATAATTAACAGCATTTTGCTGATTTTCCTAAAATAACTTTATCCGTTATTTAAACTACGTGAATTAGTCATTTTAGAAACTACATACAACATACATCAAATTATTTTTGGAATCGTGATTTTAAAAGTAGGCTCACAAGTGTGGACGGAAATTATATAATGTTTATTTATCCATTGCTATATATTCTGATCGCCGTGCATTCCATAAATGACATCTGTCAATAACTGTTGTAGTTCTAGAAGGCATTCATACATTGTAAAAGAAAAGACAGATGTTTATTTATCTACGTAAATATAATATAACCACAAACAAATGTATACAGTAACATTTTCTGAGTTATCCATGATTCCGCAAAGCGTTCTTTATTTTTTAGAACCCATACAAAGCAATATATATTCGAGATTAAAAGAAGGATTCATAAAAACAAGGTTACTTTTTCTGCCACTGATATTAGGAAACGTTTTCAAATAATTTGTCCATTGCATTAATCAGTTTTCTCAAATCAGAATATCGGATTGTAGAATGTTACTAATTTTCAGTCAAATATTCACTCAATTGATTTTATACATGAGCGATTAATAATGTAGTACAGTAGAACTCCAACTATCCGAATCAATTGGGACCGGACCCCATTCGGATAATCAAAAATTCGGATAATTGGATTTTTTCCGAATAAATGCTCTATTTTAATTAATTACTGTATTTATGTTGAAAACGGGAGCAAAAAACTATTTAAAAAAGAGCTTTTAATTAATTAAATGAAAAGGCAACACTTTTACATATTAAGCGTACTTACAAGTGCTGTACATTAGTACATTATGTACGTACCATACTGTAAATGAAGGTCATTGCTTGCTGAATACCTCGGTTAAAGTAAACTGTTTTTTCAGGCAGCCAAGTCGCACATCCGCTTGACAGTGAGAAGTTGCATGTGGTCACACTCGGGCTGACGCTCCATCCACTTCAACGCAGTTTTAAGGCCGGCAAATGCTTAGCTGATGGTCCCATGTTTGCTTGAACTTCGACATTAAGGTCATCTTATTCCTCGACACTTTCTTCTCTCATATTTTTAATAAATTCATCATCATTTAGAGTTTGGAACCAGGGATCTGACGAATCACACACCATCCACTCTCCTATATCTTCAACACTAACTTCTGAACATCCAGGAATTCCAGGAACATTCTGAACATCCAGGTTTCTGAATTCCTCAAGCGGCACGTCATCCTCATCTTCTTCTGTCTCTTCCGTGAAGGGAATAGCAATAGCGCACGTAGACAGAATCATTTTGAGAATCGCAGTATGTTTCCGTCTTAATTTCTTTTCTGAAATTCTGAAAACGATTCGGATAGTAGGAGTTCGGATAGTTGGAATTCTACTGTATTCGTTTTAAAATGAATAGTAATGCTGTTAATTTATCATGTGTGTATGTTGTACTTAAAATTTTTTACTTGAGAATTGAGACCTTGTGAACCAGAGTGGACCAACCTCGCCATCTGCGATTTTGAGAAAATGGTTTCCAAAATTTATATAAATTTTCATCAAACTCTTTTAGGCCGGTTATGCCAATGGCAGAGGAGGCCAAGGTTCTTCAAGAAGTCTATGGTGATTACGTTGGCAGTGCCAAAGGGGACCAAGCCACTTGATTCTCTTATGCACTTGATATCAAGTTACGTTGGAACATCTGTTAAACTGGCTCTATCACTTAAATAATTTCGCAAATGATAAAATACATAATACATCCAATAGCTGGCATAACATGCAATGTTTTGACACATCAAACTCATGTTTCACAAAAATATTGGTTAGTCCAATTTGGTTCTCAACGCCTCAATTAATAGCATCCGAAAAACATGCATTTCCGGTTGGAAAAAGTAAATAATACACTATAAAAACCACTTGAAAACGTTTCCGAAAATCAATGGCAGCAAACAAAACCTTGTTTTTATAAGTGCTTCTTTAAATTCTCAAAAATATATGGGTTTCTGATTTTTCTAAAGATTAAAGAACCCTTTTTGATATACACCGTAACTTGGAAGAGGTTATTGTATATTTTCGCTCCTGGTTATATTATATTTTCCTTGATTACGAAATACCTGCTTTTTTTACGCAGATTACAGTGTATATAGTGGTGGCGATATAGTCTAAATCCCTATGTGATATCCCTATGTGATTTAGTGTCGCAGAGTGGTCCAAATTGTGTTCGTAGCGCAAAAAAAAATTATTAAACTGTTTTTTGTTTTGTCTTTTAAAACATTTTCGTTAATTTTGTAATATAATTGGATCTGATTATAGTCTGAAGTAAACGTATGACGTTTTTATACGATTACTTGCAGCATTATTATTAAGGGATGAAAACGTATTTTTTCAGCATTGTATATGCATGCCGCTCTCATTCTAACTTCTTACTATAAGTGCTTACTATTGATTTACAAAAAGAAATTTAGGCAATATTGGTCTCAGTGAAAAAATAAAAATGATACTATTTCGATAACGTATAATATTATGAAAATTACTTTTGTTGATAAGAATGTATATTTGATAAAACTCCAAATTTGTATTTCTAACCCATAGTTCTCTTAAATTATCACTGTTTTTTAATTTTAAAAAGTTTTCAATTTAACAAAAAAATTCAGAATGCTGCTTTTTACGATATGTAAAATGAACTTTCCGAAAGTATTGCAATTTTACCCTTAAATAATTTTAATAAATTTTGCTGTGTTTCGAAATTTTGAGAAAACAAATAGTATCTCTCTAGCAGAATCTGTTAACACATTGCCACTGCATCAGACATTTTGCCGTTACTGTCAGTTAAGTCTGTTGAATTCCAGACAACTTCTCTCTGAAATTTTAAATTTGCATTTTCTCCTTAAATAAAGGGAACATCAACATAAATCTCAAATAGGGCTCGGTTTAGTCGATTAGGTACTGGATTTTATTCCGATTTTTTATGAAGTTTATAATATTTTTGTTTGCAAAAAATATGTTAAATGAAATTTATTCTAACCAAATTTTGATTTCTAAAACGTTCTTCAAAAAATCTTCTAAAATTTAAAGTTTTGAAAAAAAAATAGAATGTTATGCTAATTTATGTTTTAAAATTCTAGCTAATGCATTGATCAAATTTAAAAAGGGAAATTTTATTGAATGTTTTCAGTTTCCCAATTTAACTATTGAAAAAACTTTTTAAATCCAGCAAACTGTTAAAAAGGCGAAATAAAAGAGGATTTACACTAATGCATTTACCTTAATGGAATAGTTGCATTTGTGAATTATTGTAAATGGCTGCTATGTTAAATATCAAATTTAAATTTGCTTGAATTTTACATCTATAATATTGCATTTACATATCATTTATGAGTGTAGTTGAACATTTTAACAGCAGATGCTTTTATTTGAACTTGGCGTGTAAACAGATACAGGACAACACTGATCATTGTAAATTTCACATATTATTTTTCTATTTTAAGGTGGTTGTAAAATGCAGCTATTACATTCATCTATTATTTCTGGGTTCAACTGGAAAACCACTGCAATAATTAAGGTATCTATAGAACAAGAAGCTAATTGAATTTTTTAATTTAAATGTTGGAATACTCAATAAATTGTGAACTATTTCTAATATAGGATATTAAATACTAAGTTAAAGTTTTACTTTAATTGCACCTGAATGAGTACACTCTAAAAATTTAACACATATAATACCAGTCTATTTTTGAAAAAAAAATGAGTCCTGTCTTTATTTTATTTTAGATTTCTAAGATCAATGGAGATAGTTCAACCATTGCAACAGGTATTCGGCTGAGGAAATAAATCATACTTTCAAAAACATTTATTAGTAGAAATAGTAAATTGTCTCAATTACAAAATAGATGATTGTATTCAAACATAAAAACCAATCTAGGTACATTTGCTTGTAAATGTTTAACATGTAATCATTTGAAATACAGAAACAGTCATTCAGATGAACCATTTCATCAATAAGACCCAAACATGGATACGAAACAGTAAAAAAAAAAAAAAAAAAAAAAAAAAATTCAGGTTTCCGCGAAAAATCAATTATGTCTAGTAGCATCCACCCCCCCCCCTCCCCTTGTACTCCATGTATATCCACCATGTATATTCATTCCGTGTGTATCCACCATTTATTTCAATTCGTTATCGTCATCAAAACACCATCCACCCAAAAATTTCTTCACGTACAAAAAATGCGAAAGTCAGTATGGTGGTCAATTACAAGAAACAGTTCATTTTTAATTATAGACAGCCACAGATGCTGCTTTTTACTTCAACATCCACGTTCGTTGAGCCTTAATTGAAGAATCGAACTCATTTACGAACCACTTCACTTCTTTTAATGCCTCAGAGATTTGTCTATATATTTCTCTTGACTTCATATGTATTGCATTCGAAAAGGGAACTTGAGAACACATTTTACAATCGGCGGAATTTTATATTATCCTAAACATCATTAATTCACGATTACAAGTTTTAGCTTTACACTATATGGACTGTACTGTTATGACGCATCCTTTAGTTATTGAGGCCACGATATCATGTTGTGAAATTAGCTTCATCCTTCGGAGGCAAATAAAATATTCTTACGGAATTTATTTTCCAAAAAATTCTTATATATATAGAGAGTGATTTAAAAGTCCTTAGACAAATATTAAGGGTAGTATACACAGAGCACAGTCCAGAAAGCAATTCTTATACAAGGAAGCGGAATTGGTATTCTATTCATCCAGCAAAAACTAAAGGGTGTCTAATTTCTTTCCGAACTTAACTACTTTTATAACTGTAAGAAAAGCGAAGATAGATGAAATTGTTAGCAAAATTGCCTTGCATTCATTGAGATATAACGACATCACAATAGTTCTGTTAAAGCTGGTGGTTGTGTGTAATGTGAAATACATTCCGAAGTATGAAGCTTCTACTTCAGTGCTATTTGTATGTTGTTGGTGGCATTTCTACCAGTTCTCGTGATGTCGTTGCATTTCATACAAAAAAAGAAAATATTTCTAAGAATTTAATTAAAATATCTTTATTATTGTATAGTTATGAACTAAAATATGTTTTCGGATTAAAGTGAGATGATACCTTGTATTTGTGATTAAATAATAAGGTTACTACTAAATATTGTTACGAATATTAAGTCATTTTATTTTACAGTTATAAAAAAGCAAACGATAAATAAAAAAATATAACAAACATCAAAAATGAAAGTTTACCTTGAAATAATTTTATTAAAATCTACTGCCATCTTTATCGATTACCAAAGACGCCATTACGCCTCTTATGACATTTGTCGACGAATCATGACGTATCACGACGAATCATGACGTACGGCACGTATCATGACGTAAGATGTCATTCACGGAATATGGAAGTTTTGAGAGAGTCCAAAGTTCTTGGTTCTTTAACATTTACTTTAGCCTCTAAGTACGCTAGATGCAATATTCTATTGGATTTAGGTCCAGTGAAGAAGGTGGTCAACCTTCTTCATGACAAACGTCGGACAATTGACATGGAGTTAAGCGTGTGTTGATTTTGCTCTGTGCGAAGGTGCAGAATCTTGCTGAAATATGCAATTCGTTTTGGGATACAATATGTCAGCATGTGGCAATAAATGTGTAACCAATATGTCATGTTTGTAATATTCCGCATTAATTTTTACCTCTTTATCGAGGAATTTCAGAGGCTGTTTTCTATTCTTTGACACTGCATCCCAAGCCATTACAGAACTTTTGTTCTGAAAGCATTTAACAGTTCGAAGGTTTTCAGATAAACCCTTAAAAGTTGCTGAATAGACAACATCATTTTTAGAATGTTAACATTGTTCAGTGCAAAATAACTTCTCATCAGAAAATATTAAGCTCTCAACACATTTGCTACCATTCCGCTTCAGCAATTGTTTGAATCTTTGTAACCTTTTTATTATGTGTGCAGCAGTCAAACCTTAAACATTTCCATTGCAATAAGGGCGAAAACCCAGGTCTTCGTTTATGATAACTTGTTTAACGATTTCGTCGTATCTTTTTACGAATTCTTTTGATGCGCTCTTTTGTACGAACTGAGCTTGGCCGATCAGACCTAGCTCGATCTTTACAGCTATTAGTATCCAGTAATCGATTTATTATTCTATATATAAATGTCTTATTAAATCCAAGGTATTTTAATTGCTTAAATATTTTACCTTTATATTCTTGTTAATGGACCAGCATCATTATCTTTATTTCTGAGATGCAAGATAAATTATGCTAAGAAAGTGAATTCGGCCACACCAGATAAATATTGGTTAAACCAGATTTAAATCAAACTATCTGTATGATTTAATTAATATGAAAGCCAGACAAATATCTGCGCATAAATTTTACCACTTTTTGTAATAGTTAACTTATATGTGTTCTGGAATATGGAGTTATTATTTCATTTTAATGAAATTTAATTTTAATTCTTGAAGAAATTGTCGACCGGGTTTCTGAAAATAATTAATTGTCTGTTTCGCGAATTAATTTATGTTAATAAGAACGAATTGTGGTAATGTTAGATTCTAAATTTAATGGTCTTTTTTAAACAGAAGAGATAATGTCAACAAAAGGTCTACGTATCAAAACTTTTCAATTATTGATAGTCTTAATTTAATGCAGAGTTGAAACTAAATAAATTTATTTACCTAATTAAAAATCGTAAATGTCTTTTATGTTTTTTTTCATTCAAAATCAAACATAATTTCTCAAAATTATACTCTAGTATATAAAAATAATATGACAGTATTAGAATATTAATTGTATTCTAGCCAATATTGCCTATATTTTGATAAATATTGGCAATATTTGTATGAAATATTGCTCCAAAATAATTATGTTTACATATTGCAATGTCGCACTAGCATAAGAAAAAACTATTTCAGCATTTCAATCATCAAAATTTTTAAATTATTGACGTACCGTTGCAAATATTGTCAATGAAAAGCCAATATTTCAATTACAGTAGCATTTCCTTTCAAATACTTGATATAAAAATATATTCCTATTGCAGTGGCCTTACATTACAAATATTTTCAATATAAAGCTAATATTCCTACAATATTGACGTTTCATTGTAAATATTTCTAATACAAAATCAATATTTTTGTAATAATGCCATTTTATTGAAAATAAAAGTAAAACCAATATTTAACAAATATGGGTAAATTTGGAAGTATTTTCTATGAATGCAACAATGTGCAATATTGCTCCCCATTAAAAATCAATACTGGTTTACTATTATGATAAGTTTGAACAAATGAATTTTTATTTCAATTGCATAAAGAATATTGTAAATTATATGCAAGAGTATGTATTGATGAATATTATCTAACGTATTTTTATACCCTTTGAGAAGAAATAAATATCTAAAATAGTGAGTGTAGAAATATTTATTTTTCTTACGTAATTTTTACAGAATAATGGACATTTCATAGAATCTGATTAATTCTTATCTGTTGTCAGCATCTTCTGTAATTCTTCTGTAACCTCAGAGTCTGGGATTGCAAGATAATTGCGTCGAAAATCTTTATTGGCATTGGTGAGAAAAGTTTCCCTGCAGAGAAAATAAATATTTACTCAAGTAGTTTTGAATTAACTTATTTCTAGAAAAGAAGATTTTGTTAATAAATATGGCTAGAAAACTTTCTGTATATAAAAGTTTTGGTCATTAGTAACAGGTTTAATGGAAGGTTTGCATGGGTGTATATTTCTGTCGAAAGACAACTTTAATGATATAGAAAATGTAAATTTGGAATATAAAGTATATAATTGTTTCTCAAACGAAAAGTAAAAAAATAAAATTGTAAATTTGATAGAAAAAAACTTTCAGCTAGAAAAAAAATTAATTTCCGGGGGATTCTACTGTAAAATTTTATTTTTCCATTCCGATTTTTTTATTAATTAAACTGTATAATAAAAAAAACTTCCCCTTACGTCCCAGATGACACTTTCTTATCAAAATTACAGAATTGTGAAAATTTAATTGGACTTTGCTAAACATTAAAAATAAAACTATTTTTTTTTAGAATACAAACAGAAAGAAAGAAAGAAAGAAAATATAAAGAAAGAAAAGAAAAATAAAGAGAACACAGTTCACGTCCTTGTTTGTTTATATTTAATGATTTTTTAAAGTGTAAAGACATTTTCCGGACAGCTTTTGCATTAAATGCTCATGTATAATTATAATAATATTAATAATAATTATTAATAATAATTAATATAATAATACTCATGTATAATGCTCGGAATTTAATAAAACTTTATATTCAGTTAGTCTGTGATATAAGTTGGTGCTGATTAGTTTTTGTTAAAAATCGCCCAACAGGTGGTGCTGCTATGCAGCATTTTTCGCGATTTCCGCAATAGCTCTATCTCAAGAACTAATGCTCGGAATTTAATAAAACTTTATATTCAGTTAGTCTCTGATATAAATTGGTGTTGATTAGTTTTTTGTAAAAATCACCCAGCATGTGGCGCTGCTGTGCAGCATTTTGCAGGATTTACACGATTTTTGCGATAGTCATATCTCAAGAAATAATGCACGGAATTTAATAAAACTTGAGTTTCAGCTAGATATTGATATAAATTGGTGCTGATTCTTTTCAGTGTATGCGAAACCTGTGTGAGATAGAAGAAAGTTTTAGGATTGACACATTCGACTAGTTTCCTTTTTGGGACAGTTCGGTAATTAAAATATATTAATTTTTCTTTCTGGGGGCTGGGGGGGGGAGGGTTGGCGATTCTACGTTTCTAGCACAAACACATATTTTTTATTCGTCTTTAAAATATATATGAATTAAAACTTCTCAATTTTTTTTATTATAAGGTAAAGCCAGGAGAGATGACGCAGTCGGAGAGATTGCGCACATAGAGGTTTGGGGGGAAGGAGTAGAGTGAGCGTGCAGCGACTCCAGGTAATTGTACAACAACAGTAGTGGAGTGTCTACCTGAAAGTGCATGTTGATTGCTTTGATCGTTTAAGATAAAGTATTGCTATTTTGTTTTGTTTTCCCAAAGTAAGTGCTTGAATTTTCATAGCTCTTCATCAGAATTTCTATACAATGTCAATAGTACAAAATATTTTTAACTTAAACGATTTCTCATAAGCTACCGATCTAGACTAACAATGTGAACATCAACGGTTCGTTTTAGAAAAGGTCATGTTTAAATAAAAGGCCGCGCAATCTTTCCTACCGAAATTGAAGAGTTTGCGCATTTGCTACTTAGAAGAGATGGCGCAGTGTTCCCATTCGTTTCTATGGTAGGAGAGATTACGCAGCTTATTGGTAAATTTGCATTAAAAAAATGAAAAATGAAAATGGACTAATTTTAAGTTAAACGTGTTATTAAGTAACATTATTTTATTTTTTAGTCTTATCTGGACTTGCTTTTTCTGATTCTTTAATTTTTTTGTTCCTTTAATTAAAATTTTTTAATCGTTTTTAAAATTATTTCCTTTTTCTGATTCTATAATCATTAGGTTGAAATATTCACTCCTAATACAATAATATTTGTTCACAAAAACCTTACAGCAATGTCATTTAAGTGTAATTATTACTGTTAACAATTTAATTGTAGTTATTATAAGTAACAATCTCTCCTACCCATGTGCGCAATCACACCAACCCTATAAGGAGAGGTTGCGCAAAATAACTTTCTTGGTTTTATTACAATTGTTCTATTAAATTGCAACATAACAACAAAATAGCAATGGAAATGCATAAAAAACAAATTAAGTAAAAGTTATTCATGAATAGTTTAGCAAAAAATTATTATTTAGATTTTTTATTGCTATTATTTTCAATTGTGCGCAGACTATCCTAGCTTTACCTTATATGACATAATTTAATTTTATTTACGCAACCGCCTTTGTTAAAATCTATCCCAAGTATTCATTCTGACTAAACACATGCAAAGTTTGAGCTATGATATATTAAAAACAATTTAATCTAATGAATTTAATAAAATGCACTTTATACAATAAATTCTTATTATTAATTACAGCATTTAAATATATAATGAATATAAATAACTTTTATGAAATTATTTTTAGTAAAAAACTAAATAAATTTCGTTCAAAAAATAAATAAATAATTAAATAAAGAGTGAGAGAGAGAGAGATTATTCATAAAATTAAAGATTTTTTTGAAAATCATTATAATTTATATGTTACAAGTATTTTTAAAATGATTTTTTAAAAAAACAAAATTATACTAGTATTAAACCAATTTATACAACAAAGACTAGAGGTGCAAAAAAAAAAAAAAAAAAAAAAAAAAAAAAAGACATTTGCATTGTCAGAATAACTTTTAATAAGTTCATTTAATCTGGCAACAGTCTCGCGGTATTGATCTCTGTGAATAAAAGTGAAATTAAACATGTGTATAGAGATTTGATTCGAAAACTGATATTTCAACAGTGGTTCATTAGTGCGATAACGGGAATCATTACTTCCATATCATTACTTTCGTCTGCAATCTCAATAGATATGAATAATGATATCGATCTAGTTATGATAATAATCTATCTGGTCAGTCACTTTATTGATAAACGCTTAGTGGATCCTCATAAGCTTAGTGAAACGGAAATATTTTGTGACAGCAATAGGAAAGTTATATTTCCGAGTTAGGTTTAGTGAGATGAAATTTCGTAAAAGATTTATTAATGTCATTTCTGATTTCAATTAAAAATCAAGAACGAAATATCATGCGTCGGGTATAGATTATGAATCACTTTCCACCAGTAACAGACTGTTATTAAAAAATTATTTTTTCATACGATAAAATGCGATATTTAAATGATCATTTAAAAAAACACACAACTCAGCAAAAACCCATTTTCAGCAATTGCTGCCAATGTGCAGTAATTTGTGCGAAATCTTTTGTACAGCTTTGTATATAATATATAGAATTTAAACACACCACATAATACAGTGAAAAGTAGATAAGTTTAAAAATATTTATGACAGCGGAAAACACAGTTCCAGCAATTATCGATCATAGACAGCTCTGTAACCGAATTATTTTGTGCGTCTCTGTAAATGAACAACAAATGATATTCACTGCATAATCTATAGAAAAGGTGTTGCAGTGTACCTCAGAGATTCTTTTTAATTTCATTATGTTTTGAGTAACATAACATTAGTAAAATGCATCGCAAAACATCTCTTTCCATGAATCATAATGTAATGGAATCATTTTGTGCGTCCCTGTAAATGAATTATAAATGCCAACTGTTCTATACTCCTGAGAAAGCATGTTTTAGTCCATCTCAGTGTTGAATATCAATTTCATAATTTTTAAAGTATTGTAGCGTCATACAAATGCATCGGAAACGTTTTTTCTCCATAGACCTTAATGTTATGGAAATTTGTTTGTACGCAATTAATAATTCCAAATCAGCAATTTTCGTCAATAAACTGAAATGTATTTGGTATGTTTTGTGCTGCCCTGTATATAATCAATAGCCCTTTCTCCTCTTTGTGAATGCGGTGATGTCGCTCTTGCCTCTCATTACTGCTATAATTTTCCTTTAACAGCTCGCTGGCATATTCGCCCCCTGTTCTTCCAGACGATTGGCTGGCTAATATTATATCACGCCCCGGCTTAGATTTGCTCTCAAAGTTTAAAACATTTTTAACTTTCTATGTGACCTTTCTTTATTAATCCATCACTGATCCAGTTACTCGTGTTATCCCTTATTCACTGTTTCTTACCAGGTTGGAGCTTTGTATTCTCCGGCAGTGATATTAATATTCGCTGTCCCCCTGTTCTTCCAGGTGATTATGGCTGCCTAATATTATATCACGGCCCGGCTTGGATTTTCTCTCAAAGTTTAAAACATTTTTAACTTTCTATGTGACCTTTCTATATTAATCCATCACTGAGCCAGTTACTCGTGTTATCCCTTATTCACTGCTTCTTGCCGGGTTGGAGCTTTGTATTCTCCGGCAGTGATATTAATATTCGCTGTCCCCCTGTTCTTGCAGACGATTGGCTGGCTAATATTATATTCATATATTCATTTATCTAGTGTTCACTACCCAGTCCTCTGTCGTGTTTACCGGCGATATTTCATATACAGGGTGTCCAAAATTAAATGACCTACTTTAAAGCTGTCTACAGACGAAAATATTGGTCAGAAAGTTGTGAAACTTTGTGAAAGACATAATGAAGGATTGGAAATTTGTTTAAGCGAGAAAAAGATTAGTTCAAAATTTCGCCACCAGATGGCGTTTTTAACGAATTACACATTTAGCACACATTTACAATAGTGTACATATTTTATTGCAACAAAACATGTTCCATATGACGGCCATCGTTTTCAGCTAACATCTGGAATTATAAGATAGCATGTTCCACAGTTGACCGCAGTATGCTCTGGGAAATGCTAAAAACATATCGTGAAAAATGTTTTGGTGAACATCTTTTGTTGTAATAAAATTTGTAAACTATCGCAAATGTATGCTAAATGTGTAATTCATTAAACACGCCATCTGGTGACGAAATTTTGAACTACATTTTTTTTCTCGCTTGAACAAATTCCCATTCCTTCATTATGTCCTTAACAAAATTTCACAACTTTCTGACCAATAGTTTCGTCTGTAGACAACTTTAAAGTAGGGTCGTATAATTATGGACACAAATTAACATAAATAAAGGGGACCGGGAGGGACATCTGTGCTCTACAGATTTGGTTCCTAGTCTAAGCAGTCCTCTCGAGCAGTAAAGTGAAGCATTTATACACACCAAATAATACGTAAACAAATTTAAAAACGTATACTGCAACTGAAAACGAACGTCCAGCAAGTTCATAGACAGTACTGTAACCGGATTCTGTTGTGTGTCCTGTAAATGACCGATTAATCATATGACCACCATATTCTATGCTAAGCCTTTTATAGTGCACCTCAGTGAATCAATTTCAATATGTTTGAAATAGTGTAACATCGTTAAAATACTCCGCAAACGATTTTTCTCCATAGACCGTAATATAATGGTATTCTTTTGAGTATCACTGTAAATGAACTATAAATTCTACGCACTTCATTTTCAATACAGAACATTCTCGTAAACATAAATAACATATATAAATTACATGGCAATCTGAATATATTATGATAGTTAGAGCACGTGCAGACGGATAGACAGAAAAACCGAATTCTTAAACACTTTTCAACTATACGAGTTGTAATTTTTAAGTTGTAACCTTTTGGCTTAAGCTGACAATGCTCTGACAACTGAGCTATCCTGAATACTTTTCACCCTGCTAACCTTATCGATAATGGCATCTGGTCTGTTATTTAACCGCTTGAGGGGCACCGGTATATAATATATACCACTTTTTAATATATGACTTAGACACCAGTATTATTAAATGGAAAAAAAAAATATTATTCTTTTTGCAGATTGAGAAGGTAAAAATTCATTATTTAAAGTTACTGGTGTCAAAACATCGCAAAATTGAGCATTTTTAGACCACGTGCTTGCCCTTCAAGGGGTTAAAACAGCTCAACAGAATAAATTGCAGGTAACGGAACTCCAGTAGACACTGGATTACAAATGATTAATTTTAACACAACCTTAATTTAAACCAAGAGGTCCTTGGTTCGAACGCTGGCCTGCGCACTTTTGCACTCAGTTGGAAAATTACAACTCGTATGATTTATTTACCAATTCGAATAATTGTGTTAAAATTAATCGTTTTACAACTCCGTTAGAAAGTGTTAATAAAGTATTGGAGTCGCTAGAATGCGTTGTTCCTTCCAGTGGTTCAAAGATAGAAGTTTCTTCAAAAAATGCTTAATTCAAGCAATATTTTTATTGTTTACTATACCTGTTAATTTTTATATCATTTTTAGCTTTACTGAGTAGTCGGAAACACTACTTTTTATTATAGCGAACTACAGCTACAAATACTTTGTCGAAAATGTATTTAACTGTAACACTTGTTTTAAAAACTAGCGACTAGAAAATACTTTTTGAAAGTAGTCACTACTTCGATTTTTTAAAATTTTGTCGAAGGGTTCAATTTACACCAGAAATTGAAGACACGAATAGAATAATAAAGCGACCCTTTGTTATATCCCGTCTGTCGTGAAAAAATTAAATGCGACATAACCGAGGGCATTAAAAAATTAAGAAAGATAACATACAAGAAAATGTTTTATGTTTGTCTCCAAAGTTTTAGTTTATACATACATTACAAATTTTGTTTTATCAACTATACATTTTCAAAACATTATAAATTCCTATGCATAGTTTTCGTTCCTAACTTTTTTAAGAGAACTATTTTGACCGACTTCAACATTAAATATCTCCTACAATAATTCTTCAATTTAAAAATGGTCTGCTTCAGCAGACCATTTTTAAACGTGTTTATTGAACATTTCTCTATAAAATTACCTATTTTCATATTTTTATATTCAAAAGTCTTCTGAACATTAGCCGGGAAAGAACCCACAGCGCAAAAAAATTCATTGGCAGCGGTCGTGGTGGCCGCGGTTACTTTTTTTTAATATAGAGAAAAATTTAATCTTTGGCGAGAAGGAACTTTTAAAATGTGGTTTTCCAAATGTAATTGAATGGATATGGGGTAATTATATCAAAAATGCTAAACATTTGATAAAATCATAGTTTTAAAATCACCCGTGAGTTATATATTGTATTTCAGAAGCTCAAACGCGGTTTGAACCTAAAACAATCAATGAACGCCAAAATATCCCACTACGTGGAAACAACAGTAATCTAATAAAATTTTCAGGAAATTACTTGCATTTTTATAAACTTTCCATAATTCCCACAAACTTGACACATGAAAGACAAATATCGTACTTTAAAGTGCCATTAAAGAAAAAAAAAGGAAAACTGATGTAAGAAAATTTGATCTATTTAGAACTGTAGATTTTTTCTTTCATGCAAAATGTATTTTTTATCATGTTTTGTAAATCATTTACATATAGATAGTTTTTATGGTGTTCAAAGATGCGTAGTGGAAAATTTTACACCTAAAAAATATCTCATTTACTGATATATATTCACAATGCATTTCCTATTATTATTTTATAAGAATTGAGAAACTTGAAAACATGTGTTTAATTTTGTAAATGGTTTACAAAAAGGCTACTAATTATTCAGCCTTTAACTCAGTTTCACGGAACGAGTCCTTTCTAAATTTAATAATGTGTTTCTAACAAATAAGGCCATATGCTCTTAATAAGCTCACCAGGCCATATCTTATTAAGAGTCTCCAACCGACAATTGGTGGTATATACTTGACAGTTTATGTGTCCTTGACATGTGCAGATAGTTTAAACTATAATCAATACTGTCTTCGTCGTCATTTTTCGGATTCAGTTGTTTTATTTTTTCCCCACCGAAACTTTCGACAAGTGACTGTTAAAAACAATAAGTAAACTTTCATGTGAAGTCAGCGTAAATTATCGATTGAATTCTACAATCGCTGAATGATAGTCTAGATAATTTAACGATTTTAGACTATATGAAATATTCTGTATTTTCAATTCGGTTTGTGCTTGAAAGTAAAATTTGTGAAAAACAGAAATCTTCCTATTAAGACCACGCAGTGTAAGGTCTGGTGTTATTAAGGGACACATCATTTTCATCATATATTATCAGTAAAAGCTAATTAAACAGTCTCTGTCTCAATATTTGTAGAAAACTATGGAACCTATCACAGTGGTGATATAGAGAGTTCAATACAGTGAAGGCCAATTGGAATCAGCAGTTTCGGCTGTTCGAAACTCCATGGCCATAAATAGAGCACCCACAGAATTTGTTTTAGAAAAACTCGTTATTTTGTTCTATTTTGGTGCCATACCTGCAAAATACCTGTTAATTAAACTTAAATCATGTAGATTGAAAAATACGGTCTTATTTAAAACACATATATCTTTAATAAAGCCACTTTAAATAGTATTTTATATTGAACTCTCCTGGACTCA